>JAPFBL010000105.1:1550000-2778750 GCA_026182355.1 Hermatobates lingyangjiaoensis | reverse complement strand
AAGTATCAGACAAAAGGAAATTAGTTTTACCTTGGAAAATGTGCTAATCGTTATTTAAGTTACATGAGAATTAATTGGTTAGAAGTACGAAAAACACTACTTTGTTATATTCATATATCATTTTAACAAACAGGGAGGGTGAACATATGAAGGTTACATAAAGAAAGGGTAGTTTATGACTTAAGGTTATCATCTATGTTACAATGATTTACTATTGTTATTGTGACTGGGGATGGGAAAGAATGTTTGTATAAATATGGCTAAACTTAAGTTTATATATATATATCAGTGGCGATTTCTCAGGGAATGCAACACATGCATTGCATGCATAGAATTCATCTTTAAAGAAACCAAAATGTTCGAGACTCGAAATATTTAAAAGAACCCCTTTTTTTTATTCCACTACACGCTAAGGAACCATTTTCTATGATTGCGCTAAGCTTCCCAATGCAGGGGTTTACTCTTATCATTTCTGGTTAATGAAAATGGTCTTAATTGCCAAGAGAAACAAGAACGAAGTTTGCATACACTGCAACTCAGGCTTCCTGAGCTCCTCAAATACATACTGGAAAGTGATTTGCACACAGGTCTTCCGGAAATTTATAAACTCATGAATTTGGTTATGACTATTCCCATAACAACAGCAAGTGTTGAGAGATCGTTTTCTGCCTTCAAAAGAATTAAAAGTTATTTACGAAGCTCCCAAAGTGAAGAGCGATTGTCTAATTTATCCCAAATTTCAATTGAAAGACATTTACTTAAACATCTCATGGCAGATAGAGAGAAGTTTTATGGTTTTGTTATCGAAGAATTTTGCAAGAAGTTTTTATTCAAATGATGTATTGTGTATCTCTTTCTTTAATAAAAACATTTTTTGCCTATTTTTATTGTATTGGTTAATAAAAGTTAATGTTAAAAGTATTTCCAAATAAAACCTGATTCAAATCCCCATAAAATGTTTTTAATACATCATTATCCTTTTGTGCAACATGAAAAGACTGAACATGAGAATTAGAAGGGTATTTCTCTGTATTTCTTTTATTCTTTGAAAATTGCATGCCTAAAGAAAAAGGTCAGGAGTCGCCACTGATATATATATATATATGTACTTAAAATAAACTGTGACACATAGATAGAAACGTAACAGAGATCTCACTTTTCAACATTTCGTCTGTTATGGCGGTCATCAGCAGAAGAAGAAGTGAACTCACACGTCGTTTATATATACATCAACGTCTAAACTACACCCATATTGTCTACAGCACTGTTTAACAAAATTTTTTTAGCCATCGTTCCCTTAAGACAGAATTTAATCTGCCACCGCCGCCTAAAGAATTTAATTGTATAATATACAAAGTTTATTAGAATGCAAAGTGTATTACATGTAAATAAGTTTTAATGGTCGAGAAGAATGTTTGATAAACTCAACTTTTTGAGAAAATGAGATGGATGACACTGACGTCATTGGGTAAGAATGATTACTAAGACTATAAATTCCATTTTTTGGGCAGGAATCGAATTTTCACAAACAAGTTTGTCAAAATTTTCAGTGTCAATTGTTGTGTGGACAGCACTTTAGAATACCTACCTGCCAGTTTCTCATTTCTACATAATATGTAACATGTAATATCTAGAGATATACTTGACTATGTAGCACCTCATCTTTCATTCGCTCTTCAAAAATAATATTTTTTTTTGCTATACACATGATTTCACTACCAATGTATACATTTGATATATGTATAATTGTTTTATGCAACTTGTTGCTGTTTAAGTGGACTTTGAGAATGAAGTAAGTAATATGGTCCTAGTACACCGGAACTTCGAATAGCTGCAAAACACAGACTCCAAAACTCTTTTCCAGAATAAAAATTCTTTTCTCAATGGATTTGCAATATGACATTAGGGTAGTTAACACTCAACTGAGGTTAAATGAAGCACAGTCGAGTACGCATGTGGATAGCGAATTGAAAAAACAAAGTTCTCTTATATTGATTTATTGAAGCCGACTGTACTCTAGATTGCACTCTCGATTATGCTGTGCAATTGTGACGTAATCACAACAATTAATTGTATGTTAATAATTTGAAATTTTGGTGATATCAAGTACAAAGTTACTTATGGGCACCCCTGTATATTGTGTGTGACCATTTAATTTATTTATAAAATTGTAAATATACAAAACTTCCTAAGAATTACATGTATAAAATATACTTTAAGAAGTTTAGATAATGAATTCATCATTATACATTACAATATTTTCTTTCGTATACTTAATATATCATAGTACATCATGAATGCTAGTTAAGATGGTACATGCATCATTTTATAAATATTTATAAACATAGTTAACAACTATGTAGCATAGTTAATAAATCAACCAATCTTATTTTCTAAGTTAAGAGGAATCCTTATTCCATAAAGAATTAATATTGGTTTTGTACTTAGCAATGAATATTTTAATTGAAATTAAATTACGAAAGCTTACATGCCTAAATCTTGCTAAAAGTGCCTTTTTTAAATCGGGTTATATTAGCGTTAAAATGTAATTTGTTTTCAAAATGCATACTACAATAGCATTACCTTCAAACTCTTGTAAAGGGAATTGGTAAAGTGAATTATTTCATTATACGATTATAGTAAGTAATCACTCTGGTTCATACATATTACTTACTTCATTCTTAAAGTCCACTTAAACAGCAACAAGTTGCATAAACAATTATAAATATATCGAATGTATATTTTGGTTGTGAAATCATGTGTATAGCAAAGAAAATATAAATTTCTTAAAGGGTAACAGAATTATTTATCATAAATATTCCTAAAATTTATGTTAATTTTATTAGAAAAATGTTAAAAATATACTAGCAATACATGGATACAGCAGTAGAAGAAAAATAGAAATTTTCGTTAACAAATGAGAAAGCGTATCAAAGCAGAAGTCGAAGACAAACATAAATAACTCAAGATCCTACTTGCTTTCGACGAGACGAGACTGACCACACGATGATTCAACTAGTTTTGCATATTTTCTTTGCCTTATGAGAAGATTTTAAGCTCTAACAAGCCGCCTCATCGATCTTACTATCTAGCTGCAGTTCACAGACACTCCATATTGTTTGCGTACATCGAGATGATTTTGAACTGCTGATTTGATCCACAAGTCACACATACGTACACACAACATACACACAAAACATCGTTTTCAGGTCTCCACAGAGATCAGTCTTCATTGACCTATGTCAGTTCATTGAAGAAATTCCCCAATAGACATAAAGTCTCCTTTCCTTGTTGTTTGGTGCATGTATGTAATAAAGAAACACATCAATATATCAACATTTCAAAGACCAATTGAAAACAAAGTATTTTAACCAGTAAAGAGAACATGTCACAACCCAAACTGCTTGTCATCTAGATAATTAATTATATGTGATAAAGCTTAAACATATATATATAGTTCAAGTAGAAAAAGAAACATAGAGAAATTCCATCGAAATATATATATACTGTTAAATAAAGCCCCATATTCGGTTTATATCTTATTCCTGCATAATTTCTCCAATTTCCGAAATTCTTTCCTCGTCCCTTCGTTAAAACTGTATAGCTTATCACCTAATTGCCTGTCGACATGTTTCGAATGAACCACATTCATCATCAGGAGTATATTAGTGGTTTAGTGAGTTTATACATAGAAGGTGGAGTTGTACTTGAAAGTTGATTTAGTCAACGGAAGGCCACTCCGTAAAATGGTAAACTTCAAGTTACCAGATATGTTTCTTTACAATGTACATAACTGCTCTTTGTGTTTTCCAGTTTGGATTTTATCATATTTAAAGTGAGTACATATATATATATATATATGTGTGTGTGTATGTATACATATATACATAGATATAGATAGATATATAACCCAATAAATGCTGATCCATTTTTCTTTGATTCTTAACTCAGTCACCAGCACTTTCTTCCTCTTTATGACGGCTTAACCGAAAATTACTGATTGTAAATAAGCTTTTCTATTGTATGTGAATCTCGAACTTACTTCCAATCTTCTATATGTCTCAAATTAAAACTTGATTTTCTGAATACTATTATTGCCTGGTTATTCACACATTGTCCCTTAAAGAAATCGCTGAGTAATTTTCAAATTGATATAACTCATGTTGAGATGTAGTTTGTAGAGTTAAATTGGTCTAATTGAAAGCCCTTTAGTAATTCTTTCCCCATCTAATTGTTTATTTACAAATCTTCACAACAAGGAAATGCTTTATAAACAACCATATAACATGCCTGCATTCCATCATTTTTTGTCGTTGCTGTTTTATATTCTACAAATTTTATATATGTGATGCGCTAATTTTTGCTGTAAGATGCAGGGATTCACAATTTCACTTTAAACATAACACTTATGTATTAAATATTCATGACTAACCAAAGGCATATGAGTTCATACCTCCATTTACTTTGTAGGATTCACCTTAAAGTGAATACATGGATTTATTATATGCTGGAGGAATTTGCTTGTTTTGATTATATTTCTCATGATGACACTTGCTGACTATTGGTTTGATTGCAGGTACATCCACAGTAAGGAGAAGCCTTTCAAGTGCGGGGAGTGCGGCAAAGGCTTTTGCCAGAGCAGGACACTGGCGGTGCACAAGATCCTCCACCTGGAGGAGTCGCCCCACAAGTGCCCAGTCTGCAGCCGCTCCTTCAACCAGCGCTCTAACCTCAAGACCCACCTGCTCACCCACACGGACATCAAGCCCTACAATTGCCCTGCCTGCGGCAAGGTGTTCCGGCGGAACTGCGACTTGCGTCGGCACAGCCTCACCCACAACCTGGCGCCGCCCATCGCGCAGGCCTTCTCCATAGAGAACATCATCAGCTCGGCCAAGGAGTGACGCCGCCTCCACGTCCCTCCTCACGCAGTGAGACTCTACGCTCACTCAGGGTGTCCTTCAGGCTCACCCTAGAGTCATTCAGTCAGGGAGTCAGCTTCATCTTGGAGTCTACCGTCCGCTCTATAATATTATAGTAGATGAAGAACCCAACTCCTCGACAAAATGGTCTCCACCTTGTGATCATAATTGTATATACCTACTCTCCATGCAATGTTCTTACAATTTAACAAATATACTAGTTATAGTAATAATATTGGACTTTTTTCTGTTTTTCAGAAATAGATTGATGCGTTAATTTATATTTAATTTTTTTACTTTTGAAACTAGTTACAAAGATCTCTTCGTCGAGGTATCAGATATAGAATTTCACAAGTGTACAATTATGGAATAATAAAAATTTCGAGAAATCCAAACAATATATTATTATTGTAAGTATTACACTTATCAGGTATAATCAGGATTAACTTGATATTCATCAGGTGCATTGAAATTTTCATTCCATGGATCCACTATCTACACTACATTAAAATACACAGTTTATGCAAAATGAAATAACCCAGATAATAATCGCTTGATTAGCAAAAGAACATTATTCTCTTATACCATAAAAATAACAGAAATTTTAAATTTCTATCAATCTGTCTTTAGCCTTTTATTGAAATGGGATATAATTGCTTAAAGTTTAATATAGTACTCTTACAAAGGGCTGAATAACTACACTCATGTAGGAAACGAAGATATCAACAATAGTGACTTAATAACAACTCAACGAAATATGAGAAAACAGATTTGATTACTACTGAAAAATATTTTACATGGAAAACAAGACATGCTGCAGACCAAACCAAGGAGCGAAAGAGAACCACAAAAATAAATTACTTAAAAATGTATTTCATGGAGAGGTGCATGATTTTATCTCACTAAATACAAGTTTACAAGTCCTTGGAAGCATCAGGTCACATCTTTCCTCGTAAACCATGTCACCCACGCCTCACTTAGTTGACACCCGATACTCTTTATTATATATCTGATTAAAACATATAATTTTCTACTTGGATTGATACGGCGAATCGTGGTCCTATATATTGAACATGGATATATTGATTCATTTTTGGCTTCATTTTGACTAAAAGAACTGCCACATAATTTTATAAATACATCAGTAGTGTACTGGTAGCCTGTAATGTCTAGACTATTTAGAAAATAGATCAAATTGTAATTTATTTAGTTAAAAGTAGACACAGAATTACACAAGCAGGATTACATAAATTTGACACCGAAATACTGAAGGCCCACACTGCCATTTGGAGAATCACCAACAGGTAGTAGGAATCGAACATAAGGATCTAGAGCAGTTCTGAAATGCAAATATAGTAAATTATGTTCGGAACACACTTATTATATACTTAGTACTAAATAACTTTCAAAAGAATTCCACTCATAATTGTTTTATGCTACACACTAACAGTATACTGATATGTACTCACTGCTATAGGATTGCTTTTAGAAGATTGGTCCAAGCATCACCAATAGCTTGTACGCACAGAAAACACAACTGTTGAAGAAACTGTATACAATTAATGTAAGCAAAGTCTTAATTAAGTTGTAACTGATCACCGCTGGGACATCTTAATGGCTTAAGGAAATAACACGAAATAAATTACACCATTTGATTGTAAAATTTATTTTCATAACAATATAATAAACTCTAATTGGATTTCAACTTTACAAATATCTATAAAAATAATCCTGAGGTAGACATATAAGTTTAATTACAGTTTTAAAGGAAATATCATTTACTCATCTAAACGACTGCTAACAACATTTACATTTGTATCAGATGGTATTCAATTGTGGGAATGGCCCACCAGAAATGGCTTTTGGTAAGCTGTAAACGTTAAGTATTAAATGTTGGAGAACGCCTTAGAATATTTGCTGTGTCAAGTAACGCTGTCAACTCTCCAACTGCATCTAATCTGGCGACTGTGTTCATTAATCCTTAGAGGTTATATATAACTCAACAACTTTGTTAACCAGGGTCCTCGTGGGTGAAGAGCGTGCAAGCTCTTTGAACACCACCTTCGTTCTCAAACACCTGTCATTTAACAGACCTTCGTCATACTAATAACACTATTTCAAACCAAAACGGCAGACAGGACTATAAAAGCAGCTTGACCCAGTCTTTGACAACGAGGCCTTTAGCTTCAAGTACCTTACGACTAGTAGTCAACATTCTAATGAAGTTGAAATAAAAATTTCAAAAAAAGTTGTTGCAAAGAAAATGTGATTAAATAATTAAAGAAAATGTCATTTTTCGTACAATTTGCTTAACTTCAGGTGTAGTATACTGAGTTTATAAGTCGCAAACAAAGTTTTCAAAGAAACGCCAATGCAGATTGCTACTACTAAAATAAATACACTTGCAGCAGAAAGGAGAAGCTATTCACAAACATGAACTAAACGTTTAGACAGTGAGTCTAAAGTCTGAAACAAAGTAACATTCACTACAAATTAAATTTATCCTAGAAAATATCTAAGTGCCACACATCAATTTCCTCCTTTAATCAGAAAAAAGTTTAGTATACAGATAAGGGAGAAATAGAATTCAGCCAAACAAATCTTTTTTAAAGTTCTAACAGAAAATGTACACTTCAATGAAAATGTACACTAAAGGAGCACTTGTTAGTTTCGTATAGCAAGCTATATCTCTTCCTTCAAAATTAAAGGCTTCCTTCTAAAAATCAAACATTAAAAGGAAAGAAAAATGAACTTATAAGTATTTGTGAAGGAATTTTTTTATCCTTGAGAGTCCTCTTTAGAATTAATAACATCAGGACTTTGGGATGGACTAGGCGACTCCTGAAGAAAGAGATCCATAGGGTCAGTGGTGCCGGGATCTACGGTGTACTTGAGCTTGGTGTAGCGATGGCGGCGCACGAAGACATCGTGACGATCAGACTTCTTCCAAAAGTAGTAGAACTGGACAAGGTCAGCAACCTTGCGAAGAGGTAGCCAATAGTTGCGGATTTTAAGAAAATCTTTACTATAGTTAGCAACGCCTTGCTCGAAGAGGCGAGTCTCGTCGGAACTCCAAGCTGGAGGTGGCTGGAGGCGTCGATAGGCGGCCAACGCTGCTGGCAACTGGTAGTCGGCCTCCATCAAAAGTCTGAGCGCCTGCTCGTCGTCCCTTCGACCGTCCCGACACGCCTCCCGCAAGAACGTCTCTACCGAACTAGCTGTGGTGCCTCGAGGGTCCCAGACCAACTCCTCCCTGCTGCCCTCATACCTTGCTCCAGCGCACTCGGGTATCACCGCCTGGTGCTCCTTGCCCACAAGAATAAAGAAATCCATTTCGCCTTCCCCAGTGTCCCGCACCACCTTCGGCTTTTTACTTTTCTCCCTCATCACGTTTCCTGAGCGCAGCAAATACCTTTTTCTTTCCCTAATAACTTCTCCAGGTAACATTCCTTGTTTTAATTGGTAGCACTTTGTTCGTACTGGCATTTCTGAAACATAAGCCAATTCAATATTTCTAATAATATATAAAGTTCAATACACAACTATCATATACTACTCTAGTTTAAAGAACAAAAATCCTTATGGCTTACTAACTAAATTAAGAGGAAATTGTCATGGTACATGAAAATAAGTATCAGTCAAAGAGTAATCCAATTATAAAAATGTAGGAAATTATAAATTACAGGACTTTATTTTTATCAAGAACTAAGGAGGATGATAATGATAAAGTTTGGGAAGAATCATTTAAGACTACAGTTAATAACGGAATTAATTATAGTACTAAAGTTTACAAATTCTGTATCACTCATAACAAAGTAATATTTGCTATTTTAATATTAGAAAACGTTTAATTCTTTTAAATCTAGAGCTGGACTAGAGTCCTCATTACAGTTTGGTGATCCACTCGATTTGACATCCCCCTCACTGCTTTATCATCGTTACACTTCCTAATCGACTCTTGAGACAAGTCATACTATAACTTCTTCAGCTTTTACTTAGTCTAATCACTTGTCAAACAGTTTCAAATACAACTAGTGATAAATGTTTGACATTCTTAAAATTGTTTTCATTTAAATACATTATTTTATCTTTGTTTAAAAGTCAACTACATAAATAGTGTATGCATTCAACAATATCTATAATAACAGTGTTGATGATGATGATGATAATGTGTAAACATTATTTCATTCAAACTCCAATGAAATATTCTTTATTACAAAAAATAACATCCAAACCCTCGCTGAAATCGTAAATAAACAAACATCTATTTATGAATCATTCAAAATGCAAATGAATACAACGAGATCAGTCTGATATGGACATGATGCACGATAATTTGAAAGTTACTATTTTTTTTTTTGTAGCTCAATTACATAGGAGGGTAAGTTAAGAAAAAAAAAACAAAGTGCAATTTTGTTGGCAGACATGGAGGGAATGGAGGTAGAAGGAATAATACAATGTCTTGACTGAAATGGGTGGAAATAGAACTCGAAATCAACTTTTCTTCCAAATAACTAAACCTTATAACAGCAATAAAACTCAAAAAGGCTCCCAAAAAATGGAATTAATAAATTTCTGATTGTGCCGCAATAAACATATTTTGAATTGCTGGAACAAATAACCATCGACCCTACTGGGAAGTCCATTCATGTTGAAGAATCAAAAATTGATGTTTTACAAAATATTTTCTTTTATTTTTGTAATTATAATGTTGTTTCTATGCATTTATCTCTATAACTTTATATATATAAATATAAACTAGATTCACAAAAAGAATGCACAGAAAAGAAATCACAGTAACTGACTACTATATTTGAATTGCCTCGGCATCAGAAAGATAGATATGAGTCGCTCCGAAGACAGGTAACGCCTCACGTCTATCTTCTTGATGACGAGACCATTGGAATAAGGTAGTGAGTTTCTGTGATTCCTTTTCTGTATATATATATATATATATATATATAAAGTTTAAACCACAATGGAAAAAGGAAAACAATATAAATATATGCCTTGAGGCCTTTCAATTTATGTCATCCGGAGTAAACAAAGTAAAAACTGAGAACAAAATAGACGTTCTTCATTGAGTTGTTTATATATATATATATACAGGTTTGATTAAATAATACGCCATATTTACGGTTGATTAGTTTCCTTGTGTATTTCTCAAGGGATCTGAATAATCTTCTTGTACAAACATCTAAATTGAATAGAACTATTATATTATAGAATATTATAGAATAGTTCTATTCAATTTAGATGTTTGTACAAGAAGATTATTCAGATCCCTTGAGAAATACACAAAGAAACTAATCAACCGTAAATATGGCGTATTATTTAATCAAACCTGTATAAATGAAGGACTGCTTCCTAAATATACTAATATATATATATATATATATATATATATATATATATATATAAGATTTCACATAAACACGTAAAATAACAATCAATGATAAAACCACAGTAAGAAAATCGGAAAACAAGACTAAGATCTTTCAACCGTAACAAGCGGTCTTCGTCAGAGTCAAAAACCCAACTTCAGAGTTTTTGACTCTGACGAAGACCGCTTGTTACGGTTGAAAGATCTTAGTCTTGTTTTCCCATTTTCTTATTGTCGTTTGATCATATATATATATACTTTAGCATTAATCTCTTAATCAAACCAGCCCTTAAAATTATTCCTTCGTACGAACATTTCTTTTAATTTTCCTTATTTTCTTATTATTAATATCTTTCTTCAATATTTAATCGTTATAAATGTTATGATGTATTAATAAATGTTTGTAAAATTATATGTAAATTATGGCAACATTCCTGACATTCCTTAGTTGTTATGAGATATTTTTACTCATTGTTGTAAATTATGCAACTATAGAATTTTAGAACTATTAACATGATGAGATGATATTTCCGGTTCTGCCTTCACGCTACAAGCAGATAATCCTTGCTTTGGTCTTGATAATAAAACTTAATGTGCGGACTGGTTCTATAGTTCCAATAATTACATACTTTATTATTGAAAAAGTTTCAGATGTTTCTCCAACTATTATATGAGATAACTATGTTGTATTTTTGAAGAAGGGAAATGTATATTTTTAATGAAGTGGTACAGAAACATTAGACTATATCGTGTAATATATCTTCAACTATTGACATCTTCAGCATTGATTAGATCATAAGCCAGTAATAAAACCCCTTACGACTACCATCGCTGGATGATTGGACCATTAGGGGTGAATCAGTTGTGGGTTAATGTCGTGTTGACTTGCACACGGCATTCCAGCCATGCTCGCAGGGACATGGCAGCGACAATTAACTGGCTGTGCTGACAATGGAAGGGCCACATTGAAAAGCGGCACTTCTCTTTGGCTTGAGAAGATAATGACCGTTTTTAGTAAGCGTATAAATCAAACATAACACAGCTCGCGCATGCAGACAATGCTCGGCTCTTCTACGCTTTATTCACAGTCGACCACCAGCACTTGATTAACTCTGCACTGTATCCAAGGATATTCATTTCCATTGGCCAGAACACACCACTAACCGCACCACCCAACAATAAAGGTAATTGTTTACTTTACTGATAATATACAAGCATAAACGGCTACTCAAATGTTAATATAAAAGAGCAATGAACATACTTAGTTAAGAATATGCTTCTCTGAAACATATATGAGCCGCTCATTTTGAAAGTGGCCTAATTCCATTTATGTTAAAATCGAGATATTTAAGGGTTTGCGTTTTACAAAATTTAAAAATATTGTCATTTTATTTATCAACTAATTTTTGTTATAAAAATTCTTAGTAATTTTAAATAAATTTTGTACAATTTGCTGCAAAAGGTAAAGATAACGTAAAAATGTAATTATTTAAATAGCTAGCTAAATTTTTTTGGGAAATGGAATTAGGCCACTTTCAAAATAAACGGCTCATACTCGTATGCATCATATCCTTGTTTGAAAAAACAAGCTTTAGAGTACTGTCTTTAAGTTATTTTTGAATCTATCAACAATTTTGTTCATTTTTGCCAGCAATAGTTCTACAACTACACAACAAAAATTTTAAACTTATTAAACTTTTAAAATTTTAAACTTTAATTAAAATTGTATTAATTCAATAAGTAATACAATTTCAAACTCATTAGCAATTCTTTGTTTTTCATGTTCATCAAATAGAATAAAAATATATAAAACCTAAAAACTTAAAAAAGGATAGACAACAGATCAAAACAGTAATTGTACCCTCTCTCTAATCCAATGGTGGCAAACCAATGACACGGGTGTCATTTATGATTAGAACCTAATTTATGGTTACACGCATCTTTAAAGATAAAAAAAAAATTATAATATAAATATTTGTCTCTTATAACAGCCAAAATTGATTATTAATAATAATATTATTTCTGTCACCATAATTAATACTTTATTTCTAAAACCAGCAGTGTATGTAGAAGTACAATTATACTGTGTAACGAATATACATATTAAAAAGATTTAAACATATTGTTTTAATATTGATATTAATATGAAATTCTAAATCCTGAAAACATGCTAAATTTGAATGCTAAAATGCTAAATTTTAGTTTATGTATTTTAAATGGCATTAAACAAATAATTAACTTACAAAAATAATAAATATTTATAATTTCTTTTTAGTCTTTACTTTTGTGATGTGTGACACGCCACGAAAATTATGTTTCGATTTTTGAAAATGTTGACACGCCGAACTCAAAAGGTTTGCATCACTGCTCTAATCGGTAGTTATAACTGTAGTTCATTATCAGTAGAAGACTAAGGCTCTCTTACCCTTCCTCTTGAACACTACACAAACTCCCTACGATATTTCGACCAATCGTCGCACTTGCTTTCTTTCACAATAAAACATGATATATTAGTTGTGCAATCCGTAATTGTGTGGTATTTACTCATTCTGAGGTAAAACGGATAAACAAACAAAAGTCTCCACACAAATGAAGTTTTATTGAACAGCAACAACGCGTTTCGAACACTTTGTGTTCATCATCAGGAATACACTATAATACAAATTTAATTTAATTTAATTTTGTAACTGATAAGATATAATTTGCTTTATAGTGTCTTCCTGATGATGAACACAAAGTGTTCGAAACGCGTTGTTGCTGTTCAATAAAACTTCATTTGTGTGGAGACATTTGTTTTTTTATCCATTTTACCTCAGAACATGATATAAATATTCAAGTAACTCACCAAAAAAAGTAGATGAGTAACGCTTTGAGGCCTTTGCTATTACAGGTCTATGGAGAGTAAGTGAAGTGAAAAGGAAGAAAAATCATTCAGGTCGCTTCTGGGTATAAGGTGTCTTTTACAGTTTGTAAATCACTTCTAATATAATCAAAACAATAATAACGACGAGTCATTCATTATTATTCATGAATACTTTACTTATTGCACCATTACTGATGATAGCAGAGAGTAGTACCGAATGTTTTCATACCGCTTGCATGCCACCCAATGACACGACTAAAAGGAAGATCAAGTAACATAAGTAATCGCTTTAGCAGACACTTCGTCCTGTACCCCTTTTAAATTGCTTAACCTGTTTTTTGTGTATTATTGGTTGGGCGCTTAATCGAAAGCCGTAGCGGAACTGTCTGACTCTTAAACGATTCTTTCACAATTACACAAAGTGATGTTACAGTATGAAATAAACAGCGAAATAGTAAGTATTCAGCTGATGTCTAACCATGCGGACCAATTTAAACGGGTTTTAGTGCTGGAGGATATATCTATTCATATCTATAATAGATATATCTATTAATATCTGTTCATCCAATAAGAACAGAGTTGAACTGCAACAAGGAGGGGATCTAGTTATATATGATAGTTACGTGTTATTCTTACTGGTGCTCCAGTCTGATTTTGACTTATATAAATGTCAATAAACCTTGAAATCAAAATTACATTTGAAGATTGTACATTTGGAAGATTGACCATCTACTTGGATTAAGGCACTACAATGAAAAATAAGTGATGATTAACTAATGTAACCATTTTTTTTCTTCATAAAAACTTTTATTTTATCAAACTCCAGTTTCAGGGAAATACCACCTGGAAGATGAAGAATAAGAACTTGGTCATAATTTTATTTTAATGCTATGAATAAATAAAAAAAATATTGAAGGATCAGTGTGGTACTTCTTAGTAGTTTTTGTTACTTAATTAGGTAGATAAACATACATAATAGCTCTTTAAATAACATTTTATAATATAGAAGGGATGGGGAGTCGGAGTATTAAGATAGAATCTGAATCGTATTGAATGGAAAAAACTTGTCACCCAATCGCCAGGTGTTCTTAACAAAACTCTTTCAAATATTTTATCTTTTCGCCAATGGATCTTGATGTTTATCCAAAAATTTAGCTACAGCCCTTAGTAAGTTCTTCCAAAAAGAGATAGTTCTATAAAAATATGAAGGAATGGGAAATAACGAATAAAAGTAGGTACATTTCACTTTACATTATACCCAACTCTAGGCCATCACCTCCTGCTTTTCACAAAATGTACAACCACAAACTCCCTTTATTCAGTCGTGATAGTAATTCTATATTAGGGACAATTTTTTTATTTGGAAAAAATTTAAAATGAGTTAACAGTTTCAATCCTCAGCTAAAAAAAATAACATCATTCATATAGAGAAACTATTTAGCACAATTGAGCAAATATTTTTCTTTACTTGGATCCGAACAGTTCCTAATAAATATTTTTTTGATTTAGAAAACAGAGCATTTCTTTTCTGTAACTTACTATCGCTAAATTGCATCCTTTTTTCTTCATATGGATAGTTTTTCCGTATTTCTCTTAGATTGTAGTGAGTTCTTTAACTGTAACAGTTGCAGTTAGTTCATTGTAACATTCATGCTTAGACATATACACTATCAACAGATAGTACACAAATTCAGCACATTTCAATCCATCTTTAACACTGATTCATACAGGATGCTCCTATTCGTCCCTCTAACACCTAACCTCTATCTGAACACCTAAGCGATTTGGGTGTTTTATAGAAGCCTCCAGTGTCAGCTTGCCTTATCACAGTAGCTTTGCTTATCACAGGAGTATGTACCTCTAATTGTTTGAAGTATTCTTCTGTAATAATTTTGAAGGAAATCAATTAACAAACTTGTTTCAAATGCCTACATCACAGTTGCACAATAGCTTAGTGTAAAGATGTTGTTATCCTAATACATTTTTAAGTTTATCGTTTAGTTGTCTAGGGAAGCGCCTACATTATATGTCAAAGCAAAAGGCTGCTATCGATCGTCCATGTTATTGCTATAGTCCCGTTACTTGCGCAGTGACACGCCCACGATCTAACTTCATTATAAATCTCCTACGAGAAGAATTACAGCATATGTAGGTCATCTTTGCTCAAATGGTATAATATAAGAAAATCACATTGCCCTGACTTCACTAGTCTGATTATAGTTCTGTGGATTTCCCAGGTTCAGCTTTAATTTAATTTGAATACCTCTCTCTTTACTTTAATGACTTGCTGATTAACTCTGAAAAATATATAACTTGTTTGAAAGCCGATGGATGGGAAAATGAAGATGATTTAGCAGACTTCACAAAATTGACATTATAATTACAACCCTTGGTTACGACAGATGTTGCCCTGGATTCTGATTAAATTCTCGTATAAGTAATTTAGACTTTGCGTTTCCATTGCTCTGAGTGTTAACCATGCAGTGAATACTGGCAGAACTTTGAAGGCTAACAATGGCCAAGAGACTGGATACCGCAGCAGTGCGAGTGGCACAGATCAAAGCCTGTCGCAGCTCCACAGCAGTAATAGAGATGTGACGGCGTGAGGACACCGCAGTATGGCCTCGACCATTACCATAACAATGGGAAGGGAGGGTATTGGCTGGTGCTGGGACGGCGTCCCATTGGTCCCACACTCGTCGCGCGCCCCTAGATAATTAACTGATGCGTACACTCCTTATCATAAAGGATTGGTTCAGCGCAAATCCCACCCAAGGACAGCGCCGCTCCAGCTAACCGCCACCTGATTGTCTGCATGCAAACTAATTCCACACAGACTTACAACTACCTATTCAGGTAACCAATAGTTATATTAATATTATACAAAAATACTAATTCAAATGAAGGATTATATCGAGGTTCTTTTATTCATACATTGAATATAAATAAAAGAAAGTACAAGTAAAAGAAGTGTTTTTCGTAGCAGATGGCTACATTACGACGAGCTGAGCGAGCCATTAGGCAAGCTGTCAGGTGGCCAGCATACTTGGGCGTCGAGTGGCTTTCTATGTCCCAGCCTCTCTTTATAAGCTCTTATCACAGCGTCAAAGCCACTGGAATACAGTCAAAGAAGGTTTTCACTGCACATTATCCCTGCCTCTAATATATTGCTTCGCTGCTGTAATTTATAGGTCTTCTGGAGACCACACTGCCTTCTCCTTTGTTTAACAAACCTGAAAAAGCACTGCATCACTTAGTGCTCCAATACACAGTCATTATATTACTCGTCGTATATGTAAAACAGTCTTATAAAAATCAAGGGAGAGATATCCATTAACCTAAATACATTTGGATGGCTAATAATTTCATCCATCTTGGTTCCCCATAAATGATTTAATTTTAGTGCAAGTAAGGAACCAACACAAAACGTTTGTAACTAATCTTGCTACATTTCAAAGCACACCAAACTTATAATCAGGAAGATATTTCAAGTTCTTTAACTGGTTGATGTATTATTATGCCAGTGTCAATAACCTTATAAATTTATACGATGAAATGATATCCCTACATACCAATTTGCATCATTCAATTGGTTTGTCTATATCATTTGAATAATAATTTCAATCCACTTATTTGAAAATACCTGAAAATAGGCAGTACAGTTGTTTAGTTTGGTAATGTTTGTGGATCCCATGAATAAATATGGCTTGGTTTTCTTCAGTTCGATCTTTGGTTGTTGGAGCAAACTGTTGAGGAATAATTAGTTGAGCATTCTTATTCATTTGTATATATATATATATATATATATATATATATATATATATATAATATATATCAGTTTTTAATGAATATATATAAATATAACTTTAAATTACACAAAGCACGACACAAAATAAAGAATAAAAAGAAGACTTACAGGATTAATTTACAGAATTAATTCTGTAAGTGTTCTTTCTATTTAAAGTTTTACAGTCCCTGTGGACCGTTTCTTATATTTAGTATATGTAAATATATATATACCATGAAAACTTAAAGAAACACAAATGAAAAACAGATACTTAGACTCACACTCAATATTTCGACCCTTTAAACGGTCGTCTTCAGAAAAGGAAATCGAGCGGCGAGAGGACAAAAGCCAACTGGACAGCTTCACAGAATATGTACAGGTTGTACTCAACAAAAACGAAAAAAATTAATAGAAGTAGTTTAAGAAGAATAAAAAATAATGATTAAATTAAAAAATTAAATTTAAGTAACAATAAAGTGCATTAAAAAAAACACCTCTGAATCTACTCAACGGTTAAGGTTGATAACCGGATGTGAACGAGCTCCTAGGAGCCATATATGGGCTTCTACAGAAGCTCTTAAAGTGTCGAGAGACTGTTTTTAATATTTGAACTCTCAAACATTCATTGAAACTTATATTATGGGAATTGGCATGAGTAGCAATTGGCACTGTACAATCCTGACTGACCATGTACCTATGATTATTTATACGTAGGCTTAACATAGTAGTTACTAAACCACAAATAGAAATAGATGATGTCACACACTATCAGTATTCTGAACAAGAATGGCTTTATCGTCAGACTATTTTCTGACCTTACTGACAGTTAACAAAAGACTAAGTAAGACATCAAATAACATATGACGATTTTAATGAGTTACTTCTAGTTTAGTTGGGTTTTCCTTAGTTAACAAACTGTCAAGGCACTGTAATTCATTGGTGAAGTTATCAATTCAGACTAGACTGTGACTTCCCAGTCATAGTCGCCTCAAGCTATTTATAATCCATTTCGTTAAGTCTGACAGTAGAACGTCTTCCAGTTACGTACGACAACTTTTTCAAGAGCGAATACGAAGGTTGAGTTACGATATCAGGTGAAGCCCAGGCCCGGAGACAGGCTTGTGTTATATGGACTGAGAAGCAGAGCGAGGAGATGGGTGGTCGGCGGAGTGCCGTGTGGTCGCCGATGCCTGATAGGCGAGGAATGTGGCGCGGTGCAGGCGGTCTGGCACGGCAGCTCCTATAAAACACCCGATATCATTTCATTGGGCGCGACACCTGGGCCGATGCAGCGCCCGATACCCCACAACATTCCCCGCCCCTTCCAACACTTGTTCCCTCACACTCCATGAATCTCACCCCTCCCTAAAGCATTATTTAAATGTAATCGCTTCACTACTGGACTCTCATCTCCATTAAAACAAACCGGTTCTCCCAGAAAGCTCCTCCTGAATGATATGTCTCCAACTCACTGGTCTCCTGATCCCCTACGCTATAACATAAAACCAGTCCAGTGATATTACTACTGCAAACCCAAGACAAGATATTGAAAGCATATCTTTTGAAAGCATCTCCATTGGAAAGTATAGCCGCCTCAACGCTAGACAAATTAGGCTGAAAAAACAGGCGTGTAAAGTCAGCAGCAACTCTTCACTACCACAAGAGCTCTGAGTACATCAAAATCACTTCATAAGCATTAACTGACAGCACTTTACTTAAGTTCACATCCCAATGCACCCCAAACACTCGATGACACATTCCTTATGTGATAATTAGCAGTTATAGTACCAACAAGGAAGTGTTAAAAGAAGACGGTGTTATTTTAAAAAGAATATTTCAAAAAAAACAGTTAGCTTTACCAAATAATTTAGCTTTACGGTTGAAAAATATAATGTCCACAACTCTTATATATGTTACTACTACCCCTAGCATTTCTTAATATACTGTAAATAAAGTATAGTGACAATGAAACCATTAATTTTGACATATTTTTGGATTTACAGGCGTACGTACAGAAAGTTTTTTAACAGCGCTGCAATATGTAACGAATCTCAATGAATGTTGCTCTTGGTGTGGGAAAGAAACCTACTGTTTTCTGCTAAAACTATATCAAGGACAGCCATATTACGCCAAACAGGTATTATTCTTTCCAATCCACTCTAGAAACTGAAATTTTGTTTTCAGCATAGTCCTACAGACTACAGGCCTACAGTGATATACTTTTTAAAACTTTTGATGTTAATAAGGGAGAATATAGCAATGAAAATAAGACTACCATTAATCTACAAGATTAATACAGATACAAGAATGATCTACGAATTTATGGCCATGCGGATTTAATCAGAAAAGAATAACTTTTAACAATTACTATGACCTAAATTTAGTTCACCAATGGAAAGAAGTTTCAACGAATGAAACATCAGATCTAATGTGAAACAAACTTACTTGTAAGAATACCTGCAGTTTATGGCAGGTGAAGATCAAAATGTCAAGAAATGGCAAACGCCAACTTTACAATTCTGCAACATTTCGAGGCTCAGATGATGTGACAGACAAAACTGTGACCCAAGTTGTAGAGAATAACATTTCTTTTGACTAATAATATTGATCGTTTGTTTTTAAACTTCCACTAAAAAAACAATTGTTTTAAAATATACGCATAGAACGTTTAGAGATTTAGACGTGGAGACGTCTAAGAGTAGATATTTGTAAGTAAATGAAATAGGTATTTGTGATCTGCCAAAGAAGTGAAGGAGAAAATCATTAAAGGAACGCAATGCCAACGAGGTCAGGTATATGTTGAACTAAACTAAAGAAACATTTAAACGACTTCATGTTTCCATATTCTTTATGAAAAACTAAATAAAAATATTTTAATAAGATTCTTCTGTTACAGTAAACGCCAAGTGAATTAAGTGAAGTTGCAAACTACTAAAATAGCAGTGAAAAGAACGTTTATCTGAATGAAACAACTTAAGATGGAAGATTAAAATAATGTTCTATTTGAATTACATCATTATGTATACGTAAGGGAATAAATATGGAGGACGAGAGGCCGGGGACAGCGATGGATATCGCAGGCA
Organism: Hermatobates lingyangjiaoensis; assembly: GCA_026182355.1. Classification (NCBI taxonomy): domain Eukaryota; kingdom Metazoa; phylum Arthropoda; class Insecta; order Hemiptera; family Hermatobatidae; genus Hermatobates; species Hermatobates lingyangjiaoensis. Next base: position 2,758,712 of record JAPFBL010000105.1, on the reverse strand, counting down.
ATAAACTGCCAGCCGGCTTTGCTACAATTAGCAGAGTCCGTCACTTCATCTCCAAATTATCTCAGCACTCCCGTGCTGCTCCCACTCGCTACCTGCATTCGCCATTCCTCCACCGACATTATCGTATCTCTAAATAACCATTATCGAGATTGCAAAACAAGAAAGCCACCACCAGCAATCAGCTAAATACCACTTGCTACTTGTTTTCACCCCAACTATCACTATTTCAACATAATCATTACTCTGATCTGCTAAATATTCAGAAACAGTCTTCATTGTTTGATAAAACTTAATGACGCCTGTCAAAACTAAATTATTTACCTGGACTTACGCATTCCACAAATCTATTTAAATCTCAAATCATGCATCCACATTACTCGCTCGTGCAAAACCGGTATCCAGACCACATTATACTAAAAACTTGAGAAGAAACTATTTTTATAAACCAGTTATGAATGCAAGCCTTCACTTGCTAAATTGGTCTACATAGCACGCATGTTCAAAGAGTCTTTTTTTTACAATAGTTGCCCTAAGAATCAAATTTCTAATTTACTAATAAAGAAAAAAAAACATCTTTGACTTTGGATAACTTCCCAACAGAAAGATGGGACGCATCCAACTTTTAGAAACTCAGTATCAACAAGTTGAGAGAGTCACATACATTATCTCAAGCAAAATGAATGCCAGCCAATTTTTGTCAATATTGTCAAATTGATCACGCTACAAATAATTTTAAATCATATTTGTGCATCAAAAATATAACCTAATAAAAACATTTTTGAAAACGATTAACGATTCTCCATATACAAGGTTTACCATCAAAATAAGGTGTTTCGGGAGGTAATGTTCTTACATATACGAAGATAAACTAAAAAAGAACACTACGTATCAAAACGCGTTTTTTATATAATAAACATCTCCACGTTAGGACTTTGACAATATTTTCAACTATGAGTAAATATTGCAAAGTCAATATTTCAATATTCCCGCTCAACTCGGGAAAAATGGAAATATTTACAGTTCCCCTCAAAATCCCTAAGTAACTGACTCTGATATCGCAGATCTTAAGTTACGAAAGTGACAACATTTTCTTTTGTGGAAGATCTTATACTCACACTATTCTTCTTGAGTTAGCTTCTTGTAATCCCTTCTATGGTTCTTGGATTGAAACAACTATTTCTTGACTCACTGGATTATGTATGCTATCAAAAGCTCCTTCACTATCCAGGAAGCAGCACAGAGTGATTAATTTACCACTTAAAGAGTTTTCCAAAAATTTTGAAGTTCATTAAATAAATTTACACTCCAATATTTATGTTGTTAATTATTAAGATGCTTATTGGCCAAAAATTTTACATCTTACAGGTAGAACCTCACTCGTATAAATAGCAGTTGGGAAAACAAATCTTGAATATTCCCTACACATCTTTCGAAATCCTTCCTTTGAAGATTTAGTACTTTCTTACAAATGTAAGTTTAGTTGGAATGAGCTTTTAAGCCCGGTTATTCTGGTCACCATTTATTATCTGCTTCCTCTTTTATCCATTCCTCAATGCACCCTTTGTGAAAGCTGGTGTCGAAGTGTGAAAAGTTCGACACCAACGGTTTGTTTCGCTAGAGTCTCAGACACTTGAAATGTTAATAGTGGTGTACGGTGAGTCAACACTGAGAAAAAAAAATGTTTGTAATTAGTATAAGTTATTTCAAGATGGTAGAGAAAATGTTAACGATTAACCTCGATCCGGACGGCCCAGTACGTCAAAAGTCAACGAAAATGTTCAGGAGTGAAATAAATTGTCTTGAAAAATCATCGAATCACGATTGGAGAAGTATCTGATGATCTTAGCAGATCGTTTGGCTTTTGCTAATCAATTTCAACGGACATTTTGGATATGGCACATGTGTCAACGATAATACATCGCTGGAGGAACTCAAGGCAATACCCACAAGTGCATATCAGAACTGTTTTAACGACTGAAAAAAAGGCTGGCACAAGTGCTTTGTATCAGAGGGGAATTATTTTGAAGAGGATAACATAATTTTGGATGAATAAATCAATATTTTTGTTTTTTAAAAATGAAAAGTCACCTTACTTTCTGATCACACCTCGTTTATGACGATATTTTATGTTATATAATCGCCGGAGATATGGCAAAAAATAGTACCCATATCATCATAAACAAAGATAACATGGTTGTTTACCACGTTCCAATATTACCGTCAAAAAAACATTTCCTGTAATCATTAAATGTATCATCATAATGCCCCCCTCCATCCATGTAATTTCTAAGTCCCCTAAAAACAAGTTATTTTTGGTCATTTTCATTGCGATCCGTTGAAAGGTTTGACGTGTATTACGCCTCCCATCCTTCAGAATGAATCATAAAAATTGTACACTTTATTGTAAAACTGGCCAATCCAATGATTATAAAATTCTGAAGTTTTTAATAGTTTAGGAGGAAAAAATCTGGAGTGGCCTACACTCAACTTTACTATAACTAAAAAAAATTAAACTGGTTAACAAGATAATAATTTCTGTCTCCTCAAAAGCTTTCACATTCAATCATAAGTCAACATTTTATATTTTATTGATAAAAATACCTATTTTTGTTGCTATAAAAATATGTCTAATTTTGAATTATGTTTACACTGTGATCATTATAAAATGTAAAATACCCAGAATTTTATTACATGCTTGTGTTTTTATTATAAAAAACTTTATAATAAAATATGTATTTTTATGTATCATAAAAATACAAAAAAACCACTCTGAGCGAGTGTTAGCTTTTCTGTGTGCTGTACTCCTTAATCGGGTTGCTGCAAATATACCATATATTGAGAAAATAATATATATCAGTAATTAGGCAGTCAGTTTTGCATACTCAAATCAAATTCAAAGCCAGTTCAATCAGTATAATTTAAAATTTTTATAGCTGGTAGTTTCAAATTTTTAAAAAGAATAAATATGAACTATTAGACTAGAATAGTGAAAAACCTTTGTATTTCTCGTATACATAGCTGCTCTTCTATAGAATGAAGGAGTCTATTCCTCTTACTTCAATATTACCCACAGATAATACGGTTGATAATTATAAGAAAACCTACATCTGATATTAAGTTTTGTTCAAGGGTGTAACATATAGACTGATTTGAGCATGTTGTTAGACAAATCCATCATACTATGGAAAACATCAGAAATTATATATTTGATTGGCGTTGACTTTTTCAATGTAAGAATTTTATTAATTTTACATATCATATTAAGTCATTAAATCATTCCAAATTTTGTCACTAAAGCTCTAAATATCAATTTTCAAAATAGCATTCAGTTAAAAATTTTTTAAGTCAATTGATCACATCCGTCAAGTATGCAGGTGATCCATTAGTCCAGGATGAATACTCAATTTTAATAGCTTTACTAGTCTATAGGTCTATTTACCGGTTTATAGCTTTATCGAAATTTGACGATTTATTTTATAAATTGCTAACTATCTAATCAGTTTTTTGGCAACATTTTATTGTTGTTTAATCAACTGTTTAGCATCAAAAAAACATTTTCTGAAAACATGAAATGTACCATATCACCCTTTGGTTAATTTAATTTTGAAGAAAATTGCCTTAACCCCTACCCCACATACTGCCCTTTATTTAGGTATGATTTCACTTTCATCAGTCTAAAAGTATGGCTTGTACCTTTGTCATAAGGTTTCAGATTGTCATAGATAAAATTTTTTATATTTTATTGAAAAGAAAATATATCTAGTTGTTCTAAAATCTGAAGATATTTTCAGTTATTGCTTTTGTTGCTACCATGATAATGCCAAATTTCAAGTCTCTAGAGTTAGTGGTTTATGAGAAAAAAATGTTGTCCAAAAAAACATTTGAGCAAAAAAAGTGACTTTCCCATCATACATACAATATTCATTCCCATACAATAGGCCACACCTACACTATGAGGCCCATTTTTGTGTGAAATATTAATTTGATCTATCAAACATCGCGGACTGTAGCGTCTTTACAAACTTTGGATACATACCCACCCATACAGATCATCGAAAAAACGTCATAAAAGGACTTCGGGGACCTCAAAACATGTAAGTCTGTCAAAATCTCGAGATTAAATTTTTTTTCTATTATATAGTTTACTAATAGAAAAGTAAAAACGTAGTCCAAAAACATATTTTAGACAAAAAAAAATGACTTTACGATGATATGTGATTGGCCCAAAACAATAGGGCACATCTGCACTAATAGGGTCCACTTTTGGTAAAATATGTCTTTGATCCATAAAACGGTGTACCTGTAGTGTCCTTACTAATTTCTTGTATCCAGCAACAGACACAATCCAATATGCTTAAAAAAGAGCACTTCAGGGAGTGCTTTACATGTTTTCTCAAATAATATAAATCCATCATAATTTCGACATAGATCTTTACTTATAGTGGAGTAAAATCTAACTCCGTTAAAATCTTAAAATCGACCTTTTTCATGAACTTAATACAGTATATAGTTAATGGATTATTTCTACCGAGGTTAGTAATATTTGAATTAGCATTATCATTAATTCTAATATACTTTATTTATAGCAAAGGAAAAAATAGAAACTTCTTTCCAAATAAAAAACAGGCAAATTTATAATCAAACAAAACATCCAAATTAACTTCTAGAATTTTAATTCACAATCTCTTGGATCCACATTGAATCAGTCTGTATGGATGGTATTTATAGAGGCAGAACAAGATGTTGGATTCATTCAGAACACATGAAACCGCTTAGTTATGATGAAGTGTTGTAATAATATCAATACACATACTTTAGTTAAATTGTTGAATCAAATTAAATAAACTTGAATTTCAATCAGACATCATGAACTATTGCTCTACATTGAAGATAGCAACATTGGAACCAAATGGAGCAGGTATGATTTTAATATCGTGTGATAAAGTGGCAAAAGAAGAAAGGATAAAGGATGAGGAGATTGTGGGTGTAATTTGAAGATTTGTTTAAGGCAGTGGGCCGAGGCAGTAAAGCTCACCACAGGGTGCCTGGCTCTAATGAGCAAGCCATTGTGGTGCTAATAGACAAGCAAGGGCTAATTGATCATCTCGCAACCTATCCACTGCGGCTCGAGTTAGCCTGCCTTTGTGGGCTACCCCACAGACACTCTAATCCGGCTTGCACCACGGGCCTCCTCTGCACTCAACAACAGCACCAACCTCTCTGCAGCATTGTCTTCTCTTGCCAACAACATAGATACAATGTGCTCTTCAACCAAGAAAATATAAACTAATTAAAAAATCATAAATATATAATCAGCAAACCAGAAGTCGAACTGTATTTTATCGATTAATATTTCTTAAAAAAGAAAACATAATCCAATAATTTAGAACTAACAAATGGGAACTTTGGACGACAAAGTCAAAAATAATGTCCACAAAATGTTTGGTCGAAAAGTTCTCTGAGAGGACTAGAACGTACCAGCGATGGGTGAGGTGCTAGCTGAGGTTAGCCCATGCAGAACCGAAGGATATCAACATACCATTATTGAAAGTAATTTTTAAGTACTGGGATGTTATTTAAATTGAAAGAAAATAAGAAATCAGCCAAAAGTCGACTTTTGAGACTCCTAACCAAACCACAGCATGACAACCCAATGAATGTCAGCTTTAAAGTTACAGTTGTTTTCTTCGGCTGTCAATAATACGCAAATCTTTGCGAAGATGAGACCCTCAAACCAGTCATATTTATATAACATCTGCAACATAGTGAGTTACTTCACATTTTACTGTTCGGAGTTGTCTCCATTGTATTTGGACTTCATTAAAGGCATGAGATAATTATGCCCCCTGGTCCATTTAGGGTTTCAAAGATTTAATTGACACACTATTATTAAAAAGGAATAACTGCAATGAAAGGAGAGTACTCAACTCGAGATCAAACTGTGCTCACTCTGCAACCAGCACTGCTACAAGAAACTCCCTATTACGGTGTCCAATCTTGACTTAATCTCATTACTAAATGAAACATAAATTCCAATTTTTGAGATTGTTATAAGAAACAATGTAACAGGAAAAAAATAGATACTATTAAAATTAAGTTCCTTTTGTAGTAGGATGCGTTTACCATAATTTTATTACCAATTAATTTTTCGAAATAATTAATTTAATACAATTATATTTTTAATAATTTAGAATAGTAATATATAATCAATAGAATTACTTTATCTTCAGAAATTAATAAATATTAATAATATATATCGGCCTTTATAATCGGAGGATTTAAGAAAAACATAGCCTAATAATTAACATCATACAAAATAAAATATATTACAATTCAAAATATAATTAATGAATTAAATAAAACAAAAAAAATCTGGGGGTAGCTAAACAATCAATTTAAATAAGTGATTCATTTTAATGAGACTATTGCATAAATACAAAATCAAAGTCGTAACAATTGTTATTATTATTGTAATATATCTTCATTCAAAATAATCAAGGGCTTTCTAGTTTCTCTACAGTTATCTACAATATATTGGCATAAAGTTATTTGAATTTGAATCACTCATAGATTTACAAATTAAGACAGAGTCAAGATGAGAAAACTCCATATAAGCTTTATGGAGATGTTATTACATATAACTATTTAGTGTTTAGTCCATTACGTATGGCCTAACATACATACAGCGATTATGACCCTTCAAACTGATAGAAAAAAGTTTCAATTACGTCTGTGTATATAAGATACAAATTTTGTCTGTCTGTAAGCTATAGAAATAAAACTAAAGACATTTAGATACAAAGCAGCATATGGATCATATACAACATTTTTCGGAGGAACTAACTACGGTATTTTGATTTTGATCAGGGTCCTTTTTTGGGATCTAAATAATTATCTCCGAAGAGCTTCGAATCACGTGAAAAAGGGTTTATAACGATCGTAGAGTTCACTCTATTTGTCCAAAAATCTGTACACGTAAAGTATAATGTATAATGATGTAATTTTGATTTTGATGATAATCTACTCTCTTAAACCTTTGTTTTAATTTTGAAAAAAAATGTGTGCAATTTTATAATAAGTTTTATATTATATCTTTTCTTTGCGTAATTTATAATTTACATTCTGTATTAATTGTCTGTATCTGAAAAAAAAACTAAGTTTATCAGAACGACAGAAAACTGAAATTGTTTCATTACATATAATTCATTATTAGTGTTGGAATTAAATTGTTTCCTGGGAAACGCCGGGTAGATCAGCTAGTAATAGCTAATTTGTCAAGTTAATACAAGTGGGTTAACAGTAAGAAAGGTTGCATTTGTAAAGTGTTTCCTTAATGATTTATAATAAATTTAAACTAAATGTAACTTACTGTGCAAGTTAGAGTAAACAACTCCAGATATTTTAAATAATCATCTAATTAAATTCCCTTTGAAAAATAATTTCTATTTTAAGAATATGTGTAAATGAAATAATTCACAAGGCACTGGTTTAAATGATTGAAGTTCAGTCATTCTAAACGGCAGCCATTATTCTCAATTAGTGCTGTACATCCGTTTTAATTTTAAAGAAGTTTATTCCGTCACACCTTCATTTCTTCGAATGATCACTTCAAACAGTAAGTATTATTTTCCACTCAACATTTTATATTATTTAAGAGAGTCATTAATCAGTTACATCTTAAAAATAAGTAAAAGAATTAAACAACTACTAAACAATTACTTTCAATAAGATGCTTCAATGGTTCCTTCATTATTAAAACAGTATGTTACTTTCAATTAAAAATAAAAACTCATTTATAGAATGTAATGCTTTAAACATATTAAATCCTTAATAGAAGTTTATTTCGAAAGAATAATTACACATGCATACAATAGTACCTAAACCATTATTACATAATATTTATTATAATATTACGGATATATTAATAAGATAAATCTTGTAAATTAATTAATAAAATTATTTGCTTCATATGTTGAATACTATTTCTGAATCAAAGCTTAAAACCTTTCATTTTGTTAAAGTTACTCAAACAATAACATTCAGTAATAGGTTTCAATAACTTGATTAGCAGTTGTTTAAATATTAAGTTAATGAATAACAATATTGAATATAATATTATTAGTAGTAAATATAATAACTTGCACTGCATCTATAAGTTATATAACTTTGATATGATTCACTATACAATGTAAATGTTGATATAACAGTCAGTTCTTTTTCGATTAGACTGCGTTTTGCTCCCTCTTTATTTTGTTATATCAGATATATTAATACAATTCTTCACTCACAACCACTAATTGAATGAATACATGGTTTAAATAGCAAGTAATATAAAGTACTTATAAAAATTCTATTTCTATATTTCCAGAACTTATATGTTCAACTTTCTCTGAATTCATTTTTTATATTTTCCTTGATTGTGTGGTGTGTGTATTAATAAAGTTCGTGACATACTATATTAGTCAAGAACATGTATTGTTCACATATTTCTAACCGCTTCGAAAGTCGTTTTTAACTAAAATCATTTCTACTTTTTAACTGAACTAATAAGTGAAAATAGTGTTATTTTTAAAGCTGTTTACAGCATCACTCCTTTTTCACTTCAAGTAGATTGCATAAGACTTACTTTGCACTCTAAGATTTTATTGATACATAAACTATGTAGGACTATGTGACATATGATAACATTAGTGTTTCCACAATGATGTTGACACTTGACACCGTAGAGGGGTCTGCTTTCTACCTAATTCATATTTTTAAAAACTTAAAATGCTCTGACATTTCTACCAATCAATAGCTGAATTCCCACTACAAGTGTCTTATTTTTTTTAAAAAAAATAGAATAAATGAACCTACAGTATATACAAGTCCAAGTTCATGAATATTTAGTTTTATTTACTAAATAATTATTCATTTCAATATTTGAGAGAAAAAAAATCTGGTGTGAGACCTTCCGACAACTTTCAATCAACTAATTATAAACTAGTCACAAATAATAATAACACTGCGGCTGACAGAGATTTTTGATAAAGACACAGTAATAGCCACTTATGTATTGCAGTATCTGCGCTTAACTTCAAGTAAAACGGCTTCGGCTACAATTAACCTATAAATAGATACGAAGAAGTTCATACTTTTACTAATACTACTCTACATACTAAAAGATATAATAACTTTTAACTATTACTATGATCTAAATTCAGTTCACCAATGGAAAGAAGTTTCAACGAATGAAACATCAGATCCAATGTGAAACCAACTTACTTCTAAGAATACCTGCATCACTGACAGGTGAAGATCAAAATGTCAAGAAATGGCAAACGCCAACTTTACAATTCTACAACATTTCGAGGCTCAGATGATGTGACAGACAAAACTGTGACCCAAGTTGTAGAGAATAACATTTCAAATATTGTTTGTTTTCAGACTTCTTCTAAAAAAGTCAATTTTTTTAAAAAATATTTTATACCAATATCTTCTTCTCATCTTGCGTTATATGTTTTATGCATATAACTTTATATTCCAGTTTTAGAAGATTTTTCTATTGTATACAATGTTTTTTGTGTTACTGTCTGGCGCAATCTCAATTATATGCCTTTATTTATCATATTAAAACCAACCGAAGTTACCTAAGTTTAATATTTGAAGTAAAAAAAATATAATGAATGTAAAGATTGTTTAAAATCCATACACAAGTATATGTTCTCTGCTAACACAGTAGTCTTGGGTTTCTAACAAGAAGCCTCGCTATATATAGGTTGTTCTTGCTTCACTCCCGTCCTCGGCTAGCTAAATAAATAATGATTAGAACGTGAACCACCAGCGCCACAAGTGAAATCGCCAGTGTTATTATAAAACAGATGTACTATTCTTCCTCTTTTTTTTTGACAAAATATTTACCTCATACTAATTAATTTGAATTTCATGCTTTTTAAATGATACAAATATATCAAGGTTCAATCCACATAAGAAATGAGAAACAAGACTAATATCTTTCAACCTAACACAAGCGGTCTTCGTCAAATGCCAACTGATGGGATTTGACTCTGACGAAGACCGCATGTTACGGTTGAAAGATATATATATGTATACCTTATATATATATATTGTGCTAAACATTTCTGATTGGCAAAACGTTGAATTTGAATTGGAAAACCAACTGATACCCAGCTCTCGCACTCGGCACGGCTCGAATAAATAAGTTTGTAAGTTGCAATGACAAATCAATCCCGACTAACTGAATGTTTTGATGATGGATTGAAAAGGTTGTCGTTTCAACAACTGGAGTCTCCTAGTTGTTGCTTTGCAGTGGTTTGCTTCTAGTTCGACAGCACCTTCAACAGTTACTGAGGCTCTTTTACATGATATTCTCATCTTATGAATTCTTAGTCCTATATGACTAATTTCAGAGATAATATTTTTTTGCGATCAGAAGAATGGCCTAGGCTTAGGAGATTTTATATTCATCAAATCAATGAGAATGTTTACTGAAGCCAACCCGATTTGTCTGTGCTTTCCCAAACGGCTCTACTAATCTCTATGAAATTTGACATGCTCATTCCGGTTGGCGCTCAGAGTGTCTCAGGCAAGTCACGAGGTAACGTCACAGTAAAGATACAACACTTCTTTGCCTTTGCCACATGCATACACTTCGATACTCAATGTTGCAGCCAACTGAACATTATTATAATGATATTTTCTCTATAACCAACGATATGCATGCACTGAACTTTTTTAAATAATAGTTATAAAACCACTTAATTTCAAAAACACACATTTCCTTTCAATTTCAAATTTTCCAAAGTTTATGTCATGATGTTTCGGCAATGTTCAAGAAAATGAAAGCTATTGGGAATACTGCCTTCTGAGTTTATTGGAGTGAAAAACACACCAAATGAAACTCTGACTAGATAAATTAGGCTAAATATTTAATAGCATCATGATATAACTAAAAGGGCTTCAGAAACTCTGCAGACTAGAGTAGTCCAACTAGAAGATAACAGAAAACAACACCAAACAGACGTCAATTACACGTCCCAAACTGAAGCACGTAGGCAGTCCACTTAAAAACCAGCATCTAAACTATCAGTTTTCATGAGAGATTTATCATGGTAAATTATGAAACTAAACTATCTGTGTAAAAAAGTAAAGTTCAGCTCTAGCTTAAATATTGTTTTATACTTATGTATACTTTTATACTTATACTGGCAGCTGAATAGTAAAATTTAAATATATAACAGTAAAGGCAAAAAAGTATTACATTCAGTATGATGTTAATCTACTGAACTACAATCAATTTGACCTACATAAAACTTCCTCAGAGTCAACCTGATTAACATGAAGAATTTTATCACGACTGATTCGGAATGCATATGAAACAGGAGTTCAGTAATGTGTAAGTCCGCCTGATACCACGACAGACTGCTGACTAAGAACAAATACACGCTAATCTCAGAATACAAATGGTAGATAGTTCATCTAGCAGAGTTAGCATTTTTGACAATTGCCCATTCAGTAAGGGATGCGACGGACCAGACACACAGACCTCTCCTATTGTACAGTAGACAACTAAATTAAGAGTAATCGATATCGTGACATCATCTGTAGATTCCATTTCAGATATTTTCAAATATAACCTTCAACCAACTACTATATAACCGTCAAGTAAGTTACTTACGACATGTTTACGCGCCACTGTACGAATGGACTCCCTAGACATATACATCTGGACTCCTGCTTGAGACTGTAACCCACTTTTGTCTAAGTCAAGCGATTGTTCGCTTTAACTAGTTATACATATTCTATAGCAGCACACCCGCTGTGCATTTCATGAGCCTATTATTATTTCTGTCCTTTCTCTTCATTTCCAAAAGGCATTGATTTAAACGTGACAATTTCAACAGTCTTCCAGCATATCCGTAAACCATTTTATTCCTTAATTTACTCTTGTCCATACAGATTTCTTGAGATATGCCTATGGAATATTAACATACTAAAAAACCGTATGATATTTAATTTAAAACATATATTTTAATTGATTCTCCTATGTAGTTATGTAAAAGGAATTAACACGATTTCCTATCATATATTATTTAAAAATACTTTACATTTAACAAGGGTGATTTTCAACCGTCATAGAATTAATAATTAGCAACCTTCAAACCGGTTTGACTATATATCATAACACGTGATGCATTCAATGAAGTTGAAACCACAATGAAAAAGGAAAACAACATAAATAAATGCTCTGAGGTCTTCTCATTTATGTCATCAGAGAGCAAGTAAAGTAAAAACTGAGAAGTTAACATAAAAGTGAGCTTTTATGTTAGTTTCTCAGTTTTTACTTTGCTTGATCTCTCATGACATAAACTGAAAGGCCTCAGAGCATTTATTCTATTGTTTTCCTTTTTCCATTGCGGTTTAAAGTTTATATATATATATATATATATATATATATAAAAAGATTTCACATAAACACGTGAAACAACAATCAATGATCAAACCACAATAAGAAATGGGAAAACAAGACTAAGATCTTTCAACCGTAACAAGCGGTCTTCGTCAGAGTCAAAAACCCAACTCAAGTTGGTTTTTGACTCTTTTTGGTCAGTTGGGTTTTTGACTCTGACGAAGACCGCTTGTTACGGTTGAAAGATCTTAGTCTTGTTTTCCCATTTCTTATTGTCATATATATATATATAACTAAAGTTTATCGGGACTCGTTCAGTTCTTCAGGTTCAAATTAAACTCTCATTGCCAACGTTTCGGTTTTTATTGAAAACCTTTTTCATAGGCAGAAGTATACATTTTGAAACAGAAAAACTAAGTATGACATTACAAATTATTTTACAAAGAAAAATAATTGGTAATGTAATACAAACAATATATTTATTACGGTTGGGGACCCAACGTCTCCAACGCAGACGGTCTCCAACCGTCGCTTCACAAGTGCGCTTGGTGTCCCTAGCTCAACTGTCCTGATGACGGTTCAACCGAAAATTAAAGACAGTAAGTGTGTTTGTGATTCACCGTGAAACGTATATATATTTAGAAAATTATAATTAGGGCCTTCTAAGTAACTATGTTAAGAAAAAAATGTACCTTCACAAGTTAATAGCTAATAGAGATTCAAGGTACGGTAACCCGGAAATCAACATCCTGTTTGCATGAACCGTATCATTAGTAATCTAAAACCGCAACTATATTATCTAATCGCATTAGAGCTATCATCAAACAATGCGGACTAACTCTCGACCAAAATGATCTGATACAATGTCTCATAACGATACAACCATCAACTGCGTAAATAATAAGTGCTTTCATACTGCGCTGCGATGTCAACAAGAAAAATATTCTTCACCGGTGCAACGCAGTTACTACCAAGCCATAAAACGCACGATATTGAATTCATTTCACTTATATAGATATTGAGTTGATAATTATACAATTCATTTTGGCATTAATTGAGACATCAAATCCCCTATAACATGTTTCAGTAAAAGAATAGTTTATGCCATGACATATAAAATAAAGATATATTCTCATTTACTTGCATGAATTAGTTCAATGTAATCAGTAAAATTCAATTTATATAACAAATAATTTCATCATACATTTGATTAGTAAAAACTGGATTTATAAAAATTACTAATACAACATTCGAACAAACGCATAGGTACTGAAATTCGATATTTGTTATAATCACAATCTAAAAATGTATAATATGTAAAGAATTTCAAACCAATCCTCCACCTTTTAATATAAAATGCAATACACACTACTCCAAAATAGTTAAGACGTTAATTTAAATACAAATAGAATTAATATTAAACTTTCGTTGAGTTAAATCAGTGATAATTTACCTCGTGAGAGAAGATGCTTGTATCTATCCTATGCTACCATTCTGTAACATAGAAAGAGTATTACAATTGTATAAAATAACATCGGAATTGTATAAAGTTCAATAATACAAATAGTAAATACCTCTTGTTGGCTTAGTAAAACAGGAGGCAACAGGAAGATATTCCTACGATAAACGTGTAGAGGGGGAAGGTTTGGGTTCAGTCAGCTGATAGACACCTGATGATTTCCAGGTTAGCCAACCTCGAGAACAAATATTCCCTATTCCAATCCTAAAGCCAATATTTCTCTCAACATACTTATTACCTCTAGTTTAAATGTTTTATATTATCGTAAACCTAATTTACAAATTCAAGTTATTTAAAATTGTATTCAACCATATTAACTTACTCATATATTTATATCTGTGAAAGAATATCAAACGTAATATATTGATTATTTGATTCTTTTTTAATAATGGAAAATTTATATTTAATTCTCTTTTTGTTTTAGTAAGTTTAAAAAGTTAAATAATTTTAATTAAACGTATAATATAAATAATAACAAAATATTACATCTTAATTAAAGACTTCTTCATGTGTACATCAATATAACAAAATCATCTGTGAAAATAGACTCCAATGAATGCTATTCCGAAATGTCAATACCATTTGTTTCTCTCATACCATTTAGATAACCAAAAAAAATTTTTTTAATGTAAATAAAATGTTAATAGTAGGTGGTTATTGATATTTCTGAAAAATATAAATAACTGATAAATTATATTGATATTTATCACTCAGTCATTAATAATCTACCAATAAATTTGTAAATTTATATTCCCATTTTGATAAATAATTACTGTATCTATGGTATCGTGAAGACACTCTGATATTGTTTTTTTTTTAAAAAAATAGAAAAAAGTAAGTTGATATTGGTATTTATCAATCAGTAAATAATTTATTAGTAAGTTCAAACATTTACATCCCTACAGATTGGTAACATAACTTTCATTTTCTTTTGTTCTCACTGGTATCGTAGAAGTAAATATGTCATATTTATTACATCATATGGCTTTTACCTTCAGTCATCCTCCACCCACACACCTTTCAGATGACCTAAGTACGCATGTCATTTAATTGATTTAATTAATTCATTACTTTTAGTAGATCAAAAACTTGGGGTTCTTTCAGTAAAAACTAGCCAAAGATTAATTAATTTTACTGGTGAAAAGACCTATAATATGACAACTAAATACAAACAGGTAATTATGAGGAGGTTACTAAATGAAAATTCTCAGGGGGAGGAGAGGGGGAAGTGAAAAAAAAATGAGTATAGAGGAGTCACAGAAAATTATAAATTCAATGCTGCCATAGGAGAAATAAGGATGAAAATCTCTGGTATACATGGTTAATTGTAGCTTATTACATATCCATCAAAGTAGTGTTATCAAACTGAATATTTTATTAAATCTATTGCTTTCGACAGGAAGTATGAAACCAGGTCTGCCAAGAAGAATTCAACTAAAATCGATAAAACCTTCAACTTGGTATTTTGAACAGAAAAAAATGGAAATAATAAACAGGATACTTTTAAAAAACTGGAATGGGAGAGAATTAAAAACTCGAAGTTAAACTCTAGCTGATATAAGTTTGAACTGAAAGTGGAGTTTCATTGAAAAAAATTGCAAAAATATTCAATTACAAATTTACGTTTCTTGTGAAGAATGGACAGATGTATTCATCTTACAGTTATACAACTACTAAGTAAATTTAAACAAAAAGCTTTTATAACCATATGAAAGAGTAATTAAAACCTAATTGATTTAATTTGATGAATAACTGGACCTGGTTGACTAAAATACACCATAAATAATAAATATAGGGACTGTATTGCTGGAATATAATTAATTTGTTCATCCTCTACAAATTTGGTTAGTAATATTGAGGCATATTACTAACTTAGTTAAATTCAGAATGTTGTGTTAAAAGAGATAAATAATTTATGTCACCTTGTTTAATTATTTACTACATACAGAAATAGAATAGAAGAACAAATTTTTCAGTCTAATAATTATCTTATGCAGATCTCGTCCACATAAATATTTCTCTCTCTTACCTACAGCAAAGCACAATCGGTACAAGGAATCGTGTCAATTATATTGTGTTAAAGCTATGTACTAAAGTATATTTTTTTTTTAGATAATAGATGTTTCTTTATTTATTTCACTTATATGCAATGCACTCTTCTTAGGTCTGAATGTTTACAATTTACTATATTTTCTGACAGTGTCCTAAATAATAAATATTCTATCTTAATTTGTTTTCCAACTAGAATGGTTGACTCTTTATGTTTACTGATCTACATTTCCATTATTGTTTCATATTACCATTATTACATATATTCAAGAATGGAATGTGTGTGTATGTGTGTTCTGTGTTTGTATGTATATATATGTTAAATATAGAACGAAAGAGGAATAACAGTTAAATAAAAATTAAGACTGTATTGTTACATAAAACTTTGATAAATATTAAATAAGCACAAGCAGGCCTGCTGTCCTTCGCCAGTGCAATAGTACCTCTTCTAAATTGTAAATTTAAGAAAAGTATACTTGTATTATGCAATAGTCTTATAAAACATGTTTATTACAAAACTTACTGTTTGTGAAATCAGTATAAGGTAGTTTTATGTTTCCTATAGTAGTAGGGGGCACAAAAACCCCTTTCTCAAATGCAAATGGTTTTGATTCAGTGTAAAGATATTTATAAAACACTAAATTAGTGTAACATTGTAAAAGCAATTTCTATGGAATGAATATTTGGTGAATTGTTGAATGTTTGATCGTGCTGAATGATATGATTTTTTGGCTTAAGTTTAGCAGTAAGGTCTTGTAGATGTTCCATAACTTTTGACTATATCACTGCTGTGGTTTTCATTAATCAGGTTAAATTTTCAAAGAGTTTTCTAAACCAAGTATTTCTGAAAGTATATAATAAACCACTGAATAAAAATAAATACAAAAATATTTCTTTTTTAACGTAATGTTTTCATTATAGTCGAGAGTATTTCAAAAAATGAAATTTATATTTAGTCAATATTGGATTTGATTGACCCACTTTAATTCTGTTTAGTTTATTCAACTCCCACACTAATCATTGACGTCTCTACAGCAGTGGAGAACATGTCACATCCCCCCCCCATGGCAACTTTGACTTGCTTATCAGTCTACACAATGCTATCAGTCACTTCAGTGTAACACAGCATTCTTTAATCTTTAAAGAAAGTAAGACAGTAACATTGCGCTTTACTCTGTAACAGAGAAGTGTCAAAAGGTCGCATGCCTTGGAAACAAATTAATCCCAGTATTTGTATTTCGAATGTAAATATTTCTGACTAACTGATTGTACGTTGTGCTGTAAACATTAAAGTTAATTAATTAAAAAATAAATTTAAATTGTAAAAGAACTTTAACCATTTATCACAATGAATTAAAATAAAAAAAATATAAAAAGTTAAAAAGATAATTAAAATTAATTTAATGGAAGTGAGTATGTAAAGATTAATAACTACTGTATCTGCAGCCACAGATCAACGACGCCGCGCACTTAGATAATGGGCATTTCATATTATTGTTCCAGATGAACAGAAGCAGGAGCCTTGTTTGAGAAGTACCTTTACCAAGCAAAAGTGTCAAACTCATATATTAATTGGCACCTATTTTTAATTGTGTCTGAACCATGAGAAATTTGGCCCAGTAAAATTTAAGAGACTGGCGTTAATGCCTTTTTGACATAGTACATTATTTACATTCTTTTACAATGATAGTTTGTAGAAAAATTGCCGCTTCTCAGGATAAAATCATAAAACATTTACTGAACTGGAATGTCAAACCACCGAGTCTAGAATTTAAAATTTATTTTAGAAACAAAATCTATTTCTTTCAATATAAAATTGTAACATACGTCCTTTTTATATTACAATATTACCAGTCAATATGTTATTTTTTTTCCCTATTTCTTGAATGAAGACAGTGTTTTAAGAAAATTTGTGTTGTGAGATGTGTGTGTGGATGTAGACAGAGGTGAGAGTGAATGAGTGAGGGAACGAGAGAGTGTGTTGTCATCATGCAGAGAAGTGTGTGCAAGTATGTGATGTACGAGTAAGCTGTGTGGTGTGTTACGCGTACACGCTTTATATATGACCTGCATCTTGTCAACATACAGAATGTTTTGTCTGGATCGATAAGTAGTAGCTCCTGTTTACTGTTATAATTCACCATTTACCGTTACACCAGTTTTTCCCTGCTTCAGTTGACTATGGACCAGATATATATTAAAAGGTTGGCTTTCTGAATCCCTTGTCTACAGGATATCTGGAGAAGACTATATGCACTTCTCATGAAGATACTGACGATTCAGGACCACTTCGCGTTTTATCCTCATTATCCCAAGGACTGTTTGGATATCTTTTTATCCATGAACTCATGACAATGAGTTTTTTGGGATCTGCAACAGAGCAGTTTTTTCCTTCATAGTTCAATCTAGGATCAATAGTAGTAGTTTAAAGCCAAGATACAAGTCAGTCAATCATTTGTGTGTGCCTCTAGATACACCGAGGATATATCTCCGTACATGAAACCAATCATACTATAGTCACCTTTATACTATAGTCACATACATGTACTATTGATGCAACATTAACTTTGTTTTATAAATTCTTGAGTACTATTGAAGACTGCTTAATCTTAAGTCTTTAATTGTGGTAGTAGTTTTTAAAGATTTATAATTAATGTCAATAAATAAAAATGATGTTTTATAAGCAACTAATGGTTACATTGTTGGGATTGGATTTTTAATTTGTAGAACTCCAAATTATAAGGTTTAAACAATAACATATTAGTTTTTCAGTGAAACTTTTACAAGGTTTTGTTAATGCATCATTCTTTAACCATTATAGTAAAGTAAAAAATACAACTTTTGCTAAATAGGGAAAAATAATCCTCCGTAAGTGAGTTGCTTCAATCTTTCAAGTTCAGAGATTACTGTTGAATATTATGTTAAATGTATAAGTATGTATAATGTATGTTAAATGTTAGTGCAAGTAAGTCCTTGCATTTCGTGTGAGGGCTTGCCGAAGTAAACTATTGTACAATAGATCCAAACATATATTCGATATTCTTTTTGAAATTATGAGTTATATGTTATTATAAGACGGCTTTCCTAAGAGTGGAATAGGTTGAGCGGGGAAAGTATTTTCAAACAGCACATTATTACTAAATTATGACTTAATAATAGGGAAGTTTAAGTGAGAGCAAAAACTATTGTTAAGTCATGTAGTGTTTATTAAGTGAACCATAATCGGAATATAAATACAAAATGGAGTCTGTAGAGTATAAAGAACACAGCTGTTGACCGAGGGGAGCCCAATAAAAGGGATTACAAGGGAGTGCGGATATCGCTTTAAAGAGGGTGTTCACGGAGCGGCACACTGCTAATGGAACCGGATCACACTGTCCGGACACATCTGCCAATCGTCCTCCGCATCCCCTGCGTCACATCGTCGGCTCCTAATAAACACTTTGCAGTCTTTGCTCATATCTGTCTGAGATTCAGTACAATGTCTTCAAAGTAAAATGGATCGCTCACAGCAAGTGCTGTAACTATACTTCAAACCAGCTATGTTTACTACGAGTGTTCTGATAAGGAATTATTTCATTCTGATAGAAGTTTGCATTATCAGAAGGTTGTCTTTACAAACACACACTACCCAAAGACGTAAAATGATGTCTGATATACCACATATATTCATTGGTTAAATAAAACTCTCTTGAAGTTGATCCGTTGTTAACAGAACTGATGTGAGATTAAATGGCTCATTAATAACTTAACATCAATCGAATAGTTTAAACTCTTTCACGGAAAACCAGTGAGCCCCAGTCATGCAAGAGAGTGGAGAATAGTCAGATGCCTACACCGGCAGTAAAATATGTTATTAGAGTGCCATCGCTTCTGTTGCTAGTGTCTATTGCCACCTCACAGAGGACAACTCTAAATCCAATTTCCTATTTTTTGATGACCTTAAGTTTCCGACACACAATCTGTCCAAGATGGTCGACAAATTGCCAAACTTTTATTCAGACTTATCGCAATCCCTCTGCTCTTTATCACCCTTTCAGCTCTTTCCACTACATTCCTGAAAACTCAAAATTACCAACATTGTGATAATCTGAGAACCTATTATGATTCAAGCAGAATCTGGTTGTAAGAGCATATGTTGTGAATGTTTTGTAAATAAACATATATTTAAGCTTGAATTAAGCTACCTGGCATGAACTGGGCAGATCTGAAAATATGTATAAGCATTATAGAAAATACTTGTCCTATTAGGGACGATACGTGACTAGTGGCTTTCACCCGAAGTGAATTATATAAAGGCTTCTTTTGAGGAAATGTTAATGTTGTTTTAATTAAGGCGTTGAGAAAGGGCGATTGTTTGCGGAGGAGGCAGGGTCACGACGCAGTCGTCATGGGGCGGATTGCCGCGTAAAGGTTAATGTGCGTCCGTATTGTCTCCCTGTGCTTCGTCCACTTGTATGTAAAACCAGCTTGCACAACGCGCTGCCTCTGCCGAGGCTCTGCTCTGGTCTCCTTGCACAACTCTCTCGCCTTCCAATCAATTCATAAACCATCATCTCAATTCACAACGTATTCGCCTTATTTATTATTAAATAGAACCAAAAGACTTTCTTACTTGCGTAAATCAAGTGTGCTCTCCATAAAAATAATTAATTTTGAATTTTTGACAATTTTTTTTGTTTTGAGACATCCCTGAACCATTTTTGGACTTTAACTTCACTGTGAGGAAGGTATAGTGGTCATGGAAAAAACTTATTTTGAAAAGCTGAGAAGTTTCCAAGTGTTAAGGCACCATCAATCATATTGGATACTTCTAGTTTACCATCATTACGGCATAGTGAAAATGGTTTAACTTTTAATAAAATTAAATACTCTTCTTCTATCCGATAATGTTAGTTTACTTAATGAAGATAGTCTGAAGTTTATTTTCTTTTAAATCAATAATCCTAATATTATGGATGCCTGGTTCTAAATAAGAAAAATCATAATCGCTTACTCAAACCGTACCATTTTAATCAAAATCTGGAGTGGCCAACACTCAACTTTGTTATAAGTAAATATAATATCAAACTCATTCACAATCAACTGATTTTTAGTTATTTTTTAATGTGCGTATATATACATGTTAATCAATAGTGCATCATTTTTATTAATTAATCATTTTATCAGTTATAAGAAACGTGAAATCATTGATTAATCTAACATGTTATCCAAATTATTAACCAGAGGCTTGAATTTTATCGGACTCGTACGCTCTACGACCATACTCCTTATATTGTACATGTCGTTGTTGTAAGTAAAACCAACTTCAGATTTTAAGTTTATTCTTTCTTCTTTCCTAAGCGATTGGCTCGTATTCAGATATAACGTGATGAAATGTTTCTACCTCTTCTAGAGAAAGATCCTGCATTCTTTGTATGATGTCAAATACAGCATCCATTCATAGTAGTTAACTAGAAAAATTTCTAATATACATTTTACATGTATTTTTAAATTCTCTCTTTGATGATATAGCACACTTTACAAATGTAAGTACAGTTCGTATGAGATCTGTGAACCAAATTGGACTAGGTTGTTTTTGTAACCTATGAACTGCATTCTTTTCGATGTATCAGTTAGTTCTACTCCTGTAAAAACTGTTACATGACTATTCCCTTTAAGCTTTGATCTAAGGAACCTGAAAGAGTATATCCGTAACTTTTATGGTTTTTGGTTAATCCTTTTTCTCCTTCAGAAAGTCGTAAGGGCCGTTTTTAGTGGATTTGTACTGAGATATGTCTCCTTGTCTCCAACAACTTGAGAGAAAGCTGCATGATCTGAAAGGCAGTACCATCAAGCATTACTGTTCTTCTAAAAAAGATCTTCTCCATATCTTTGCATGTCATGGCAATCATTACATAGTGTTCAGTAGGTCATCCACAACTAAGCACCAGAATACCAGCGATAACACACCTCCCTGATTATATCCTTTAGTGTTCAGTAGGTCATCCACAACTAAGCACCAGAATACCAGCGATAACACACCTCCCTGATTATATCCTTTAGTGTTCAGTAGGTCATCCACAACTAAGCACCAGAATACCAGCGATAACACACCTCCCTGATTATATCCTTTAGTGTTCAGTAGGTCATCCACAACTAAGCACCAGAATACCAGCGATAACACACCTCCCTGATTATATCCTTTAGTGTTCACAACTTAAATTTTCGTAGAATCCATACTTACACTAATTATTGTTCAATAATAGTGCTTTAATATGTTATATAGTTGGTGGATTAATCCATGTGTATATTAGCACCATTCATAAATTCCATGGCATCTATCATGAGCTCCATTTTCATTCAATAGTTAACCCAAAGTGATTTCTTTAAGACTTCATAGTGCTTCTATTTTGTCAAAAAAGTATCAGAGAAATATAAAACCAAATTTCAGGTTCAAGAAATCAGCGAAGAAGTTATAACCTACTTCTACTAACATACATTTTGTAATAAAGAACAAAAGAGTAAATTTTCTACTGTGCAATATTAGCAGAGGCAGAGGATTCCATGAATCAGTGGTACCATCTTCTCAGTAATACTATTCGTTTGAAGCTTTTTACGTGTATGCATAGTACTATAAATATCACTGATTCAGTCTACAACAGATGTTGATCTTCTATTTCAAAAAGAATTATTTGAATGCATCTCTAAATTAAAGCAATATATTTTCAATCTAGACCATGGTTTTGACACGAAGAGGGAAAGCAGTTATCAACAGAAAAGATAATAATAAAGAAGGGGCTCTTTGGATGCACTTGAACAACCAATAATAGATAAAACGATAACTTGGTAGTCTGTCGTAAAATTATTCTCAGAACAGTTCTCATTAAATTTAACTCTAATATGCCACTGATTACTTGAACTTAGTTTACTGTCCTGTGTCTATAGAAACGTACTAAATATTGTCTATGGAAGCTCAAAGCACAAGTACAAAGGAGGTATTTGAAAGTATGCCGCAATTCATTTTCCTCTATTAAGCATAAAACTGGATCGGCGACACATTTACTATGCACATATGTAAAAAGCTTCAAACGGATAGTATTAATAAGTAGAGAATCACCATCACCAATTAGAGGGCCACTTAGAACCAACTCAGGTCAGGTATGAGCACCCTTAACAAGGAGTAAAATTGCGCTCTAATTAAAATCACTGGGGGAGTAAGTCGGTTTAGAATCATTGTATAATAGAAAAGATAAACAGATTTGATATGTTGGTCTCGGCCTAGCATAGATTGAAGAAATATAAGAATTTTAAATAAGAACTAATTACTCTAAGGGTTACCTATGGCTAAAAATATTTTATCCCCTCCCCTGTGGCACGTTGCACTCCACTACAACGTATTCGGTACTCAGAGATAATGATTATTAACATTATTATAATTTACTTGGCAATTTAAAACCTGATGTAGATATTGTTCTGATGAAGTCAAACATGCAATAATTCGATTTTTTTTTTAAATTTGTATAAGCAGTTAGACAGTCTGATTGCTTTGTCTCAAACTTGAAATGTAAACATGACTTCATGCTAATATCGAATAAACTTTGTGGCAAATAGCTCCACAAATAGATTAATTGAGCGAGATTAAGCCGCTAACCTTGCTCAACTCGTTCCCTTGGTTTAAAGCCAGAGACCTTCGAAAGATTCAGTCGAGATACTTCTCAGACTTTCACTTGTGTTGGCGCTCAAGTGTCCTTTAATCGTTTAGAATTTAGAGGATTGTTTGAACCTTCATGATGGCAAATTACAACACAAACTTGCTTATTATATCTCATTCATATTTTTAATAAAACAAGATGAAGCCTATGTGAACTTCATTAATGTGGTCAATCAATCCTGGGGGATATACTTTCAATGTACTGTATAATAGAAAAATCAATATTAATAAATAGATAATGACTAAGAAAAAAATTAGTTTTTCAATGAGTTTACATTATTTGAAGAAATCTGAGTACATTTTGAAACCGTTTAGGGACGTCTGAATAATGTTTATGGAAGGAAGAGTGTGTACGCATAAGTTTGTAAAAATGCTACATGTCTCACAGTTTGATATATTTTAATAAAATTTGATACATATATAGTTTTTCGTAAAGAAAAAAACTGCTATTGTTTTTGAAGAAAATTGTGACACACTAAAAGATAATCAGCGTATGCCAAACAGAGTAGTATTTTTCCAGCTCAATTTGGTCATTCAAGAAATGCGAAATGTCGTATTTAATATTTGTTTTATTTAATTTATTCTATTGTTTTTTAAAAATTACCCAAATTTTAAAATATTAACAATGACAAATCAACACTAAAAATATAAATAATAAGCTCAATCTGTGGTCATTTGACGTCTGTGGTTACCTTAAATATACTAAAACCCATAAAGTTAAATAACAAGTAATATTTAAGAGTAAATTTATTTTGAAAATTAGTATATCAGTTCAATCAGTTCAAAAATTTAAACGGAAAGACAATGAAGTACAAAGGTTTTATTATATGTTACTTCGAAAAAAATGTGCTTTCCATATACAAAATAAAATAATTGTTTGTTATATTTGCAACGATCATTCATATATCACAATCAAAGTTTTGAATGAAATTATTTTGGTTTATATTACTATTAATCCAGCAATAAATTAGTGATTTATCCAATAATGCGGATTTATTTATCTACTTACAAATACATCTAGAACTTTCCACTTCATTTAGTCTAATCAGAAAAATTAAAATAACCTATATGAATATTAATAGTTTCTTTATTATTAACGTTACCCATTTGAGTCAGATTTCGTTATATGCCCACAAGCCTGAAGTGTTTATAGTCTACAAGCCTGTAGACTAGATAGCATGTAACGATGATCTTGAACTGACCTACCCTAACTTCAAAATACATATTAAATACTAAAGTTTAATTAAAAAAAATAATTTGGATTAATTATTATTGTATTCGGTGTAAGCATAATGACATTATTGAGATCACGAATTACTCGAAGAATTTTTTTGTTCGCAACATACAAATTCATACAATAGGTGTTAGTCATTATGGAAGGTGTTTGGTAGCGGCTCTGAAATGTGATTTGGCTACGGCTCACCTTCTCTACAGTATTAGTATCAGCCTGTGTTGCAGGATCAATAACATTCCTGCTGTGGTTGACAGTGTGGTGGCTATAGTCTTGATTTGCCTTTCGAATACCACTGTATGATTCCATTCGTCTGCTATGATGAGAGATCTCGGCGCAATGCTTTCAATAATAATGGCATTAATGAGCACAAAGTACAAAGCGCACTCCTTAGTCTCTCAGCAGAGTTCCTCCAAAAACCCATTGTTGCTTTGGTACTCGACTCACATTGTACTTACATTTAGCAAAGGTAGCTTCATCAATTTCCACTGTCAGTTCAGGTTCCTATTGTTATGGGTGTTTATAGCAATTTAGCTGTACACACTTCTTCAAAACAGTTATTTCAAATCAATGAACATGCTGTGGCTGGTGCCTAGTTGAGGCTAACAGAACTCAAGAGAGATAAATCTATAACACCAACAATTTATAAACATTAAAACTTGATTGCATCCCATCTGCCAATGATCCAACCAAGTTTTGAATCGAGGTCGAACATCTTGTCGACATTCACACCACCCTCTTGCACGTGCTTCAGTAATACCAAGAGTCATTTCACGACCATTTTCACATTCGTTGTTCTTTGTTGAGATATTCACTGTTCATAGTAACTCCAACGTTGTTTCCTTTACACGTATCAGTTCAAATATGTTTGACAATAATCAATTATCACACTAGGAACGCGCAATAATACTAAAGCCTATTATTTAAACAGTCACACCTATTAAACCTCTCGCTGTAGCAGTATGTGTCGCATTTAATTGATAACATATCAGATTTTTATTTCCTTCATTATTTATAATATTTGATTACTAATAAATATAATGGGTGCCATTGTTTCTACTTATTAGTTATTTTTTAGTTTAACTGTTATTTAATGACTTGAGTGTAAAAGGCTTAATTCCATGTTAGGCTTGTGCTGTGCATATCTTTTACTCCAATATTCATGACATGATTCGCAAGAATGCGATAGTGATCTGGGTGGTTGAAGATGCCATTTGTCACTAGCGTGCTGCATTCGCAGCTGAGGCGCGGTGCAGCAAAGCCTTTCTCCAGATAAGCCGGCGTGGGTGTGTGGTAATGAGCTCGTCAGAGATGGCTCGATAGGCTCGCGTGCCAACATGCTTCAGCACGTCACACGCACGCTATTAGCTCTACTTCTGTCACATCAACCTCACAGCATCCTCTTCATTTCCTTCTTCTTCACGTAGACATCCCTCTTATCTATTTAAAGTCACTTCTATCAATGCACTTTTTACTCTATATAGTAGTATAGCTGCAGTATAGTTTTTACTGCAGCTAATTATTGTTTTTTCAATAACACAAATGATGATTTTCAATATTATATAAAAAAAATTCTTCTTTTCTGTATTCATTTTAAAAATATGATTCCTTGTTACAAGAACTGATTGAACCAAATAAAGTTTGAACCACCTACACTCAACTTTATCATAAATAAAACATAATATAAAGTTCATTGACAATCATTTCAGTTTGGTTGTATTTCAATGTGATAAATAATTTCAAACGTATATTAGCCCTGTTAAATGATTTCATTTGTTTCAATGGTTCTGTATCAATTTTATCAGCAATAGAAACCTTGAAACAATCAATTTAGACAGATCGGATATATTATTATTACTATTAAACTGAAAGTCTCATTCTCCTCTGAGACTTCTGTAGGACTTCTAAGGGCAACTGCCGTATCTATCCTATTTTTTTCTTTCTCTGGTTTTTAAACATCAAATTTATAGTTCTTCAATGAACTTTTTCATTGCCTTACAAAAATATCTCTTACTTTTATTGCTTACTCAAAGGCAATTGCCTTACAATCACATAACCGTCATACCATAAGGGTTCTATGATAAAGAGTCTGCATATTGCAGCTTAATTGTAATTTGCATAAGTGATAGACGAAAGACTAGTATGTGGTTAAGTGTCCTACATGTATAAACCTTTTCGTTAGTGATTTCTTATTTTCTTTACAAATTTAATTTCAGATGTACTGAACTTCTTAGCCTAAAATAGACCCCGTGTTTTTACCCACATTTTATCTGATTTTTTCTAATATATTCATAAACTGAATTTTTGTGAAAGCTGAAGTTTGTTGTGAGAAAAGGTTTCTCCCAGCATAAGGTTGTTTGGCTCCAAACTTTTCCATCTGATCGACTGCCACATCCCCCATAACCTTGTGTCCAGGTATCAACCAGCAAGTCAACTTATTTTTACTAGTTTATAATACATTTTCGAAAAAAATTATATTTAAAATCAAATTTTAGTCAAAAAAGATAATTCTCCATGATTTAATATTGTCTAGAAACAATAGATTTGTTAGTATAATGAAACTGAAATTTGCCTTTTAAGGCTTATTTCTATGTAATATATGAACTTGAACTCTCAAACGGTGTGGCCTATAGTGCTTCCACAAACTGTTGGATACAAAACACAACACACCACACACACACACACACACACACACACACACACACACAAACATACAAACAACATCGAAAAAAATAAAAAAAAGGACTTTGAGACGTCATTGTATGTAAACACGTCAAAATTTTATTATGTTATTAAAATAATTTTATTAAAAAATTCTATTTCATTATTGCTATTTCATAATTTCTTTATTTTGGGGTCTTCAAAGTAAAGTTTTGAGATTTTTAGATGATGTTTGTGTGTCTGATTGGTAGGGAGGCATCCAATCGTTTAAGGGCACTATGGACGTCGTCGTTTCATGGACAAAATTCTAATTTTATAGAGAAAATTAGCCCTATTCTGTAGATGTATCATACTTTTTTGGAGCAATTTCCTTCTTGGGAAAGTCACTATTTTGGGCAAAATGTGATTTCAGATAACTTCTTTCCTTCTAATCTACCAACTCTAGAGTTATGAAATTTTGGGATTAATATGAAACTAAGAGGAGCATTACCTGAAACTTTCGAAGTTTTCCAGCAACAGTAAAAGTTAGCAGTTTTTTCCTGGAAAGGTCAGTTTGGCAATAAAATGTAATAAATATTACTTATGACTAATTTTAAAAGCTTTTCAACAGGATAAAGGTCATAAAGTATGATAGATCATCCATATCTATTTGTCACAGCTCAATAATTGTGCATTTTGAAATTTCGGAAAATGTTTTTCAGGCCCTCAGGTTAATAACTTTAATAGTATGTCTCAGATTGATCTATGATTTCATATTTCTTGTAACTAATAAAATTATTATAGCTATATGCAAAGAAATGATACAGAATCGATTGAAATGTATGTTGAGCCACATGGAATAATACAATAATTCAGTTGGTTTTTAACGTATTTGATATTACGTTTACTTATAGTAAAGTTGTGTATAGGCCACTCCAGATTTTTATATGTAGCATCTATTTTGTGGAAATAGCTTCTTTAATTTCCTTTGTTTATAATATAAATAAAAAATCTGATGTGGTTTAGACTCATCTTATTATGCATATAAGTAAACGTATTATCATGTCATTGATTATCAGATTAATTACATGGTTTAATGTCATAAAAGCATATCAATCCATTTTATCAGTTATAACAAACCTGAAATCACTGCTGTAAAACAATCTGCCATGTTGTCATTATTATAATGATTGTTTTTACTTTACTATAAGTAAAGTATAGTGATCGTGAAAAAATTCGATCTCGAGATTTTCACGGAATTACATGTTTTGAGGTCCCAGAAGTCGTTTTATGAAGTTTTTACGATGATGTCTGTGTGTGTGTGGGTGGGTGGGTGGGTGGGTGGGTGGGTGGGTGGGTGAGTGTGTTAGCATTGCTTGTTACCACGCTACGGTCCAGAATCTTTGATGGATCAAGTTGATATTTTACACAAAAATGGGCCCCATAAAGACGAAGATCCCTATTGTTTGGGAAGAATTATGCATGATGGGAAAGTCACTTTTTTTGCCAAAAACCGTTTTTTTTAAAACATTTATTTCTCCTAAACTGATAATCCTAGAGTTTTGAAATTTTGACATTATCTTTGAGGTTACAAATGAAACAAACGAAAAATATATTCAGAATTTTAAAACTACGGGAAATATTTTTTTTTCAATAAAATGTAAAAATTTTGACTTATAATTCAATCTCAAACATTGTGAGAGCGATACAAGCCATACTGTTTGACGGACAAGAATAAAACTATGCCTACAAATAGAACATTATGTGTAGAATGAGTTGAGATATTTTTCTTCAAAATTACATTCGCTAATGGGGCATTACAGTAATATTTCTGTTTTCAGAAAATGTTTTTTTGACGCTAAACGGCTCATTAAAAAATAATGAAAATTTGACCAAAAATGGAACAAAAAATTAGCAATTCATAAAAAAAAATTCATGATGTTTCAATTACGGGAAAGAGCAATAACGCTATAAAAACTGTTTGTTTACCCTAGACTAAGAGATCACCTGCTATACTTGTCGAATTTTTTATATTTTTTTACATTGTTTACATTGACTTAGAATTTTTTTGAGCGAATCCACTAAGATAAAATTGATATTTATAAAGCAACAATTTAAATTGTTTATTGAGTTATATGAGGTGTAAGAGAAATAATATTGTGCAGAAAAATGATAACACTCACTCAGAATAAATTCGTATATATGTTATTTGACAAAGGGGAAGGAAAATGATCTTATTAAATACTAAGAAGCCATAAAATTCCCAGTATAATAATTCTGTTAAAAACCAAAAATGTAAAAGATAATTTAAAATTGAAATCTTTCGTTTAGGGATTAATAAATGTAATTATCGTACATCTTTAATTATAAATTATCTTGAAACAATATTTTTTCTTCGATTTTTATGATGTTATTCAGAGAAAAAAAGGGGTATTTTCCTGTTTTAAATTTGAGAATTTTCCTTAATATTCAATGTAGAAGGATGTCAAGTAAACGATGTAAGAAATCCACTGGCTATTTGAACAAAAGCCATGTTCTCTTGTAGGAGAATACTTTTTATCAAGAAATGTTCACTTTGGTTTTTCAAAAATGATATTGCTACTGTAGTTATACTAATGAAATTATTTGCATCAGCAGTGTGATGCACAAAAATAAAAGCTTATTTATTGATATGTCCTTCAATCACTATCTTTACTAACTCAGGAATGAAAGACTAATATTCATATCCCATTAGATGTTTACGTTATGCTTAAATGAGACGTTATGTGTTATATACTCAAGTAATTAGATATTAAGTTACTTATAGTAAAGTAGAGTGTAGGCCACTCCAGATTTTTATTATTGTTCTTATTGAAATAATTTATGAATTTTCGTCTGATTTGTGCACACCATGCAGGCCCTAGTCTGTCCTATTATTCTTGAATTTGTTGTTTCCAAATCAACTTTATATTTTAAGTTCGTTAACCAATTTCACAATATCCTTAACTTTTACTTTTATTGGTTTTAGACACAATTTGCTAAAAATTATGAACTTATTAAACGCAATTGCCAGACATGAAGAATATTGTAAACCCAGAGAAAAGTAACTCTCCCATAATGCAGCATTGCCCGAAGGCATATCTAAAGTATATGGCTAATTTTTGTGTCAAATATGAACTTGATCCATCAAACTGTAGCCTGTAGCGTGCCTAAAAACTTTAGGATACACACCCGTCCACCCATACAAACACACAGACATCATCCAAAAAGACTTCATAAAAGGACTTCGGGCTATCAAAATATGTCATCTTGTCAACATCTCGAGAGAAAACGTTTTCATGATCGCTATACTCTATTTACAGTGAAGATATATAGTAGATTTGCGCTTACTTTTATGGTTTTAAATTTTAAAATTTATTTCATACCATCCTAAATATTAAAATATGCTCAAATTTATTTTATTAATATTTAAATAGCATTTATTTGTGATTAGATAAAAAATGTTTGTTATTATAAACAAATCCAACCAGTAAGTTATTCCAAGTTTAGTTTAGTTTAGAGTTATACGAGTATGTTCTAGATATAATAGCATTTTAATTTTAGATCGATTTCCTTTCATCAAAATCTTCTGATCGCAGATTCTCATAATAAAATATAGTACATTAAAACTGAATTTAATTCAAATATAAGGTTTTTATAACTGTGTTTATGTGCAAATTCTTAATCAAAACCCTAATTCAAACTTTGAGGCTTCAGCACATATTTGTCTCCTCAGAGTTAGTACCAATTACTTTACTGTAAGTAAAATAGTTATCATGAAAAATTCGACATCCAGATTTTACTGATTTACATATTTCGAGGTACCAAAGTCCTTTTTAAGACTTTTTTTGATGGCTTATGTGGATGGGCAGATGGGTGATTGTGTAACCAGTAGTTTGTGTGCAAGCTGCAGCCCACACCGTTTGATGGATCAAAATCATATTGAGCGCAAAATATCCCTTATGATGTAACTGTGCCTTATTGATTTTGTCAAATATTGCATCGTGAATAAGTCACTTTTTGGGCGTAATGTGGTTTCAGACAACATTTTTTTTTCTTTGTTAAGTAAACTAAATCAGGAGTGTTGCAGTTTTGGGATTGTTACAAAGTTGTCTGCAGCATTAAATGGAAAAATTTCAGAATTTTTTAACCAAAAAAGTCAGTTTGCAAACTGTGTGAACACACTTTCATTAATTTTTTTATTATTATAACCGATCATTGACTAATTCAATTTTTTTTTTAAATTATGATAATATTTGTTTTGCCTTTCAAAGTAGTGTTTCTTATTGTAATATTAGTGTTTAAAAAAAATGATAAATTATTCATATTTATCCCGAAATTGAAGTAAAACTGGGTTCATTATGTGTAAGAAGTATTTTGCTTTAAGCGGATTAGATTGATACAAATGCTTGAAGAGAGGTGCGGATGTAGAAGTGGTGTGGACTGGTAAGTCTCGCTTGCTCAGTCTCACTTTCGACCTCTGTCACCCAGCAGTCCACCTCCGTCTTTATCTGGAAGCAGACCTTGAAACACCACATCCATTCATTATTTACTGGCTGCTTAAATTTAGGGTCTCTCAAAGATATATCTTAGCCAACGATTCACAGCTCCTTGGTCAGTCGATTTAGTTTCCTGATTTATTGGACGCATTCTTTATTTATTGAATTTTTTTTAAAGAGATTCCTTACAAAGAGATTTCAACAATTCTTTCTCTTTTGTTAAACAACAAACATTTCGCACAGATAATCTCTGTTTTTAAAATGGTTTTCATTTCAGTGTAGAATTGATAAAATGTAGTATTCCAAATATCCAGATTTATTCTATTTCACTTTTGTGTCATTAAAGTATAATGGATTAGGAGAAAACCTGTTCTTATAATTTTAGGACTTTTGCAGATTTTCACAAATTGAGACCACAGAATGTATATACCATGACACAATATTCATCTAAAAGTATGGTTAAAAACAATGGTTTCGACAGATCTGAATATTTTGACAGATGTATCAGTCAAATATAAAAGACTGTTAAGATTAAGATATGACACTCTTGGTAAGGAAAACAACGCTATTTTTCTGAGAAATACTAACACCATGGAAAAGATATATTATTCTACTTCATGTTACAATCTGTACTAATTTGTGACCGTTACTTAAGTCCTCCAGAAACTTAAAAATTCGTATTATTTCATGATAAATATTTAATATTTTTGGATTACTGAAAGAAGCGGTAAACAGTACTACAATAAATTCTGTTTACGTTCCCACACTTGTTGGATCTAGTTAAGTTGAAATCTCTAATAAATAAAAACAAAAATTCCTTAATACTCACTGTGAAGTAATATTACTATTGAAGTATTAAAAGGAATAGTTTCAATTTCATTTCATCTAAGGAGGTAAATTAACAGTAATCCTTATGAAGACATACGAATATTAGTAGTTTCTCATTACTCTTTACATGTTGTTTATATAAAATTTGTCAAATAATCACCCAATCGAACTATCACTACAATTAACAACGTAGACTCTGAAGCATCTAAATGATAACGCCACTATTACGTTGCTTATCGCATTCATTTTATTTAAAGATTTCATTAATAATATTTTCATTATTATTACTTTACTAATAAACTTATAAGTAATATAATTGCCTTATTAGTAAATCTTTGTTGATATTTACACGACTATTCAGGTACTAATGCCATTCTACCTCGAGAGTTCTCATTTTAGGTTTATCCGTACCGAAGTTTATTTAAAGTATAATATATAGGAGTACCAGATCTACAGAGGCTCGGCACTAGTAGGCCCACAAGAGGTGAGTACACGATTTTCCTTTTTTCCTCGTAAACAAATATGCAGGACCAGTAGCAAGTTTACTAATCATCACACTACCCTAAGCCCTATTAATTCTTTAAAACAGCTTACAGTATAGTTTAATCGTATAACTATAACTGACACTGTAATTCACAATGTCAGGTTTCTAATTTCCTATCATTCTCTCAAAGCAATAGTTCTATACAAGAGTCACTAACGTCGCCATCAAAGTGCAAAGATTGCCGTAAAAACATGTATTCTGATTGAATAAAATTTTACTGCATAAATAATGTTTGTATTAAAGATTTATTTAATTTAATATTATTTTATTTAATGGAAAGGTACAACTATAAATGGTTATCAATTAATATTGTGGTGCAAAAGTATATAAGAGATTCATTCACTTGTTGAGAGTTAACTCCCTAATTTTGTGATCTCAATTTTATTATAATCTAATTTACGAGTAGAATGTTCTAAATGGAAGGATAATGTGCGTGACTTAGTAAGTAGTCTAAAAAATGAAGGCTTAAGCAGTTGAAAATGGTGTGATAGTTTGTTCAGAGGTATAAATAGAAAAGCAGGCTCTGCTTACCTGAGGGCAGATAAAGGAGAGTTTCTCGGAGGTCAGGGAGTTTGATTACCGGGTTCCCACACTCGGCGAGGACGTGATTCACAAAACGGCGCCCTACCCGGAACTACCAGGAAATACTCTGCTGCTTCAGCAATCGCTCTAATAACCTCTCGTCTCTGTCACAGATCCGCAAGCTGCTTTGTGCCTTATTAGTCATTTCGGCTAACAAAGAAAAGTCTTCGCACCCCGCCCCAACACTGATTCACCACTAATAAACTCCTCTTGAAAATCACTGATTCAACCAAAGTGGTCTGCCTAAATGACAGGTCACACAACTCTGAAGAAATGAAAAATATGATATACCATTCATGATTTCAGTACAATTACAATTGTTACCATAATAATCATTCCATTATTATACACAATACATGTTCATCATATAGTCATACGTCAGCCAAACGTTCTTGTGAAGGCATTTTATGAATGAACTGGAAAGGTATTGTCTATTCCTTACCTAGAATAATAAACGTCATCAAACTCGTATTCAAGTTTTACAACTAAAATATTATACTTGGTTTAGTTGATTCTTGAGACCGTATTAAAAAGAATTCAATATTTTGTCATAACAGACTACACATTCTGATTCAGTAATTACTGTAAAAAATAATTTATTTTATCTACTATCAAATATTTATTTTACTCTCCATGAATTAATTATTCAGTATTGCAATTAATCGTGGAATACACTTTTTTCAATCTTTAAGAACCTCACTTTTGGTACTTTACGCGATGTGACCTGCTTCTATATGTGTGGAAAAGTGTTCCAAAAATGTTGGCGTATCATAATTACATTTGACAGATTAATTTGTAGTCCTTGGTGTGGTCTAAGTCAGACACGTAACAACTTTTCCTACTTTTCTGGCCACTATAGGAATTTAAAATACTTATTTAGTATTGGCTTAATATGAGAATTGTATGCTAAGAATGCTATGAGTTTACATAATGACAACAGGGAATACAACACTAAAAACAAGTATTAAGGGACAATTATAGCCCCTCCCAATATTACTTGTTGAATTTGTTTTCTTCAATTTTAGTAAAATACAAATAAGTTGAAAAATAAGAAACTGATTAAAAGTACAGTTCCTTTCGAAATTACGATAATAAGCAATAATCAAATTACAATAATTAATACTTCAAGGTTTTGAATACAAACATTATATAGCTATTTGTGTCATTCAGGATGAATTCTACTGCATATTATAAACAGTGGAATTAAATGATTATTGATATAACCTTTATATAAATTAATATGAGTTAACGTAGAAATATTAATAATTTATTAAATTTAACTTTAGTAGTTGTTATATAATTTCTTACATGACAATTGTCATAGCAATATAATATCCTCCGTAAATTTTACAGAGCTAATTGATAATGCTCTTATTACGTGGCTTAGCTTTTGATTTCATTTAATGATCTCGTGAATAATATATTTCAATCAATGATAATTTACTTATCAATATAATTTTACTTATTGACTGTAGTTGCATGTTGAATATTTTTAAAGTATTGGAGAAATGATTACATTCCTGTTATACTTTAAATGATCATAGCTACGGTAAAATAAATGATGAAATTAAATGTTTCAATAGTTGATAATATGTTTATATTTATTACATGTCATCCTTTATAGAGGACTAAAGCTGTCCGTCTCGAGCCTTTTCTAAGTCAGGTACTAGTTAATGATTCCTACTAAAATAAATTTTAATGAGATAAAATTTGGTTCTCACAATCAGAATCAGTTTATTCATGTAGCTCATCAGAAAAAAATGGATGCCAAATAACAAATAAGGCAAATTTACTTCTTCTAGAACATCAGTAAAGCGGCTCATTATGTTTTCAATATTGTAAACGTAATACTTAAATAGTGTTCAAAATAATATAATAATTTAACTTCTAAATTTTGTATATTTTGGTAATAATTATATAATTATAATAATCGATGTTTGATATTATATTTTGAAAGAATTGGAATACTTAAAGGAGGCTGTAGAAGGTGTATATTGACAAGGTGTTGTTAAGTTTGTTGTATCGAAGCTGTTTGAGTGCGATGTTACAAGTAAAGTAGTGGTATCAAGAGCTAATAGGCGGATCTTAAGAGGGCATATGGAAATGGTTATGGAGAGAGGAGTGTTTTGTAAGCGGGAGCGAGTGCAAAGCTCGGGACGATATGTAAATAGGGCGTGGGCGGGTAACCTCTGCCGTCCTGTGACCCCCTTCAATCAATGGCCCTTTCCCACAAAGCCTGCTGACTCAATCGCCGCCGCAGCATCAAGTGCACCTTTCAGAACATTCTCACCTCTGCCCGAGCCACTCACTCCCAAAGGTCAAGTATAAAGCAACACCTATTAAATTGGACTTAATTATCTACAAGCGTTGGAAATGTAGCTAAAATCGAGAATACTGATTTTACCCTTGAGTAATGCACTGCACCATTAGGCTTCAGCCTTGCCATTGTGGTGTTGGGCAATACGATGGAAATAATTAGTGACCGACAATGTATAGGTGTGTCCTCAACTTGGCATTGCATCAGCGGGACTGACAGAACTCAGTACCCCTTACTGCCCATAATGCATTCCCTTATTATTTTTCGCCGGAATGAAAGTTTGATATTTGGGTTATATCTTAGTCACCAGCTGATTTCCTCAGCCTATCTCAAGTTATTTATGAAAAGTTAACTGTTTGCCATTATTTATAAATATGCAGGCGCTCTACTAGCTAAGACATTCTTCCCCGCAATATTTCCTCACCGGAAACTATAAACAATTATTAGTAATCAACATTCTGTCGTTAAAATTCTTATAAAAAACGACTTTTTCTATTCTATTCATTGATACTATTTAATTCTGATTTTGCGAAGATAGTAATTTGATCTACAGTTATATTAAAAATTTATAACTTCAGTAAATTTTAGAGATGATAAAAGGTACATAAAATTAAATTAAAAATATGCTTAACAATTATAAATTAAAATAGTAGTTGAATTGATGTATCCTAAAACAACCAAATACAATAAAAGAAAGAATAATTGACAATGAGACCATGACAGTCTCATGAAGAGACCATGAATATCTTCAAGCCGCTTAGAAGTTTGTAAATCTAGAGAGCTGCACTCCAGGCTTTAGTATGAGCATGAGCATTGTCGGACTCATAATCAATTTCAACATTTGTTTTAGTGTAGCTATCTTCATCAGCCAATTAGAACTAACATGCACTCATGGTCACAGCACTTGAAGAAACCATCCATACAAGTCAGGATAACTATGGCAACATTAGTATGAATAATTTATTTCTATTGTATTTGTATTGATTTGTATTATTTATCCATTCATTAATGAAATATTTACAAGAGTAACAGATGTTACAAGATTAATTATACTCTAATTTTGTTTTAATTATCATTTGAGAGAGTTAAAACAAGTTTTAAAAAAAAATTTACTTCAAATGAATTACTTATTTGACTACTATATATACTAATAAACTTGAGGTAAACAAATTCGATAAATAACTGTGGGAGAAACTGAATGAGTTATCGTTTTCAGTAATGCCTTGTGTCATTATTCAAAATCATTAAATGTTATCATTAAATATTCTTATGATGAAAAATATTTGAAATGCAATGTTTCTAGAATTGTGTGGGAAATAATTAATACCTTTTTCTTATAATGTACGATAACGTATCTTTCCCATGACAAAATATTCCCAATAAAATGGGTACATATCCGCATCAATGAATAAGGCTTACAAATTCCATTAAGATTTGTCAAACAGTGTCACTTTTAGGGTAAGAACCAGATTTTAGGACTCACTCACATACACAAGTGTGTAAAAGGTTTTTTCACCTTTCTGTTATCCACGGGTTCTAGGTGTGGGCTTAATAATCAAGTGCGAATAACATTAATGAGGGTACCAATAGAACGTGGTGTCACCCATGAAAGTCTTAAGCACGCCCAATGCTGCTTAACTTCAATCATGTAGTGGCAGCTGGTGTATTGTACATAGGTTTGGACGTTGGTAGCTTCAAATGTTTATCCGTCAAACTAACTTATTTCTTAACAACCAGACTTCAGATGAAGTAAAGGTGAAACACTTATGAAGCGTATAATAGATGGAGTTACATGAATAATAATATTACTAGCGCAAAATAAATTAAAATATAGCCATAACGATTAAGCAGTAAATAAACAACTGGCCTTCAACACTGAGTGACGCCTGACTGGCAGAGTGAGTATACTTGGCAGATCAATGGTCTCTTGGACTGAATGAATTTCGAAACCATCAGCCAAGAAGGATCATGAAAAACGTTGGTAGTTGATATTGTATCAAATTATTACTATTAGTTCACAGCTTGCTTTATATATAATTAGAAATGAGAAAATGAATTTAAAAGTATTGGGTGTTCATGTGGTTGAGTTTGATAGATTAGTTACATTAGATGTCGTTTAGCAAAGTGGTTTAGAAAAATCAAGCAAAGTTCAAACTTTGCCCCGAGTAAAAGTCAAGGCTGGATTCATGGAGCGGACCATTACGATGTGGGTTGAATTCCAACTTGCTGTTGTTGGACGGAGGTCAAAGTTAATGGACTTGATTTCTTATCCCTAGTCACTTGAATTGGATTGCCAGTCCTGACACTTACATCCTGCTGAAACTACTAAATCTTAGACTTGTCGACTTCAGATGCAAAACTACTTTAAATTTCTAACGTAGTGCAATCACTTATTATGCGGTATTTACTCATTGTAGGGTAAAAAACTAATGAAATGGTCTCCACATATAAAAATTTAATGGTATAAACAATGCGTTTCGAACACGTAGTGTTCTTCCTCAGGCATTAACTAAAAAATGACACCAGAGACTTATCTATAGATCTATAGAGTTATCTATAGATAACTGTCTGGTGTCATTGTATTTTTAGTTAATGCCTGAGGAAGAACACTACGTGTTCGAAACGCGTTGTTTATATGTGGATTGTGGAACCATTAAACTTTTATATGTGGAGACCATTTCATTAGCTTTTTACCCAACTTTAAATTTATTTAAACATATAATATACACCCTATATATAAATACCCTCAACTTGATTACAATTGGTTCTGAAAAACTCAATGATAACAAAAAGATCTTATTTTTGTTGCGTCAATATTGTAGGTTCAAATGACAGCAGACAGATTCAAAATCCATTTACAATAGATATTTATCAATTTCCTGAACGGTTTCAAGTTGTTAAAAAATTTCAAAGGAATCAGATTCAAGTAATGATATATAGTGATATCGTTGTATTCATTAAGACTTTTAATGAAATTAAAATGTATTAATTTAATAAAATGTATTTTAGTGACAGAAAGTAAAAAAGAAACGTTCCCTTGTTTTGCGAATTTGTGGTGCAATTTCGATTTTTTTATAAGATGTGGGGTCACTTTTTACCAGAAAATTTAACATAAAAAAACATAAACATAAAATAAGGGATGACTATATTCAATAGTAATCTTAGATATTGATATATATGATTAATCTTTATTATATATTGAGATTCTGACATAATAAATCAATTTTTCATTATACTAATTATTTCAATAAATTCTTAAAATGAATTTATTTTTTAAATTGTGCGTTTGCAAGTAGTATAAACTAAACTTCCTGTTGCTGTTGACCGAACTAGTGATATATGTGACTATTAATACATATAAAAAAAACATTTTTGAGATAAAAATCTCTTTTAACTCAACCAACTTTCTTAGAAACATGAATTGCTTGATCACCATGGCATCTTGTTATACAGATTCAAAATCTGAAAAATTAAACAAGCATCAGAGAGACCGAAAAAAGAATTAGCTTGTTTTTAAAAACTACAAATATAACCTTTACAAAACCAAAGAATCAAAGGATATAACTACAATTATATTAATAATATTACAAAGATGCCCTCATTTTTATAAAAACCTGAATATCTAAAATGTAAAACAAAACCTCATATTACAAATGAAATAGGAATTTGGTTTTTCTATTTATTTGCTGTTAATACTCTGACAAACCGTACTTTATGATTAACTTGTTAACTCTATTAATATTATAGGTGTGTTCTCTAATCGGGGTTTGGTCAATTTTCCAGGATAAAAAATCAAACTCTCGTTGCCAACGTTTCGGTTTTATTTAAAACCTTTTTCATAGGCCTACAAACAAAAGATAACAAGAAATCATATATCAACATCAAACATATACACAATATGAAAATGGATTGTTACAACTTATGAAAATTACAAGCAGAAATATTTCAGAGATATATAAAACAATATTACTTACAGAAGTAAGAATTTTTTAACTAAGAAAATGAAATTTACATTATTTAAAGGAACAACAATGTTAACCGGACAAAACCTTCGAATAGACTAATAAGATAACATTACAAATAACCTCAACACTGTTCACTCAAGGGAAGTAAATAAATCAAATTTCACTAAAACTCAGCACAACACTCCAGAATAAATATTACTTAAATTAGTAATATCACTTCTATGATTAATCGAACTTAGATCCTTTTTAATATATAACATCTCAAGTGTCTTCCTTCTTTGCTCATCTTTGATTTGTTGATATATGATTTCTTGTTATCCTTTGTTTGTAGGCTTATGAAAAAGGCTTTAAATAAAACCGAAACGTTGGCAACGAGAGTTTGATTTTTTATCCAGGAAAATTGACCGAACCCCGATTAGAGAACACACCTATTCTATCAAACGGTCGATATATTATTGAATCTGTTATCTATTAATATTATATATAAATTTATACATGTTATAAATAAATAAATTTATTTAATTATAAAGTATCTCGAAGTACTGTCTTTTGTCAAAATCAAGCATTGCATTATTTGGAATCACTATGTATCTTCAAATATGAACCCCTTTTCTAAGGAATTCATTTTTATCTACTAAGTTTTAATGTTCGGTTTTCACATATTTGTTTTAATAAGTCTATGTGTGCACTTAGAAAAAGTTTGAAAACTTGGAAGTTCTTGGATTGTATTTCAGTTTTTATTAAATTGAAGTGCATAGTGAGGAAATTGATAATCTCTTTTTCCTTGGTTGATCTGAAGTAATCGTAAAACTTAATCATCTATAGTTATATATGATTAAATGTCGTAAAAATAAAGTAATAATTATCGACGTTTTCTCCATTATCTAGTTAATTTGTATTATTTCGGATTAGCTAGCAGTCGTCAGGGATTTTCGTTTAGTTTACAAGTCAAATACTGATCTCTGTTTTTGTTTTCCCGTTGAACGGCCTATGTATTCAAAGGTTTGAATCTAAAGATGCTGTGGTCTGGCTATGATTCATAAGGCATATTTGATTTATTTTTCTAATTATTTCTTATGTATTTCTGGATATCTTTCATTTAGTGACTCGTGCATGATTTCATTCATAAATATAAAAGGTTTATCCTTTTCTTCATATCTTTTTAACATTTTTGAACCGTCATTTTTTCCATCAACATTATTGTATTTTTTTTCCGTAAGAGAAAAGCCGAATGTATATTTCATTCAATTAATGTTGGAGTTATTATTTCTTAATATAGAACCACAGGTTCGATTTCCGTTTCATTTATTTTATTTACCTCTCTTCTCCATTAGATTGTTGTCCTGGTAAAGTTCCATATTCCCTATACCTCCTTTTACACTACAATATTTTGCATTCATTGTTAGGATGTAATTAATTTTTTAGATATATATGGCCTTTTCCGTTTTTCCGCTTTGTACTTTTATTTCAATCCTTCGTTGTATATATCGAGTATTATGACGTGTTCATGTAAATTTTTGCATACTTAGCAATTCTTTTTTTGGCTTATTCTCTTCAAAATATTAGAGGATTTCTTGTTAATGAGTTACCAGTATATTGTTAGTTAAATCAAGGTTTGCTTCAGTTTTAAATTATACCTAATTTAATTAGAAAAAATATCTCTAAAACTTAAGTATATATAATTTAAGTATCTCTAATATTAAGTATATATATTTTCTGTCCAATCTTCTTATATACAAAATACTGACTTCAGGGATTAAAATGTTGCATTTTTGACTACAGTTAATTTGAAATGATGCAAACTTTCTAGTACTTCCTTAGTTAATAAAAGTATATATTAACTGATTTCATTGTCACAAATGCTTTTGAATGACTTTAAACTGGTCATGTGAGTGTTAACTTACTTAAGTAGAGAAAATTCTACATCTATTGTTAAGATTGTTTTTTTGGGATTCTACACCGATACATTAGCATCAAGAAATATTTTCAAGTTTTAATTACCCGTGTTCATTACTAGACAGATATCTTTACATCTGTTCCCGTATTCCACGGTAGGTCAATTTTGTTTATAAGCATTTAATATGTTTTCGTAGAATATACTTTGCGTTGACATGGGCTTAGAGTGGGTTTATATGTATTTGTAGAGCATGTTATATGTTGCTCAAATGTATATACTCGTATTTTGTTTGTATATTGTTAATTAGAAAATGGTCCCATAATCCTTTATTTGTCTCTCTTAAGATTGCTATTTTTAACTAAAATTATTTATTCTCACTTTGTTCCTATACCATACATTCGTATATACCTATAATAAGATTTCACATAAACATGTGAAATAACAATCAATGATCAAACCATATTTTGCTTCTAAGCAAAATGCTTCTAAGAGGGTTGACAGCAAGCGGATAGTTTTTTTTACTCTTTCTTACTGTACTCCTTTGTTTCCCCAAACATCCCTCTCTGGAAATTTGTCCTTTACTGCACTTTATACCCTTTTAAAATCCACTCTTCTCAACCTCTCAACAGATGTTTTCTGCATCTAGTGTTTCAATTGGGTTTTTGACTCTGACCAAGACCGCTTGTTACGGTTGAAATATCTTAGTCTTGTTTTCCCATTTCATATTGTGATTTGCTCATATATATATATATATATTATATCCATCTTAGAATGGATGATGTCTTTTATAAAAGTTAATAAAAACCAAGTTATTCTTTTTTTCTGGGAACAAAATTTAAAAAAATTAAAACT
Organism: Hermatobates lingyangjiaoensis; assembly: GCA_026182355.1. NCBI lineage: Eukaryota > Metazoa > Arthropoda > Insecta > Hemiptera > Hermatobatidae > Hermatobates > Hermatobates lingyangjiaoensis. The sequence goes on along the minus strand of JAPFBL010000105.1, from coordinate 2,715,669 downwards.
TAAAAACCTTTTTTTAAAGCTTAAAAAGTAATTAAAGAGTAAAAGTAATTCGCAACAGTCAATATTGTCACTAAATTTTAAACATAGATAAAATAATTTAATCGTAGATAAAAGGTCTGAAATAAAATTTAATTCCTCATTAATTTGCTGCAATATGAACCCTACTGATTCCTATAATTCCTTTGACAGAACTTGCAGTGAGATTTTTCTTTTATATTCCTCTATTATTTTTGCTTCATCGCTACTGTCCTAGATTGCAGAATGCAATTTGAAAATGTCTTGCTTATTGTATTGTCTCACACAACACCAATCGTTTCCTCCCAATCCTGACAACTCCGTTTCGGTGGCTAGACGTACTTCTTTAGCAGTGTGCTTTAAACACCTCCTTTGTAGAAAAGCCCTCTCAATAGTAAATTGTTATGCTACAATGACTTTAGATTTCCCATTTAACCAGACATCGAACATTCACTTTGCTTTCAGTCATATCAAACATCTGTCATTTGTCAATAATTTATAAAAATCCTGGTCGAAGTGAAATTGTTCTACTGAATTCTCAAATATGTGTAATTGATAATCCATTAATATGCTTCTCATTTAGTATGGTGAAATATGATATAAAAAGCAACTGATTAATAACATAAGTAATCAAATTTTACATCATCAAATAAATGCCTAACCCACAGTAAAAAATCACAAAAAATAATAAGTTCTAATTTGTTATTGTGGTTTAAACGTTGATTTTTATTTCATACGTTTATTGTGAAATCTTGTTATCATCAAATAAATAGAATATATCAAAACAATCAATGGTCAAACCACAATATGAAATGGGAAAAAAAGGCTAAGACCTTTCAACTATAACAAGCGATCTTCGTCAGAGTCAAAAACCCAACTGATTTTTTGATTCTGATTTTTGACCCAACTCACTTGGGTTTTTAACTCTTATGAAGACCATGTGTTACAATTGAAAGATCTTAGTCTTTTTTCCCCATTTTCTATTGTGGTTTGATCATTGATTGTTATTTCACGTGTTTATATGAAATCTTGTATATATCAAAACAAATATTTTTAAATTATTTTCATATATTCTGATTAATGTTGGGGGTGATTTGAGAAATAGCATGCATACCATTAGTATTCAAGATTACAGGTTTCGATCTTGGCCATTATCGTAGAGTTGTGGGAGATGAAAAATCTTGTGCACGCTGTCTGAAGAGAAGATAAAGCTGTAGGTCTCACGGCTGTAAGTCAAGTACTGGTGAAAGGTCTCTTCTTTAATAATTATTGTGAGGTAGTTTAGGACTTACAGTGTAGAGTCAAACCATTAATGTGGCTTGCGTATAACTAAAATGTTGCTAAGTAACAAATAAACAACACTCTCCACCCCGACAGCAGCATTTAAGGTGAAAGCTGAGTAATTTAAGGTGAATTGTAAGTGTGGGTAATGGGAACAATGTATGCAAATATTTTAAAAATTAATCATAAGTTATTCTCATAATCAACTCATAATCAATTAATTTGATTTTATATATAAGACTGTTCTTGCTTGACTGTTAAAGCTCCTCACATGTAAAGGAACTACACTCCCATCGAGTTTGGTCTTCTTTGGTAATTCACCATTTGGTATTTTCTCTGCCAATTGGCTCTTTAAAGTGTTCTCACATGTCAAAATCTTTAGCTGGGACCTGATGTCATGTGTCCGGGTAAGGCTGGAAAACAGGAGAGGCGAAGCTAACGCTAAATAACCAGAGTACAATGTGGACAGGAAAGCAAGATAATGTACTTCAGGAGCAGAGGAAGAGAGGGTGACTGAGCGAGAGAGTGGAATCTCTAGAGCAGTGTTTCCCAAACTTTTTCGAGTCACCGCCCCCTTGGGTCCATAAACCTATAACTCAACACCCTTTAATAATTATCAGATTCCTAGACTAAATAACCAAATGAATAACACTTTAATAATTCAATTAAAATAATTACTAATTGAATATTTATTTAGAATCCAATAGATGTATTATTTCATAGCATATTAATGCAAAAGAATTAATACACAATAAAAGAAACTTAGGTGAGAAAATACTTTTAAAATAAAAATGAACTATCAAAACAAATTATTTTAAGAAACTGTTTCCTAGAAGTTTACATGTCGTGTATACAAAATCAGTAGTTTAATTAATGTTTACCTGCTTGGTATGTATATATATGAAATTATAAGTATATATGTATAGATATATTGCAATTCTATAATTGGGACTCCTGGCTCGTGGCCAGTCTTGGAAAGCATTGTCTGGCCCAAATGTGAACAAAGGTTGACCATGCATTCTCTAGAGAGACAAAGCCTAATGTGAGTTTGTAAACTAGACTGAGCTTTGAATATACTAGTGATTATTTATTTATTATTTATTTGTTATTCTACAAAATTCTTTATTTTACATGATTCTTTAGAACTAATCTACTGAATAAAAAATATATTACAATAATAAGAGATTTATTATCGCCATTATGGCATAAGAACAATCCCCGGTCTACCTTAACCAAATTCCCATTCTTCAAGCTACAACAACAAATACTTTGAAAAGACTGTGGGCCTTGAAACACGTATTACTTGAGCTCTCTAAAGAAAACCAAAATGAATCAACAAACAAACGTTAGAAACTTTTACCTCACCTATTGTATTACAAATCAAAATTGACAACTAACAATAAACTACTTTACTTTAACGTAGTTTCTCAGAGAGGATGTTAAGCCGTCGGTCTCGAGCCTATAAGATATCAGGTACTCGTCAAAGTTCCCTACTCTAAACACACTTGAGTTAGGCAAACTTAGGACTCCCAAAATCTTCATTGTGTGGTATCACAAAGGGCCTATGTTCGGCCTATGTGTGTTCCCTTATGGGACTGCCACTGCAACCTAATGAGTTGCCTACTTCTACTACCACTATAAAATGAAGGCAGGGTTGAACTTCATGAGTAAATCATTTGGTTAGTTATTATATTTTATCACTGAAAAATCTTGAATCTATTTACGTCAATTAGAGAAGGTATAAAAATGATGCTTTTCAATAAAAATTAGAGTCTTTAAATGAAATATAAATGAAGTTTATATAAAAATGTAGGTGTTTATTTTGAAGCCTTAATGTACAAAATTTTTAAAACTGCAGTAGCAGGAAGAAATTCAGAAATTGGAATCTAAACTCTAGTCAAAGGGAAATTGCTGGTCAAAAGATCTTATTACCATTTCTATTTTTTTCATTATGGTTTAAACATCGATTGTATATATATCTGATGCAAACAATATTACATTGAAAAATTTGCACAAGCCATATAGACAATATATATTAATTTCAGGTTGATAATACCACATCCTCTAGCTTTAAGTAGCAGTAACAAAATAATAGCAAAGTTAATATCATTGCTAAATACACCAACCTATTAAGTTCCTTTAAGTTATTGCCATATTTTTACCATTAATAGCTTCACAACAAGCCTGTAAACATTCTAAAAATTATTGATATCAATGGAAACATTCCCACAGTTTTTCTTTACTTACTATAAGTAAAGTATGGTAATCATTAAAAAATTTGATCTCGAGATTTCGATGAATTTACATGTTTTGGAGTCCCCAGTCCTATTATGGCGTTTTTCGATGATGTTTGTGTGTGCGTGGGTGTACATACAAATAAACAGTCTTTGATGGATCAAATTAATATTTTCCCCAAGAATGGACTTCCTAGTATTGAAGTGCTCTATTGTTTGGAAGCAATTATGCATGATGGGAAACCGACTTTTATTTACAAAATAAATTTTTCCTAAGTGGCAAAACCAATTACTCAAATTTAAACCAACTAGAAATATTTTTTCAATAAAATGTTAACATTTTGACTTATCATTCAAACTGAAAAGTATCATAAGCGCAATAGAACAAAAAATTAGCAAATTATAAAAATAAATCACGATATTTCAATTATGCCAAAGATCAATAAAGCTCTAAAACCTGAATATTGATTCAGGACTAATGGTTTGTTTACTTGCTATACTTGTCGTATTTGTTTACCTTTATTTACATTGACTTAGACATTTTTTGAGTAAACCACTGAAATAATATTTTAGAAGTATAATAAAAAAGTTTGAAATCATTTAAAGACTTATAGATCATGTAAGAAGACTAAACATTTTATATGAAAAAAATTAACGTTAATAGAACATATCAAACATGTAATTTCTGATTCTTTTCATGCTATGATGGGTTTCTTTAACAAAATGTACTAATCGATCTATGTGTTCTACAAAACTTAATATCAAATGCAGATTTTCTTATGTTTATGAATGACATTCTCTTTTTGGTAATATTGAAGTTTGTGGATTGCGCTGTTTCATCCTAGAGAAAAGCTGCTATGTTTTTGAATAATATCCAGTTTTTTCACTATTCTAGTAATAGTCCATACTATTATATTTCAAATTTTTAAGATTTCAGCTATAAACTTTTAAATATACTGAAAATTCGGCTTTGAATTTGATGTTAGTTTGCAAAACTGGTTAATTACCAATAATTTTTTTCCTCAATATACATTTACAGCAACCTTATAACAGAATAAAATACAGAGGAAAAAATATCAATCAGAGTAACTTCGATTGTTATGATTTTTGACAAAGAGGAAAAAAAGTGATATTTTAAAAAACACAAACATGCCATACGATTCCCAGTATAAAAATTGTATAAAATACCAAACATGTAAAACAAATTTAAATTGAAACCATTCTTTAAAAAATAATTAATCTAATTATTCTACATATTAAATTAAAATTATCTCAAAACGACATTTTTTCTTACATTTTTCTGACATTTTTTAGGCAAAATAGGAATATTTCCAAGTTTTGAATGGAAAACTTTGACTTATATCTTGAATGTAGAGGAAAGTCAGATAAACTGTGTAAGTGATCCAAGGGCTATTGAAACAAAAGCAATGTTCTCCTGTAAGAGTTTATATCGTAATAGGAGAAAACTTTTGGTTTTCAAAAATGTTATCATTACTGTAGTTATACTAATGATATTATATACAAAGTGGTATGACATACAAAATAAGCGTGTATATTGATAAGTGGATCAATTACTATCTATATTACCTCCAGGAATGAAAGACTAATAAACACCTCCCATTTAGAAAATTATATGATGCATAAATAGCACATTATATATATATATATATATATATATATATAAATGATCAAACCACAATAAGAAATGGGAAAACAAGACTAAGATCTTTCAACCGTAACAAGCGGTCTTCGTCAGAGTCAAAAACCCTCTGTTTTTGACTCTGACGAAGACCGCTTGTTACGGTTGAAAGATCTTAGTCTTGTTTTCCCATTTCTTATTGTAGTTTGATCATTGATTGTTATTTCACGTGTTTATGTGAAATCTTTATATATATATATACATTTCCGATGAAAATACGATCTGAAATGGATAACTACTGTTCAATGTACATAAAAAAACATAGAGAAATTAAAAACACAAACTTACAGTCTCTAATTTTCGGTTGAACTGTCTTCAGGGGAGATAAGAGAGAGAAACCAAGCGCACTGGTACAGAGACGATACAGAGACTGGTATAGTGATGTATTATTTTCTCGATAAATATTTATAGCAACCTTATGACGGAGTTCAGTTCGAAGCTAACTCTCATTCAGAGTAAATTGGATTTTTATGATTTTTAACAAAGGGAAAGAAAAGTGATTTTATAAAAAAAAAGACGAGCATGTAACAAAATTTAGAGTATAATAATTTATGAAATATCAAAATAAATACATAATTCAAAATTAACTATTCTTTTGAAAATATATAAATAATATACCTACAAATAAAACAGATCATCATTTTAGAAAACATGGTAAGACAATCATATCCAAAAAAAAAATTGTGTTCAGGGGCTTTTAACCTTCTTTGGCCCATGTCCCTCCCCTCTTGCACCTTTCTGGCACCCCTCTTGTTCCCACAATGCCATTTCCTCCGCCCCCACTTCTTTCCAATGTATTATTTGCACTTTTATAACCTTCATTAATTATGTTTATAATAGAATTTTAATTAGCATAAAAATGAAATGCTAACTACAATTATTGATGAATTTATAAAATATTAATTCAATCAAATTTTTTAATTTATAATTAGAGTTCAAAACCTATAATAGATTTCATTAGACTATGAACTTACTGTGGCCCCAATACAGCACAGCTCCTGAAAACCCAAAAACTCACCTGGGGGTGGGGGAATTTCACCCCTGTTGAGAACCCCTGGTTTAGTTCATATCAATTCAATAAACATTTTATGTATTTTATCTCTTCATATGCGTGGTTGCAGTAATTATTTGCACGAAAATATTATAAAGTGTTTCGGAGATAATATATATATATTTAGTGTTTAAAGCGTTATTTTATTTTCATTAATATACAAGCATATTATATGAATGAACATTTTATTACATTTATATAAATTTTTATTATTACTATTTAGTATAGTAATATTATTATATTTAGCATGTAAAGTATTATTATACTAATCATTGTGATTTTTCAAATTCATTTCATTGCTAAAAGTATTTCTTCCTTATTGAAATTCTTCAAAAATGATAATAATGAATTCAAATGAGATTTAGATTATAAGATGCAATTATTTCGGACACCACTATATTGGATAAACAATATAACTTTAAGGCAGCAATATTAAGTACATATTCATGATTTATTCAGAAAAACAATAAATTCAAAAACTTTTCAAATTTTTAAAAGTTTTTTTTTAATAAAATGTAAAAATTTTCAGTTATGATTGAATTTGAAGGATTTTGAGGAGACAAAAGACATTATGTAGTCAACCAGTTTGATATTTTTTTTACTTCTAGTAAAGTTGAATGTAGGCCACTCCACATTTTTTACTTTTTCCATATAATCAAATGAATGGATTTGGGAATTTACAAGCTAATGGGCCACAGTGTGATTTCAAAATGGATCACTGTTTCAGGTATGTCCTGAAACGAGTGGTCAGAAGAAAGTAAAAAGAGGTAGCCTGGACAGTTACGCGCAATATTATCGCTTTAATAGGTAAACAGATTTCACAATAAACAAGTGAAATATAAACGACAGTAAAAAATTCAGAAATGAGACCAAATCTTTCTACCATAAAAAGCGGTTCTCATTAATTCATCCTGTGACTCCAATGAGAAACTATTTTTTCTTATAAAATTATGAACGAATTTTAGTGTTATTTTTACCTGTGGTTTATACGTTAATATATTTTTAAGCAAATATTCTGGAACAAAATTCATATTATTATTAAACTATTTGAGAAGATTTAACTGTCAGTTTCAAGATATTTATTTTTTAATTAATTTCGATAGTAGGAATATGATCTCCCCGGCAGATTTAGTTATAATTTCAATTCAATTTGATTCTAATGAAAAAATGGCAGAATGGCGAAACAAAGTTTTGAGGAATGCAGGGAAGGTGCAATGATTTTGCCATTGAGGCTGGACGCAGCTCGAGACCCATTGTGGGTGACAGATAATGGGCTGAGTTCCAGGAAAGCGAGGAAGTGGATTCTTGAATTGAGGAGGGCGGAGAGTGTAGGAGGTGAATGATGTCACAAGTGGTGCAGCGATGCCACCTCCTACCAAGCGATTTAATTAGCTGATTAGAAGGAAACACAATAGGCCAACAATGAGGACCTCGTGACGTCACAACAATGGACCCATTACTGGACCGGCGATGACAGCTACTCGATCCCATCCATCACGAGGCGCAACACGATACACGATCAATCTTGGGCCGCGTGCTAGAGTCATCCTCGCAGCCCCACCGACTCCAGTCCGTCACAATAAATCAAACATCTAACGCCTTTCTTAACACTCTTCTCTTGGACGGCGAAATCTTTTCTCTACAACTACACTGAGAACCATCAGCCTCATACTTGTAGATGCTTTCAAAACACCACTCGTTTCTTGCTGGACTTCTCAATCAGTCCAATGCATTCTTAATTAGTTTCAAAAGATCACACTTTTGACAATATTACTCCTCAGCTAAAACAACATATTGTTATATGTTGTTTAATTATAAATATTGATTTGTGTTTGAAAATGTATCAGCACGAACACTGAGTGCGGTGCGTCGTAACCTATGTCGAGCGACCTCCGTCATCAGGAGCAGCTCATGTAATTGGCTTGTGTTATTGATTAGTACTTCCTATCTAATGATGACAACTAAATCATAATTGGTGGTTTCATCTGTTAATAAAATATAATATTAATTATAGGATTACATATTACAAATTCTAAAAAGGTGTATAAAAAATAGTATCATTGGGAGAAAACATACAGACAAAAACTCACTACGATATTTTAACATCCGCCGTCGTCAAGAAGGTTAGAAAGCCACTTAATGATTCAGCTTTTTCTAACCCTTTGATATCAAGTACTTACAATTATTAGAACCTCATATAATAATATTCACTTATTGATATTGCTTAGTTGAATGGCCTATGACTATTGACACTCAATGGTATGTTTACTGTCAATAAACAGCTAAGAACTGTTCTTGCATAACACATATTGTAAATATTATAAAAGCTAAGCAAATTAGTATTAAGTAAGGCATTACTGTTTTAAATAAGACACTTTGTTTGATCAAGGGTAGGCTACAGTTAACTTTGATGGGCCTGTTCACTCAATGTAAAATTTATTTTAATATTAGTACGACTAATTTAATCGGGAACAAGTTAAAAGAAAACTAAGATAAAGATACGAATTCGTGAAAAGCTGGACTATTAGAAAACAATCGGTTTTCTAATTGAATTGAAGACACCTGGTGGATTCATGACACTATTGAGACAATGGTGTCTTTTTTAAAAGATTCTCACGATCTTAAATTACTTGAAAGATAAGCTACTAATTGATGGCATCTTTTCCAGAAGTGGGCAGTTGGTGAATCCCTTCCGCATTTGTGGCTCCATTAGGAGTCACCTGAGGCGTGAAACCTTCGAGCCTCAGACAATTTATAGGCCCAGTCCGGAGCCCTCCTCTGGCATTCTTATCTAAACAATATCAGACCTCGAAAAAATTTTACTCCCTGGGTGTGCAGTACCGTCCTACTTTACCTGGAAACCACACACAGCCTCCTATTAACTTTGACAGTTTACCCTAAATTTCTTATTTAGTCTTTTTAAATTGAAATTATCCCTATCATTGTCAACGACTTTTTAAGAACAGTTTCCAAGATATAATGCGGTCCAGCATGATTGATGATGACAACAAGACAACAGCAACGCAAAGAGTGTAAACTCACTTTTCTATATTTTCATCATCGCAGTGTTCTTCATCAGGAGCAAGTTTGATAAGTCGAAGAAACAACAGGAAGAAATTTATTGTGTGCAGTCAGTCACAGTGGTGCTATGGGCTCAGATAAAATAACCAAACAAGCGGTAAGAACAAATCAAATATTCTAAAACAAGAAAGAATATAAACAATAAAGATAAAAAGTAAGGGAAAATAGAAAAAAATAATAAATAATGAACAAATATGACTAATAATTACTAATATTACAAAAATCAATGATCATTGAATAAATGTAAACAAAATAATATTATTAAAAAAAGAAATATATATTACATATTTTATATAGCGCTTTAAATTTAGACCATGTCAAAATTTTTAGACCATCATATGGTTTTTTCATAACTTCTAAACTTTGCTTGTCAATAGTGATGCTGGGTATGAGATGAACTCTGTAGGAGTCAGTGATGAAACAAGAATGATGTCGTGAGTGATAGCAGAAGGGATAAGGGATGACCAACTGAGGCCCTGTCATGGGCATGACACCACAACGGCCATAACGCTCCATACCACTGCATTTCTCCATGTTCAGGGACTATGAGACAATAAACTGCCCTGATTAGGGTTTTTTCTATCATAAGTATGGGATGACTTATAATAAATTGGAAGAAAAAAAATGATGGGATAAAGATCCTTGAAGGAATTACTTTACTTAGGCAATAACTAAAGCAGTAGACTATTGAGGATAATAGAAATTGACTGTATGATTGAACAATGATTCCGTATGAGCATGGTGATATTTCCCTAGTTTGAGGATGGGTGCTGGTATGTTTTACATGAATTTTCATCACCTCATTCATGCTTGTGAAAGACCTGACGAACGACGCCAGAATCTTATTACTTATCACACGTGTCAAATTTATTGCAATGTCGAAAATTGAGCAAAATTGAGTTCTTTGTTCAATTTTGAACAATTATATTTATAGTAAATACACAACATTCTTTCGACTAAGTAACTGAAATATTCAGTTATCTGAATATCTAATCTCTTTGATGAAATATTCAACTTTACTGCCTCAACATTTATATTTACTTCAATTTTAACGTTCACTGTTCCTACTTTCTTTAAATCTATGTATCTTACATTCTGTCCCTTATCAGTCTTTTATCCGAACGTCTGTAAGTTAGTGGTTTTATATAAATCATACAAAGCCAATGTTATTGGTTTCTTTTAATGGATTAAGAACTGCGTTATTTATGAATATATCTAACACTTCTGTTATTGCCAGTCTTAACCCTTTATGTGCCCATAAAGGGCACATGACACTTAGTCCATCGAGTCCTTATTATCATGTTCATGTCCAAATCCCATTAAATAGTTGGCAAATTTAAAATTAGAAAATTTAACTTTGATTTGCTATTACCAATCTCTACTGAAAAATTTAAATTCTATGAATTGACCTTTAATTATACTGCAATGTTCAGATTTTTATAAGTAACTTTACATTTTATTTATCTGTGTTACAATGTATTTAAAAGTTCTCCATTTATTGCCTGATCTACAGGTGGTTTATCAGGGTTATTATTATTTCTAATTCTGGTATGATATTTCTAATTATTAACCTATTATTCCTTTATTAAACCAGTGGTTAGCTGTTATTACTTTTAGCTCATTGTTGTATTCTACTGTAAATGAAGGAACTTTTAGTAGTCTGCCTACGATAGATCCAATCGTGAACAGTTTTTGACGCAAGGGATTTAAGCATGTATTATGAATTCTTATATCAGTTGCGATTGATCTTTTTATTTAAATTAAATTTTAGATTATTATCACGTCTTTCTATAATCATAACTAAGTTATTTATTTCATTTCCTCGTATATGAATTTCCTTCTATGACGCGAATCAACATGCTATAATATTGATTGCAATTCTATAATATGATATCTCCAGTTCCTAGAAGAGTTTTTAATTAGCATATCGTCTAGCTTATTACAATTAGAAAGAACAAAATTAAAATAAAAATTTCGAGTAAACTTAGTGGGTGATTTTCTTGTGGTGACCAGCTTGAATTAACCGTTACCAATGTTGATATCATTTGAACTATTAAATTCAATCAAAGATTATTTGATAAATTTCTTAACAACCCTGATCATTCATAAGTAACTATTTTAGCTGGTGTCCAATTTATATGAGGATTTTCGTTATTTATATTCAAGACTAAGGCCCTAGTTTGTTCACCTCTAGTTAAGTTGTATTGGTATTGTTTGATATCTCTTTCTAATGCTTTATCAGTTGTCATTATAAAATTTATGACAACATTTACTCGGAACTTTATAAACACTACTACACAGTTCCTAGGAGAGTTTTTAATTAGCATGTCGTCTAGCTTATTACAATTAGAAAGAACTAAATTAAAATAAAAATTTCGAGCAAGCTTAGGAAGTGGGTTCAATGAATAAAACAATAATATTTGAAATTGAAACTTCTTTTAACACCCTTAAAACCTTCTTGTTGGAGGAGGGGGTGGGGTAGTGGCAATACCTCTGAACTTGAGATTTGATATTTAATGAGATTTTAAGTGAAGTGAGAAGTATATTACATACATAGTTTTTGATGTGATATGGCTAATATCTTCACCCTCTCCCATGCAATTGTTTCGCATTATATAATTGTGATCAAAAGTTTCTACTTTTCTTTATTCAATGGCAAATACACATTCCATTTATAGTAGTTATGCAGAGAAATTTCCAATTAGATGTTCTACATATATTTTTAGATTCTCCCTTTAATGTTACAGTATTCTTTACAAATGTATATACAATTGGAATGAGCTTTTAAACTAAATTGGACCCGGTTGTACTTGGCTTTAACTTTCTGTGTAATGTATTTATGAGTTCTACTCTGTGAAAGCTGAGGAGTTTAGTACAAAAATGCTTGAGACTTTAGGATATTTGTATGGTTCCTACACTACTAAATTATTTACAAACCCATTCCCAGGTATACCCTTCCTCCCAGGTTCAGACATGAAAATCAAATTATTTATATTATTTTCATTATTAATTTTTGACCCGTCAGAATATCAGACTAGAGCCGTTTTGTTGAAATGAAAATGTATTCAGTCCAGGTAATCATTATGTTTAATTCGACACTCCTTTAATATAATCTATAAATGGCATTGTATCTAACCAACATATAGATGAAACAACGAATGTGTCGTTGCATTAATTTTTTAATATCTCATCTCTCATAAAAGATTTTTTAATTTGGAAAATAAACAAAAAAATTAATCGTTTTGATATAAATATCCAAACGGGAGATGCTTAATAGTCTTTAAATCCCGAAGGCAGCACAGTTACTAATTGATCCCATTACCCCTATGCCCCCTTGTTAGGCACCATATATCATACTATGGAAAGTATCAGAAACTATATGTCACATAATTGCTCATTTCTTAGAGTTCAAAATTTTATTCTGCGAGCGTATATAACTAGTTAAAACATTCAAATTTTTATTAAACCTCTAAATTAAAATTGTATTTCTCTCGATTTAATTAATAATTCTGGGATGGGAGAAAACAATATCAAACTGGTTGACAATCAACTTACATTTGGGTTATTTTTTGTGGGTAAACATACATTTTAATCAATAATGTATTATTTGTTAACATAGCCGCTGTAATCATTTTATGAGTTATAAGAAAGTCTAAATCATTGGTTAATCTGACATTTTATTAAAATTAATATATTGATTGCCTGTATTTTATCTTACATGTGCCCTCTGCACGCATACCTGTCATATTGTGTATGTCGCAATGTTGAAACTAAATTCACCTTCTGATTTTAAGCAGTTTAATGGCATTCATTACCATACAGACAAAAGTGTCCCTCGCTTCTATAGTTATATGTATGATTTGATAAAAATCATTTTTCTTTCGAAGGCAATGTTCTGGCGTTCAGATATAATGTCATAAAAAGGTTTCCTCCTTTTCTAGACAGACGGACTGCATTGTTTGAATGATGTCAAATACGGCTATCTGCCAATCGAATGGATTGTATCCTCTTTACAAGCTTTCAGAATTAATTCGAGGCCAAAAAGTTTATATTTTCTTGATAATAAAATCTTTCCAGTTATTTTAAAAATCTGAAGACTTCCTTAATTATTGCTTCTATAAGTTCCATGATATAGTCAAAATTTCAAGACTCTAGAGTTAGTAGGTTAAGAGAAAAAAAATGTAAAAAACACATTTTGGCCAAAAAGTGACTTTTCCATCACACAGTATTCCCTTCAAAATAATAGCGCACATTTACATTATAAGTGCGTTTTATTACCTTCAAACGGTGTGAACTGTAGTACCCCCACAAAGTTTTGAATACACTCCGTGAGAACAGGTATGAATGGTAACAAAAAGTCATTGCACTCACCAACGGAAGACCTATGATTCATACGGAAGCTTAGTTTGGTAGGAGTCAAACCCACATTGGTTAAAGACCAATTCATAAACGCAGTTAAAAGAAGTAGGGGAGGTTTTGTGAAGAATAGAGTAAGTGTGACTGCTAAGAAGGCATCATAGACCATTTCAGATTTTTACATCTGGGCTATCATCAGTTTCCATGTTCTCTTTGGCACCGGGATATACAACATGCATTATTTTTCTAATAATAATGAAATGAAACACGATATAATTATTTTGGGGTTTGATTTTAGAATAAGATGACGAGATGTAACCAAAGAAGTGGGTCCAGCAGGGAGGCACTCGGTGAAGCGCACTATCTACTAGGCAGAGGATGGGCGAGTGTGCTTGTCCAGTGGTGAGGTTGGCTGATGGATGTGGGGTTGGGGGAGGCATGGCAGTCGACCCAGATAACACGCCCCGACCCGTGCCTTTTAATTACTGAAACCTGAGCCTGCTATCCTTGTAGGGAGAAAAAACAATGTCGAAAAAACCAGACGCCACGATCCATTGCATGGTGCCTGGTCGCAACTCTTCATCCTCCCACCGCGCACCATGCATTTGCCAACCTCCTCTTATTACATATTAGTAACCATTGCCTTCCAACTTACTGATTCCTTTTACATTTAAAATACAGCAATACAACGTTTACTTATCACACATCTGTCTTAATATTATTGTTAATAGATTAAACACACACTCGTATTACTGCATTTATTATATTAACGAAGGCAAACATTTCAATTTAATATTGTCGAGCACAAACACAATAAAGCTGAAAAGCTAATATTCCAATTTACTTTAGTATAAGTAAAAGGACTATTTATAGTATTTGTTACCTTAAGACATCTATTTCAAGATTGTGGACTTATAACGGATTTATTATAGCCTTGAATCCGAAAAACCCAGTTGTCATGTTTTATGTCTGTCTGTTTTGAATGGGTGAGGTGGTGTTTTTTTAAATTTTTTAAAGCACGCATACGGAACTGTTTTACAGATGGGATATTCTACAGGTAAACAGTTTTTAATCTGGAAAGGAACCCTTTTTCTTACCAGCTATAATAACTCTGACAATAAAATATATGTTTATATATTACGTCAACAAAAGTACTGATGATCATTCTAGAAACTTAAAATTGTATCTTTGCATTTTCTTATTCTAAAGGTTGTATCATTAACATTTCATGAATTTTGGATTAACTGCAAAAGTGGTCATGGGAAAAAAAATACTAATGAATTTCACCTGTTTTCATTTCTAGATTTGTTTACCTTAAAACTATGAAAATTTTAACAACTCAAAATAAGGAATATATTTCAATGATTTTTTTTTTTAAATCAAGATAAGATTCAGTTTTAAATGTGCATATTTAAATAATAAAGTACGCAAGTGCCGCGACCATTCATGTGACCCACAGTGCTTACTTTAACTGATAAGTTTCCGCCCATTGCAATTAATGTTTGATTTACTTCAGCGAGTTAATATAATAACACTTACTAGGTATCAATGCTTCTCTGATTGCATGTTTGGCAATTATGATTGACTCATAGAATTGACATTGATTCTAATGCTACCTGTTTCTTTTCATTATTGCATTACTGTCATTCAGAACTAAGGCATCTCCCCAGTGTTTACTAATCGTCCTGTTCACTCCAATTGTCTTTTAAACATCATCAGTCAAATGTTCAAGTCTTTTTAAAACAAATTAAACTGATTTTATTCTGGTTAATTATAACTTCACTTATACTGATGTTGAGTGCAAGATATTTTAACTTTTTATTTATAATTTTTTTAAGACCACTTTTCATAGTGTGGAGGAAGAAAAAATATACCTGCATCCTAAATATATCTCAAATCCAGCCGTGTTCGTGGTTTTAGCATGATTTAATAAAAATAATAATATTTTTTCTTTTTTTGTTAATAATACTGGTATGTGTTTCGTCATTGAAGAGTACCTATTCTAAATTTTAAACCTATCGGAGTTCGTTAGTATGATCCTATCAAATACCAACAAATATATTTCATACTTCTTTAATTGTATAGAAACTGACTAGGTAACAGTTACTCATACTTATACAGGGTAGTCGTACATATAGTCTACACAGAAATAGTTTAATTCATAATTAATATAATTCAACTAATAAATAAAGGCAATCTATGAATTAGTAGTTTACGCCCAAATCCAGAAAAAAATAACTTCTTTTAGTAACATCAATAATTAAATGACAGTCCTTAATTTTTACAGAAAAAGGTGTTCAAAGAAGAAATTTTACCAAATGTTAAAGAAAATATCCTATTTAATAAAAGTACCTTTTCTTCTTAGGTCAGTGTCAAATGGCAAACACTTAAGTCATATTTTAACAGTTTTTTTAACATTTCGAGGGCTTTAGTGACGCCTCAGGGAAAAATGATTCTAATTAAAGTTCTAGTGAATAAAATTGTTATTCAGCTATGAGTTCATAGATTTTCTCTAATTTACTTGTAGAAATTTTTTTTTATACATCTTATTGTTTATAACTTCACCTGTTTTAGAGGAAGGTACGATCTAAAACTCGCCAATATTCAATGAATATCTATTTTGTTATTGGTAGCTTAGTCACATAGACCCGTTAAAGTGATCAAAAAAGGCAACCTTCTTATTCCGTCATTAGCAACACACTCCTAAAATATAAAACCAAAGATAAATTTGCAAACATCTTGCTTCATGCGGTGTCAGAATATAAATAGTTAGGGAGGTCTAACTCTAATACCTGGGAAGACTTTTATTGGTATATTAAAAAACGCTACAACTTTATTAAATTAGACATTCAGTTAGATTCATAATAATATTATTTGATATTTTCTTTCATAATTTTAGTCCGTATGCTAGGTTTCAGTCTACATCTCAAACTTTGCAAACACGCTGTAAATAGCTCTGTTTTACAAATGTTAATAAAATTAGACTCATATGTAGTTCATGGTGTAGAAAAGAAGCCACTTTTATACTACATTTACAAAGAATGTGAATTTGTAAGTACAAAAGCTGTAAATTTGGTGTATTTTTAATGTGTGATAAGTTGACAGAGAAAAGAGGGTTGAATAAAGAAATTATTTTAACTTATTAGAAATGAAAGTTTTGACACTCGTAGAAAACAATAAAGGGCATGGTCCGTGGACTCTTGTCCGGACTGTATCAAGCGACGTCATCTTGCGGAGGCCCCTGCTGTTCGACGGGTTCATTACTGCTGTGCGCCGCGCTGGGTGGTCCTCCCCTTACTTTATTGCCCTCTTGTACACCGTATTTATATATACATTTTACGTTTCCATTTTTTTATCAGTTATCATACTGTTTTATAACAAATGCTGAGAACTGTTATTTTAGTGACGTTATAGCATCTTAAGTGCCTTTCATTTGCATTTCTGCAGCACATGATCAAAACATGAGGCACTAATTGCTCTATAACAAATGTTACATGTATGGAAAAACAGTCATGAGTGTAAGAGGTTTTTGTATTATTCTTATTATTATAGACACGTAAAAAAGTCATTAAGCTTAAATTATCGAAGCCAAATGTTCAGGAACTGGTTCATTAACTGGTTCAAATAAACTTTCAACAACAGCTTTTCCGATTCATTTTAATCATTCGTCATAGGATATGTTACTACAACCTTATTGAAAACAAGGTATAGCATAGATGAAAAAAACATTTTGGAGTTTTGTAGCATTTAATATTTTAGTTTCCCTGAATCCATTTCTGATATTTCCTTTGATGATTTCATTCCATACGCTAGGCTTCAGTCTACATCTCAAATTTTGCAAAACACGCTGTAAGTAGCAATGTTTTACAAATGTTAATGACTCATATGTAGTTCATGGTGTTGGAAAGAAGCCACTTTTAGACTACATTAAACCAAAAGTACCATCCTTGTACTTTATGTAAAACGAACCTAAATCTTTTCCATTTTTTGTTATTCTGGAAAATAAAATTTCATATTTCACTTTGTTGTAACATATAGAGTAAAACTGTAACGACTGGATTGTTACAAAGTTTTTTATAAATTAATAATGATAATTACCCTCCATCTGTAGCATTTGTTGAATTTGTTTATTTTTATTTTAATAATATATCTGACCATCTGAATAAGTATTAATTAGAAGTAAATTTCTTTCAAAAAATCATAATAAATTAATAATCGATGTATTAATCCATATTTTGTTATAATCTAGTTCTCATAATAATGGAATATATTCATATCACTTAGAACAAAAGGTATTGTATGTAACATAGAATGAAATGACGTAATTATTTACATTTATTTATCATGGATCTTATGCTTACCCTTTCATTCCATACACTAATTTACTCAAAATATATTACAATGAAGGTTACTAATCCTAATTTCTTTTCTTGTCTCAAGTGATATTGCTATAACTTGATTTTCCATATCTGTCCCAATGGAAATAGCAACAGTAACATATATCAGGTTTATTAATTACATTGTTAGCGAGAAAGATAATAGGTTTCATTATAGCGAAATTTCAATCATTCTATATTTCCTTACAATGTTTTGAAGTGCTCCTACCTTTTTGCCTAGATTATTTATATATTGTTGAAATGTACCGCAGCTTCGGTATTAGCGACTTTCAAACTAAGCTGTTCCAGTCTCCTGACAATCTTACGAATAGAAGGAGGTAATTCCCAAATAAGTTGTCCAAAGGACATTGAGACACTTTTTTTGAAACACTTTAATAGGTATCAACATTTTTAATACAATTGAAAACTAACATCACATGTAAAGAATATAACATAACTTACAAGACCATTATCTACTAGCTTTCGACCATTCTATAGTCATCTTCAGATATATATATATATATAAAGATTTCACATAAACACGTGAAATAACAATCAATTATCAAACCACAATTAGAAATGGGAAAACAAGACTAAGATCTTTCAGCCGTAACAAGCGGTCTTCGTCAGAGTCAAAAACCCATTTCTTATTGTGGTTTGATCATATATATATAGGTGTAAATCCACTAGCTCAAAAATTGTGAGAGCAGAAGCTGCTGCTACTTTTAAGAATATATATATATATATATATTTCTATTTCATTTATTTTGTAACTGGCGATGTTTAGTGTTAGTTAAATTATTGTAGGCCTATGAATAAGTTTTCAATGAGTCTGAAAGGATGGCTTCAAAGCTTCATATGAGCCTCACGTATCAATGATTAATAACACATTTTGTTTCGTAATATTATAAAGTCGATATCTTTTTTTAAGTTAAGGATAAATAAGTTTACTTTATTATTCATCGATGAAACACCATAATTTTTTTTATGGGAAAATTTAGGCGTTTCAAATTAATATTATAATGCGCTAGATATTTTACTGATAACCATTTATTTTTACTATACAAAATAAAAAGACTATTGTTTGTAGAGGTTTAAACTTGTGTTGGATGTACTATAATCTGTCTGGCATTCTACTATATTTAACACTTTACGTGTCTATCTCCGCTACAAAATTCAAGGCCAGTAAAGCAATCTGGGAAATTCTGCACCCAACAGAGTTCAACTGATATTTCCTCATGCTGGATATAAACGCTCAGATGTGTGCTTGCATTGTTTGATTAATAAAAATTAATTAATCAATTGAACGTCTGACCAGGCGGTCGTTTGACTTCCAATAATTACGTCAATATATCTAATCGAAGGTACTTCACCAATCTCAACTCAAAGAAATAGCAATTCAGAAATATTTTTTCCATTTCCAACCAAACAGACTGAACGGTATTTTTCTTACTCCTCAATTTTCCCTTGAAATAAAAAAAATTAGTTAATAATTAAATTGGTTTATTTAACCAATTCTCTACCTGCGTTTTGTACACGCAACTACACCTGTTGCATCAGTACAAACCATCTGATATGAAAATATTATATTTAAATATCATAAACTAAAAGCATAGGTAAAATGTATATTTCTATGCAAACTTCTCCTACACCCTAAATTCTAAATTTTATACATTTTAGAAACGTCTTCATACAATAATAAGAAGCATATTAATAGACTAAATCTTCATTTTCATTTGAATTTTCTTGTCCACCTAATCATTTACGTTGCTTTAATTTTGTTAGTATGTATGAAGCTATACTTCACTGTAAAATATTACTCAAACTCTGCCATCTCTTCTACGGATAACATTTGTAAATACTTCCTTATACTTGATCTCATTTGCCAAACTTTCTTAATTAAGCAAGTGCTGTAATTTGTGACATTAATAATTAAAAGTAATATTTACACAATATATCCAACTGACATATGACTTCAAATTAAAAGTCTGGAAGATTTGAAATCAACTCTACTATCAGTAAACTCATTATAAATATTAATAATAAATAACCAATTTAATTGACTGAATAATTTTAATGTGTTTACTATTTGGAAATTCAATTAGCATGTTTTTATAGGGGATTTGGAGAAGGAATGGAAGGCTCGTTACTGATAGCTGTTATCCAACAACGAAAGGTAACTTTAGCAACAATTTAAATCTTATTTGGTTTTAATAAGTTTGCTCATTAGAATTGCTAAACACCACAACAGCTCAGAAAGCATAACTATATTTTAGATATAAGAGTCATTGAAACATATTATTAGCAGTGCCATTGTAAAAGACTATCCATTGGTCTAGTGAGATATCAATAGATAGTATTGTATTGTCAAATGACTTGGCTATCCTCTAAGGGTATTATACAAACGCAATATCAACTGCCGGATAGTGCAAATACATTTTTCATTGATTTCATACTGATGGTGCGCATTCTATTTTAAATATCCTGACTGACAATCTAACTTTTTGAAATTATTTCGCAATGCAGATGATTTCAAGTGATAATTGATTAACCATTAGTATCCTAATTCTAAAGAGTAATTTAGTTCTAATAGACTATCTATTTTTATCTCTGAGATTTTAAAAAATTGAGGTTGGTCAACCCAACTCAGTTTTACTTTCTTCTCAAAAATAATGAACAATCAATTTAATTGATTTATTTTTTATGTCGACTTATAATAAAATTATGATCTTTCTATTGAATAACTGTAGTTGAATAATCGAATGAAAGAGCTAACATTAGAATTTATTTAAATCATATAAATTATAAAATGAAATGATTACAAAATTGAAGAAGAAATGATAACTTAAAAGTATGATTAACTTGTAAGATACTTAATTTTTACGATATAATATAAGATATTAGAATTTTGGAAATAGAATATTGATATGGGAGTTTAAGATATCAATGTAACCAGCACATCCTGTGAAGGAATATCAAACTTAGATCATTTGACTGTTTGCACGATGACATTAATAAATGACATTTGAATATTTCCAGAGTTCTATGTCTAGGTGTGACTTGTACAGAGATTAGAAAATATTCAATACATAAACAGACACACAGTGACAGACATCATTAAAAAAAGATGTCTTCAGAAAGTGTAAATCTGATAAACTATCAAATACGATATTTTCATAGAACACTATTCTTTAATTATGACACTTTAAAAATTCATGTAAACAAATCCAACAACCATACACAAGTGAAGTTTAACCATTTTTCTATTGCCTTTTCGGTTATACAAATCTTGCAATAATTTTAGATTGAATACTCACATAAACAGAATACTGGGCACATGGAT
Source organism: Hermatobates lingyangjiaoensis (assembly GCA_026182355.1). Classification (NCBI taxonomy): domain Eukaryota; kingdom Metazoa; phylum Arthropoda; class Insecta; order Hemiptera; family Hermatobatidae; genus Hermatobates; species Hermatobates lingyangjiaoensis. The sequence continues at coordinate 2,694,233 of JAPFBL010000105.1, read as the reverse complement.
GTCTCTGAAATGGGCAAGTTAATTGAAAAAAAAATGGAACATGTTTTGATATAAAGTTACTAATCCATAATACACAGCAAGTACTGCCTTAAAAAATAGTGTCCATTGCGACAGAAAAGTGTACGGATCTGACCATGACGTTATAATCGCTGGAAAGGTGTAGCTTTTGTAGCGATTGTTACATGTTGAATACGCTCCATGTCATCCATCCACACATATACAGACAGAATTAATAAAATATCAAGATTGGATTGATAATGGTTGCAAGGATTAAATTTCGTCACTCATATTACCTTTACTATTATGCCTTACTTGCTGTGAAGTAAAAACCATTTTATTTTTTAAAATGGCAAGTACTCAGTGACCTACAACAATTTACTATTTATTCTTGTTTGAGTTTTATACTGTTAAGTAAACAATAAATAACTCGAAATTAAAAAAAACATTATAATAATTTTTTCAAATGCTGATGTCAGAAATATTCTGTATCTCACGTCAATTAAATGCCTGCATTCCACAAAACATAACAATAAGGTATTATAAGTACGAACTGTTGCTTTTCGCTTAAAGAAAACAGCTTTATTTTATCTTTTATGAAACACAGTACTGCATGGTAATCGTGCTAAATTAGTGCTGTCTTATTTAACGAGACTTTTTCTGATGAAGATATGGATCGAATTGCACAAGTTCAGAAATAACTCAATATAATTTAGCACTGGATTGTTCTTTTATTTTTAAAGAAACAAAAAGACATCAGGATAAAGGTAATATTATTTCCTTTAATTTCTGGATAAATTACACGGACGGAGTGAGTCATGGCTTGGAGGTCGTAGAGTGGTCGGAGGTTCACGATTTCTAGGAGGTGGTTGATATATAAGGTAATTGCCAGCTCGTCTAAATCACAGAGCTTCACCGATTTCAAATCAGATTTACGCTTCTCGTCTTTGTGCAAACTTAGACAATGTTTCTGCTCATCACACTTCCTACTGTCATCCTATATACATATATGTGACAGTGTCACATCTTCGTTCAAACTAGACAGTAGTTTTTAAAATCTATAGACTATTTTTCTTTATAAAATAATCTTTAATGTAATACTTAGTTTCTCTCTTTCATAATTTTATACTTCTACCTATGAAAAATGTTTTAAATAAAAACCGAAATGTTGGCAATTAGAGTTTAATTTGAACCTAATGAACTGACAGAGTCATGTTATACATAATCAATGAGTTAGTGAATACTATCAATAGATTAATCAATTAAATTGATTAATAAAGTAAATAGATTAATAGATTAAATGGATTAATAAAGGAATTGACTTTCTCACTATTGACTATCTTATTGATTTTGTATAGTACGTCACTTAGCCAGTTACTTTTCCAGTTGAATCCTGTTAGCAGGAAGTTAGTTCGTGTTGCCTATTTATACAAATATATATATATACTCGTATATATATATATTTTATATTTCACAAATAGAAATGGGAAAACAAGACTAAGATCTTTGAACCGTAACAAGCGGTCTTCGTCAGAGTCAAAAACCCAACTGTGGTTTGATCATTGATTGTTGTTTGGCGTGTTTATGTGAAACCTTTTTATTTATATATTTCACATAAACACGTGAAACAACAATCAATGATCAAACCACAATAAGAAATGGGAAAACAAGACGAAGATCTTTCAACCGTAACAAGCGGTCTTCGTCAGAGTCAAAAACCCAAATGGATTTTGGGTTTTTGACTCTGACGAAGATTGCTTGTTACGGTTGAAAGATCTCAGTCTTGTTTTCCCATTTCTTATTGTGGTTTGATCATTGATATATGTATATATATATATATATATATATATATATATACCATTTTTCTTTCTTTTCGAGGTTTGGTCTAGCATGAAACAATATAACAACTTTAAGCCAACTTTTCATCTATATTTTTTGACCTCAAAAAAAAAAGAAAAGTAGTGATGAGTATGTGTAGAAGAGATAATAAAACATTGAGGTACATATTAAAAATAAGGAACAGTCCATTAGGGCAACCTTCCAACGGTTAAGAGAAAAGAACTCAGAGAAAGAACAACAAAAGTTACTTTAATTTTTCTTCCTCGTCTTCATCAGGACAAGAAGAACTCTACACACCTGGGAAACAGAAAGTACCCACGAAGCGTAGTGTAATATGATTCCTAAAATAACTAACACATAATAATAAAGTAAAAGAATATTATATGATAAAGTAAATTATCATTATTATTGTTATTATTATCATTATTATAAAATAATACAATATATAATATTATAATGGTATATTATTATAATGGTAATTATAAAATATTAAATAATTTAATTTATATATATAATTATAATTAATTAATAATAACAAAAAATGTAATTCGTAAAAACGTTACTTACAGAAAAGATAAAACTAGATCAGCTGTGACAGAATTTTTAAATGTTAACCAACATTAACTGGAAATATGACAACAATGACAATCTAATCTACCTATATGACTACAGGTGGAAAATTCTACGATACCAATCTGTTAAAAGCAATGTTTCTATTTACATACCCAGCTGAAATACGTCTTTATTAAACGTGTTTCAGTTGGGTTTTTGACTCTGACGAAAACCGCTTGTTACAGTTGAAAGATCTTGGTCTTGTTTTCCCATTTCATATTGTGGTTTGATCATATATATGTTTATATAATCGTGATAAGGACTTAAGTTAATGTAATATGATTAGTGTCGATAGCAGGATCATCTGTCGTGATTTAATTAATTCAGATATGAATAATAGTTATAGATACGATAGACATAATTAATTTGTTATTCATTAATTGAAGTAATCTGGGACTTACTAAAATTAATTATTGAAATTAAGCCATTTCAAATTCATTAATCCATTCCTTATATAGAATCAATAGAAGATATAAAAATGAAAAACTTTTCTTTGTTTTTTACAAACAAGTAAAATTTTTTGCTCCGCAATAAGTGCCCGTAAAATAGTGAAGGTCAGCTTAGAGTGTGGAGATTTTCTGCAGATCGTCTACAGTAGTGCTGTTTGTATTAGGGGTGGTGTTTCTACACTCAAGTATTAAGTGCTCAATTTGTATTGTATCACCTACTTGATATTTATTGTTCACAAGTATTTACACTAGTGATAACAATAACAACTCCGTGTGAGGTGCGCGCAAGCGCGCGCGCTACATAAAGAAGAAATATAAATAATAATAACAAAAAAATGAAAAGACAAGGAACTACAGGCAACATACCAAAAAAATCAAAAAAGGCTAATACAACTTACCAAAAGGATGCAACAAGCAGCAGTAGACAAAGGTCACTCAGCCAAGAAAGTATGAAAAGTGACACCGTAAGTATTACTAGCTCTACCTCTGCAGGCCACTCAATTAATTTTATATCACCAAATAGGTTTGGTGTGTTAGCAGTGGAAGAAGAACCACCCCAGCTCAGCATCAGATCAGCGACCACTACCCGGAAAGAAGAAGAACCAACCCAAAAAGAAGTAAAGCCTCCTCCAATATTTATAAAAAACATAGTTGACTTCAGTTCGTTTTATAAAACGATAAAAGAGTTGATAGGAGCAAATCAGTTCTCCTGTCAGGCAAGAACAGACACAACCATCGTCCGTGTCAACACTGGAGAAAACTATAGAAAATTAATACGCGCACTAAAAGACCAAAAGTGCAACTATCATACGTACCAGGTAAAGGAAGATAAAGCATACAGAGTAGTGCTGAGAAACCTCCACCCTACAATTCCTACTGAAGAATTAAAAGAAGAAGTAAAGTCACTCGGGTTCAGTGTACGGAACATTTCTAATGTTCTGTCACCATCGAAAGAAAAGCTGCCACTTTTCTTTCTCGACCTGGAGCCCTCTCCAAAAAATAACGAAATCTTCATGGTGACACACCTGTATGGTTGCCGAATTAGGGTGGAGGAGCCCTACAGGAACAAGTTAATCGCCCAGTGTAAGCGCTGCCAAGAATATGGTCATACGAAGGCGTATTGCAATCATGTTCCGCGCTGTGTCAAGTGTGCAGACAGCCACTGGAGCCACAACTGCCCAAAACCCCGGGAAACTCCAGCGAAGTGCACCCTGTGTAAGGGTAATCACCCCGCCAACTATCGGGGATGTATCACCCATAAGCAGCTTCAAAAGTTACGGAAAACCAGTCACACTGCCACTAGGCAGCCATTTAACAACCGAGTGGCTGAAGCAACAACTCAACCAACAGCTGAACGACCCTCGACAAGCGAATGCCGGCCATCTGTAAGCTACGCAGAAGCACTCAAAGGGCCAACATCTTTTCAGGAGCCTCACCCGCTAAGTAAGCCATCCTTTATTCCTCCCCCACCCGCATCCTCTGACATGACCACAATGATGTCCTCATTTCTTTCGGAATTTCGCTCTCTCATCGGCCCGCTGGTGACTCTGCTTACCACAGTAGTTGAGAGAGTAATTCCCTTACTTTCCCGACCTCTTCCTTAACCATGCCATCTCCTCAATCTCTCACCATTCTGCTTTGGAATGCTAACGGTTTGAGATCCAAGTATAACGAACTAGATGTACTATTACAACAAAATAGAATTGATATTGCTTTAATAACAGAAACCTACCTTACTTCCAGATCTTACTTTTACATAAGGAACTACAGAACTTACAGAACTGACCATCCCTCAGACATTGCCTGCGGTAGAACAGCTATCCTAGTACGAAACAGCTTATCCCACTTCCTCGTTCCTAATGATTCCTCTGAGTCACTGCAAAACACTGTTGTTAACCTGTCCTCCTCATCCTTTAATTTCAATCTAGCGTCTGTTTACTGCCCACCTAAACACAAAATTACCTATTCACAATTCCTTTCTTTTTTCAATTCGCTTGGTCCTCGCTTCTTATCTGGTGGCGACTACAATGCAAAGCATCAACAGTGGGGCAGTAGAATAACAAACCCTCGTGGTCGTGTCCTCTCTTCTGTGCTCTCCAGTAATCCTCTGAATTACATCTCCCCTCCTGACCCTACCTACTGGCCTGCAGCGTCAAACAAACGGCCAGATCTCCTAGATTTCTTCATCACGTCCCAGCTATCCTCTCTCCATCACCATGTTTGCGTACTGAACGATCTTTCCTCTGACCACAGTCCTATTCTTTTAACTCTGGATATTAATCCTATTCTGGTTACTCCCAGAGCAACACTAATAAGTGGTCCAGTTGATTGGAACCTATTCAGACAGAATGTTGAAGACAATATTGACCTTACTGTCTCTTTAAAAACCCACGACGAAATTGACCACGCAATTGAACAACTAAATTTAACAATAGCAAATTCAATTAATATATCAACGCAGTACACTTACAATCAAAAAACATTTACAAAAGACATCAACATTCCTTTTTATATACGGAATCTTATAAACTCAAAACGGAATGCTCGAAAACTCTGGCAGAGAACTCGTTACCCAAATGACAAGCTAACCCTCAACCGTATCACTCACCAACTTACAACAGTACTAAGAAACTACAGATCCCAAAAGTTTAGACAATACACTGAAGGACTGACGACTGACAACAAATCGCTCTGGAGAGCAACCAGAAAAATCCTATCCTATAATAAAGTGTCTGCTCCCCTCAGGCAGACAAATGGTAACTGGGCAAAATCAGACGAAGAAAAGGCCAATCTGTTTGCCTCCTACCTTACCACTGTCTTTACCCCCCACCCTACTATCCTAAATCCTTTATATGTGGCAAAAACAATAGAGAAGTTAGACTGTCCTGTTCCCTTGAGTCTTCCTCCAAAAGCGTTTACCCCGTCCGATGTTCAGTATGCAATAAAAAACCTCAAAACCAAAAAAGCTCCTGGATTTGACCTAATTACTCCATTAATTCTTAAAGAACTCCCCAAAAAAGCTGTACTCCTCATTACATATCTCTTTAATTCAGTTTTGCGTACAACTTACTTTCCAATATCATGGAAACATTCCCATATCCGCATGATACCCAAACCTAATAAACCCTCCCACCTGCCTACTTCCTACAGACCCATTAGCCTGCTACCAATACTAGGAAAGATTCTAGAAAGGCTAATCCTAAAACGCATTATTCCTCTCCTATACAAACAAAATATAATCCCCGACCACCAGTTTGGTTTCCGGCGACACCATACAACAATACAGCAGTGCCACCGGGTTGTAGACGCCATCTCCTCTGCTCTAGAGAGAGGCCAATATTGTTCGGGTGCGTTTCTTGATGTTTCTCAGGCTTTTGACCGGGTTTGGCACCCAAGCTTACTATGCCAACTAAAAGACATCCTACCCTCAACATACTACCTCATCCTTCGCAGCTACCTGACCGAGCGATATTTCCGGGTGTGTGAAGAACTGCTCTTTCTCCCTATTTTCCTGTAAATGCTGGTGTGCCTCAGGGGAGCGTATTGGCTCCCACTCTTTACCAAATATACACTGCTGATATCCCAACCCATTCCAAAACTACTATTTTCACCTTTGCAGATGACACAGCAATATTATCCAGTGACTCAGATCCTATCAGCTCCACTCAATCCCTCCAAGAACATTTACTCATTTTGGAATCTTGGTGCCAGAAGAAAAGAATTAAATTAAACACTGAGAAATCCACCCATATTACGTTCACACTACGAAAACAAAGATGTCCTCCTGTTTATATTAACCAATCTCCCCTCCCAGTTGCTAACGTAGTGCGATACCTGGGGATGTACATCGACAAACGACTAACATGGAATCCACATACAAGACTGAAACGACAAGACCTACTGAGACGATACAAGACGCTATCTAGACTTCTTGACAACAGATCAAATCTGACACTACAAAACAAAAGACTAATATACACTGCTATACTTAAACCGATCTGGACTTATGGACTAGAAATCTGGGGATCAACCAAGCATTCAAACATCCAAAGAATTCAAGCAGCCCAATCCAAAATCCTTCGCAAAATTGTGCAAGCTCCCTTCTATGTTTCGAACGATACCATACACAAAGATCTTAAAATTCCCTTCATCCACCAAGAAATCCAATCCCGATACCGCAAATTCCATGAATCTTTGCCCACCACTATAAATCCTTTCATTCACGAATTATCATCTCTCCAGATTCCTAGTAACCCTATTAGAAGGCTGAAAAGATGTTGGCCCCGAGACCTGCTCTGAAATGTTGGCTGTCAAGTTCACTAGTAGGATGTCAAGTGAAATGTAGGATCACTAGTTGCAAGTGATCCTAACAGTCTATATGGAGTACTACCAATGGGTGGTTTCTCCACTCTTTATTCGACCTTTATGTAGCATGGATCGTTGTTACTTGTTACCCCGATAAGGGTAGTTGTAATAGAAAAAAAAAAAAAAAAAAAAAAAAAAAAAAATTGTTTTTTAATTTCTTTGTTGTTAAACAAAATGTTTCAAATTTTTTTGGTTTGAAGGGTATCTTTCATTCTTTCAGCCTCTAACGGAGTTGAGTATTAATACAATATTCCTAATTTATGTCCTCCCCAAGATTCTGTGTGTATAAGTCATTCCGTCTTCCACAAGAATAGACTGAAGTCATGACCAAAAATCTAAGCTTGAGTACTGAAGGGATGGGTCTTGTCATCAGACAACACCGGCCACGCAGTCATACACTGATGTTGCTTAGAAAATCATCATATTATTTATTTAACGATAACATTAATTTCTCACTGTTGTTCTATAAATTTTACTTGATATAGTTGGTGAATATTTATGCACATTGTTGAAGTTGTGCATTATCATTATTTGAGAGGTTTATTTCGAAATGGGCTGATGGTGATGAATGGAAGGTTTGTCCGTATACTGAAGGCATTTACCAAGGAAAGGCCAAATATTTAGAACATTTAGCAATGGAATAAATTGCACAGTTGGAATAAGGTCATGTGCGAGGTCTCAGGGCTTAGCTGATAGCGGTACACACTTGATGTAGTGCTTTAACACACCACGCTCATTAACTCACATTGTGTTGTTTGCAAAGATTTGTCTACCTTCCTTTGGAATTACTTCTCCATCCATATCATTTTATCGTGACCTGTTTCTTTATGTGGGAATTTTGATAGATTTAAATGTTTAAAAAAATTAAGTATGACTAGTTTTCGTAGACGGTGTAATTTATTTTTATTTCTTTGAATTTACCGTAGGCACACCATTTGTGATGTATTAAAACTCAGTGTATGTGTACACACCTAGGATGTATATTGCCTCTTTGTTTTCTCAAACATTAATCCACTTTTGTTTTTAGTCACACAGAGAGTACCTTTAAGCAAAATGACAATTTTTCTCATATGTTATAAAATACATATATACCTTTCGATTTTCGAATGAAACATTGACAATAAATACTTTAAAGAAAGCCTTTCTTATAATGAAATGATACCGCTTGTTGCTTAGTCAGGCGCATCCTGGCAGCCTATGTACAAAAGGTTCCCCTAGTATAGAGAAACAAACTTCAAGACCTCTCCTCAACCAGTTTTACTCTTTTTATTGTGTGACTATTCGCCCAGCAATCGAGCCATAACAAGTACTACACCTTAGGGATATTGATATTGTACCAGTTGTTAAATGTGTCATACACAGGATTATAATGTTGAGACACCCGGTAGCCATTCCATACGGAGGATCTTCTAGCTGAATAATCTGAGCGATAATTATTTAGCATTTTTAAACAAAATTAATTTCTACTCTTTCATATCATGTTTTGCGATTCTCCGATAAGTTTTACGTGAAGGAAAGTTATTTAGAATTTGATTAAAGATCCCTATTCAAATCCACTTGAGGAAGATAGAGTTTAGGACTCTCGAATTAGAATCAATTCCACAATATATGTAGCTCTTCTTAACTAAAATTAGTGACAAATGACGAATAAGCACAATTTTTTAGCCTGTAAATCATAAAAAGTGTTACCTTATAAAAGTTGTTTAAGCAACCAAACGTAAAAAGTTACTTTTAGAACAGGTTGGCATAAGTGAAATGTTCACAGTTTAAACCGTTAAGTGGGAATATATGCAAGTCCCTTTGCGACTATTATGATTGTTGTTTGAATGACTCCACGGGAGTATTACGTTCACCCAAGGGTCTATTACAGCGGACCTTTATGGACCACTTGCAATTCTTTCAATTCGATATCCTTAAAAAATGTTACCACCACACATTTTATGTACCATACAAAACCATTCGCTACGGCCTCGAGGTCTTCTTCAATTTCGATTTGCAGGAGAACATGCAAACTCTTTCATTCATCCAATTGAAATCATCGTAAACGATCAATATCAAAGCTCTCTCTCTTCACAGGGAATAAATTTCCTCAAAATTATTATTTCCTCAAAAGGGAATAATCACAGATATTTTATCTCTCTATAAATGTAAAAAAAAAAATCGTATGAAAAGTCACCAATCTGTTAGGAATCGATTTCTGATAACTTGCTCCACGTATCATTGCAAATACCAGTTTCTTAATACCTCTGGATATAAACAATTTACAGGACTACAATTAAAACAAAAAAAAACTTATCATGTTTTTAATAAACTATACGCTGATGTAACAGCTTTGTATGAAAAATAAAACTACACCAATATTTAACAATAAGTTACAAATGGAGTAGCAATTAAAATTTTTGAATTCATTAATTACCAAAGATGTAAACTTACAGAAAAACATGAACATACAAACAACTATAGATCTCTGAATAAAACAGCGACCATCTTATTAATCGTTATGTTTGCAAGCGATGGAATATAGAGATAGTTTATAATTAATGATGGAGTTAATTTATATTTAATAAAAGGAAAATCAAGGGAAACCTATATTGTAGCTAGAACTAAGATAACTGTTTTACTAATGTTATAAAAGACCAATTTTACCAATGCTACTATAGACTAAAAGAGCTATATTATAAACATAAACTTTATTTCAAATTTTAATATATAAAGAAATGCAATATATCTTTAGAGTATTTCTTTCTTGTAATAATATTGCAATCAAAGTCAAACAATTTAGACAGTGATTAGGTGCTTATTAAATTAAGCCTTTGAAGGAGAGACAGAGGATCATGTGGAACACTGTGCGAATAATACATTGCGAACACATAATTACTTAAAATTATTACACATACAGCATATTTTGTTTAATGAATGATAATTTTAACGTTCTGGGACTACTTTGATCCGTCACACCTGGTTATTTAACTAATGTCTCCAAGACGTACTCAGTCGAAATTATTATCAAGTCCCAGAATCTGTCTTCTTTTAGACTTTCTAAGAATTGAAATTGGTAGAAACTGGTAATCCAGATGGACGAACATTTTTACATTTTCTGTAATAAAAAAAATACGGAATGGAACAAAATACTTATTACAATAGATATCTTAATCCACAGTTTGTCGTTAGAAGGTACTAATCTCCTTCTAACGACGAAATGAGTTGTAAGATTTCTATGCTAGTGTTCCTTTTATAAGTTTTGTAAGTGCTCTACTCTATTACAGCTTACAAATTTAGTTGAAAAGAAATTGAAAAGTTGGAGCCTCTAACCACCTGCTCTTTATGAGACCCAATATGGCATTACCAAAGAATCGGTGCCAGCTTCGCGTAGGTGGGACTGGCGACCAAGAAGGAAGTGACAGTGCCATTTCACCCATTGTCCTCAGGGAGAAATGACACTCATTGAGGGTGAAATGTTACCGTTACATAACGGGCCCTCTTGATACTGCCCAAACTGAACTGTTAGAAGCAACAAGGCTGGCCAGTTGTAAATCTTACGTTTGTTTGCCCCCACGCAGTCACCGCGTAATGCGGCACCGTTAGCGCCTTGTCCCTCTTCTTTTACGGTCCCACATCTATACCTGCAACCTGCCTGGGTTGATGAACCCTTGAAAATAGCATAAATATTATGCTTATTTAAACATTTTCCAGTTAACCGGTATTACTCGCGTAAAACAAGTCCAATAATTTACTGTCTGTAAATTATTATACAGGTCCAGATTTAAATTCAGCTTAGAAAACATTCAAATGATTTTTTAGAATTATTGAGACATATTTATGTTAAAACAGCGAGATACAAGCTTCTTTGCATCACTAAAACATATTTCATCTGGGCTCGCTTACAAGTCATACCCTGACAATAGGACAGCTCTTTTTTCAGAAATCATATATACGCCTCCTCTTGAATCGTCGTGTCACAAAAGAAAGTTTACAGTACTTTGTCCCTATGACTCATCACATATTAAAATCTCAGATTTACATTAACAGCCTTGTATATTCTCGCTCTACAATTCATAAGATTCCATTTAAAATTTATAAAGGAATTGTAGTTTTTAAAAAGAAGCATACTAAAACTCTTAACACTAAAATATTCTATTAAAATGATCTCTGATAGCCTTAATATTATTTCAATTCCTAAAGAAATTAGGGTTAAATTAGGTATAAAATCAAACAAACCCTCAGACCTCAGAGAGAAACTCCTGCACATGTAAGGTCAGCTTTTAAAAACCATTATATCCCCTGAGATACAAACCGCAACATTTATGAAAATCCTGCGTATAAACCTTATCTTTTGTAAAAAAAATTGAATAAACCCCACGGACAATATACCTCGACTGCTAAATACTTTGCGCAAGCCACCTTCCCCAAAAAGACTGTAAAAACCTCTAACCAACTCCTGAAAACTCTTCGAACAAAACTGCTGCTTGTAAAAACCACCACTACTTAATACTCCACTCTTAAACCCGCATCCTCTTAACAAAACCCTCATCTGCAAAAACTTCCACTAGACAAAACCTCAAAAATTTCAAATTCATTGAAATATTTTATGATCTTCTTTCATTATCATAAAGTTCTGACCTTAATTACTTTTGCTTTAAATTTTATTATGTTCTTGTTTTTGTTGGGTGACTGAAATGATAGAATTTCTTATAGTGACTGAGATCTATATCAGATTGTAGGGAATGTGCAAGGACGAAATCAACAACAAATTGCCTTGAAGCGTTCTTTTAAACTATATTTCCATTTTAAACATTAATTAAAATATTAACCTTAGACATAGCTGTTGAGTAAAGTAGTTTATTTCTATATCAAAGATATTTATTTTTACTATTCATTTCATCATTTATAATGTCTACAATAGTGTTGAAAAGTTGCTCAAAACCTTGAAATAAAATAAAAAAGATCCAAAGCTGTCAGTAAATTCTCGTCTTGATTAGCAATATAGCAGAATTATAGGCTTCGATTAAATAAATAATTGGTTACTCATGAACTTGATAACAAAATAACATCATTTCAGCTATATTCTTTTATACATAGCCTACAGGTATAATTCCTTTAAGGATTATATTTAGTAGCAGCGGGGTTTTTTCAAGTGGTCTTTTTTTCACAAGCAAGGTTCTTGTAAACAGAGTTTTGTCCTAGACCCTAACAGAAGGTTTCAACACGCTCTAAAATTCTTTAGGTAATTTATTTATTAATTCTGAGAAATTTTTATATAAAAGTATTTTTCCATATTTTTTTATATATGTATATTTAAAAAAAAGTTGCAAACCAGCTGTATCAAATATGAATAGATAATTATACGTAAAGTTCATTAAGGTGGACTGCATTGATTCAAATATCTAAATTCAATATTAGAGGTCAGTGCGCTAAAAGTCTCCTTCAAACTTTATAACTATCCAATTTTCAAAATCCAATCTTGAATCACGTCAACATATTGGGTTTCCACATGAAAGCTAAGTTTCCTTTTGACCTTCTCTGGTAATTTATGGCCACATAGTTACAACAGATTCTTTCATACCATGTATAATGAAGAACAGTTACAATAAAATTCAACATATAAATTATGTGCGTACAAAATATGGTATTGCTATACGCTAAATGAGTTTAAAAAAACTTTTAAAGTCTTAGAAAGGTCCTAAAAGAGGGGGAGGGGCTTGCCAATATTTGTTATATATTTTTTTCCATATACAACGTATTGTAAGTAGCAACTTTTTTTTATATTCTCTTAAGTTTTTCGTTTTTTATATCTGACCTTTAATCAATAAAGAGAAGTATTTTTTTTTTTATATTGGTGTGTCAATTATCCTTTTAGTTGGCAATATTTACGTTAAATAAAACCAGAAAGCTTAGAAGTAAATTAATATAGTCAAAGTTAAATACTGTGTAACTGTTTAGCTACAAACTGAAATCGTGTAGATTCAATCTTCCACTAACTTGCGAGGGGAACGTCTTTTGGGTCACTTAATCTTGGGGCTCTTTTACTTTTAGCTACTATACAAAAGAATAATATTTATCATATATTTTTTTAGCAACTTTTTTTGTAATGTTATAGGCATAAAAGATCAATAATGATCGAACCCTGTCTAAGTAGAATGAACTACGAGACAGGGTTCGATTCCTTATATACTAGGTTAAAACCATCTTTTATAGTGTAAGCCATATATGATTCCGAGCTTTCAGTCCAGAGTTAATAACGTATATAAATACTGTTTATATTAAAACATTTTTAAAAACTTTGTAGCCATATTACATAATAAGCCCTGTGAGGATTAAAGAAATAAACTTGAAGCAGCTATAATACGAGTTGGAGAACAAGAATTTTCAACCTGTTTAAATATTGGTTTGGGATTGACCGTTTAGGAAGCCAGCACCGTATTTAACTTTAAAATTGGAATCCCTTTATCTCCCAGGAACTTCTAGAACGATGTGTCAGTTCTTATTTGTCTATATCGAACAGTTGTGACGTCACTATTTCATGTTACTCAATACTTTATTGTGGCACAACCTACATGTGTGGGTTGACATTCTAGGACAAAAATTGTAACACAGTTTATTTTTCTTTTAAATAAGAAATGCAGTAAGAAACACACTTGGTGTAAATAGATGGTCTGAGGAAAACGGTCATCAAACTATATTTAGTAAATTATCCCTGGGTGAATGAACTGATCAGAGAAAATTTAAGATTTGAAAGAAAAAAGATCTATTATATGATTTGGTGAAGCAGAGGTTAATTTATCATAATGAATTTAAAAGAGGAGTCAACAATGAAGTTAAAAGAGGAGTGAGAATGATGGGAGGTGGCTTTTTATGCTTACTTGAAAAATAATTAAAAAGTTATTTTTTAACAATTAATTATCATACATAAAATTTTGATGTATTATTTTTTATAAAATACTTTTTTGATGAAAATACGATCCGAAATGGACAAATACAGTTCAATGTACATAAAGAAACGTAGAGAAATTAAAAACACACACTTACAGTCTCTAATTTTATGCTTTTATTTGAAGTCTTATTCTCTATTTTTTATTAAAGCTTAGTCCATAAATTTTAATTTTTATTTATGTATCATTTCTTCTGTTCAACCCTCAGTTTTTATTATTTTATTTGTTTTTGTGTTTATTATTATTTTTCATATTCCTATTTTAATTTAATCTTAAATTGATTCTTGTCTACCTTATTCTCTGTGGCCGAGCGCGTATGTGGCAACATTGTTGGTCTCCAACTGTCTCTGTACCAGTGCGCTTGGTTTCCCTTTCTTATCTCTCCTGAAGACGGTTCAACCGAAAATTAGAGACTGTAAGTGTGTGTTTTTAATTTCTCTACGTTTCTTTATGTACATTGAACTGTATTTGTCCATTTTTTATATAAAATAATATTTAATATAATATTAGTTTTATTTGTTTACACGTTTAAAAAAAAGTTACCTTTCCCTTGGAGTATTTATGTATTACTGTTGTGTATTAGTGTATTACAGTTTTGTCAACAGTGCTCGGAATGTATAGATTGTAACCCGATATTACCATATCGTGATTCACTATATGTAAACCAATTTTAAAATATTGAAGTGGCCTGCAATCAACTTTACTGCAACTAAAAGAATATGATTAATCCCATATTAAAAGGAATCACCACTAAGGAGTGATGCTTACTCGCCCAAGAATCATCAATGCGCACCACCGACTTCACTTAAATAATTACATACCCAATTTATTTTAGTTATTACTTCAGAGAGAAACCAAAACATAAGAAAAGAGTAAAATTCTAAATTTTATTATCATTAGTATATTTTTATATTTCATTAAAAGTAATTAATTATTTTATTAAAAATATTACATTTACTTGTAAATGATGATCCAATTATGTACATTTTACAAATAATCTTCACTATAAATTCACTCAACTAACTATCTGTTACTGATTACTAGCAGGCATATTGAAATAGTGGCAAGGACAGCTGTATGAGAACATTCAGGATTTTACAGAATTTTTTTATCTAACGATATTCAATATATAGTTTTTTTATATTTGTCATTATAAATTACACAAATTGTAAGAAAACATCAAAAATAAGGACAGGAAAACAACTTGATAAAAATGAAAAAAAATGGTGATTTTTGTACAAATGAAATGAAAGATCTGAGGTCTTTAGTTTTAGAAAACTTTGAATCCTTACTTCGTTGAGCCCTCAATTTCCTTGAGCTAAAGATCTAATCACAATAATACACAGATAATGAAGCCAGCAATAGTTGATTCAGGATTTTAGGAAATCAGTCTATGTTTAAAGCATATTTTAATCTTTCTTAAGTCATTTGAATGACCAGGTCACTTATCATCTACACATACTTAATTATTTTTTACTGATCTGTAACATTAATTAGCACAAATAACATTACTAGAAATAATAAATTTCAAATATTACTTTTAATTTGTGGGTAAGTGAGGAGCAGGTTGCTAACCCCTAACCTAAGTTATATATAAATACAACAAAGCTAGTGCCTTCAAAGGCTTGAATGCGAGGGGATGTGACAGGTTATGATTGAAGAGGCAGGCTTCGTGTCGACCTAGAAGGTGGTTTGGGTGCTATGGAAGGGTTGACAGGTGGCGACTAGGTAGTGTAAACAGTGCATAATTTAGGGTGTTTTTGTTTGGGGTGTAGATAATTGCGGGGGTTGGGCGGGGGTCAGCGACCAGAGTAGTTAGGCACGCTCTCTCTTCCTTCCTGGTCACCACAATGGAGTGACATCTTCCTAGTACTTCAACGACCCCCTTCAGGCCTTTGACCTTACTTATCTTGAGACCATTTCCATGAACAACAGCGCTTCCTAAGTTACCTCGCAGAAAAGATAATTCTAACATGAAACGGAGAAAAATAATAACTTACATATATATGAACCATCTGTTTATTAAAATAATAAAATATTTTTTTATTTTAAACTTGTATGTAATAAAATCATCAGATTAAACAACAAAATATAATTATGTTATTAATTAAATTCACAACTTCTGTAAATAACACAAATCTAATGTACTATTGCCTAAATCCGTCCTACCTCAGGAATCATTGTTCTAGTCGTTCAACCGGTTTTGCACGTTGTGGATCTACTACGTAGTAGTTCTACTTGCCAATGCACTAATTGCGTGCAACTACAGCACTATTCACGATGTAAGAGAGATTTATATATTAATGTGATGTACACTGCCCTCTGTAGCAATAACAATTTGCATATATAAATGTATTAGTTTTCTACTCTGGTAGTAGTAAAAAATTGTAGTCTAATGTAAATTTTGATACCAATAATTAAGCAAATAAATTAAATAATTTATCCCTGATATTTTTTTGTTAAATAGTATTTAATTTTTCTGTACACGAAAATTCAACTACCTAGTTGATTTATAAATATATTTTTTTCATAAATATGTGCCACACTAAAACTGTGTATTTACTATAACAGCAAGATTTTATAATAATTCATATAGATAGATGTTCTACTATAGGAAAAAATCGAACTCTAGACCACAGTAAACTGAGCTAATAGTGGGAATAAAATCTTAGAATTATTCTCTATTTCTTACTGTGTTGTATATTTATGTCTAATTTCTTTAGATTTAAGACTTTTATATATATTTGTTTCACCAAGTAAGTTTTCTTCGTCAGAGTCGCTCTACGAATTCATGAATTATTTTTATGACTCTAAGGAAGATCCTTTGTCAGAAGAAGTATCAAATATTGGAATGCCTACCAAAAGCCTCATTTTTCCTCCTGGTTACAACGGAATCAAAATATCCTAGAGAATTTTTGTTGTCTTATCTGTATACATATTTCAAATCTGTCTCTTTGAAAATATATACGTAAATCACAATAAAATATTCGAAAATGGGACTAAGTTTTTGCAAAAAAGTAACGGTTCGTTCTGAATTGCTTTGTGTAGTTTAGACATTGATTTTATTTGACGGGTTTATTTTGGCTTTCTTTTTATAAGATGTACAACAGTAAAAATCTGTCGATAGTACCAAACTATACCAGAATCACAAAGTAACTTATACATTTGGCCATATTGCTCCGATAAGTATCAACTCCAAAAAACTCCAGAATGATAGCTTTAAAACTAAAGGCATTTTCTATTTTGCTAATGAAGCGTTTAGGAACTGTCTCTGTTAACTTACTCTCCAGATAAGTATGTGGAAGATTCTCCTTATTTACCGAAAACTTTTCATGTTGCTGCATTCAAAACATAATAATTGTCATTTTTAGTGCAATACTCATTCAACAGTCAAAATAATAAAATCTTGGTACTCAGGCATACCAAATGCAATATTTTAAGTTCAACATATATCAACAGAAATGTGTTTCAAAATTAGTAGCCTTTTTGTCATAATGACTAGTAAAAAGTACGTTTCTCATGCTTCAATATTACCCAACAACAATGGAGTCTTTAACATACCAAGATCTCCATGTCTACACTAAGATTTGTTAAAGCAATTAACATATCGATTGATTAAAACACACTTGTTAGACATCCATCCATCACACGCTGAAAAACATTAAATATATTATTGATTTTCTTTGTTGACATGCTTTAAAAATTAAATATTATTACATATCACATTAACTCATTAAAATACGTCAAACTAATAGTTTTTTTTTAAGTCAATGTGAAAAATTCTAGCAAGCGCAGCAGGTTATCCATAACCTGAATTTGGGTTTTCAGTTTTTAGAGCTAATTCACCTTTTGCAGTAATCAGAATTCCTTCAAAAATTGTTTTTACCACACTAATTTTAGGTATATTTTTTGAAAAAATTCATTTTCCTATTAATAATATAAACAAATGTTTCTGAAATGATAATTGTACCGTAACATTCCTTTCCGTCCATGTAATTGAAAAGAAAAATTATTCAACTCAGTGTCTAAAAGGTGTTATTTTTGGTTATAAATTAATTATAGGTATCATGTCTACAAACTTGCAGAGTCAAAAGTTTTACACTTGGAAAAAATACCTTTATAGTTGTTTTAAACAATGGAAGTTTTTTCCAGTTATAAATTTTGCTAACTAAATATAATAATCCCAAAGTACCAATGCTCTAGAGTTAAGAGTTTACGCGAAAGATAAGGTCTAAAATCACATTTTGAACAAATAAGTAATTTTTTCATGATGCAATATTCCCTAGAAACAAGAGAACATATGTCAACTATAGAGTATAGTTTTGTGTAAAATATGAATTTGATACATCAAATGATGTTCCGTGCAATGTGAACTATAGATACAATTGTAAATATACAGAGTATAATTGCAGGAGAGACAAGAGAAGTGTTTCCGTGGTAGATTATAAGATTGGAATAGAATGGGTAAATGCGCATGAAGGAACGGTTGATTGATAGTTAAGTAAAGAAGCTGGAGGTGATGTGGAGATGGTTCTCACTTGCGAAAAGACACCAAGACACATTTAAAAGGAAGTAAACAAAAGTTGAGCGAAGAGAAATGGCAACGAAATTGGAAAAGTCCACATACAGAAAGAGGAACCCAACAATTCATCCAGCCGTAGAATCCCAAAAATGTTTCATCTTATTTATCAGTTAAGTACAAACTACAACAAGTACTGACCGGTCATGGACAGTAACAGAGAATGCATATATACATTGTGACTATAATACAGCTCAGACCTGACATCTTATCTAAGGTTGTTCCTTGAAAGAGCACCGCGGAAGACCTCTAAGCCGACATATTCTGACCAGTAGTGGCTTGGCCAGATCATCACTTTTTCAAAGAAATATTTTCCTCAATTTATAAATTTTGTCAAAAAAACTTACGTAAATATTTTTCATATGTATTCATTCTTGATAACCTTTAATATAATTTAAATAATATTTTTTGTCATCTAGTTTTAAGAAGTTTAAAACTATTTGTTTTTTATTTTGTGAAGTATCTTTAAAAAACAGTTGAGATGTGTTCTTATGTTGTATCCTGTGAGAGACATATTTTTTTAACTTTCTTTAATAGACTACAATCAGGGTAATGCTGGGTGAAGAAGTAAAAAAGTAAAATAACCTTGTTTAAATGCCTCGAAATAACTTCTCTTAACAGAATAAGCTATATGCATTTTTATTGAAATTTCATGAATGGAAAAGAACATTACGGAACATTTGATGAATTGCCTAAATAAATAAGTCAAAATCTCAATATTTTCTCTTTACTTTCAGAAAAGTTGTAAATGTAACCAATTTTATAAAAATAGAGTTTACCAAGAATTGTCAATTTTTATCCCTTAAGTTTATTTTTGCATGAAAGAGTTTTTAGTTTTGTACCAAGAAATCTATTATATATTTGTGGCCCCGATATTAAAATTATGGAGGATGTTAGATATCAATGACCAAGTAAGTAATGCTTTAATTAAAATATTTCCTTTTTGAGTAGAAACCCCGAAATATGGTTTTATCGACTAGATATCTTAATTCAAAATATATGATATCTTACAGGAGATGAGAAAATATATTATAGCCCTAAATTGTAGAGAATATTGAGGTAAGAGTCGGTAGTGAAGATCATTTAAATTAAGACACTCTTACTAACGATACATTGGTATTTTGTGAATTGAGTATAATCCAACTGTAACAGTCGAATAAATTTATCGAAGTAATAAAAGACTCTAATAACCCGAACACTAAGAGCCCGTTCTACTTCCTCACTGCCCACATCACAATGGGACAAGCCCAATCAACTAATAAAGCTTTGAGCGAAAGGACGATTGTCTGGAAGGAAATGTTGTCTAATATCACTGCAGCACAGTTGTGAAATTTGCAGATATTGCAGCAATATTATACTAAAAATGACATCTATTTACTCCAACTGCAGTAACATGTCAAATGTTCTATAACTTTAATGATTCCAATTTTGTTATAACTGATAAAGTGGTTAAAACCACAAAATTTAAACAAAATAAGGCATTAAATTGGTTATCTATGAGTTTGATAATACCTACGCGATAGCCACATTAAAATAAAACCAAAACTAAATTAACTAGCCACGACTTTGATATTGTTTACTTAGAGTAAAGTTGAATGTAGAATGTCCAGAGTTCTATTTACAATAATTTTGTGCTTCCGAACTTAACAGATTTAATTACAGTGCTTCAACAATTTTTTTAACAGTTGTAATTACGAGTTGCCTGTAGTAAATAGTCAAATACAAAATGGGCAAGGTTCAACGTTTCAATGGTTGAAGTGTCGTGCATGTTATCAAGGTGAATACAAGCCATACTTGTAAGTCAGTAGCTAGTGAAACATAACACGCAGTCTATTTGGTTTGAAAAATAAAATAAATTATGAAAGAACTTAATCAGTAAAGAATATATTGAAAATATGGTAACAGATCACATTTATACAGTGAAAATGAGACGGTAGAAAGCTGTTGGGCTAAAAACGTGATAGTTGATCACATATTGGAGTAAAAACGTAACACTAGACAACAGTTTGGCATAAAGAAATGTCTCTAGATTGCATATTGAAATGAAAACGTGACCCTAGATCACAAATTTGTATGTAAACGTGATGCTCGACCAATATTGGAATGAAAACGTGACTCTAAATGACAAATTACAAGAAGTTGCTACTGGGAGAACAGTCGGAGCATAATGATCTAGGAGCCTGCTCTCTTGGCCGATAGTAGTTCAAAACAGTGGGTGCTCGACTTTCGCACATAATTGGTTCCTGAAAGTGTGTGCGAATGTTGAATGTTCTAAAGTAGAGAGATGTAAAAAAAATGCTAAAAAATATAATTTTAAATATTATAAATAAGTATAAATTTATCAATACAGTAAGCATTTATCAATATGTATGCATAATGAAGTTAAAGATTCGTGAAGTGATTTCGGGTGTTTCCTTTTATAAATTTGTCAAGAGTTAGTTGAATACCACCCTTTTTTTTCTTTTCTCGATAAAATTTGTGTAACACTCCATGTCTTTCTCAATTACCCTACATACTTCACATATATATTCTGACAGAGGATAAAAAAGTTGACTTTTGTAAATGGTGCGAAAGTCGATGGCTGCTTGTAGTAGCCCTCTTGACCGATAGTAGTTCAATAGTAGCCCTCTTGACCGATAGTAGTTCAATAGTAGCTGTTAAAAGGATTAATCTGAACTGTCGTTGAAACTTTAAATATCAACTTGAAGAAATTAGAAGAACCTAAAAGACTACAATAACAAATATTGGAAGCAATAAATGTCATTACCATTTTTTCCACTTTTTTTGAATTAATACAAAATATGTTTTATAAAACTATAAGCTGTAACTATAACAGTTATATGCCAAAAGTTATTTCTCCAATAAGGTTGGACTCTTCTGTCAGTGTTATTAATTCAATACCGTTACAAATAGGGTAAATAAAGAAGGAAGCTGTGAAGGAAATACCGGCAATTAGCAGGCTGGTCCATGGAGAAGGCAGGCTATTTGTTGTGACAAGGCTCTGGGGACGGAGGGAGCGATGACCCTCCGGGGGTAGCTTTCTAATTCCCACACTTCCCTATATTGGGGCTGTAAATTATCTACCCTTTCCACCATCTAGGGTCACTCAACCTTACAAAAAAAAACTAAAAAAACCCTCAAATAACGTCTTATATTTCATTATATACCTGACAGTTTTTAATTTATTTTTCGTATTTTAGATTGCACGTTTGTAGTTTCATCCTCAGATGACAGAAACGTTAGGAATCAAAGAAATCCATATCCTTTTAATCATGCTTTCCCGAAAAGAATTAAAATTTAAATCTGCAATTGAAAGTGTTTCAAGTTTTAGTTACTTACTAATTGTAAAGATTCATAGTTAAACAAATATTGCTAATAGGATTGGTATATTTCTTGAAATATTTTTTTTTTCAAATAATAAATTATGAAAATATAATAATTCAAACATAAGAGAAACAGTTTTTACACATGCCTATTTTGAAGCCTTCTAAACAGAATTCAGAGTTTTCTAAAAGGCTGGATCTTTTATTTAAATAACATAAAGATATAATCTGCAAAACATGAATATTGCGTATAAGGCAATAGCGTATATTCAAACAAACGTTTCAACGATTAATATACAAAGGCAAGTCAAGACAAAATAAATTTCAAAATTACGAGAAAGAAAAGGTTTGATTTAAAACGATATCCACAAAGTAAGTAATGGAAATGCTATCAGTTTATGTTTCCAATATTTCCATTTCTCTTTTATATAATTTTTTTCTACATGGTGGAGAGAGTTTGCTAAAGTTTTGAAATACTCAATTTTCAAATTCAAGTGTATTATAAACAATAACTAAATTAGCACAACAAAATATTTCAGAATTAACGATGAAAATAAATGATAAATGCTAATAAACTCAAAAATACAAAATAAGTTGATAAAATAAAGTTAAATGTATATTGAGCCATGGATTAAAATAATACACCCCCAATTAATGAACAGAAATGACGATTATAAATGTTGATATTTGTTCAAACCCTATTTTATGGGTAAAACAGTTATATAAATTTAAGAAAAAAAGTTTGATTTGAAGGTCAGACTAATCCAAACAGTCTTTGAGTTATTATAAGATTATGTCTGTGCAACCCGAAAGTGCGAAATAAAAGAAGATCCGGAGTTTGAATGCTGAAGTGTTTGTTACAAGTCCATTGGGCTGAGGTAAGTAATATGAAAACTAACATATGACTACTAAATGTGCAAGGCCCAATCAGAAACACTGTCAAACAATAGTTATATAATATTCTGAGGTAAAATGGATAAACCAACAAAAGTCTCCATACAAATGAAGTTTTATTCAACGCGTTTCGAACACTTTGTGTTCATCGTCAGTACCACATCCTTGGTGTCTTCCTGGAAACACAAAGTGTTCGAAACGCGTTGAATAAAACTTCATTTGTGTGGAGACTTTTGTTGGTTTGTCCATTTTACCTCAGAATGAGTAAATACTACACAATTACGGATTGCACAACTAATGAGTTATTTAATAGTCTACTGTGTGTATTGATGAAAGATGTGTACTTTATCCAGTATTTGAATTGTATAGAAATAATGAACATAATAATTGTAATAGTGAGCATAAGAGTGTCAAAGAAGTCTTGCGGGTACATGCTTGATTATAGTGCGCTAAGTTAAGCCTTACGCCATGGTTACTTTAAGACATAAATGCCTACTGGTTTGGAATAACCTCATCTTCAGATAGTGCTGATATCTTATGCACCACTATAAATGTAAACTATTCCAAAACTGGTTCACCTAAATGAAAATTAATACATCAGATAATCTAATGGTGTTTATAACCGGTGCTGTTATATTATGCTATCTACCGTAAATAATATACAGTTTACATTTGTTCGAAATTATTGACAATTCATTATACAGAAATTTTACAACTTATTCAAAACATAATCAAAGTTTATAAAATTAAAAGAACTAAAAAAAAAACAATATATCCTGTCAAAATTTATTCTATTACTGTTTATAAACATATCTTAGATCGTTCAAGAAAGCTGGAAATATATCAAGGTGTTTTCTCAGAATTTTCTAACAATATTGGTCTAAATGAGATAGCTAATGCTGTTGAGGTACTCTTTTCTTTTTAGTTTGTCCAATTTTCCATCCAGCAATATAATCACAGTAAATGTTAAATTTTCTAAATCAATAAATTGAAAAGATATTTTTTTCTTCTTAGCATGCTTGTGATGAATTTTGCGTTGTTTACTATGAAATGATATCGTAACTGGTAAATAACAAAATCGAAGGTGGGTAACATGCTATAATAGTTCGAAGCTGAAAAAAAGTAATATTGAAATACAACAAAATATGGCAAAAAAATATATAATTGTGCTAGTAAACGTAATATTTGTTTAACAATTTATTTAATTTTTTGAATTTAATAAACTATTAAATAAATTTGGCAGAATCTATATTGGTTGACTAACATAATAGAAGAGATGAAGAGGTTCTTTTGTTTGACAAAAGATTCCCATTAAGAACTTTTCTTAAAATTAAAGTTATTAAACAAATAAACCATGATATTCTAAAATTCAATCAATGGAGTTATATCGCGCACGAACAAACTCTACCAATCTGGCACATCAGCCGTCACCGTCGACTGCTTACCTTGAAACACTGCCATTGTTCGTGTCCAATGTTATCTATGATCAAAATCCAAAGGAAGCTGTTCGTCGATAAGAAACGGACATAAAATCGATTACAATCAAAAATCAGTGTGAACGCCCACATGAGGAATTTATAATTAGGTAAATGTTAATAATTAAAAGGTGGGTTTTTCGCGATTTTGCATATTTTATTGGGATTTCAAGGTGAATTCGCTCGGTGTTCTCACACCTTATTATCTCGCTGGCACATGACTCATGGTTGCCAGGAAGGACCATTAGACACACAAGGTCGCCATTTCACTCTAACCATCCCCATAATTCATTAATTTACGATATCGTCTCTGTAACCCATTGTTTCAAGTAAAATGAATAACATTATCTCGGTTTTATTTAATCCATCATACTTGCTTTTTATATGTAATTTAAATCAATCTCTTCTGTGAAAGAGAATGCATTCAAATATAATTTATGGAAAATTAATACATTAGAAACAAATCATCAGCATTTAGAGGATGTGTCATGAAATTCACATACGATATTAATAGTTTGATTTTTAAACACTTAATTCTTATATTATTTAATTCATATTTTAAATCTTTAAAATAATTCAACAATCATTCTTTGAATACATAAAGTTTGTTCACACACAGGGATTAGTCTAAAATGAAGCATAATTTAGTCAAACCACTCTTAAAATATAAAATTATAATAAAAATCAGAATATTTAAAATAATGGTTATTAAACAAAAAGGATTAATGCAGAATTTAAACCTAAAAATAGTATAAAACAAACAGTATATTCAACAAAATTCACTCAATTTAACATACATTTTATCAATAAACGTAGAAAAAAATTACATGAACTAAATTATTTCAAATTAATAAAGAAATAATTGCAACACATAAACCGTTCAGGAGAAAAATAACATCCTTATTGACCATTTACAGAAAAAAATGGAAAAGAGTTTCTTCTTCATAAATTGCAGGTTTCACAAGAATCAGTTGGATGGTGTTTGCAAGTATAACCTATAGTGTATTGGTTTTATGCATGTGATTAAGGAATCGGTCAATACTGTTTTCATGTTAGTGCTACCCTAAAATGAATGCATATCATTTTTTTCGCCATTATAATATTTGGTTGCAGGCTAAACAATGAGAGTCAACGGCAAAACCGCTAATTCTAAAACCCCTGCGGACAGAACATCTACTTGTAAGAAAACCTCCCTACTAAATATCAAATATTGATCTTGTTTATAATTCATACAAGTATTGTGACTGGATATGATACGTTTAAACTTCTAAACTTCTAAAGTAAACCTATCTTTAATGAAATATCAAGGTAGTTAATGAGTTATTAAATTAACTTATGTCCGACCTTTCTCAAACATTTTTGAGACCAAAACAACTTCCTTTATTTTTAACAATAGTCTATATGGGAATATTATGATAAAAACAGATTATTTAGTTATGATAATAGATTCATTTTAAATGGAGCATTTAAGATTGAACCTCATTCTGATTACAATAGCCGGTGTTAACACATCAACGATTATGATAAGTCATTCCACTATATTGATAAATACTTATACATTATTTAATTTCTTTTTGGGGAATTATATTTGCTAAGAGTGGATGTTTTGTTCTTCATAGTTGTTCTTTTTTAAAATATGGGTTTTCTTTTCATATTTAAAAAAAGAAAAGTTAGTCTTGAATGATGTATTCCTGACGATTTCAGAACACATATCTTCTCTTAATTCTTGTTGGCGATTAAACAACTTACATGAGAAATAGAAGAGTATTTTTACAATTGCTATAAGCGAATGCTAAAATATTTTGTTAAAATTCCGTGTACAATACGAGTTCAATCATTGAAAGGTGTCATCGCTACCAGGACAAACAACACCACTTGCAGTCCCCGATCACACTAATCTTACAGTTCATTCAAGTGACTATAAGAACGTTCTAGAGCGATTCATTTAAGTTAATGCTATTTTTGTACTCATTGTATAAAATGTTATTAGATGGTGTTTAAAGTATTTATCGCATGAACAAAAGTAAGAAATATGTATGAAATGTCTTGAGAATGGTGGGAAACAAAGTGGGATGACCGTAGAGAAGTGGTGGAGCAGCGTGTGGTTATTTATGAAAGGCGGAGGGCAGTGTGATGACCCCGAGAGGAAGAAGGAAGTGAGGCCCTTGTGTCTCTATTGTGCCCTTGTCTGTCACAACAGACCCGCCCTAAAGGGAGCCGCCGCACTTAGGGCTGCTCCGGGTCACCGGAGGTCACCTCCCTTCCAGCCCCTTCTATATAGCCTGCAAAAAGTACTCCTGCTACCAAATGTACTTACCAGCTAACAAAAAATTCCCTGGTTGCCATGTACAAACAAGTAGAGAGTATTAACTTGATTGTGGTGAATGACTGTCTTATAGCTTCAAGTTACCAAATGATATTATGGTCTCTCCATAGCAAAGAAAGAATTACATTTTTTCATTAATTATATGTCATACAAATTAAAATGATACAGGAAGATAAACATATAATTAATGTTTGTAATTTATTAATATTTTAATGAATTCATGAAGAATCAGCTCCCCTCTTAAAGCTCATTAACAGGCTTAAAGCCATAATCACAGGCTGATTATCCATATTTGTTAAAATACAGTAATATTAGCAATATTTTGCTATTTTGGAATGTAGCAAACAGTTTTGATTACGGTAACATGGAACTGTAACCACTCATAGTGGTGTCATTTCATGGTTTATTTTTCCTTTATTGTTGGACCCCAACATTGCTAAATTATCATTTCAGTATTTAATGTGTCGTTTTCATTCATTGCATATTTTCATAGCATTCACACCTCTTCCCTCGTACTCTCTCTATTCTATCTAATTTAGCAAACTCAACACGGTAATTATCGCCATCACCCATAGTTCAGTTTGTTCATGATGATGATCATTAAATGATTTATTTATTTAATAATATTACTAACAGCCCCTAATAATCATACTATCAATAATATTTGATAAATGGAGTATGTTTTTATTTTCCAAAATGTTTATCTTTGTGGCCACTCAAATGTTACTTTTTCAGTTGTCTAATTTTCCTCAGTAATGTAATCTACCATGATTTTATTTTACTCATTCTAAGTTTAGTTTAGAGCAAGTTAGGCCCTAACGTGGCAAACCTTCATTCAGGAGACATTTATAATGTAATCATAAATAAGTCATATGGAAAACTATATATGAGCGATGTTACTATTAATAGATTTGGAAGAAGCAGATAAATAGGTGTTTAACACCAGATTGCCTAAGGAAGTCATTTTGACTGTTTTTCGATTTCAATTAGAATAACATTGTGTATACAATGACACAGATTCTTAGAATTTTCCAAGTGAAGTAACTTTTTTATTGTTAATACTTACTAATAACTTGTTTTATACACTAAATAATATCAAAAATAATAAAAATTAATTTTTAACAAATTTCATTACACATTATTTATTCTTTCACAATGCAGTCATTTTGAATGCTTTGGGGCAATATAGGTAAGTACTAATTTGCAGTCTTTGTTGTGTTAACAAAGGTTGTGCCAATAGCTTGGGAATGTCCTTACAAAATTTTGATGTCTACTGATGAGTATTTAGAAAAAATATTCATTACTCATGTCTACTACATGTAGACGATTCATAAAAATAGCTGGCGTTTGCCTGTCTATATACAAAATGTGAGAAAATTTAAATAAAATGTGTGCCTATGAAATCATTTTCTATTGTAAAAAGTTTATTGCGAAAGCATTTGCTACAATACGTTGACCAGACTTCCTCTGTGTTTTCAGTTTTAATCAATATTTTTGATTATTACTGGCATAATGAGTTAGTATAAACCTTCAGCTGTTTACATTATTTACTCTTTTTTTTAATAAATAAAAAGCTTTTAATGGACTTAGCGAATGTATTGAGCTAAGACAAAGGCCACTTTGAGAAAACGAGTAATGAAATAATGTCCTATCTAGTAGTTGCCGATTTGTTTTTGTTTATTGTTTACACATATGTAAGGGTATCGACTGTCGACGTTTAGATTACAGTTAAAATCTTTCAACTGTAATAAGTGGTCTTCATCAGTCTTCTGACTAACGTCAAGTTTTGACTGACGAAGACCACTTGTTACGGTTGAAAGATATTAGTCTTTTTTCTGATTTCTTACAGTGGTTTAGGGGTTGATTTTTATTTGACGTATTTATTGTGATATCTTGTTATGTATGTATATATAATTATTTATGATTAAAAACATTTTTCTGACACTCATTTCAATCTGGTAGAACTCCAGTTGTTTCGTTTTATTTGCTCAAGTATTTTAATTTTAGAGACACTTTGTTGTTAATACATATGTTATTTTAGTTGTGAAGAGTAAACAGTTATGTTGAGTTAAGTTTATTGACCTAAGAATAAGCCATGTGTCGCTAAAATCAAGAATTTATTTGAAAGAAATATAGATGCGCGTTTATAAAAAGAGAAAAATGCGCCAGCGATGGCAAAGGTGTGAGGTGACGAAGTGAATGTGGAGAAGAAAGGACAGTGATAGGTTGTTAGGAGAGTTTTAGAGGCGTGAAGGAGCTCGATTAGTGGCACATGAGGAGGCCGTGCATTACTCCCGATTCGCTCTGTGACTCAATACGGACAGCAATTAACACTTAACATCTGTATTTTATCTTCCTCTTGTTTCTCAGCCGACACTACCATTCCCCTTACAAATGAACTATTACTGAGCCAACCGTAAAACTCCCACTCAATTCCTTCATCCTGCTTCTTTTTTGAAGTCTCACTCTCATTCCGATCTCTATTTCACGCCCATATTTAGATACAGTCATAAACTTTAACCCGTCCGATATTACATCCTAAATCATTGATGGCACATAACTCAAAAACATTTTTTTTTCTGCCCAATGGGACAAATATATTGTGCAACCCTCCTAAAATGCATTTCAATTCTGCCTTGTACTCCCTCTTTTTGCTTTCATTTTCGAAAAATCTAATCAATGAAGTTTATTAAAGTTCAGTTCCCATTACAACCTTGACAAATGTCTTTCAGCCATTCAAGCAGAACTCTCAATTCTCTAATTACTTTTTCAAAAACAATTATACAATTAAACTCAAATATGCTTTTAAAAAAATGTAAATATTTATTTTATTTTTATTTGTTTGTTCTAATGTAATAAACTTTACATATTTTTGGCTTATTAGGAAAAAGTTTAGTCGTTTATTTATATTGACTATGGTTATAAACCCCATCTTGAATCAATTATTCAACTTTTAACAATAGGAAACCAAGACTTATGAGATTCGAAGGTTAAGGTATTAAACTTCTAAATTCAACAAACTTTAAAGAATGATTAAGATTTGAATATTTACAAAGATATATTAAATATAATTTATGCAGGATTGTTCATTCTGATAACTGTAAGATAAAAAAAATCTGGAGTGGCCTACCCTCTACTTTACTATAAGTAACTTAATTTCAAATTTCTTGAGTATATCAAACATAACGTCACATTTAAACATAACGTAAACCTCTAAATGAGATATAATTATTAGCCTTTCATTCCTGAGGTAGTACAGATAGTGATTGAAGGACATATCAATTTAAAAGCTTATTTTTGTACATCACAAATAATTTCATTAGTATAACTACAGCAGTAATAATATTTTTGAAAAACCAAAGTGAACATTTCTTGAAACGAAATATTCGCCTATAAGAGAACATGGCTATTGTTCAAATAGCCAGTGGATTTCTTACATCGTTTACTTGACATCCTTCTACATTGAATAATAAAGTAAAATTTTCAAATTTAAAACAGGAAAATACCCTTTTTTTCTCTGAAAAACATCTTAAACAGCGAAGAAAATGTTGTTTTAAGGTGATTTGTTAATTAAAGATCTACGATAATTATCTTTATTAATCTCTAGACGAAAGATTCCAATTTTGAATTATCTTTTTTGGTTTTTAACAGAATTATTATACTGGGAATTTTATGGCTTCTCAGTATTTAATAAGATCATTTTACTTCCCCTTTTTCAAATAACATATATACGATTTTTTTCTGAGTGAGTGTTATTATTTTCCTGCACAATATTACTCCTCTTAACTCATATAAGTCAATAAACATTTTAAATTGTTCCTTTATAAATATCAATTTTATCTCAGTGGATTCACTCAAAAAATTTCTAAGTCAATGTAAACAATGTAAAAAAATATAAAAAATTCGAAAAGTATAGCAGGTGATCTATCAGTCTAGGATAAACAAACAGTTTTTATAGCGTTATTGCTCTTTCCCGTAATTGAAACTTCATGCATTTTTTTTTGTGAATTGCTAATTTTTTGTTTCATTTTTGGTCAAATTTTCATTATTTTTTAATGTGCCGTTTAGCGTCAAAAAAACATTTTCTGAAAACAGAAATCGTGCTGTAACGTCCCTTTAGCGAATGTAATTTTGAAAAAAAATATCTCAACTCATTCTCCTCATAATGTTCTATTTTTAGGCATAGTTTCATTTTGATCCATCAAACGGTATGGCTTGTATCGCTGTCACAAGGTTTGAGATTGAATTTTGAGTCAAAATTTTTACATTTTAGTGAAAAAAAAAAATTTCCTGTTGTTTTAAAATTCTGAATATATTTTTCGTTTGTTCCATTTGTAACCTCAAAAATCATGTCAAAATTTCAAAACTGTAGGGATATCAGTTTAGGAGAAATAAATGTTTTAAAAAAAACGGTTTTTGGCAAAAAAGTGACTTTCCCATCATGCATAATTCTTCCCAAACAATAGGGATCTTCTTCCCTATGGGGCCGATTTTTGTGTAAAATATCAACGTGATCCATCAAAGATTCTGGATCGTAGCGTGGTAACAAGCAATGCTAACACACTCACCCACCCACCCACACACACACAGACATCATCGTAAAAACGTCATAAAACGACTTCTGGGACCTCAAAACATGTAATTCCGTCAAAATCTCGAGATCGAATTTTTTCACCATCACTATACTTTACTTATAGTAAAGTAAAAAAAATATTATGGTTTTTAAAAGGTGGTATAAGATATAGTATAAGGGTAGCGCCTGCGGTGTGTTCAAGTCCTCCCCACCGGGGAACTCTGCTGAATCCCACGGATCAAGTCAACACGTCTCTTCTCGGTAAATCAGCTATCTTTCAAGCAACTCTCACTCCACTTATGAAGTCTGTAATACCAAAAGCTTGGCAACTTCCCATTTGTTTTAAGTTGTGTTTTATACACACATCACAGTATTTAACAGTAATCAAGTGAAATATATAAAAGAAAATGAAATAATCGTTCAAACTATTCGAACAAATTCAAAGAGGAAACCAAGATCTTTCTAACAAAACGTCTAGTTCTCATCAGAGTCACACTTGAACATAAACAATTGACAAGTAGTATCAGATATCCCACTTTTCTAGTTTCAGTGAAACACCAACTTTACTGTGTCCCCCCCCCAAACCGGTCAAGTGTCAAGTTTGTCACTGGTAGCTATTTCCTATTCAGTTTAACACTCTAGCGATACTGTGTTGCTTTTATATTGCCAGTTTTCTTATGTTGACTTTG
This sequence comes from Hermatobates lingyangjiaoensis, assembly GCA_026182355.1. Classification (NCBI taxonomy): domain Eukaryota; kingdom Metazoa; phylum Arthropoda; class Insecta; order Hemiptera; family Hermatobatidae; genus Hermatobates; species Hermatobates lingyangjiaoensis. The sequence goes on along the minus strand of JAPFBL010000105.1, from coordinate 2,662,183 downwards.
TTATCACCAGATATCTCACACAGAAAGTGACCACACACACTAATATACATTAGTATTAATAAAATTAATATTCTTATCTAATCTTTGTTACTGTCTGTAATATCAGGGCGATTCACATACAGCTCTTACTCCTGGTTATCTTTGATACTAGAGCCACCTTACATTGCCATTTCTAACTTTCCTGCGTTGACTTTTATAGTACCAGCTATTTTGCGTAATTAATATAATGGATGTCTCGCGTTAACAGTAACCCATGATTGTCTTTTATCTTTGGGCCTATCGTACATACCCATTGTTAGTTATAAGTTAATACCCTGTTGACAGTATCAATTTATAAAAGGTATCCTTCATTCAGTACATTAATTAATTAGTATTATTTCTTCTGAATACATTGGGAACAGTAAGTTCCATTGAATCGATAATTACCATTAGTCGATGGGTTACGAGTAAGTAAACTCGTACTTGTAGTAAACAGAAATTGTGCTCAAGTGTGTACGTGCCTGCCGTTAGTTCTCTTTTATGTCAACTTGAGTCTCTGTAGCGTGGACCTCTACCATTCTCAATATGTATCTCAGCTTTAAATTTAAAACAAGTTTTGAGTGAGTATATAAATAACTCTGCTTGAATATCGTGGTGCCTAATCACTATGTCTTCATGATTTGTTACATTATTAGCAAGTTATTCCATTGTTTATGGACAACACAATCAAAGCAATCTTGAAATTCTAATCTATTATTTTCTTTTTTTTACGAATTTTTATCAGTAATTATGTTGATAAAGTGGCGAAAACTGAATTTTAAATTAATTTAAAACCATTAATTTTTAATGAAGAAGTATATCATAGTTAAAGAAAACTTGAATATTCTTCTGATTTAAAAAAGAATAAATTAATAAATTATGAATCACAACAAGAATATATTTTAATCTCTTTTTGTCAACTTTTGTTAAATTTCTGTAAATAAAAGTACTAATGCAGATTTAACTATTGTACTCTTCCTATATTTTAATATTAAAAGTTAATAATGGGTCTCTGAAAGCTTTTTAAACCAATTTTTGTATTTTCTTGACTTGGCAACCATCAAAATGGCTTTTCTGAATAAGTTATGAAATCGAACTATACATTTCTTACATTATATTAAACCTAGGCTCACAGAGCTCCTTGAAATACTGGTAGATTCAATAGAACTCCTTTGATCTTTGCAGTAACCCAAATTCCCAAAAAATATAATCAGTACACGAGCGTAAGACTGAATCTGTATATTTATCCTTTATCTTATTAGTGGGGTTGGGTACATGGTGACTGTGGTCCCTGACTCAGGAAGAGTGGGGATCATGTCCATCCTCAGTAGGTTCAGAGCTGTTTTGAGGAGACTGCAGATATTCATAGACACCCAGATCTCAGTTCGATGGTTTTTCTTTCAATAGACAATCGCGCCTTATATGCTATCGAATGGGTAGGCAAAGGCGTGGCGACACACTCATTACCAAGATTGATTCTGCGCCCAATACTACTTAACCTTGGTGATCCAGTAGATGCCGGAGTATTCAACTGGAATCTAAAGTAGTTTTTAAACAGAAAAACTGGGTAAGTCAGTTGCCCAAACAGATAAAACAACGGCGGCATGGTATCCAAAGTAATACATTTTATTGATTTTATTTACTTTAATCAATGGCTTGACATTTTTTAACGAATGGCTTGGACAAAACATAAATTCTAATTTCAGCTAAATATATTACTTTTCTGACTCGGAGAAAAAACCTTGGACTCCTGAGGCCTGTACAAAAAAAAAAGGCGGTAAGCCTGTCATAATAGAATATATATTGTGAACGCCATATGTAGACCACATCCTACCATAAAAGAGTAACCTTGTAAATTCCTTACTGTAGTAATAAAAATGGATTTGACACTATGAAGTTAAACAGTGCAATGGAAAAAACCATCAAACTTAATAGAAAAATTAAATATTGAAATGTTTGAAAATGACAAAACTATACAATGTCACTCTAAAGTAAACTGTATGAACTATTCAATTAATAAATACTAATCAAATGTCTAGAAACACGCATGAATGTGAACAGACGAACGATAGTGGTTTGATCGAACGATATTAGCTGCAAGAGCAATCCACGAAGACACTGTATTTTAGATAGAAATTTTTAAACTCTGTTCTGGAATAACTTCTTAAAATATCATTAAACTTTCAAAAATGTCTGAAAAGGGTTATTAATACTGAGATCATTTGAAATTTGTATGCCGTATCTATATCAGATTTTGGTATATCTATTTTTTTATGCATTGAACTGGTAGTAATTGCTAAAAACTTACGATATTTTTACATATATTTTTTACCCTACAGGCTAGCAATATAATTTATTACATTTCTTGTACCATATGTATGTGTTTATTACTTTTTTCTAATTTATGTAAAGTGACATCCCTTAATACTCATTGCAAGTAATAATCTTTATAGTATCAATGGTGTGATGACACATCTAGTTTAGCGGAGAACAGTAGACACTAGAATTGTATTGTGTTAAGTGTAAGCTCGAAGGGATACGTTATAGGTGAAGACATATCAGCGTACGAGGTAAAACAGTCCTATAAAGTTATAAATCAAACACTCTAATCTCTTGAACATTTATCAAAAAGAAGTTTCTAATACTTTTTCTCATTCGTGTTAATACCAAAAACCAATACCTCAGAATTAGATTTATTATTCAATGAGTAATGAATGAAGTAGAGCTTCTGAAAACACGTTAAAACAAAGTCTAATCTAGAAAGTTGAATTTTAGTGGAGTAGGCTACTACAGAATATCGACTTCTAAAAGAAGTATGTTGAACCGAAGTATGTTATCCTTAGTCAGATTGCATTTAAAATAGCTTTATTACGAATTTCATTGAATAGGAAATTGTTTTATGGTACTCGGATTCTGTTTACGGTGAAAAAAGGTAATACCGAGGAGGTGACGCTCTCTATGTTGGCTTCGTACAAGTACGTTACATGAACAGGGGTCCTAGCAGTCCCACAGCTGTCAGGACTACCTGAAAATAAAGAAAAGTCAGTTTCAGGTAAAGAAGGTTCTGCTATACAATGACACAAGTATGTAGGCAATGTCGTCTAATGCCCTCTTAAGTTATTAAACGCGGGAGAAAAGAGTTCTATACCTGTATCACAGACCATCCATGATAGATTATTAATCAATCTTCGGGAAAACAACATAAATTAAACCACAATTTCTTTGAAATATTGAACAAAAAACAGTTTTTTTTATTTCTATTTGAAAGTTTTATTCGAATGAGTTGATAAAAGGATTTTTACAATAAAAAATAAATGAACATAATAAAGTTTTTAAAATTTTTTGCAGATTAATTTTTATTTTATACTGATAATTAATTTATTACAACTTTTAAATAAAGTAGTGAGTATATAAACCTCTTTTTGAATGAAAAAGACTAATTAACATTAAAATTTTAATAAATCTCTAATATAATAAAATCAGATATCAGTTACCGCGTTGCCATGACACACTAGAGGGAGACATCAGTAGAAGAATTATCTACAGAAGCCTAAGAATATTCTTTAAAAAGATCTGCGTTTACCCCTAATTTTTTAGGGTTTGATCAGGCTCCAAAGAGGCAAACGTGTACCCTGATGACTTTAAAGAAACGTTAATATTAATGAGTACCTCATTTAGATTTATTTAAAATCAAACTATAACAATTAGATAGTAATAGAAGTTAAAGGGGGTCAGTGTAATCCAGTGGTTTATACGCTCTCCTCTGGGCTGAAAATCTTGTGTTGGCTTCTCAGTTTGGCCCTCAATTTTTTGACGGGAATTGTTACTCGGAGAGGACTTTAAAGAGCCTGTGCCATGACAGTACTCATTAAAGATCTCAACTATAAATGCACTTGAGTCAGGTGTAATTCAGGCCTTCCAATGTAAAGTCACTAGGGAGATACAATATTCTCTAGAGGAATGGCATCAAAAGTGCAGTTTTAGAGCACCCTCTCAATGCTACTACCCCTCACTTCTTAAAAAAAAATTGAAGTGTATTTCTTGTTTAACACAAAACTCTTTAAATCATTAAATCAATTTAAGTTCCTTCCATAGTGCTTATTAATTAATTTAACACTAAATTAGTGGGAAAGATGTTAAAGAATTATTCGTTTCATTAAAAATACATGACTACTCCTGTGATATTTAAGTTAAAGGAACAGTTGTCATAGTCTTTAGCTGTGACATGGCTTATACATGACAATATTAAACTCGTTTGATTGTGAATTTCAAACAGTGTTTTATAATACTAAATTTAAATATATTGTATAAATAAAATGTTGTTGAATGTCAATCAATTTGTATAAGTGTGCTAAAGGGTTGATAAGTGTTTGTTTATTTTGATTTCATTTATGAACTCCTCGTGAGATTCAAGTACTTGAATTGTGCAGTGAATGGCATTGCAGGTTGGCGCTTCCTTGAGTAAGGTGCGAAAGGGCGTGGTGGTTGGCATTGCAGAGACTATGCCCGGACGGCGGCCGGGGTGAATGGTCAGAGGTTAGGACTAATGGCGAGGTGACAGCAGCCTCAGGAGGTTCCCACAAGGTTTCCCACGCGCCTCTATTGTTTTACGACTGCTCATTGGCCACCCCTTTGGATACACCCTGTCTGCAGGCAGAAAAAACTTACCCTGCATTCCTGGAGCCATTTACCCAACACGTCCAATCAATATCCACCCCCTCTCTGTCTTATGATATCCTCAGCCTGCTCTCCTACGTAATACACTGTCACTGAGCAACTCATATTTGTCAATATTATAGTCTATATTTGATCATACATTCTCTTGTATATTACTGAAAGAGCTTTAGAAATCAATTTACATTCAGTCAGTTGACTCTTTCAGCATAAACTCTACTTTGCAATGATTTGTACTTTTACAACCTCCATGCTTCTAGCCAGTAGCTTACAATGGCCAATGCTTTCTCTTGTTACTTTTTATATAAAGAATATATATAGCCTTCTGTAGAGAAAGTCATCCTCTACTCCCTACTTTGCTCACTGGTAGTGACAGAATTCCTAACCTAATCGGTTATAACCAAAGTTGCTGAGTTTAATTCGTTAATTTAATAATAATCATCAACCTGAGCAGTAACTGTAACACGGGCATGGCTATGATAAACTACATGCAGTCCATAATCATAGCTCTCCAAATAAATGTGGGAGGAACGAAAGTATTACATAGGTCATTTGTAATGTCAGCTATCACATTAGCGCCCTATGTATAGGAGTTCTCTAATTCAAGGAGTACTGTCTCTTGTCAATTAAACTCTTTACTAGCCTACTCACTCCCAATGAAGACTGTAAATTTCTCGTGATATAAACTCTGTAACCGGCGCTCTATGCCGCCGTCCGGGCATAGTCTCAGGAACAAAACTCATAACTATTTGACATTGATAATGGTGAAAGAGTTTCATGAGGAATTAATATATATATAGTGAAATAATCGGTATCCAGTTAACATTCCCTTATTCCAGAAAACAGGTATTACTCGTATGTAAAAAAAAGACGATATTATAACAAACTACAATAAATAGCCTGAAGATAACAGAAACTACCTTTACAAGAATTATATAATATTTGCAATGGATTACATATTCCGGAGGTTTGTCACAGTGTTTCAAAGTCAATAATTTCTAAATTTCAAGCTTCCAGCTATAAAAGTTTAAAATTATTCTAAAAAGATCGCTTTGAATTTGATTTGAGTATGCAAAACGACCTAATTACTGATAATTTTTTTTCTCAGTATAAATTTACAGCAAAAATCAAAATGAATACATAATTCAAATTTGATATTATTCTTTGAAAAAATATAAATAAAACTACCTTCATCTAAACCAGATATCATAATTTTTGGAAACATTGTAAGACACTCATTTAAAAAATAAAAAAAATTCTGTAGTTCTTATTAATGTAGTAAAAAATAGATTTATTTGCGCTCTTCATGTGCATGGCGTCAATAATCATTTGCACAATAATATTATAAAGAATTTAAAAAACAATACAATATATTCATATATAAAAAGCTTTCACATAAACACGTGAAATAACAATCAATGATCAAACCACAATAAGAAATGGGAAAACAAGACTAAGATCTTTCAAAGACTCTGACGAAGACCGCTTGTTACGGTTGAAAGATCTAGTCTTGTTTTCCCATTTCTTATTGTGGTTTGATCATTGATTTATATTATATATATATATATATATAATATATATATATATATATATATAAAGAGTAATAAATTGATAAAAAGTTGTTACATTTACTGACAAACTTCATTAAATTTACGTATGAAATGATATTATTGTAGTTTTCATTATATTATTATACTATGCAGTATATATATATAAATATACATTATAAGTTTAATTTGAATTTATTTCTATTTTACATTTATGAACACTTCATTAAATTTTATATAAATTGTTATTATTGCAGCTCAGTTATTATATTTAACATGCAGAATATAAATAAAAATACATTAAGCATGTTTGATTTTGCAATTTATTTCTTTGCTTAATTTATGAACTTCTTCCTCATTGAAATTTTTAATAATGATAATAATCAATTAAAATGAGATTTATGAAATAAGATGTCATGATTTCGGACACGACTGTATTGAATAAATAGAGAAGATTTTAAGACAGCGATGTAAAGTACATAATCATGATTTAATTAGAAAGGAATAAGTGAAAGAAATTAAAATTTTCAAAACAACAAAAAAACTATTTTGTTAATTTACTATTATTGTACAGATTTTTATAATTAATGCATACAATTTGATGTTGACGCATGTAATAAATGCTGGAATAAAATGTAAAACAATACCAAATGTGATTGAATGTGTAAGATTTTGGGGGGACAAAAATCATTATATTGTAAACTAGTTTCTTTTTTTTAAATTAAACTAGAGTCTAAGCCACTCCAGATTTTGATTATATGTCATATTGCAGCACTTTAAAGTTTGGTCCATGCAGTAAATGTTTCGTTCATATGGAATTATACCGAAATCATTTTAATTATGGACACTGCAATAAGTGGTATCCATAATAAGAGGTATCCTTTGTTTGCAGTATTTGAACTATTCTATAATTTTTAAATACAATAGATGATCTTTGTATTTTTTATATAATATATGATCCTTAATTTTTATAATATATTTTATTTTATCTATGGTAAAATATACTATATTTTCTAACAAATCATTTTCATTCCTGTTTTATAAACGTAAATGGCATTTGAGGTTCAATGTAAATAAATCTACATTGCGTAAGTCTCTTGAAGAAATTTATTTTGTTTACTTATAGTATTTCATGATTTAAAACCAGTGCGTGCTTCTGAATATTAAAATATAATGAATGAATTTTTTTTCGTTTAAACCGTTTTTCCCCTTTAAACCATTTTTTCCTCTAAATCGTTTTTCCCCGTTTAAGTCGTTTTTCTCGTTTATTTTAATACGTTTCCCATAAATATCGGTTTTATCATTTTTCTGTCTTAATCATTCTCTGCGTTTATTTCGTTTTTTCATTTATAACCTCTACCCCGTTACACTATTGCAGTGCGCAATCTTTGATGGATCAAAATTCATATTTTACACAAAAATAGGCCTCCTAGTATACATGAACCCTACTGTTTGGGATCAATTACACATCACTGAAGGAAGAAATATGGGAAAGTCACTTTTTTGTGGCATAAAATAGTGACTTTTTTTATTCCAGAAAACACAAAATTTTCTGAATCTTTTTCTGAATGAAAGAGTTCATTTTTCATTGTCGATTGCATAACACTTTATATATTTAGCGTTTACACATTTTTTTCTCTCTGAACTATAAACTCTAGACTCTTGAATTTGGCATTATCTTGGAAGCTACAAAATTATAATTCAAAAAATCCTTTTTTTTACTTTTAAGACATTAGGAAATATATTTTTTTCAATGAAATTTAAAATATGTATATATTTCATACTATATATATAATTTTATAAAATTTATGTAAAAAATGTGTACTATGTTATATAAACACTAAACATAATTTTATAAATTAAATATAAAAATATATAATAAATATATACTAACACCAAACATCATACCATCCCCACTCCTACTTCTTAAATCCTCTACCAAAAACTTGAGTAAATCGTCAGCATAAACATAAATGAGAAAGAAATTATCATGATATAACTAATAAACTTACTATCATTGATTGGTATACTTTTTAATTTATTAATAAGGATAATATTAAAGTAACAATGAGCCCAGCGGGGTTGGCCCATTTTTTATAGGTTTCCATAACCCTATACATATAGAGTAAAGAAAGGGATTTGACAGAAAACATAGTGCTATGTATTTTTTAAATGAACTTTATTTGTTCATGTTTTAATGGAATTTAATTGACTTGACTGAAGACCGGTTCTTTGTTAGGTTAAAATCTTGTCATATAAGTATTATCCCATTTTTATTATTTGTTATAATCAATTGATTGTTTTTCAGTTTTATTGAATAGATTTCAATTCTTATAAATAAGGATTTAACAGTAAGACTGTTTATCTTGACAGAGAACCATAATACCTGCAAATGATTTTCTTTACACATGAATACTAAGGTGTCATCATTTGTTGTTGTTTGCACGATTCCATTGTAAATTGCATCTAAGGAAAAGTTCATCACCGAACACAGGGTTATACAATTCTTTATAATCAAGTAATGACTTCATTTTTTTAATATAATAATTTCGATATAATAGTACAATGGTCCAAGATTTTTTTGCTTTAGTAATTTTGATATTTGAATCAGATTTCAATTCCTTGTAATACAAGGTATTTCTAGAACAGTTAAGGACTTGTTTGTCTTTAAGAGAACCATAAATACCTGCAAATGACCTCTTTACACATGAATACTAAGGTGTCATCATTTATTTTTGTTTGCACGATTCCATTGTAAAATTGCATTAGGAAAAGTTCATCACCGAACACAATATTAACTCTTGCTTCGTAAATATAATTTTGATATGCTGATTAACATCAGCCCTGACTTACTAAAAAATAGATGGTCATTTGATAAAGTAACCAGACGAGTTGTCAATTGTCTTCCTTTTCTTACCTCACCAGATGTTGGGTTGACCAGCACGTTTATGTGCGAATGTTCTGAAAATATTCTTTTAATTACACTGCCATCGTCTACTTCTTCCTGACTTGTTAACACAATCTTTTTTAAAAATACTGAAGACTCCAAAGTGTTTAAGAATTTTTTTAGCGTTTATTTCTTGGTATATAACAAGTATATGTTTAGACCTTTAATAATATAACTTAACTTCTGACTCTGACGAGGACTGTAAATTGGATTAAAGATGTTAGTCCTATTTACGAGTTTCTTAAAGTAAGAAATTCTTAAAGATACCTAGATGTTTAATAAGTCACGGTCTCGCCAAGGTCACAGTTTGAATTTGTTACAAGCAATAGGTCTTGTGACTCAAAGGAGGACCATTGCTTAGTCGAGATCGACAGATGATATACACATGACGGCGATGTATAACAGTCCGTTGAACTATATCTGAATATACGCATATTAAACGAACACTTATTATTAACTTGATTTGAATTTGCCATTTAATACATCAGTCTGCTCTTTCAAGTCATGACCTGTCTCTTTATCTTTCTCTTTCGCCCTGAGACGATTACGTTGGGAAAGTAAACTAAAGTACTTTATGGTTTCTCAAGGCGCTTGTTACATTGCTGTTAGTCACTGTTGACTAAGGCGCTTCATGAAATGAGATTTATTAATGCAGTTGGTTAGTTTGTCAATCAATTAACATTAGACAATCAATACTCAGTGGGACGATTAGTCATACTAATTAACCCCATTCTGATGGATCGTTTTTACTTTAGACTCTTGGTTTCATCCTTCCATTCGAAATATTGATTAGTCTCTTTTAGAAGGAAATGTTGATAGACTTAATTGTTTTGCGATTCTTCAGTCAACTGGTAGCATATACATTACACATTGAAATTACAAAAAAAAATTAAATCAAATCAATTTCTGATATTATTATTGAATTGATTTTGGTACAATATAAACTTATTCTTATTTCTGTTCAAAATAACCAATTTGTACTAAATTTCTGATAAATAGCAATTGGGGAAAATTGAAAGAATAACTTGAATGAAAACTACCCTGAGTTTTTGTGTCTTGTTTACCTGAATAAGTGAATGAACCGTTGTCTACGAGACCTGGTATAAATTATTCAAATTGCAGGTCTATTAGACTATTGCGTTCCCTGTTGATGAAATATAGACTTCTATAAGTGCGAGACCTAAAGAGAATTGTAATAGTTCACGGTATTTTCCATTCACAAACCTTTTCTCAATTTAACTACGGCTTTGTTTCATCTACCCCTTGATTAAGGTTCAAATTTACGAAAGGTTGGGCAATTGTAGTTTTTTTTTTGCCTGCAATCGGGATTGGAAATTATCCCGAATTGAATGATGGAGTAGAAACAGTGGTATTATTTGGTTGAACGAGGGATATTAGAAGGTTACTTCCGGTGGTTGGGTTGTAGGCTATAATCAGACAAGTGCTGGGATGTTCAGTTGTCACGTAGCTGGAACAATAAGCCATTGTTCCCGTGGTGCCACGCCCTCGAGGCCTGCTCCAGACACCACCCTCAGTCTTTCTTCTCTACTGTCATCAATTTCAACTACCTGCACTTTTCTTGTAAGCCGCTGATCCATCCTTGGCAATTATCGAGTCAAAACACTTTTGAATCGCTGCTTTTTCACTTTACAGCTATCATCTTTAGGAGATTTTATATAAAGATAAGTCATAGAGTAGAGAGTAGCTGCATCTCTGACAACTGTGACTTCACTCTGCAGACCAGTGTGTGTCCGAGTGTCACATTTGTCTTGCCCTTTATAACTGGGCCAATATATCACAACTACGTCTTCAAGTTCATTGGAAACACAGTAACGCTTCACTTTTTTCTTCTTCTTGTTATACTAAGTTAGAGTCCATGTCTCATTTTTCTGGCACATTTCATTGCATAACCATAACTAATAGGTATACCGTTTTCTTTCTCACTCTGACTCACATATCATGGGTCTAATAAACATTTCTAAATATATTGTTTTTGTTTTCAGCGGCAACAATCATAGGCTTCACCTTTAGAGTCGTTTTAGAGGCTTAAAGTGTGGCTCATTTGTTATTTGTCACTCATATTAATTGTGAATAAGCCACATTTCCGGGTATATTCTTCTTAAAAATCATAAATTTTATGTCACCCAAGTTTATTAGAGTTGGGATTTTAAGAAATTCCTGACACCGTAGACGCTCAGGACTGATGGGATTAGTTGTCTGTGGGGCGAGGTGCACTGGGTTTGTCCTCGCTCAATTGAGCAATCTAGGGTCATTATCATGATTAGAACCTGCAATCCTCGGCACTAAGTCAAACTTGCTACCTGTTAGACTATACCTGATTCCTCATATTTTTAAATAAATCAAATTATTTATTTGATTTTACATAAGCAGAAGACTAAATTTTGAAACAGAAAAACTAAGTATTACATTAGAAAAATAGGCTGTGAATTTCAACAAAAACTGTCTATTTTTCTTTGTAAAATAATTTGTAATGTAATACTTAGTTTTTCTGTTTCAAAATTTATACTTCTGCCTATGAAAAAGGTTTTAAATAAAAACCGAAACGTTGGCATTGAGAGTTTAATTTGAACCTGAAGAACTGACCGAGTCCCGATAAACTTCAGTTTTATATGTATATATATATACAAAATACAATTTTATCAGGACTAAGTCAGTTCTTTAGGTTCAAATTAAACTCTCAATGTAACGTTCCCGGTTTTTATTTAATAAATTTTATTTATTTCCTTTATTTAATAAATCCGAATCGTTGGTTATGAAAGTTTAATTTAAACCTGAAGAACTAACTGTATCCTGATAAAATTTTATATATACACATATAGTTACAGAAACCCAACCCACAGAAAATTATTACACTTAAAACAAGACATGCTTAAAAGAAACGAAGGGTTCTCGACTTATAATGGTAATTAAGTCTCTTCGTTACATTTCATAAACTGTGTAAAATATATGTCAATCTATTTTTATTTATTTTAAATTTAACATAACACTTCTTTATTCAGTATCTATATAACATCAGTGTTATTTTGTATCGTTCATGTTACATAATTAAAGATAAAAGATTTATGACCTCGGAAGACACAAGAAATTTAAATGAAATTACCATCATATCCAAACAGCGAACAAATTAAAATACAATTATTATTTGGAACAAAAGAAGACAAGAGATGAAACGGACTATAGGAAAATAAATAGACTTTAAGGAGAGGAGGACGTAGGAGTGGTTATGTTGTTTCCTTATCGTAGGTAAGGAAGACAATATGTTGGTTCTGCCCGGGACAGGCCAACCTCTCTGTGTCAACTGTTTGTTCCGCCCCGGCCTCGCTTCACGGCTTTTTGTGCCGTCGGCATTCGAAACCACACCGGCACCCCAATTAGCTTTTCAATAAACATACCCTCCTAACAATCTATTAACGATACATTCAACAAGTTTATTTTATATTATTACCATTTCGTCTATCATGAACTACAGTAATAACTTATTGATGAGATATTTTTTCTGAATTAAAATGTAAAATTAATTTTTTTCTGATTAAATAACAATTGAATTTTTTTCATTTACCTAGTTGTAATTCAAGCCAATAAACCACCACATTCGATAAAAAAAATATCAAAAGAGGATTCAGGACAGTTCAAATTCGTAAATATGTCAAAATTTCAAAATTAATTTTATTTAATAAACACTATATGTATTTTACATTAAAATAAACATAGAACTTTATGTGGAGGATGAGTTGAGATAAGTTTCTCAAAATCACATTAACCAAAGGGCCGTTCGAGTACATTTTCTGCTTTCAGAAAATTTTTTTTTTTTTTTGATGCTACACGGCTCTTTAAGAGCAATGAAATTTTGCCAAAAGTTGGACATCAAATTAACAATTTATAAAAAAAAAAAACATTATGTAATTTCATTTACTACAAAGAGCAATAAAGTTATAAAAACTGAATATTGATCCTGGACTAATGGTTTACTTCCTGTACTTGTCGCATTTGTATACATATATTTACATTGGTTACATTGAATTGAAATTTTTTGTGAGTGTCCACTGAAATAAAATTGATGTTTCGAGATTAAAGGAAAAGTTGTTAAATAATTTAATTAATAACTTAATATGAGGTGTAAAATAATATAATTCATACATGTAAAAAATCAACGCCAATCAAACATAACTTCTAATGTTTCCCAATGGTATTCACTCAGAGTAAATTGGATTTTTATGATTTTTGACACAGGGAAACAAAGATGATTTTTTAAAAAACACTAGAATACCATAAAATTCCCACATTATTAAGATTATAACAGACTAAAAATGGAAAACAAATTTAAATTGAAAACAGTCTTTGAAAAATAATTAATGAAATTATCCTACATATTAAATTAGAAATGATCTCAAAACGACATTTTTTCTTACATGATTCTGACATTTTTTAGGCAAAATAAGAATGTTTTTAAGTTTTAAATGGGAAATATTTTCTTAAATCTTCAATGTAGAAGGAGGTCAGATAAACTATGTAAAATATCCAGTGGCTATTTGAACAAAAGCCATGTATCCTGTAAGAGATTACATATTTCGTAACACGAAATCTACACTTTCGCTTTTGAAAAATGTTATCACTGCTGTAGTTATACCAATGATATTATATGTATCGGTGCAAAAATAAACATATATATAGGTAAGTGGTTCAATCACTATCTGTACTACTAGGAATGAAAGACAAATAAACATATCCCATTTCAACATTTATATTATGACTAAATGGGACATTATATATTATGTATGCAAGAAGTTTGATATTATGTTTACTTATAGTAAAGTTGAGTGCAGGCCACTCCAGTTTTTTTACATTAGTTAGTCTTAGTTTACTAGATATCCTCCCTGCAGATAATAGTTCAACATTTCGTTAGATATGAGAATCGTGTCCATGCACTCCATCATTGTGAGTACTATAGTAGGTACTCCAGTCAAAATTGAACTCTGGGAACTCAAAAAGAATATATTTCTTAAGTTGGGTAATAGATTTTGTATGTGTTCCTATCTTTATGCGTTGGTGGTGTGGTGATGGTGTTTTGTTGTGGTGGTAGTGGTGTTGTGGTGCCAAGGTGGTGGTGACATTGTCGAGGTGTTGTGTAAGAATGACTGTGGTTTTGTGCCAAGATGATGGTGACATTGTGGTGGTTTTGTGGTGCCAGGGCGGTAACAATGTTGTTACATTGTGGTGGTATGTGGATGTGTTGTTGTGCCAAGGTGGTGGTGACATTGTCGAGGTGTTGTGTAAGCATGACGGTGGTTTTGTGCCAAGATGATGGTGACATTGTGGTGGTTTTGTGGTGCCAGGGCGGTAACAATGTTGTTACACTGTGGTGGTGTTGTGGTGGTATGTGGATGTGTTGTTGTGCCAAGGTGGTGGTGACATTGTCGAGGTGTTGTGTAAGCATGACGGTGGTTTTGTGCCAAGATGATGGTGACATTGTGGTGGTTTTGTGGTGCCAGGGCGGTAACAATGTTGTTACACTGTGGTGGTGTTGTGGTGGTATGTGGATGTGTTGTGGTGCCAAGGTGGTGGTGACATTGTGATGGTGTTGTGGTGCCAAGGTGATGGTGATCGGGTGTTTGCGTGGTGGTAGTGTTATGGTTTGTCAACAAATACTTAATATTTCTACATATTCATATTAGTTTTTCATATCAATACCAAAACTGAAATGTTTGATTTTTCTATTTTATATTTGAATAGACCATTGATATAAACATAATTAGAATTATTCAATTACATAAATTGCAAATTTTAGGATAAATGATGATCAGCTTGAAAGTTAAAATGAAGGTTCGCACAGAAGTAACCATAATCTAACAATTTGCTATGCAATAATAAAAGATGAAAGGGAAATGTCCTAAGGTCTTCTCTGATGTCAAAGTACTTACTACGACATGAAGGTTTAGAACTATTGACTTTTATTATGATATTGTTACATGAATTATGTAGTGTGTATTTCGTGATACTCAAAATGTGGTCTGTCTTTCTACAAATAAAATTACGTAGAACGGAACAAAATACTTTTATTGATATTTGAATCTTCATTTTTATATCAGAAGAATAAGAAATGAAGATGAGGAGGTTGAAATGTTTTTAGTTATTATTCGGCTTCCATATGTCAGACTGAAATCATATCCGCTTCAAAGTCTCATCTCATCTTCTACTGATAACAAAGTGTCATTTGAAACATGGATTGTATATAGTGTTTTTTTTCCTTGTATTTTCTGTTTTTTATAAATATCATTTATAAATTAATTCCCTAAATTTAAGCAGTTTGACTGAACATTCCTCTTTTTTACAGTTTTCCTCAAATAGTTGATTTCTATTTTCACATTTATGCTGCTCAATATTATGAACCAACAATCTAAAGACAAATTATTGAGATAATTTAGATTTTTCTATTATTACAGTAAATGCGAAGGTTACATTTAACTCTCACCCATTGCATTCCATAAATAGGTAATCAAATTTTCACAACTTCTCATTTTCTTTTGAGATCAAAATAAACATTTCTATCAATTATACTGTATCATTAACTTCGTCATTGTACCAATTTTTCAAGTTTCACATAGTTAGAAAAAGATTTCATTTCACTATTTTCACATATATCCTTTCTTTTCAAAATATAGTTTATGTCTCTAATACGTACGGGTTCTATTAACAGATTTTCACTAATGTTTAGATTTCTTTTTTTCAACTCAGTAACTCTACATTGAAAGCGTATATTTACAATGTACTCCCTTATAAATTACACATTTATCTCAAAACTTAATATAAATAAAACTAGTTAAAAAATATATCTTAATTTAATTATAAAAGTATAACTTACATAAACATAACATAAGCTTAACTCAATATAACTAAAATTAATTGCATTATATAATTAATTTATTATTTTTTTAATAATAATAATATTGTTATGAATATTATTTAATTGTTATTGATATTAGAAATATTATTATTATAGAGTATTATTATTATATTATCAATTAAATAATGTTGTTTATTACATTTCTGACATTGAAATAAAGCCATCATGAATTTAGAATGGTTATAATACATATTTACAATGTAATTGTGATAGTGTTTCTACTTAATTTGAAGTGATAATTGATATAGTCTGTAAATCTATATCGTTGACTAACTATGACTCAGTTATTTCTGATTCATGATAATTTATTTATGGCAATGTGGCAAGAAGACGGCAAGCCGAGCGGCTATTAATCACGAGCCAGTGCACAGGCTAACTTGACGATGAAGAAACAAAGAAGAAGTAAATTATGAGCATGAAATCAGTTTGACGCTTGTCACGTGTCGCTCAGGAATCTCTTAGCTTTGAAGCTGCAAGCCTTTGCTTTGAGAGCACCATGCCAATTCACTCTTCTCCGTCCAATGCTGTAAAAACTTTTCTATTATTCAGACATTTATTCAAAGTTATGTTCTGCTTAGAAATAGATTTCTCTGATTTATTGCATCTAGTAGTGAATGTTATGTTTGAAGACTCAGATGCTTCTAGCATTCAGAAAACTCCTCTTTTTAAGATAAACTTATTTCTAAAAAATTACATTGTTGTCTAAATATTTAGAAAGGAGGTGTTTGTTTGTATTTATATTGCACTATAATAATTGTTAAATAGTACCTTGTTTGAAAGAGGATAGCCTTATTTTCTTGCATTTTTCTCCCATCGAGTTTTCAACACCAAAAAATAATACAAATATAGTTTTAAAATATGTTAAAATGTAATTAGTCACTTTCACGGAAACTTTTTTCCAATCGTTCCGGCGTTCTTCGCGTGTGCACGATACAAGTGCTTCACACCGGTGTCGCTCAAGAGGTATATATAAATCACTTGTTAAGATCATTCCTCTACATCAGTAAAAGTTATAAGTAATAAAATTTACAACAAATTGATATCATATAGATTAAAAAAAATTAAAAACAGATCTTTAAAGAATATATGGAGATACGCAGTTGATCACAAATTTTATCTCTATAACTTTAAATTCAAAATTTCTCATTGTTACCTCACCTAAGTACTAAATTAGTGTTCATGATTTGCTTTCATTTGGCACTTACCAGTCAGTGATTAGTTTTTTCCACTTCAGCAGCTGATGTTTTAATAATTATAGTTCCTCTACTGATTTATCGGGGGCAAGCTGTCCACTGGTATCAATTTCAACACATTGCATATCAGCATTTGTTATGTAGGCCTCTAACCATACAAAGGTCCACGTTATGTCTCATTCCACTTGTGAGACACCTACCTTGCACTTCACCTCCACTGTGTTCAGTACGCGAGACTTTAAAGTGCACTTTATAAAACACATTGCGCAGATACAATGAGCTTTTTCTTGCCTCCAAACCCCTCAGATGAGCCATGCCATGACTTATATTTCCAAATTCAAAGCAATCTTAATAAATGTTAGCAAAAACCAAAACGTGATTATCACAAGTTATTACCTACCTTCTTCTGCTATTCATTAGTCATATCTGATATTAGTTCTAATCGGAATAATTCTGTATCCACGATGTAACTGGATATGTTGTTTTGTGTGTCCTGGTCAGTCACATATATTACTAATTATTGTAATTGCTCACTCACACGTGGGCTACCTCGGCCTTTATTACTAGGTGTGTCCACTTAAACTTATCACATTACACATGTTTCTGATATACGTAACTCTTGACGAGAGTACGCATGAGAGCCTCACTCTGCAACAAGTTTAGCAGGCCACCGCAAATGGATGTCTCAACATGCAGCACATTGCTGATACCAAATCAAGAAATGGGAAGCAAGCCATTAATATTTCATTCGTTTTGCCCAGTGTTTTAATTAATACTGTGCACCAAGAAGCATTACAACAGTTTGTTTACTTTTACCATAAGAAGTTAGAATATGCAAAAACATACTTATATGAAAATTAAAAGCATAAATATCCATTTGGGTTTTACCTTCCACATTAAACCCTATGTAACATCATGTATCCCATTCTTGGTATACTAAGAAATATATTTTTATTTGTTTCAAAGGAAAAAAAATTATAGAACCAAATAATCAGTTTTCATTTTCTATATTTAGTGTGTTACTTTTATTTATTAAATCTATTAGTAATCTTATATTATAATCAAACCATCGGAATTTCTCGACGTGAATTTATATGCTTATATCAAAACTACATTTAATTTAAATTAATAATTTGATTTGGAATTAGTTTTGAATCTTTCCACAGTTTTTAATGAATGTATTGTTGAATAGTCAAGGTGAATGTATAATAACTTATGTTTTCTTTATAACTCTTGTAATTTTACCTTTTTTTTCTTATTAGGACTAAATGAGATGCGCTACGTGCGAAACCAGCCGGTTGATCAAACTGCTGTTTATGAGGTAAGAGGGTTTATCTAATAATATGAAATTCACTAACGTAGACTTACTAATAATATGCACTACTCTGACCACCTAACCTGACCACCCAATCCTCTAAGACGACAATTGACCTGCACCTACTGAGGTATTTGCTTTAACTGCAGTATGGCTGTTGTTCTTGCTGTTTGAACATTTAAACTCAACACACTTACACTAAAGGCTCTCCTTTTGTCTGTGGCACCAGTCCTGTCATTTGTTGAAAAGGATGTTTCAGGTGGAGTAAGAAAACACTCGAGTTAATTAAATATGCTTTATTAGGATCTCATATGTACAAAAGGATGAGTATAATACGCATCCTTAAAACTATGTTAGGCTTATCCTCATGTAGGAAACGTATTTCTATATAGAATACAATGTACACCAAATAAATAGGACCATTTTACGCATTTCAATTCGTTTTAAAACATAAATATATTCCATCTTTATAACTTAATATCTATTAAAATTCTGTCTACATTGTTTTACTTTTTATAAAATGGTAAAGCTCAAAAATACATAGAAATTACTTAAAACCTAATTGAAAATATAAAGCTCACTGAAATTTCATATTGCAACTATTACCTTAAAACATTAAATATCAACAGGAGTATAAAAATGGTAATCTAGTAACTACATAGGAAGTAATATGTATGTACAAAGGGTGTTGGGACGGTGTCTACCCAAGAAGTTCTCGGGACTAGAAGCTTATGCGAGTTCCAAAGGGCTTGCGCAGACCTTACGAGCTCTCAGTTTTGCTGAGAGGACGAAGTCCTGCCACACCTCACTGCCGTTTTCTTCGAGGCTCCACGGGTCAAGTTCGAGTAGGTTCATTACTGTCAGCCGGAAAGTGTTGTCAATTTAAATTGTGTCTGTTTTATTAATAAACAAGACTTGGGTCAGCTTCAAAAATTTGGACTATGGATTAACCTGAAACAGAGATACCAATTTATTTAATCCATCGTAATTATTAATTAATTTTCCTAAGAAATTATTAATGCAAACTACTATTAGATACACTACTGTTTATATGAGAATAATAAATAACAAATGAAGAAATACAAATTTAAGGGAAAGAATTAAAAATTGCTAAATAACCAAACACCCAAGAGTTAGGGATTCGAACCAAGTCTCCGAAATATAAAGTAATAAATCATCCTTGATGTGGTTATAGATATAATAGCGACAGTTGAAGTATTAACTTCATATTAATGATTAATGGTGTAAGAAGAGCCATTAGTTCCTAAATACCCGAGATCATGAGTAGTATATTTCGGCCATCAATTCCTTAGGTTATTCTATTTGTTCGTCGCTATATAATAATCATGGTTAATGTCTAATAACCACCACTAACTCTTGATGATAACTTGAACAAATTGCATGACCACTCGGATTAGAAGAATCCCCAACAACCATATCAAGTTCAATAGTTAATTGTCTTCAGTTGATCTTAATTAGATTAAATAATAGCCACAGTATTTTAATTTCAAACAAAACTTAAAAAAGTATAGACAATAATTATCAGTACTTAAGAAAACAAAGTGGTTAGTCAAAATATAGTACCCGTAAAGTTGATATACAAAGCATCTCATATTTATTGATATTTCGTTATTCTTTAATAAATAAAGATTTTTTTAAGAAGTTAATACTTCAATATTCCCCCCCATTATTGCAAACTTCCAAATTATTGCTTAGAACAAATTCAAAGCTTGTTCTTATTATTATAATTCTTATTTAAATTAATAATATATTTCTAAGAACCGTCTGCCAATAGAACTTAACAGTTCTCAATTCCAGAGCAACTAAGTTCTCTCAAAAGTTCATCCTATTGGAGAGCACGAATCTCGCAGCTAGGCAATAACAACAAACTTCTGTACACAGAGGCATTAGCCTCTACTGACCAGTGTGCCACAAGTGTTTGGTTATCAGTCAGTGATGGCCGATAGCTAGTATTGCAATCTTTTCCGAAAAACTAAACGGCTCTTTGTATCTCCCAAGACAGTGGCTAAGACCATTCTCTCACACAAGTTCATCTTTAAAAGAAAGGCGAAATGAATGTTTTAGATTTTGTTCAACTATATACTCAAAAAATAGACAAATTGTAATTGCTGAATGACAATTTTCATTTTTCTGATTTCTTACTTCACGTGTTTATAATGGAATCATGTTATATATGTATGTGATATAAGATTTTTAGGGTTGAGGTCTTATGATTAAAACTACTTCTTTCGCCGACGTTTTGACATATATTGTCATTTTCAGGGTTACACAAGTTTTTTTTTACAATTACCATTATTACTACTACAATTTTGGTTATTCATACTTTTACATTTTTAAATGAAGGGTAATGCAGAGGTAGTGATTGATAAATCTGGTATTACAATGATTCATCTTCACATTGATAAATGTTTTATTTATTTATTTTTTAAAATTATATCAGCAGTATAGAGCTCAATTCGCTTACTTCGGAAATCTATTCCTTTTTCAACATTCCTTAATTTACTGCATTACCATTACATGGTTTATAAATCCGGGCTACTGGCTGTTTGTTAGAGGTTTCATTACTGTTATGATCTCTTTTGAATTTTGAAGATCCAGTGTTTACATTATCAACCCAGTGTAAACACTGGGTCTTCAAAATTCAAAAGAGAACATAACAGTAATGAAACCTCCAACAAACAGACAGTAGTCCGGATTTATAAACCATGTAATGCAGTAAAGGAAGGAATGTTGAAAAAGGAACAGATTTCCGAAGTAAGCAAATATTGATCTCTATACTGCTGATATAATTTTAAACAAAAAAATGGAAAAAAAGTCATTCATCAATGTGAAGATCAATAATTGTAATACCTGATTTGTGTAGTCCTGAAGATGACATAATGATATGTCGAAAAATCAGTGAGAGAAGTAGTTTTAATCATAAGACCTCAACACTCAAAATCTTATATCATATGAATATATATAATATATTAAGAAAACAAAGTGGTTAGTCACTTTGAAAACAAATCATGATGGATATATATGTATAAATATATCTATTTCCCATATTCTTAGACACTGAAAATCAATCCATTTATTACGTTTTGTGTAACAAACTAAAAATATTAATGAAACTGCGGGAGCGTTATCAAGAGCTGGTTAATGATAAGACATTATTCATTGTTATTTGTTAAGATAATTTTTTATTTAAAATCAACCATTTGTGCCAAAATAATATAATTATGTAATTACTTCATTATATAACCACGATCATATGTACTCACTATAAGTGTAAGAGAGCGGGAATGGACCGATATAAACTAAATTCGTCAACACCATTAAGTAAAAAGAAAAAAAAAACTTATGAAGTGATAGTTGACAAAAATGAAGACTGCTAAGTCAAATCACTTGAGCTGGCGAAAGGAAATATAACTAGAAAATGTACAATATAACCTAAAACATACAGCAACTGAACAAAATAATCAACAGTATGCTGGATAGAAATGCAGACCAAGGGGATGAAAAAATGTCTTCATCATGAGATTCACCAGTGTCAAGGCACTGGAACTTTTTTATTCTTCCTCCCGACGAGGACCAAGATACTCGTATCATAATCAAATTATACTCAAAAATAGCATATTTTGAGGGTATGTGCTGACTACCTTTTCTCAAAATTACGTGGACAAAGATGGGTGTTATGGTACATTTTATGATTTTAGAACGGTTGAACCGTCTTCTGGAGAGATAAGGGAGGGAAACCAAGCGTCTTGGAACAGACACGGTTGGAGACCCAACGGGTCATAGAGCAACATAATTTCTCTGTTTCTTTATGTACATTGAACTGTATTTGTCTATTTCGGATCGTATTTTCATCGAAAAAGTGTAAATATATGTATATATATATATATAACAAGATTTCACATAAACACGTGAAATAACAATCAATGATCAAACCACAATATGAAATGGGGAAAAAAACTAAGATCTTTCAACCGTATCAAGCGGTCTTCCTCAGAATTAAAAACCTACCCAAGGATCCAATGTTGGTTTTTGACTCTGACGAAGACCGTTTGTTAGGGTTGAAAGATCTTAGGTCCCCCCCCCCCCCCCCATTTCATATTGTGGTCATTTATATATATATACCATTGGTCCAATAATGACATCAAAAAATTTTGATAAATAACTGTCCTCTTCAGAGTCACTAAGACTTGTATTTACTAAGTATAAAGAAGAAGAGTACTGCAAGTGAGATGGTATTATTGTTTAATTGATGTTTGCCATAATGTATGGTCTATGACAGGACAACTACACAGCACTCGCGACTTGTCTATACGCCACCTATAGCATGCTCCTCTTCTCCGACGACCCTTTACGAGTACTGTCGTCCATCAAATCAGAAATAATTCGTCATCACTACTCGCTGAGGCTATAGTAGGCAAAGTATAAGCCTTAACATGGGTATCTTGTGTAATCTGATGAAACAGCATGATATTCTCCTACGAAAGGTTATAAAAATAATAGATGGTGGCCTATAGTAGTACCAACCAAATGCCGGGATCAGCATCGGCTGTTATACAAACTCTACTGCAAATTATCATATAATTATCGAATGTTCTAGAAGCAAATTAACAAACTAAAACTATAATATGTAACAGTTATACAATTGTAAAAAAAATTATTTACAGCCTTTCTGAACAACAAAAGAACCTCAAATAAATATATGAATTAGTAGAAATATTAACCTCCTATATTTTAGAAATCCGTTTACTAATGTTTACAAGCTATTTGAAAGTACATAAGTAAGAGTTTACAAGAATATGAAATACTTTGTTATATTGGGTTTACCTTATTTCTTATTGGTTTACCTTATAAAGAACCCAATGATGATATTCATTTACTAAAATCATTAACATATGGAGAGTTAGCAAAGAAAGCTCTCCGCCCAGTTCTACTTGAGACAGCATCATCATATACAAAGTTCTGCACTCATTAATAAAGACCCAAGAAGATTAACACACTGAGTTTATAAGCCTACAAAACCCGTAGACAACCAACATGTCTGGAAGTTAATGCCAAGATAATCGCACAGTTGTTTACACAAAACAATAAACTACTTTCAAAAAACGCACAAATACATTCATTCAGTTGCGTTCAATCAGACTGACTCATATACAAGAATATCAATACTTTTTCCCAGGCATCTAGAGGTAGATCAATGAACAGTGTTATCAAGACCATAAGGAAGAATCAATTTATAACAAGCGTTATAGTAAAATGCTGTGGAATAATAGATTATTTTTGATAGGGAGTTTATATCTCATAAATGGAGTTCATTAATTATTTCTCATAAATGTTGTCAACATATATCCGACGATGGCAATAAAATGGCACTGAGAGCTTCTGAAGACACCTATATTTGGCTTCCTGGAGCCCATCTTTCACCCTTCGTAAATCAAAAAAGCGCTATTGTCTTTATGGAGTTTTATGACTAAATTTTTATATTTCGTTATTACAATGATTATTATTGTTATTATTTATATTAGTTCGAGGTTTATCATTTACACTTCTCCAGCTTTTGGTTTTTTATTTTTCTTTGGTTTATACTAATGTCTAGCGATTAGAGTGCATTACGTGAAAGCCTTTCTCTTTTCTCCTGAAGACGGATTGACCCAACATTTGAGTTGTATGTGTGTTTCTTTACTCTGTGTGTTATTCCTCTTCGATTTTTAACTCATCGTTTGTCCAGTTTGAATCGTCTCTCGGGAATTATAGTGAATACATATATATATTTTTAATATATATAGATATACATAAAATATTATATATTAAATATCTGCAATTAATATATATACAATACGTAGCACAAGATTTCGCAGTAAACATTTAAAATAAAAATCAACCGTCACTACCAGTGAGACTCTGACGAGACTACTTGTTTTAGATGAAAGATTTTAGTCATTTCTCTGATTTTTATACTGTTTTTAAAAGGTTTATATATACCTATATATATATATATATATATGTTCGTCTTTATATTTTATTTGTTCGTCATACTCTCTCATTCTATGTATCAATATAATATTCTTGGAAAACCCTACTCATATATATATTTGTAAAATATTATGAATCGTCTCTATTAAATTTAATAGATCTATATTATAACATTAGTAACGTCTCTTCAAACTTGATACTTTCGTCACGAGGGCAATAGCTCTTCAAAGAGGTTGACAGCTAGCGGATAGTTTTTTACTTTTTCTTATGTACTCCTTTGTTTCCCCAAAATCCCTTTCTGGACATTAGTCCTTTCTGCACTTTCACTTTTAAAATACCATCTTCCCTCATCTTCTCATCCTCACCAGAAGTTTTCTCCACTAGTGTTCAGTTGGGTTTTTGACTCTGACGAAGACCGCTTGTTACGGTTGAAAGATCTTAGTCTTGTTTTCCCATTTCTTATTGTGGTTTGATCAGATATATTTGTATATATATACCTTCATTTGACTGCTGGCGTTCCAAAGACACATGCCCATGAAAGGCACAAGGTACAGTTAACTAGAGAGATGCTTGTGCAAGGTACTAGCATTAACCAACGAGAGAATGATAAACTGCATATTTTAGAGGCTTTATATTTAAAGAAAGTAATCCCTCAATTAATCTTCAGGTAAAAGAAATGTTCGTTATTCCAACAAACAGGAATATAGAGCCTAACATGAAGTATTAACAACTGAAACCTGTACTCTGATTGGCCAATAAGGTAAGTCCATTGGATCAATCAGAAATCACACCTACTAAGGAAGTCTATATAAGCATCCGTCCAGAAGCGAAATTTTACATGACGATGACCAACGTAATTATGGTCAAATGCTCGAATGAATTGATGTCCCTTGGACAATTGATGTGGAAGCTCCAACCACAAGATAGAAGAATCACCAGCAAGATCGAGGCCAGCAGCTCAAAAACTGTGAGAGCAGAAGCTGCTGCTACTTTTAACAATATTTCATTACAAGAAGATTTGCTGTATATATATATATATCAATTATAACGATTGTAACACAAAAAAGACGGAGACATAACTGGCTTCTATACTTTGAGAATTTCATCGGGGGGCGACCATTGTCGAAATATAGAAGTGAACGTCTGTGTCTACGTTTGTGTTACTTTTGTTATAACTTTTACCTATAAATTCTAACTATTTATATACGTATATACGGAAGTATCACAATAAACATATGTGACCCTATAATCATTGAAATGCTGATTATAACTAAATACTAAATGTTTTTCCATTTCTTTTGCTACTTTAGCATATATATATATATATATACATGATATTCACAGTTGTATTCTATATTATATAAAATAAATGAAGTGAAATGAATGCGAGTAAAGGATTTCTGAGGAAACAGATAAATTGTTTAGAAACACGAGCCATTTTATGAGTTAGCTAGACTCGAATTTATAATGGAAATAACAAGTGTTTGATATTGAATGTATGATTAAATGGCGAGAAATTTTTATTAAAAGGTCATTTTTGAATGAACTAGGACTGAATGAGAAGAGAAGTGGGACGAGAGAGGAGATGCGAGGAGAGCAGCAGACCTAACTCCCTGAGCTGTGACCTTAATGCTCTATTGTTTGAAGAGTACTCCTTTTGAAAAAACCGGCGTAATAAAAGGCTCTCACTTGTCCCTCTAATTACCTTAATCTCCCACTCTGCTTGTTTGTCAAAGTCAGAGTTTAATGCCGCAGTAAATCCATTCTGAAATGAATTTATTGTAATAATGTATAAAACAAATCTAATTTGAAATTCAGTTACATTTAACTTTACTACACTCATTTTAATTATTTTTATTCAGAAACAAATTTACTTCTTATTTAGCAAGAGAAATAAATAATCAAATGAATATTTTTTCTAACAATGTTTAAATGAAAAACCGATAATAAAATGCTTAAAAGAATTATATAATTTGGGTAGTTATGGTGATATAATTGTTTTGTCACTTCTATATTCAAAGGTGTCTATATTAAATTTTAAGTTAATGAGAATGCTACAGTTAAAGTAACAAATAAAGTAAAATGAAAAAGAAAGTTTAAGACGGACGCCTTGTACATGTTAAATGCTAATTTAAAAGCTAGAACTAGAATGATTAAACAAAAAGGTGTAGAAAACTTTCTGTCAAATGGAAAAAATAATTTTTATTCAAGTTCCTCCCGAAAATTACAACATTAGCGCCAAACTTCATGTTCTGCCAGAGAGTGAAAAGAAACTTCAATATGAACACTTTTGGTTTGGGACTGAATTCAAAAAATAGACTGAAACCATTTTTTGGAGTTAGAGGACGTTAAAAATCGTATATTTCCGTTGAAAACTCAAAAGCAGTACTGTCATACCACTACAATATAGAGGTTAAATTAACTGAAAAATGAATGGCATATACCAATAATACTGTAACTATTCAGAATGAATATTAAAGGAGTTGATATCAAGCTGTTCTTATTTGAATCCGTGTGAAAAAAATACATGTTTGTTCTGTAGTATCCTTGTGCCTCAGAATACTTACCTCCAGCTCAGTTTACCCAAGGCTATTGGCTGTTTGTTCATAATATCCTCCTTAGTGATTTTAATTAAGATAGGGTTGAAAGGTTAGGAAAAAAAAGTGGATCTAATTAAAAGTAACATCTGACTGATATACTAAAAACAATCTTAACCAGCAATACCGATGGTCATGGCTGTCAGTGAAAACGATTTATAGTTAAGGCGAGATAAGACAACAATCCCAATGTTAAAATACATTTGTATCCTGGGTGTCAATAAAAAAAATGCTCATTTCTAATAACTAAATAATTTCTTTCTTCAATACCCATGTTTATGAAGGCTTAAAGCTCTTCGGGCTGAAAAGAACGAATAGTGGCGCTATTTTTGAACGGCACGTATTTAAAATATAGATGACCCTCAATACCGGAGCACTAATGTCACGTTGTGTCATTTATCCAAGTTCTAAGTTCAGGCAATGTTGTTTAACTTTGGTAATCTAACAGTATTCAACATGGCTATGACCGTACGTAATACATAAAAGGAGTTGCAAATTAATGATGTTGTACACAAAATATGACACCCAACACCAATATCACTACATATGATTTCTTGATGAAATGTTTCTAGGAGGCAGATTGGATGAAAGAATTTCATAGAATGTTCTGTATCATATCCAAGGACGTACAATTAAGCATTCCTGTTGTGAAACATCGTTTAAAGTTAGGTGTGAGATAAATTTCTTTCAGATATTTTTGCCAATCATCTGTCCGATACATGGAAGCAAGGGAAATAATACTACCTCTATAAATTATAAGCAACTCAAACTATACTATGTTTTTTCATCCAATCGTTTTTAAAATGTTCTTTACAACAGTGTCCTGGCATGATTTGCTGAGATTCCTAATGCAATCGCATTTTGCATGAGATGACAGATACGAAGGGCACATAGAAGTCTGCGCGCGAGAAGCAACACGGGCTGTTGCATCATTTTCAGGTTTGTTATTTGATATATCCCTTTTAAGAAAAGCTACAAGACACGCGTTCCAATAATAGTCAATGCAAAATAGTTTTGTGCTAATAAGTATTTATTGGCTTAGATTCAGTGTCTGTTAATTCTTGACCCCTGTGGTATATCTCGTATAACTTGATATTCTGGCTTAACACTTCCATGTACAAAAGAATACAATTACTTTTGTTTCGTCCATCTGAACGTGACTTCTTTAACAGTTCTCATTAAGAAGCGCAAATAGTTTCTTCAATATTTAAATAAAGGTATTTCTTATGTATTGTACTTCAATGACAAAAGTGTTGGTCATTGGTTCTACAGCCAGAGAAATTGCTTCACACTCATGACATTCGTCACTGATCTTGTTCCCTGATTAAATTAAAGTCATTCCTGAGGTAGTCCCTGAATCGAGAGTATAATATAACCGAGCAGTGGACGACGTGTTTGCTGATGTTCCCGATTCATGCTTGACTTTGACAAAGGTGACCGCTTGACCGATGTCGTCAGTTTAGAAATAGCATTTAATGAACCAACAAAAACATCTGTCAATTCAATTTAACTTTGAAGATAGAATGACTTTTAATAGAAACATAATTTATAATTATTCAAAAACTATAATAAACTCTATTTACAATTATTTTACAAAGTATATTTCTTTGAAACACCCTCTATATTTGATAATCGACATTATGAATAATCAAAGGTTCTCCTCTGGTCTCGATTTACAGCGTTTGAGTAATGTGGAAGGTGGTCCGCTGTTCTCTCCTCTTTAGCGCAGAAGGAGTAGGTCAGGGAGTCTACAGTACCCAAAATAATTAATTCTTATAACATTATTACTGAATTTTAGTATTTTTTGTTTATGCGTAATTGCTGATGAACGAAACAGGGAAATCAGTTTTTATAGGCTTTATTGTTTTTATGAATTATTTTAAATTTATAAGTTTTACTATAGTTATATTTGATATATCTGTTAATGTTAATTTGGGGATATATTTTTGTCAGATATCATCTGAATTCTGTTCATGGTAGCCCACAATATAAATTTAATGTTTGTTTCATATTCTTTCTACTTGTCACTTATGACATTCATTTTTAACAGGATGATATGTGATAAGTCTTGAGCTGTTATGTAAGAGTTAGTAAGATGGACAGAGCTGAGGACCGTACTCAAGATATATCAGGGATGAGGTAAAAGTAACAAGGAAAATAACGTTAGAGGTCTATTTCAAAATGAGGTGTGGGCTGGTGTTGTTTTATGGCTTCTCTAATGGTAGCGATAAAGAGGCTGAGTGGAAAAGACTCGATTAATCAATACGGAGCTGTCGACTGCGGCCACCCAGCAGGCGGCCATAAACAGTCACCCAACCCGCCAATTCCGCCATTGCTTTAATTAATCGGCCAGCCCTGCTCGGCTCGCTTCATTTACTTAACAGATTACTTCGGACAAATTGTTGAAGGAAACAAAGAAAAAAGTGAAACCTCAAGATGACCTTGAGGCGGCTTGACTCTCCAATCTCCTCCTTCACGACGCTTACGTAAGCTTTAAAACTAAATGTTCCAAACATTCAGCATAAAACTATAAAACACTAGCACTCACGCCCAACTGTCTCGGGACTCCCAATCAAACTGAATTTATAATTCCATCTGAGAACACTTCTCTAAATAAAAGGTAACTTCAACTATCTACCAGTGTAATATTATAAAATAACCAAAAACAATGAAGTAAATATTGTCTTAAACGAAAACTCAATGCCTTTTTACCATCATAATATTGAATATTTCTGACTAAAGAAATCGTTAAAGCCCCTACTTTATAAAGTTGTCTGGTTTGTTGTCGTCCTGGTAGAGCTTACAGGCATCCTGCGTCACACTTTACATGGCGCCACAAAATATGAATAGACGATTGAACTGAGACTAGAAATTATGCGAATGATAAAGGTTTGACGAGAGTTCTTCGAATGCGTATTAAAATTCTCAAGTATTAGATAAAAGTCGGATTGATAACAAAATCTAATTACTCGTAATATGTATCATTTTAAATGAAATTCTATAATGTGAATTAATTATTAGTTTATGTATATAATAAAATTAAACTGTCTGTCACTAAAAATAAAAAATAGTTAACTTCCAAACCAGAGTGTATTTACTTAAATCATACTAGTTAAACACTGAATTAAAACATGATAGTAATATTAGGATATAAGGTAATAAGGTATTAGGGTATTAATATTAGAGTTTAGGCAATACACTGGAGGGTATGGGATGGGAATGAACGCTTTATAGTGTAGCATTCCGATGCAGTAACTGGCAGCTGTGTATAGATATTATATGGGTGCAATTATAGTGCTATTTCTGCAGTCGTGTATAAGCTCTATATGAGTTGAACATAATACTATTGCTGTTCGAAAATACGCTACTGTTGGAGAGTATGGGCTATGTATATGGACTGCGACAGCGCATTCATGTTAGTCTTGAGAGGGATGGGTGTGTACAATAACCAAGGTACGAGTGAAAGTGGCTTGCAAGTAGCTAATGTTGGGCTGTGACATTGAAAAGTTATATGTTTTATTTAAATTTAATTTACATTTCATGGTGAAGCCACTATGACAAGACAATATCCTGATGAAGGAGGCTGACAGATCTCTATAGGAACTGTGATAATGTAACATTATAATGCTGGGGCTAGATTTCTGATAAACTGACCTTGTAACTATCACTATCTTTGTCTCATTGATCATTGTCTCGAAACAGATTGAATGACCTTGATGACTGTAACATTATAATGCTGGAGATCATCAAATCTGTTATAGTGTAACAGTGTAATATTGGAGGCTGACAGATCTGTGTAGGAACTGTGATACTGTAACATTATAATGCTGGAGATCATCAAATCTGTTATAGTGTAACAGTATAATGCTGGAGGCTGACAGATCTCTATAGGAACTGTGATAGTGTAACATTATAATGCTGGAGATCATCAAATCTGTTATAGTGTAACAGTGTAATGCTGGAGGCTGACAGATCTCTATAGGAACTGTGATAGTGTAACATTATAATGCTGGAGATCATCAAATCTGTTATAGTGTAACAGTATAATGTTGGAGGCTGACAGATCTCTATAGGAACTGTGATAGTGTAACATTATAATGCTGGAGATCATCAAATCTGTTATAGTGTAACAGTGTAATGCTGGAGGCTGACAGATCTCTATAGGAACTGTGATAGTGTAACATTATAATGCTGGAGATCATCAAATCTGTTATAGTGTAACTAGTGTCAATGCTGAGCTTGACAATCTCTATAGGAACTGTGAATACGTGTAACATTATAATGCTGGAGATCATCAAATTGTTATAGTGTAACAGTATAATGTGGAGGCTGAGATTCTATAGGAACTGTGATAGTGTAACTATTATAATCTGGTCATCAAATCTGTTTAGTGTAACAGTTAATGCTGAGCTGTACATATATCTTATAAACTGTATAGTGTAACATTATAATGCTGGAGATCATCAAATCTGTTATAGTGTAACATTATAATGCTGGGGCTAGATTTCTGATAAACTGACCTTGTAACTATCACTATCTCTGTCCCATTGATCATTGTCTCGAAACAGATTGAATGACCTTGATGACTGTAACATTATAATGCTGGAGATCATCAAATCTGTTATAGTGTAACATTATAATGCTGGAGGCTGACAAATCTGTGTAGTGACGTGATACGTGTAACATTATAATGCTGGAGATCATCAAATCTGTATTGTAACTAGGTATAATGCTGAGGCTGATCAGATCTCGTTGAACTGTGATAGTAACATTATAATGCTGGAGATCATCAAATCTGTTATAGTGTAACAGTATAATGCTGGAGGCTGACAGATCTGTGTAGGAACTGTGATAGTGTAACATTATAATGCTGTGGCTAAATTTCTGATTATCTGACATTATAACTATTATTGTCCCTGTCCTATGGACCACTGTCTCTAAACAGATTGAATGACCTTTATGATCTTTGAATCTATCACAGCTTCATGAATGGTCATTTATGACAGCGTCTTGAAACATGTTTGAGAAAGACATTTTAAGCCTTTTTCATGCAGTTGAATCAAGTGTAAACCTCTTATACAGGCTGAACTGTTGGAGTTTAACATTGAATCAGTGAGCTATATTTATTAGGTAATCTTTGAAATACTTTATAATTTTCACCCAACTTATTACCAGTTTTTGAGTGTTATATTTTACTAGATTTTTTAAAAAATTTAAAAAATTAAATTTGTGAAATATTTTTTTCAATGAATTGAAACAATCGTGAGCTACATATATGTAAGAGAAAAGTTATCCTGTATGATTTTCTCAATTTTGCCGGTGTCTTCTGTTTATATGTCTATGTACTTTTATTAAATTTAATGATATTACATGGCTTGACATTATTTGATAAACATTTTTTAATGCTATTCCTCCTTCATTGCTTTTTTATATTAGTCTCCAAGGTATTAATAAAAGGAAATTAGAGTAAAAATATCTCAAGTGAAACGTAACTTTGAAAGCTTCAAAGATAGTTTATTGTATTAAAAGTTTTTTGAAATGTACTTCTTTTTTCATGCTAATACTTTTGAACGGTCATTTTAATATGTTTTTTTATAGAGATTATGAATAGTATAATGGTTAATTAAAAAAAATCTGTACTACATATTAAGGTAAAAGGCATACTGAAGCGAGCGTGTCCATGCACAAAAAGCTACAATAAAAGGGAAAGGTGTAAATGAAGCATGCAATAGGAGTGACAGAACAATTAGTGTACTGCCAAGGTGACTAGAAGAGCTTAACTACACATCTACAAGGTGGTCTAAGCAGATTTCTAAGTCGCTTCTCGACTCCACTCACTGCGTGCCCAGTCCTCGACCTGCCGCACGGCTTCACCACTGCCACTCAACCAACCGTCAATTAAAATATCAAATCAACCATCCTCCTTAGTGTCAAAACTTTGAAATTATCAATCCTGTCATGTGTTTTTCTAAATTATTTTTCCTATGACTTTTACTTGTATTCTATTAATTTCAGTTGCTTCAATTTTTTTATTAGAATTCAATTATTAAAGAATATTATCAAAATATTAG
The DNA here is from genome assembly GCA_026182355.1 of Hermatobates lingyangjiaoensis. Classification (NCBI taxonomy): domain Eukaryota; kingdom Metazoa; phylum Arthropoda; class Insecta; order Hemiptera; family Hermatobatidae; genus Hermatobates; species Hermatobates lingyangjiaoensis. The sequence continues at coordinate 2,628,908 of JAPFBL010000105.1, read as the reverse complement.
TATTTAACTGAATATATTAAAACTTAAAAAAAATAATATATAAGAAAAATGTGTAACATTTGTAAAAAAAATTACTCTTTTACATGAACTAACAGTATTTCTAAAATGCGAGTGTCTTTCGCAATTCATAGGCGAAACCGTTTGATGAAATATCCATTTTTCATTTCTTTTTTTAATTATGAAGTATTAATAATTCACTGTCATTAACAAATTTACAAAAATATAGTTTTGTATAAATTAAATAATATAAAATTATTACGATTTTTTTTTTATTAATTACTTTAAATTATTTCATTTTTACTTCTATCTTAATTTTAGAATTGAAAATTATAGGAAAAGTCTCCACATAATCAGTTTTATCATAAAAGAAAGATTTTCAAAAATTCAATATCCTTCTTTAGGATTATCATTTTTAGGGCATAAATCTAAAAGTAAATAGTACATGTTGTAATTACATGTTTGAAACAGGCTGTAATATGGTAAGTTATAGTAAGAGTTGCGGAGACTTTTTTTATAGTTTTTATTAATGTTATTGAAGCTTGATCATGGCGGGTTATTTAGTTAGGGCACGGGATTGTGACTGTGATGGATACAGGTTTATGGACACGGTGTTGGACCGCAGGGCGTGGAGTGAGACGTTAGCCTGTGATAAGAAGATGGCTTACTGGTAGTAGAGGCTGGAGGCCCACCAGGTACTTGCTACTATCGCCAGCCACATCTACACAGACAAACACAACAAACATCCTTACTGCATTACAACAAAACAACACATTAGCAACATCATATAGTTACCTGTCGTCTCCTGAAAACAAACAACAACATATCAGGAAAGAAAAACAACTCACAAACAAATGTTCACTCTTAAAGCCACCACAAGGTGAAACCTAGCTAAATTAATTATTTCAACAATTTTTTTAAATCCAGGATAAATACAAAAAGAGGTGCACAAGTATTATGTAAATTTATTAATTTATGACGAATTAGTCATGAAAATTGTATGAAGAGATTGAACAATCAATTTTAAAACTTTTTAAAAGAAGTTAATTACCTCTGTTATTGATTTACCTGTTTCAAAGCATATTATTACAGGTTTTATATAGTTTGTCAAAACGTTAACCAGTGTATTATATATGCATATCCTCTGTCACCAGCTGTTCTTCTCAATGTGCCTCCCTATGATTTAAAGTGAATAGTGCCCTTGAATAGTACTGAACCAGAAATATTACTTACTGAAAATGAATCATATAAAGTTGGACCATTTCAATTAAAATTACTTCACATTAAAGACTGGCGGACATCCACCACCCAACGTTATATGCTCTACCCCCCTCCCCCTCCCAATTACTTTAATAAAACCAGCAGCATACCTGCTAATATAAATATATTTTATTATACATGTATAATATTATAATAAATTTTATTTAATTATTATTATATATATTGTAATACATATCTATATGAGTTCTGTGCGGTGAGATTTGTTGTTGTTTCTGTATGATCTTTCCTTTTAAATGTTTGATAAATCAATTTTTGAAACTAAAAACTTCAGTGATACAAAGTGAAATCCCTCAGAGCATTTATTTCCACCGTTTTCTTATTTCCTTTCAGTTTAAACTTCATTGATTGCATCACGTGGTTATTTTGATTCTTCAGACAAAACTAAGATCTTTCAACCGTAACAAGCGGTCTTCGTCAGTCAATTTTGTCAGTTGGGTTTTTGACTCTGACGAGGACCGCTTGTTACGGTTGAAAGATCTTAGTCTTGTTTTCCCATTTCTTATTGTGGTTTGATCATATATATATATATATATATATATATATATATATTCGTTGCAATGTTGACCAATAGGAGTGAAGAAGTTTACAGGTTCATGTGTGAGATCCCAGTTACCCGATGCTCAGCGAAGCCTCAGTCATTCTGCCAATGGGTATAGAGGTTTCACAGTCCCTCTGTGGCATGAACCTGTAAACTTCACTCCTATTGGTCAACATTGCAACGAATCATATTCCTTTCCCCGGACAACTCATAGAAAACTATATATATATATATATATATATATATATATATATATATATGACCACCGTTTCAATGACTGTTTCAGGGTACAAATCCTCAAACAAATCCCCTAGTCTTATTTCCATGTCACTTTTAGAGCTTCCGAAGAGCCATTCATATGCCTCCTTGGGGCTGGCTCCCCTTCTGGTCTTAACCTCCACCGTTAATTACTATTATTTTTTTTTAATACATTTTCTTTTTAATTTTATTTGCATTCTTATTGTTGTCTTCATTTTTATTTCGTATTATATATATTTTATCTTATTTTATAAATAAATATTGGAGGGATTTCTATTTTTCCTCTCCTCCGCTGGGGGGCAGCATTGTGGTGGTTCCACGTGTTACTCTGGAGGCCAGTAGTAGTTTGCTTCTCAACGCTAGTACTTCGCACTTCTTCCCGATGACGACGGATGTCGAAATATCGAAGTGAGTTCTGTAGTGTCTTTCTGTGTTCTTTCCTATGTGTTAAAGTTTATATATATATATACTTAAAATTAGAAAAAAACGATCCAAACTGGACGCAAATCAGCTGAAAAACGAAGAAAAGCAACACACAGAGAAAGAGACACACTTACAAACTTAAATTTTCTCCTGAAGACGGGGAAAGCACTTGGTGCTTGGTCGCCCTTTCTATTTTCTCCTGAAGACGGATCATCCGAAAATTTGAGTTTGTAAGTTTGTCTCTTTCTCTGTGTGTTGCTTTCTTCGTTTTTGAGCTGACCATATATATATATATATAAAAGATTTCACGTAAACACGTGAAACAACAATCAATGATCAAACCACAATATGAAATGGAAAACAAGACTAAGATCTTTCAACCGTAACAAGCGGTCTTCGTCAGAGTCAAAAACCGACTGACCCGACAATTATATTACAATGTGTATTTATATTGACGACAATTTTATTTTATATATATATATACTTTCAGATCAAAACCCAGAGAAGACACTAACATAACTCACTTCTCAAGAGAAGGCCACCTTGGATTATCTACAAAGCAGAGATTTTTTCCTGATTAAGTATGAAATACAAAAATTAAGAATATTAAGTAAGTAAGTTAGTGTTTCTCTGCGTAATTTGCTCTATGACTTAATATCCTTTTGGACCCTTTAATTTGTTATTCACTATGTATATATCATAAGCGGTATATTTTGTGAAAATCAACTATAACCAATTATACAGCATGATTTATTCTTAAAACATGCTAAATTAATCATTAAATATTATTATTAATGAAACTTTAGATAGTAGTAAAGAGTAATTTACAAAGAAACCAACAATATCTGAAATAAAACTACATTACTATTTTCTTTAAACACAGGGTAATGCGCATTTTAAAATGCTATACGATTACACCAACAACTAGAGAAAGATTCCAGTTTCTTACACGACATGTATAAGGGACAACGTAATCGTTCAGACATTGGATGCGATTGTTGGAAAAATAATAAAATCTTCCAACCATAAATATTTTATTCAAACGACGCGTTTGATCTAATAATATTCAATTGTATTACATTGAATGATTCGATACTATTTACACCTTACTTATTTACTATTCTTAATATTTTGACTACAGTCTTAATGAAGTGACAATCTCTGCTTGATTCATAATCTAAAGTGGCCTTCCCTTATGTTATGTTAGTGTCTTTTCGTATTTTGATCTCAAAGTAGATATACCTTCTTCTTCATATTACTTCATAAGTTTGATTAATGAAAATGATTGAACCTTTACTGGATCTAAACTTTAGATGAACACTAAACCTGAAGAAGAACAAAACGTTGGAAACGCGTTGTTTGTAAAAGATATTTTTATATATGAAGACTTTTATTACTTTTCCAAATATTATTAAATATTGCATAGTAATCGAAGGAAAACTTTTGAACCATATGGGTATTTCCAAAAGGTCAGAAAGCCAGTCGCATTATATGGACTTCACTTGTACATCTATCTTGGTATGTGATGAAACTAACGCGGTAATAGAATGAATAAGAGGTGAACGTCACAACATTTCTACCATGCAGTATAACTTCGCTGTAGATGCTCTGTTTTACTTGAAAAACTCTATAGTAAAGAATAATTATAAAATAATTATCAGCCTGTAGTCTAAAGTTAGCCAATTTGTTTGTCAAAATAAATTGATTATTTGAGGAACTAAAGACTCGTTATTAACTTAAGTGTGCAAGCATTAGCATGAATACTGAGATATATTGTCCCTTTAAAATCGTAAGAACGTAACGGTTTTCACCAGAATTTTTAGATTAAAGACAAAAACTTTTAATTTGTTTGAAAATTACTTTCCTGATATGTCATTTCATAGAACACACAAACAAAAATTATATAAACATTTGAACATATTTAATAGAGATTGGCTTGTGTTAAAAAAGCAATGGAGATTATCTGAGTAATAAAGCTATGATTGTGGATATATACAAAGGTGTGATTTAGGTAGGTGTTAGGTGTGGCGGAGGGCAGGCGTTAGTCCCAAGCTAGGCCCCAGCAGTGTCTTGTATTAGCACGTCTCCGCACACCCCTGCTCTCCGTACTCCTGCGTACTCGCAATCATTCTCATTCTTTAACAACTATTCCTTACAGCTCCTCTCCACATATTTACAAACTGCATTTCAAGTATATACTAATTCTAACTTTTAACCAAAATACCATGTACTCTTATTGGATATTTTGAAGAATGATTCTTCTTCTCCTTGGTTCAGTGGATACTATCAAAGTGCTTAACTTTCAAAGTGTTTAAGACAAGTTGATCCTCATAAAGTTCACACTTGAACGGAAATATAACATAGTCAATCTTAAGACATGAAAAGAATCTAAATTTCAATGTTTTGATGAAACTTACAAGTAAAATATATTATTTATATTATAATACGAGTATAATTAAAAAATATATAGTTCTACTTGAATTTATTTTTAGTATTTTATAAATTATATATGATTTTTTTTTATTTATTCCTTCATATTTAAATTCTATATCTACAATTATTATATTAATTTATAACTTTTATTAGCACAGTTTATTATATTTAAGGTCTTGTACAATCTTGTGCAAAGACATATTCCTGTATTACATTATTTATATGTTACTGCTTAGTTTATTGGACTGCCTAATTAATTCAGTTTAGTATTTCTAAAATTTACTTTAATATTCCAATGGTCTTGGTGAGAGATAGAGCATGTGGGAGAGACTTTTAGAAAAGGATGTATAGTCGTCGCTCCCGAGACTCTACGATGTAATACTTGTGAGTCAACCCAAGGGTAATAAACATTAATTTTAAATATAGCTGACACAGTAGCCACAATGGAGTTTTCATTTTTACTGGTAATCTTCTTTAGTCTGTTTCAGACTGAATAACCGTACTGATATCCGGATGGCCCATAAAGTACATAAATAATGAATTAATCATACAAGTATTCTTAATTAAGGTGAATGCACTTTGGGTTTTCAAAACGTCTTTCTTCTATTGAAAATAAACCAAAGGAAAAGGTAATTTTGCGCCAAAGTGATAGAAGCTTTGAGTTATCCATGGGCTATAAACATGTGATGGTGGAATTGGGTGTTGGTATACATAAATTATGGTGTAATCCAGGTGGCCTGCTCGTTGCCTGCCCAACTCAAAACCTAATCCCTTTATTTACAGCCAGTCAGCTCCATTCAGCTCATTTACTACAAGTTTAGCGGCAAGTCGTTAAAGTGAACACAATGTTCGCCAGAATCGATTTTCAAGATCATAATTTTACAAGTTAACCCTTCAAATTTTAGTAAGGCTTTAAGAGATGTATGTTTCACTTTCTGTCTGTAATGACTTCCTTAGCAAGTCCTCGTTCAATATGTATGGTTCATGTTTTGTCTGTAATGACTTCTTTAGGAAGTCCTCACCCAATATTATGGTCTATGATATCTGTGATAATGACTCCTTTAGCAAGTTATTGCCCATGCGTATTCTTCATATTGTCTGTAATGTGTTTACAGCCTGAGTGAGATTAAATTATTCTTCAATATTGGGTTACTATGTTGCTAAGGGATCGAAAGTCCTTCGTAAGTGGGTTATCACTCTCTGATGCTCCATCGCCTATCTCAGCGTTTTCCACCCACTGTGCTCATTAGTGTGCGACCAGAGATTGTCAAATCGGCTAGTTTTCAGGTTTAAATCTTACAGTAAATTTAGCTATTACTCTCCTCATAGGTATTCAGCTGATGTGCAGCAGTTCCGTGTATCACATTAATGCATATAAAGTACCTCTGGTACTAGCCGGCAATATTTACTAGAAATGATATTTGCAGAGTTAACACAAAGTTAAATTAACTTGGACCAATCGTAAAAGAGAATGTTCTGAAACGTTTCTTAAACAGAAGTTCTCATTTGGTATGAGCACAGGCCTGGAAACCCGGTGGTACTTAGGCCGACAAAGAGCCTTGCTGGAGGATCATCTAAGAGTACCTAGGTAGTTTTCACTGTAATGTACAGCTATTATTAACCAAAACAATTTTTTATATTTCGTTTATAATTTTCAACTTCTAAGAAAAATTAAGGTTTTCTAAACTTAGGATTAAGTGAATGTTAGCTTCATAATTACTAAAAACTAAATATCAGTTGATAACTTAAATAGAATTAACAGTAACAATTGAAAGTAAAATGTATCTCCTCTCTGCAACTGCATTTCAATAACAGTAGTTCTTTAAAAATTAAATGCCTTAATGAAGATAATTAATATAAATTAATTATTAGCCATTATTCTACAACTGGTAGTAGTCTGGACGAGATAAATGTAACTGCATGATTTTCTATAGGTTTATTAAGTTTGGCTTAGAGAAAATATTAAACTGTGGCTTAATTAGGAAGGTCTACCTTGAAGTTGTTGAACAAGCAGTCAGAAACAAGAAAAAGACAAAGCTCGCCTTATCAAGATACAAGCTGACAAAGAGTCAGTGACCATTTGAACCATGTGTATGTCTTCTTTTTCTAATAGGAGAGCTGGAGGTGAGGTATTAGAAGATCGTGCGCTGACCAAGGACACGTGACTCCTTTGCCAAACATAATACCCACTTTTTACAATTGTTCAGTGGCCACTCAGAGCGACCTCAGTGCGCCATAATAACGTCCTTTTTACTAGTTACCAACCTTGATTCCAACTTCCTGCTACTTCTACAACAAATATCATTTGCAAGACGCTTTGCCAGCCGTGCAGCGAACGTGCTTGCCACTAGCATCTTCAATGACGGCAAGTCACAAGTTAAGCGGCTTCAAGGTTTTGAGCCTCATTCACGAAGCAGAAAACAATCATTTATTTCCGTAACTAATCATGAAAAGATTATTATTTTGATCCTATATTTAAAATCAACAAGAAGGACAGATGAAATTGAATTTCCAATTCATGGAGAAGGAAACCAACCATATTACCTCCAATAAGTCCACTATATATGCTATAAGTCCACTGAGTGGACCAAAAAAGAGGCACCTTCCTAAGTCATAAAACCGACACTTACAAGATCTGTAATATCGACACTTGCATTCATCATATAAATATTATATTTACAATGTTTTCGTTCTAATAAGTTGACAATGTAGTATATTTATAAAAATACTTCATTCAAGAAAAAATGCAATTTGATAGTAAACTAATGAATTTCGAAAAAATATGTAAGATATTGATTCATTTTCTGAAAAGAAATAGTTTTAGACGCTGTGGAAGATAGAAACACTTCCAATAATTATTAGGCAGTTAATAATGTTGAAATGTCAAACCATTCTTATGTTGAAGTTATTTGATTCAAAGAATCAGATTCATAACACCACTGAAAGTCTCTCATTGTGCAAGTAATCATTGAAGAGAACTAAAGTCTTTTAAGCCATAAATTATAATTTATTATAATTACTATTATATTATTATTATTATTAATATTTATTATAATTATAATAGTTGTAATTATAAATTAAAAGTAATTTAATTTTATTACTGGACTGGTTTGACATTTCTGATGACGAATGTCAAAATATTATGCGCCTTTGTGGGTTTTTTCTTCTGATTAATTATATATATAAGCGATAATCAAAATCAGTTCAATGAACTAAAAAACATAGAGTCAAATAAAGGAAACACACAAAGAAATACCGATACGTATTTCGAAATCGACAGAGAACCAGGTTGTCTTTCGTATGACTCACATCTCTTTCTGATGACGACGGCTGTCCAAATATCGTAGTGAGTTTTTGTAGTTATTTTTGTACTCTCTCACTTTATCTATTTCTCTGGTTTTTGGAGTTTTCCAAAATATTGGAAATATTGGAGGGATTTCTATTTTTCCTCTCCTCCGTTGGGGGGCAGCACTGCGTGATTCACGAGTTTCCCTGGAGGCCGGTTGAAGTGTGCTCCTCAACACAAATATTGAAGTAAGAAGACTTCGTACTTCTTACTGATGACGACGGCAGTCGAAATATTGAAATGAGTTCTGTAGTGATTTTCTGTGTTCTTTTCTATGTGTAAATATATATATATATATATATATATATATATATATATATATATATATATAAGAGAGAGAGAGAGAGAGAGAGAGAGAGAGAGAAATGAAATATCAGTAATTGAACAGATTTGAGATTTAAATTGATCCTGTTATGGTGTTCTATTGGTTGTAATTAAATTCTTTTTCCGAGTCAGGACTATGGAATTTTTAAATTTCTTTGTTGTATGAAGGACAAAATTTCATATTTCTGGCTATCAAATCAATTGAAATACAATTAAAATGTAAGCATTTAGTTTTCTTTCAAGCTAGAAAACTCAGTTCTTATAAATTTTAATATTATTTTACTTCACGGTCAATGTTTTTAAATTATATAAAAAAACACGCTTCACAAACTAAATTTACAAACAAAACACACTTAAAAAATTTTAAAACACTCACTACTATATTTAGATCGCCCCATCATCAGGTAGAAAAATTTGTATCGCTCCGAAAACAAGTAGCGCTAAAGTCTCATTGAAGAGACAATCAATCAGTGTAGCCAACATAAGTGGAGACAAGGATAAATAAAAAAACTAATAACAAAAAAATAAATGATAGAGATAAGGATAAATAGGATAACTAAGGACGAAAGAAATAAATAAAAACAAAATAAAAAAATTACAAACAGGAAAAAACAAACCATAAATGAAAAATAGGTAAAAAAAATTGTTTAAAAATATTAAATAAATGCTCATATAATAAAGAGCAACTAACGATCCAGGTTAAGCTCAGATGAGATATACCTCCCAGAAGCCCTATAAGTACTTCTTCTGAAGTTCTTACAGTCTCCTTTGAGGTAGATATGGTCATTTAGTCTTTTCTAATGTTTATTTATTAATTTTCATTCACAGTTTTAATTCAATATTCTTAAATTTACTTAACTGTTTTTATTTATTTAAATATTTTTATTATTATTTATCTCTAACCATTTTTTATTTTTCTCTCTTTTTTATTTCTTCCATTTGTTATTTGTTTATCTTAGTTTCTAAAGTTATTATTATTATTTTAATGTATATATTTTTTATTATTATTATATTTTTTATTATTTTGTATTATTATATTTTTTATTATTAATATTATTTATACAACTCATTTATTTTGGAGTTTATTTTCTTTTATTTTAAATTATTATTTATATAACTTTAGCTTTAACTTATAATTTATTCTAAACATCTTCATTATTATTACTTAAGTATTTAATATTTATATTCCTTGATTTTCTTTAGTTTCAGTTATTTTCTTCTTAATATTCATCATTATTATTATTTATTAAGTTTTTAATATTTATATTTCCTCATTTTCTTCAGTTTCACTTATTATTTCTCAGCTCGTCACTTATTTCTAGTTTATTTTTCTTACTTGACTTGAACCGGGCACGCGTGTGACAACAGTGTTGGTCTCCAACCGTCGCTTCGTAAGTGCGCTTGTTGTTCCAACCTCTACTCTCCTGATGACGGTTCAACCAAAAATTAGAGACTGTAAGTGTGTTCGTCTCTTTATTCTGTATCTATAGTTTATTGTGAAAAGTTTGTTGGCCATTGTGGATCGTTTTCCTGTTGATGATGATATATATATATATATAAATGATAAAACCACAATAAGAAATGGGAAAACAAAACTAAGATCTTTCAACTGTAACAAGCGGTCTTCGTCAGAGTCAAAAACCCAACTAAACACTGTGTTTAACCAAACTAAACGGTGTTTAGTTGACTCTGACGAAGACCGCTTGTTACGGTTGAAAGATCTTAGTCTTGTTTTCCCATTTCTTATTGTGGTTTGATCATTGATTGTTATTTCACGTGTTTATGTGAAATCTTTATATATATATATATAATATATATATATGCTTAAAATTATAGAAGATGTAAGAAATTGAATTTTTAATAAATTTAAATGAATGAATAAGGACTGCTTTGGTCGTTGCAATGATAGTTAATCACAATTCAATATGATTTGATTAAATGCTGAACAGCTTCTCTTAAGATCACTTCTGTTGCAGTGGAGACAACCTTGCAGTACCAGCAATCGTATCAATGGGGGACAACACTGCGGTAGTGTCCTACAGTACCAGCTATTCCATTCATGAATACCCCCTTAGCAGGTAATCCGATTAAGGTTTATAAATTTAATCAAATTCTATCTTCGTTGTATAATTTTATCATGCTACTACCTAGGGATCGAAAGGATAGTAGGATTCTGAATTTGAATTATAAAAATAATTCAATTAATTTACTGACTTTTTCTTTTAACTCATAGGAGGTAATGCTCCATCAATAAGTTAAATGATGCTTCAGTTTATTTAGTTCAAATCTTTATTTTAGTACCATTTAAATATAATCTATAAATTACTATTGTAAATTTAAAGAAATTAATACAACCAAAATGTATTCCTTGAAGAAGCATTCAAGAGTCTTTTATGAAGTAGTATATAACAATAGAGGAGCCTTGTATTGAAGGCAATAAAAAGCAAGGAGAGGATGCCTCCCTGCTGATTATCCCCACCATCATTAACTATGCAATATGTATTACTTTAGTAATGTTTAAAACATGAAAGAATTTATAAACTAGAATGTTAAAAAGTAGGTGATAAAAAGAGAGGTGTTACTAAAGTCTAGACGAAGTTAGTATCAACTAATGGATGTTAGTGAGTGAGGGGAGGAGGCTGACAGAACTTACAAGAAAGTTAACTGTAACATCAACAAGAGATATTCTGTAGGCTGAGTATTGAGTTAGGAGAGCAGTGAAACAAATGAACAGAGTGACTGCGGGTGAGACGTCAGCCAACTTAACATCCCTGTTCTTATGGCATTTTCCTCTATTTCTCTTATATTTACCAAAAAAATGCATACTTACCAAAATTTATTTTGAAAAAAAACACAGTTTTATTATATTTACAAATGAATATGGAAAATTAGAATATATTTTGTTTGGTGTATCGTTTTCAATGTTGGTTCTTAAGAAATAAAAGTTATGGTGTTTTTAAATGAGGGAGCGTATGTTTGTTGTGTTGACTGGATGCTCAAGTGTGGAGGCGGCAGGCCTATGTACAGTGTGCCAAGTTACCTGTGCTGCTTGAGGTTGTCCTGCCGCTTGAACGTCTTTCCGCAGACCTCGCAGGTGAAGGTGACGTCGTCCTTGTGCGACCGCTCGTGGATCATCAGGTTGTAGGGTTTGGTGAATCTGCGCTGGCAGTACTTGCACACGAACTCGCACTTGGCCCGCATCTTGCGTCTGAACTCTCTCCGCTCCTCCGTCTCAATAGGCATTATCGCAAACATCCTCCCCTCTTTTCTTCTGCAACATCAAACAAACAAATTCATTAATAGTCTTCATTTCATCAATGCCTACAAAATATATTTAAGTACTTCCTATTTAAAAAAGAAAAAAGCATTACCGCACAGCTGAATACTGAGTACAATGAAACAGTGAAAGAGTAATTGTTTAGTATAAGAATCATCAAGCATGCGTGTCATAAGTAGAAAGGAAGTCTAGATTGAACAAATGATGACGGCTACCTAAGCCCCTCACCAGGACTGAACCAGTCAGGAAGCCTAGCAAGCTAGCTCCTGCACTTTGCCAACATTTGCGAAACATGGCGCTAACCTTAGTGCCATACAGGATATCAGTAACATCATTCAAAGAAACACTATTTTCTTATTCCTTTGCTTTCATAACTCAACCTTTTTGGACACACTCCAACATGAAGAGCAAATTGAATGTAGATAATAGACGAGTTCTGAACAGATCAAGCTATGAGAACATATGAGGTAAGAACGTGTGTAATTCTAACTGTTCGAATTATGTAAAAACATTCATTCCACAAATATTTATTTTTTATGGTGTGAAAAAAGTTAATATTGATTTTTAAAATTTGAAGAACTTTTCAATTAGAAATCAAAAAGGAATTTCAAAAATTCCTTCTTTTATACTCATAGTTTGTAAAAGAAGGAAAAGATTGAATTTAACTTGGAACTTAAAATTTCAAAATCAATTATACAAATAAGGAACGTAACATGATGATGACTTCATTGAAGATCGAAATACATTTGACATAATATTGAGTACTTAAGAAATAATTTTCATCAAAATTATTCTTTTTTTTGCCAAAAAATGAATAAAGAGTTTCAATTTGCTGTTATCCAAATTAAACAGGTCTTCAAAAAATTATTGCGAACTTGGTATCCGGACGATGGAGGTTTCCGGAAAACTTGAAACAATCACGTCCTTCAATATCTTGCTATTTACCAAACTTATCTGCTATTTGAATTATTTAGAATAATTGAAACAATGAATATGCTAAAATAGAATAAGACAGGTTTGGCATTAATGTACTAAGATCATTGTAAAACCATTTTAATTTCAATCAATATTTTTTTCTGATATTTTTCAAAAATTACAGAATTGCATATTCAAAAGCTTTAATATATATATATAGAAAAGTCCCTTTCCGGAAATATTAAGGAATTAAGAGCAATTAATATCAAGATTGCAAATCCAGAACATAATTACATAATATGGATTATGGAAATGCTCTTTGAGTGTAGCAATTTCTCTAAAAAGTTGGAGCCTCTAACGAAGGTACTCATGGACACCATGTAATGTCAGCTTTGAGCTGATGGAACTCACATGAAGGCCGGAGTCATGTGAAAACACAGAGTGCCTGATGGTGCATAATGACAACTGGCTGAAAGCAAAGTGTCAGTCTCCTAGACTTGTTTCTGCTCTATTTAGCCTCATGGAAACCGAATGCCCTACTGAAATCCTTTCACCAAAATGAAACAGCTGCAAACATTCTATGAGCAGCTTAAACGTACATAATTGATTCAACAACGCCGCCAAAGCACAGTTTCCATTTATTTACTGTTTGCTAATGTCTTTATATGTATAAAATTCAATGTCATTCAGTTTAGTTAAAATTAGGACAATTAAGTAAAGTTATTTGAATTTCTGAGACAAAAGAAAAAAGTTGAAGAAATTGAAATATAAGTACGACTTGACGAAAATCAGACTGTAGATATCGATAAGAAATAGAAGTGTAGTTCTATTTGGTTTGTAGACCAAATAGATGCTTTTGTTCTGAGTCGGAACAAAAAGCCTTTGATGTCAAAGTAGCCAAGGACCCTGATAGATCCATGGTGATATTGACTAGCCTCAAGGTTTCCGTTTGGAGTGCCAGGTTTAGTGTACAACCTCACTATAAAAATTCACAACACCCAGTAAAAAAAACACTTACTACGATGGATATTTCAAAGAATGTGTCATCAAGAGAGGAACGTCATCTCTTCTAATCCCCACTAGATGAGGAACTGCTACTTAGAATATCAGTTGAATTAAATGTTTTACAGTGTTCTCATCTGTGTAGTTTTGAATATATATATATATATTTAAAATTAACATTTTGAACATATATTTTTCAAGTATGTATATATATATATATATATATATATATATATATATATATATATATACTACGAAAATGTGATCCACCAGTTCATTGTTCAATTGCAACAATTGAACAAGTTGCTTAGAAATTACAGTAAGAAAAAAATCTCTCTTTCCATAGGTTTCTTTGCAAATAATGAAGCCAGAAGCATTTATTAAAAAAATATTGTGGAGTGAATGCCTTACTGTGATTGTTAATTTGACAGTGAGCAATATTCAGTTGCAGAATCCTAAATCTTACTAGCTGAATTAACTAAGATTTATTGGGTGTAGAAGTACAGCTGATTAATAAAATTCAGTTACTTTGTCCAACAGGTTATAATTTTTTTCGTCTATATGAGCTTTTTCAATATTTCAGCTTGGACTCATACGTTGTCACCGTTCTCCATGAAATCTGCAATGTTTAAGACCATGTTCATCTCAATTTCTCTCTCAATGTTTATTACCCCGTTTAGCCATGCTGTTTAACTTTTTATGAGGATGCAAAGCGAGACGTCTTTAAAGTCAAGCACTTCGTGACGGCAGAGTGACAATATTGTTAAGTCAAATTGATATTGGCTGAGGCCATATGTCCAATGTACAGCAAGAGTGGCTAACTGGTGGCACGGAACACACACGCAGCCCGTATCACGCTGCCCCTTCCGTTAAACGAGTCCCGTTTTTTAGATAAATGCTCCTCATGACGATATTTTTTTAGATAAAATGTGATTCATTTTGCGGCATATATTAATGCGAGCAATGCTTTTCATGTATGGAAAAAAATAAAGGGGCCCATCCACTCCAAGGGCTAGTTAGAAACAAATCAGTACTTCATGGAATGGCAAGTGTGTCTGAGTTCCATGTTAGACTCGTATGGGTTGTTAGGGCCGACAAGCGTACCGATTATCAATAGCCCGTCAATCTGACAGCTACTAGCAGGCTATTTCATTCACAGCAAAGTTGCAAATATATCTGCCAACATTTAACCTCTAATCACTTCGTTTACATTCCTTGAAGACTATATTTATTGAATAAGTAATGAAAAAATGCAGGAGGTTTCCAAAAAGTTAGCATTATTCCATACATGTAAACTTTATAAATAAATTAGTAAAGATATATACATAAAAAATAAGTTATAAATATGTATATTTTTATAAATTTATATAAACAGTTCCTTGCGGTTGTATAAGCAAAAAATTAAAATACATTTTAAATTTGTATAATGATAATATTTTTATGAATCTTTATTAAAACTCTTGACTGTACCAGAACCAAAATAAATTGGTAGTAAGTTGATGAGTTATCGGCAGTCAGATAAAAAAAAGCTAATGGTGATAGGCGTCAAAGTGCCGAATATTGGCGGCTATAATCGGCCTGGCTGATAACGTCGTCACTCCAGACACGACGGTGCTTGTCATTCCAGCGACCCTGCTGTGTGTCGCTTAAGAGAGGGAAACTTTTCTCTGCTAATCATATTTCTTGTGATTACTTTCTACGATTTGAGAATAAACAATTCAAAACCATCTTAGGCATGTTAAGTTATTGATGTTCAATGTATTGCCATTAGGTTGTCAGTCCTTTCTGCTCACTCGCTCTCTCTGTCTCTCCAGCCCCCTCCCTAACAGTCTTTGATTAGTTTTTCATTACTATTGATACTAAATATACAAAATCTATATGTATTGTGAATTATGCTAATTAAAGTCTTTAACATCTCTATCGACTAACCAGACTTACTGTATTATAAAACTAGAATATCCATATTTATATAAAAGGTACAATGACATAAATAATTTACTATTATTAAGAGTATGTCGAAATGACTCATATAAGAGCTTTGTTGACCAATATAAAATGTTTTAAGCAATAACTTTTTATGATATGAAACTTTTCAACGTTGAATTCTTGGAAATACATAAAACATAAAACATGTGAAAAAGTAGCACTATTAATATAGAAATATAATTTAACTGGATGCGTTAAGGAGTTGTTGATGAGATCTGTAATAAAAGCAACGCCACGGGTTGCGTGGGAAATGCCAACATTTTACGACGTTCACGCTTCTGTCCTAGCTCTGTCAAAACTTGATTTTTTTTTTTTAAAGATGTGACTATGTGACCGTATATTGTAAAACAGGACTGAGTTATTGAAAAGGTCAAGGCTACGTGGGACTTGTTAATATTGAAGTGAGTTAAGTACGACATTGAACCCTTAGCATTGCATGGCTGTCATTCATTCACCTATATCTTTGATACAGTTGGTGTATAAGTAACAAGCTCTTAGAAGATTGCGACCATATGATGTTTGTCTCCTTGGGATCCTATAGAGTCAACTTTCCACTGAATGTGCCTCCCTTTCCCAACTGATATTTAATGCCCCCTTATTAAGTTTAGTCTAATAAAAAGCAGAAATAATTTGTTACCAAAAATAAAAACTATTTGTAAAACATTTATAATTTTAACGGTATGCAAATGAAATATTGTTAGCTATAAGTGTACCATAATAAAAAATGGGATTTTGAGATTTGACACATTTTATGTGAGAGGGAAATTTTATTGTTATATGGTCCATTTTTAAGTTTATTTTTGTGATATCTGGATGTGTGAGTGGGTGTGCACGCGAAGTTTGTCTACGCGCTTCAAGTCACATTATTTTGTTCATTTTTGTATTTTTAGTTATCATTTTTTCCCCTCTGAACTAAAATTTCTAGAGTGTTGAAATTTTGGAGTTAAAATTAAACGATTTTTGTGAACAACTGAAAAGTGTCAGATTTTCCTGTTAGCTGAGAAGGTCAGTTATGATTGAATCCGAAAGATTCAATCGCGATGGCCACACCATTTTACATGTGTCAATGAAATTGAGGACAAGTAAGCTTTATATAAAAGGAAGGGCTGTTTTTACTTCTAACCAAAAGTGCTTTATGTTGCATTTTGTGGATTGACAAAGTATTTATGAACTTAATACTAGCATTGGAAAACTAAAATTTCATGTTATATCCACCTAAAATTGTATTGAAACAAATATGCTTTTTGGCTGTTATAAGAGGTATGTAGCTCTAAAAATGTGAACCCCCGCTTAGAGTAATAATAACCTGAGGGATATGTTTTTAGATTTTTTGTTTAATGAATTAGAAACCTACATTAGAAATTTTACAATGGAGAAACATTATGGATAATCGTTTAAATATATCAAACAAGAATTATCGTATGCAATTCTGAACTCTTTTGAAAATAGGAATCACCAATCAAGAATGTTTGCAAATAAGCATTGTTAAAAATATGCTTCATATTTGTTATATATTTTAAAAAACAGGTTTTCAATCTACTAAGTAGAATTGTTTACAGCCAACAATGTTTTATGTTTTCATCTACAATATTTTTACATAGTATATAAACTAGTATATTCATACTAGTTATACTAGTCATGTTACTAATGAGGTAGTTGTTAACACAAATTTCATCTGATGTAAATTCGAAAAAAAAAAGGAAATAGACTAGTTAATACAAAGATGGTAAAATAGTGAAATAAATTATTTCTGAACTTAAGAAATTGAAACTTATTTCACTTAGTTACCTATTAAACTTAGACTTAATTTGCGAGAAATAGTTATTTTCTATACATTAATACATGTTGGTACACGCCTGTACAAAAGCTATTAAATTCTCTTTAAAGATGTTGGAAAAAATATTCCTTTCTAATTTTTGGAATAATTATTGTTATATTTAATTATTTTATTTCTAACATCATTGATGGAATATAGATTTTACGGATTTATTGCTCATTGTTAATGATTAAAACAAGATTAAATAAGAACCATTGCAATAATAAACTAACTGTTTGTCTCTGAGATTTGAGGCATCTTTCAAGTAAGTCTGTGTGACACTCAAGCATTTAAGGTGTGGTGATAGGTTGACTGATCACCTGCGAGTGAAGCAATAATCATCAAGTCAATCGTTATTAAGAAAAGCTATTAACACTCTGAAATAACTTGTACTAGCAGGTATTAATTAAATACCCCGCATTAGTCAAAATTAGTTTAATCCAGTGTATGGTTGTTACGGTTGATGGGATATGCATAAGTATATCACAGGCGGTATAAATTCAAATGACTCATTTCAACTAAGTACAACGAATCTCAATGATTTATTGCATCCAGGATACTCGGTTAAATATATAAAAGTCAAAGTAATTGTTTTGTATGGTAATAACAAAGTAGAAATAAAAACATGGAATATTTAGGGAAATGGTGGGAGGAGTGAGCGCCAGGGAATTAGCATAATTATTTCATTGTGACGACCTTTCACCCGACTAACGTAACAAAAGGATGTTTCAAAAGGTAGTAATTAGCGGGCGGCAGGATGGGTCTGTGGCAGTCTTATTTATCGCCTCCGAGGGCGGCTGATCGACTCCTGCCCACTCCCCTTCATTAGACTCCCACAGGCTCCGCTCGCCGCCGGCTTCATCTCCATCCAGTATCACACCGAGGAAACAAACAATTCCACCACAAATATACAAATAGTTATGTATTTATTACATACTTTTAACTTTCTTAGACATTTTTATAATTGTGAAATTGACTTTTATTGAAAAATGAAGTTCTGTGGTAGTCAGGATGGTTTATCTAAGGACGAGGGGTGTTGAACTGAGTAGAAAGATGTTGTCACACGCGCTGCCTCGATGACATGCACGCACTCTCGAGAAGTGTCACCAAGCACGGCCTACTCCATAGCCCTGGACACCGCGATATCAAATAAAAAAAATTCTACTTATATATTCAAAACAAAGTGTAGTACTGATCATTTCAATAACAATTTGGTTTTCCATTTGCCCACTGTTATAATTAATTATAATATGCTTATTCTTTTTACATTTACATTTTATCTTCCACTGTATAAATAAAGAAGTTGACGTATCTTAATCTCGTCCGTCACATCTAATCTCTAATTGGATAATTATTATAATTGCTAGCTCGTTTGATGAGCTTTCCACACCTTATAATTAGGTGTAATTAATTCGTTTCAAGCCAATCATTATAAATCAGCCTATGTTAGTTTAGATTTAAATCAGTTATCATGATTGTGCCGACGTTATATCAATTTCCGATATTCACACCACATCATCATCATACCACAAGATGATGGCAGACATATCATCACCATTTTTTGTTGGTTATTTGTTAATTTCTCATTATTCAGAAGCAAAACAACCCATATTGCATGCTGTTTTATTAAAACAAAAGGCCTCATATACCGAAATAATTTTAAGAGCAAGAATATATGTGCGTATAGGACTAAAATCACATAGTTTCATTCTTTTTGTTTTCCAATATCTAACAACATTTGGTATATTGCTATCATATTTGTACATCAGACTTTTGCACATTTGTATTTGCGGAATAAACTAACAGAAAGGCATTATATTCGAATTGCACTTAGTAAGTATATAATAGTATAACCCCAAACATGTGTTGTCCACGTGTTGTCCACATTTTATTGGATAAATAAAATGAAAATTTATTTATACAATAATGATGCAATCAGCTCTTAAATGAAATTTATTGGGTCAAAACCTTTAATAAAGTTAATTCTTAAAAATATAGCAATAATCTAGATGATAGAAACAACTAGGATGAAAATATGAATGTACTGCCTGCTTTTATAAATGATACTATAGTCTAGCGCACATACAAGAAATATTTTTAGCCCTCTTTGAAAGGGAGTTTTTAATTAATTATACGTTTATTTGTTTCCTTTTATATGAATGTTTGTGATTATGAATTTAGTAAATTTTCTCATTTACTATATTACTGTTTTTAAACAAAGGTTAATTATAAAATATGTAATTCAATGCTTAAAAAGTATGTGTTCAAGTATTTCATGCAAAAATATATTAGGTCCTTTATTAGATTGCTTAAAACATTTCTGAAAACACAAAATTATTCGAATATATGTTCTGATTGTTATTAATTTTTCTATAAAAAATTAATATCCAACATTGCTTTTAATTAGTCAAAATTGCTATTTAGTCAAAAATGTGAGGTAGATAGTGATGTGTTCATGTGTTAGTTTGTTGTAGTTTTGTTATATAGCAAAACGATTATTGATTTATGATTGTCAGCTTGTAATTGTTAAAAAGGCTCCTTATAGCCGGTTAAGTGTGTGTTGTCAAACAAAGTCAGCCTTAGAGGTGCTAGTACCAAAAAATCTTCTTTTGACCGACTTGACTGAGAAAAAACTTGAAATGGATTTCTGTAAAATCTCAAGCTGAAGTCGTAAAGTTTAGAAAATATCACCCGAATGTAACTTCAAAAACGAGATTGTTAAATCGGAAAAGTGCGCTAGGTGTAATATTGCTTTGAGATGTTAGCTTTGCTAGATCACAAGAGCAGTCATGAACATAAAGTGTTTTGACCCGAATGTAACTTCAATAACGAGATTGTTAAATCGGAAAAGTGCGCTAGGTGTAATAGTGCTTTGAGATATTAGCTTTGCTAGATCACAAGAGCAGTCATGAACACAAACTGTTTTGACCCGAATGTAACTTCAATAACGAGATTGTTAAATCGGAAAAGTGCGGTAGGTGTAATATTGCTTTGAGATATTAGCTTTGCTAGATCACAAGAGCAGTCATGAACACAAAGTGTTTTGACCCGAATTTAACTTCAATAACGAGATTGTTAAATCGGAAAAGTGCGCTAGGAATATTGCTTTGAGATATTAGCTTTGCTAGATCACAAGAGCAGTCTGAACACAAAGACTTACTACTCGTAATATCCCTCTACTAATGGTGAGATCACTTCTCAAACTTACTCTAACTACACTGGATCGGATTCAAGATTCCCCATTGTGTTTGTGCCTGTGGACACTACAGAAATGTCCAAATGACGTCCGATTTTAAATGATGTCAACATTTCTGAAATGAAAATCAGACTTACTTTTTTATAATTTCAAAATTAATAAATTGATTCAAATGCATTCTACAGTTCGTCTTAATCATTTATTAAACTGAGAAGTAAATATGTTATTATGCTTGCTAAAGCTTCATAACAATGCTATATTAACACCTCAAGCGATCCATCACAGAGAACTAAATGTACGAAGAGTGAGTAGTCAACAGACGAACCTAAATACAGTATCTTACAACATGGATCTAAATCAACTTAACTTTTTGTTTTCAAAGAGCACTAGAGGTGCAGTATTAATTTGTCTTTCAGTGGGAAATTTATACTTGGAACTCAGCCACCTGTTCCAAATTGTGCCAGTGTAATCATTTGGTAATTTTATTAAACATTTTAACTTTTTAGCTGTGGAATCTGAAAAAAATATCTCAAAAAAAATGCATGACTTCGTAGTAGTTCTTAATGTAACATGCACACAAGTATATTACACTATGCAATTAATTACAAAAAAAAATCCAATTTTACGGAAGTAATTCAAAATTCGCATATTTAAAACTAAACTTAACAAGAATATTAATAGTATGATAAAGAAAAATTAAATCAAAATACCATTAAATATAAGTTTTATTTCATTATTATAATTTTTGTTATACTTTTTTGATATCACTTAGGTGCGTGTGGAATGTAGAGTAAGATTGAGAGATTGACAGTAAAATATTGGCCAGAAGTACTGTCTACAAGACAACAGAATTGATATCCACGTATCCTGATAATTAAGTAATCATAATTATTTAACATAAATAACGGCAATTCATTAAAAATATTTAATACTCGTTTTGTGCTAATTTTATTTGTAGCTGCGGAATGAAGTAGCCAGTTAAAATTAAGGTTTAAACGTGAAAATAAATGGAACCGTGAAAGATTTATCGTGGGGGACAGAACAAAGACACGCGCTCCAACTCGTTAGCAAACTAATTAGCTTGATTTACTGGAGAAGTGAATTGGTTTCAATTAGCCGGCTGGCAGAAGCGAGCCAGCGGGTTTCTTTCTAGTGGCCAAATTCTTGGCCCCAGGGGGTCGTTGGTTTTTTGTTAGGCGAGGCGGGTGCGTAACGAGTCCCGGTAGCCGGGACCCACCTGCCCTAGGCGGTGCTCGCGGCGTCCCACTTAGCCGAGTCTACAACTCTCGCACACACTGCCCACGACTCTTATCTCAACACCCGTCTAATCGGCCCAGTTGTCTTTGGAGTAACAGCCCCTCGCATTACCAGGCCGCCGACGCTCGCTCCCCCACCCCTGCGATCACTCATTCATCTCATCTGCATCCTTCGTGTGCCCTGCTCTCTTAAGCCACGTTTCCAATATACAAATTAAATAAGTCCAAGGTAAATTTACTGTGTTTTTAGAACAACAATCACTTTGCTATTCAACTCAGAAAAGTTATTATTTTATCGATGAATAAAACAAATAAAAAAAGTTTTTTAATTTAAATTAAAATAATTATACTATTAGTGCAACAGAGGTTAGTAAACATCATATTACTGTATACACCCGTCTTATTTCGCTAATAGTGTTTTAGATGTTTCGCACAGAGTACATTTTACTTAAGACTGCTACGTAGTAAGGTGCACAACGCGCGAAACTGGTTGGATGACTTCAATGATTCAGTAAGACGGATTTGTATAATAATATAAAATAATTACTTAATTCAAATATATTGGAACTTCAAGTATCAAATCACTGAGGCTAAGAAGCTACAATTAAAAATTTACTGATTACAAATAATGAATAAGAGGAATACATAAAATAAAATAGAAAAATAAGTAAAAACCAGTGAAAAGCGAGCGGATTCTATCTTAATAAGGTTGTTAATACGACAAAGGTTACTGAATACATTATTGTCAGAGTAATTAGGCAAGTCAATTGTCTTCACTTTCCGGCTCTGAAGACAGACCTGTGCTATAACCAGTCTGGTGCAGTTGTTTAACAAAATAATATCACATTGTAACCAATTAAAATCATTTTTCATAGATCTTTATAATTTCATAGGTTGTAAAGCTGGATTTGTATCAAAAATTCTACATTTTATTAAATCCTATATATTATTGTTAGAAATATTAGGCATAAATTGAATGTGTAATTGAAAGGAACATTAAGATATTCTTTATTGTGGTGCTTGTATCACCAGTTAGCTCATCTCGTCAATGATGTCTTTTATAATTCTCGTTCCTTCAGTAAGAGCCCTTGCCCGAAAGCTTGCAGAATTATCTCTATTTGTGAGTTTACTTGGTATCATTACATCTATATTGAGGAATAGAATGTATTATTGATGGAGTAATGACATTAGAGTTACATTTTTGCTTAACAATTATGTAAGAAAAAAGTTAAATCTTGTAATTTGTCTGTAATACAATATTGATATTATATTGTTATATTATACATTTACAATGTTTTGGTGGACTTAGCCACAGAGCTAGTCTCTTAGTTTTGCCATTTTGTGTTGGTACTGTTTTATTTTTGCATAACAATATTGTTCGAATGGTCAAATATTGGTAACCACAGTTCTTGCGGTTCTTTTACATTGTAGAATTTCTACGGTTTCGGAAGATCACTCTGTATGTTAACTTCATTGTTATTCTAAAACATCCGATACGTCAGATTAAGGACTAAGACAACCTGATTCCCAGAGATCTAAAAGAAAAGGATCCCCAAAGACTGATAGGTATTGGTAGAAAGCGTTGTTGTCACCAGAGTTCACTGAAGCCAAGCTCCCTAGAAGATAACTATTTCTCACACAGTGACATTCAACACAAATTACGCACATTCACCCATACATTGGGTAAGGTAATATTTCGGTTATAATACGTACGAATGGGTGGACTCAATCCAGTCCCCGTGACAGTTTATATGCTATCAGGTGGTTAATCGGATTAGAACCCGACTAAATCTATTTGTGCATAAGAAAAGCCCTCTGTGTTGGCAGGAATAAGCCCTAAGTTAGAAAACTATCACCTTCGAATGGCGGAGATGTTGCAGATAGGCACATAAGAGGTTTGTCTACCCAACCAAAGCGAGGGGCCTCTTGTCATTTGCTGACCAATTTCAGAACATCATTTACTATTCCCTTTGGACCACAGTTTTTACTATATTCTTTTATATACATCGCTCTCTCGCTCTCTCTCTCTCTCTCTCTCTCTCTCTCACCCATGACGATGGTTGTCGAAATATTGGAGTTTTGTTATTTTTCTCTCCGTGCGTCTCTCTCTAAGGGCTTTGCTCTGAAATTTAATGTCTTGTCCTCTTCGACTGTTTTCTTTGTTTGATATATATTTGTATTTGGTACCAAACATTCTTGAATGAAATCATTATAAATGACAACTGTACTTGTTTCTTCACCAGCTTCTAAATCTTCTAATATAACATTCTCATCATTTCGTCTGTCCGTTCATAATTTCCAATACTGATCATGTTTAAACTGTTCATCACTCATAAACAGGACGGAATACCTTGAATATTAAAGATTTTGATATACCTTTGAACAGTTAAAGATACTATTAACATCATTTGTGATTACGTATACTCAACAAGTGACATTCCACCAGGTTCAGTGGATAAGACACATTTAAAGAAAGCCTGCACAACGAAGAACCCGCTCATTAACACTGACATATGTATATTTACAAATACATATAAATTCAAATACCACATACTTTAATAATACCAACATAAATTTGGAAGCTTGGGTCTATAAAAGAAGTTATATTTTAACTAATCTAATAACTAGAAAACTCTAGTTTTTTAGTTATTAGAAAACTGTTAGTATAATTGCCTTGTACGAATTGCAATGGTCGGTTACAAGTAGGGTTTATTCAAAAACTGACATTTTAGAAAACCGGTTTTCGAATAGTAATTTTTCCAGAAAACCGGTTTTAAGCGGTTTCGAATTTTTATAAAAAAAATCGTTTGCTCAAATATTCTTGTAATTCGAACAAAAAATTGTAACAGAAAATTTAGAGTGATTAAAAGCAGTTTTTGACTGAAATTATTTACTGTTCAATTTAATTGATCGTAAAACTTTTTTACACAACTTAGTAGAACAAAGAAATAATAGTTGACCAGGATTATTAAATAACTTTAAAAACAATTATTCGTTGTTTATGTATAATTTCCACAAATAAGGATGTAAACATTTTTATAATAGTGAAACGAGTTGTTCAGCAAAAGGTTCGAATAAAAAAAACCATAATATTTTCATATTTTTATAATAAGCATATTATTATTAATATTAACCATATTATTTTATAACCATATTATATTTATAATAACCATATTATTAAATCGGACCGATGTGATTACAAGAACCAAACCGCTTGCAACAGTGTTTTCATCAATCTGGTACATTTGGCTACATTTGTCATTTTCAAATTTTTTTAAGTGTTTTTTCATACATTGAAAACCGATATTTTCTACTAAAACACCGGTTTTCGAATTTTATAATTTTCTCCAAAAAACGGGTTTTTAAAAACCGACAAACCCTAGTTACAAGTGACCCTCACTGCTAGGGGTTTACACATTGTATGTATAGTGACTCTGATTGTCGAGTAGAACAGTTTTTGAAATCACGTTCCCTATTCTATCAACATTATATCTTAAGATTACATTGATTTGAAAGTTAATATTATATATATATATATATATATATATATATATATATATATATATATATAAGTATAGGACGCTCTGAAAAAATTAAACACTCCTTCAATATTTCTTTGTAATGAAAAAATGTTTTCTTATAAATTGGCAGATACATTTTAAAGCTTGATTCACGAATGTCTAATTGAGACGAGTAATGCTGATTACTAAGCTCTGTGGAAAAGGATGGCAGGAGAGACGGTCTTCTCCTGGTGACATATGCTAGAGGTGGCATTTTCAGGGGGTTAGAATATAGGAAATAAAACCTCTCAAAATCGGAGTTTTACTCTTTTATAGTTTGATATGTTGCTAGCAACAATTTAATACTGAAATTTAAAAATCACAAAACTTTTGTACTGGTTTCTACAACGAAAATGGTCATTTGAACCAGTAATGAAGTTTCACAAAAAGTGATTGAATTTGCCGCACTGTTGAAATAATGATGCAGACACATGTCAATTTCGAAATTTGTTAAATTCCTAATTTAACATTGAGACGATCCCGTGCAACAGAGATGCTAAGCTGCTGGATTGAGTAAACAGTTCATTTAAATAAATTTCGTGTTGTAAATTTCGTTTTATTCTTTCGAAACTTACATATTCCAAAAAGGAGTAATAAATAAGTAGTAATAAAATATAAAAGGAGGTGTGTAAAAAGAAATCTAAATAGCTAGTAGAATTCCTGGTGAAATGATAATGATTGATGTCTGAGATTAAAAATCAAAGGAGAGGAAGAGTGGGCTGATTAAGGAGGAAAAGAAAATAAGAGATGTCAGGTGGGTTGTGATTGGTAGTTCTAGAATTAATGGGGGCTACTGTTGAGCAGGGTGCTCTGATTGGCCAAAGACCGGTAGCCTGTAATGTAAGGGTTACCGCCCCTCGCTACTGGGCATGGCGGCCCACTCCCTCCCATGCATGTGCCTCATAGTAAATCTCTTGCCGTCATCCTCTCGAGCGCCACAAGGATATCTGTCCTATTCAGAGTGGCCCTGGCTTGCTTTCTAAGAACGCCGGTCAGTTAGCCAATGCGACACAAATCAGCCAGATGTCCTCCGTGACTCATTCTTCAAACATCCGTTCTCGAGATTTACTTAACTTGCTAAATATTTGTTACCTTTAGCGAGGAAGAACAAACACAATTCGTCACGTTCCAGTAGCAAAGAAAACTGCACCCCACACCTACCATAATATCCACCTGACTGCCTGTCCTTCGAAAACAGTCAAACAAAAATCACATCCGTTTCAGAAAACACTTTAGGAATTATTTTTTTCAAACCCAAGAAATATTGAACCGTAGGAAAAGCGTAGTAAAGGATAATAAACAGTAATTGTAAACGTACCTCAACAATATTATGTTACATAATTGAAGGTAACCGGGTCTATTTATATTGCACTGAGTGTTACGTCACATAATGAGTATTAAATAAGTGATATGGGTTGAGAACTCACGCTGGTTACTTTTTTTATTGTGAGTTAACGTGGAAATGGAAAGTATAAAAACCCTCACGTATTGTTTTCTACATAATCGGGAACATTCTAACAGGGAAACCCAAAACATGGGATATATAATAAGGTATGACGTACTTTTGAGAATCCGGCTAGGTTAAAAATAAATAGGGGATTTCTGAGGACGTGACATTGTGAAAGGATGTAAATGATTAAGCGGCGAGGAGCACGAAGAGATACGTCAGCGAAACTGAATCAGTGAAACCAGCAAAGGACGCCTTGAGTTATAATGAACTAGGCGTAATGCACGCGGCGGTGTCCTCATCCGTGAGCCCGAGCACTCCAGCAGAACAAGGGCTTCATTACTTATCATACAAACAAACACACTGCCGTAAACTCAATAACAACATTTAGGAAGTTTCGCTTTATCAAGAAAATTTGGCATTTTAATACGATATATAAACCAATGATAAGAGTATTACATTTCCACCTACATTCCAATTTTTAGAAAGCACAATTTTTTTTAGTATGCAATTATATCTACACTCTTTAAAACAAATGAAAAAGTTATTAAAATGAACTTAAAAATTTCGAAAATAAACCAAAGCGACACATATAATAAGATCATCACGCTTGCAGTCTCTAATTTAGTTCCTACCGTCATCAAAAGATGCATGCAGCAGACATACGGCCTGTTACCGTCCCACCAATAACAGGAAACTGCACATGTATCTATCTAGCATATTAGGCCCGTGTGTTCATGTATGCGTGTATCCCAATGAAGTCTATCTTTGGAATTATGTCGTACATTTAGGATAGCTATGTTTATATATATTAAATTACGAAGTAAAGATATAAACAAAAACGCTTACAGAAATAACTGACAACTGATTTTGTGTTTCTTACTTTACTCAAAGTGTTTCCTCAATGTGTTTTTTTTTAATGTAATGAGATGTCCGCATGATTGCTTTCATTTTGTTTTTATACCTATATAAATGCACAAGTGTCATAATAAAAAGACACTTCCTACAATAAAGAAATCACTACCAAAATAACAAAAAGCAATGGAAAACATTAAGTGTTTATTAGTGTCACCTCGTTTTCAAAAAAACTTCTTTTCAAAACGATATAACACTCGAAACGTTACCTTTACTATTCATTTTCTTTATATATATATATATATATATATATATATATATATATAGCAGATTCAATAATATATCGACCGTTTGATAGAATAGGTGTGTTCTCTAATCGGAATCTTCAGATAGCTAACCGTTGTTAAGCTGCAGGTAACCTCTCGAGTAGTTACTACTTACTATTTACACACCACCTCCACACCAGTAATCAGTGTTACCGACCATGGGTTCGCAAACACACCTATGACGGATGCACTGAGATGATGTAACATTGCTACCATTCATCATGTAAATGCATTCGAGTCACATGCCAGAGTCAACATCCTTCTGAAACCACTTTTGCTTGTAGGGACAACTTAACTCTTGTTCTAATAACATTTGTTAGTGGCCAAATATCCCTCCGAAGTACTCAAAAGAATCATACATTGCTCAGGGTCATGGGGAGGCATTGCACCAGGTACTTGGGCATCGTGTGACTTATATAAAATAAGAATAGTTTTCTTTTATATAATAAAAATAAAATGAATAGAAACAAATGAGAGGAGCAGTGTAAAATTATTTGTACCACCCATAATAATTAAAACTTATAAAAGTGAATAATTAATTTAATAGGAATATTTATTTCAAATGACAATTTAAGATGCTTTTGCAATGTTTGAAGTTCATAGAAGTGTAATATAATTAAGGCTAGTATTATCAGACGACAATGAAGAAACCGAAGCAAAGACGACTTCAAAGAGAACACTGAGCCCAGTGACAACCTACACTACATCCCCGTGGGGTCCAGAACACTGGTTAGCAGGGCAATGTTTGCTGCAAACATGTATCTAAGTAAAGCAATGAATTCAATACACTTTTATAAATTCATTCAAATTCAAGTAATTTTATTGTCAATTAGTTAATTTAAAGCTAGCTGACTGATAAAGTGACTTCATTTCACAATTTGAGCTCCAGTGGTGTTAAACACGAGTTCCCTGCATACTGATATGTAATTTAATCCACTTCTTATGCAGAAATGTATTAGTGTATATTGACAAGTATTGATTGCTCTGTTGAGTATCGTGTGCAGACGTTGATAGTACGTTTAACGTCAATCACTTGTATTATGTAGCAGGTTAAGCCTAATGGCAGTGGCTGTCGAGAACAATTTCATAGATTTGTCTGCAGTGACATTTAAAAAAAAAGGAGCGACTGTGGAGGGTAGGTGGCCGGTGACAGGCGAGTCCACAAGACGTGACACCAAGGCCAAGCTGACCTGTCAATTGTTATTTTCGACATCACAACAGGCCCCACATTACGGCTTCAATTTGACTTGTATTATTTGGCTGCCTGGGAGCGGGATGCTAAGACAGATGCAATCATTTTAACGCCGTGTCTACCGGTTGACCATCAATCCCTGCCTGCGTCGTATTCAGAGCACTCCCCAGCACACCACTGCCTCCCTCTCTCTCGACGAATCACCGTCACCTTTCATTCATTTCCTTCCTTCTTTTAACAAAAGCTACCGCTCTATAATTATATATATAAACTTCATGAATATAAAAGCTAAACGCTTTTGAGGGCAGCAGTTACGCATATAGCCACAGAAAGAACTGGAAAAACTCACTTCTATATTATGAGATTTGTCATCAATATACCTCAATAAAAGTAATTGTCATAAATATAGAAATTACCCTAAAATCAGGAATCACTATTCCAACCATTACATTTTCCACCTAGTATATATAATAACATTTCACAATGAACCCTTTAAAAACAGAGTAAAATGAATCACAACAAGGAATTAGAAGTGGAGTAGATTTTTCGACCAAAGTACCTGGCTCTCGTAAAGCCTAATAGAATCGACCATCTAATAGAATAAAGGCAAAGTAACCAGTTGTCGTTCAGCATTGCTTGAAACAGCCTGAATGTAGAAACACTTAGAAAAAACAGGTCTGATATCTTTACATGCAGTGTTCTTGTGCGCAATCCCTCTGACTTCGTACTTTATTCAATATTGTTGAATGTGCCTTTTATAAATATATATATTATTTTACTTTCCCGACGATTGATCCAACGTGAAACAATTCTCAAGAACACCTTAAGTTTATGTTCCCTTTATACTTTTACACATCAATACAGAATTAATTACTGTAACATGGAAAAAATATAAGTTACATTATTTCTATGAATATTTGTTATTTATCATTTTTTTCATATGATGATAATTAATTATGTATGATGGAGCCCAGAAGGTCTCTAAAAATTATAGAAGAAACGTTGATAAGAGGGGTTTGTTAGAATTGTTTCGCTCTGAACCAAACCTCGAGAAATGAAGTGCTGTTGAATATACGAGTATGTGGATGAGTTAAGGTAACTTTTTATAT
The DNA here is from genome assembly GCA_026182355.1 of Hermatobates lingyangjiaoensis. NCBI lineage: Eukaryota > Metazoa > Arthropoda > Insecta > Hemiptera > Hermatobatidae > Hermatobates > Hermatobates lingyangjiaoensis. The sequence continues at coordinate 2,598,371 of JAPFBL010000105.1, read as the reverse complement.
ATATATATATATATATATATATAATATATATATATATATACTATCAAATCAGACACGAATGAAAAAAACATTCTTTCAACCAACTTCATCAGAGTCACACTCGTACTGTTTAGATCGATTTCTCCTAATTTTATTCATCAAATTCGATCGAATACATCTCTCACCTCCTTCATTCTTAATGCTTCACAGAATGTCCTACTTCAATGGTTTCAGTTCAATTGTGACTCTGACGAAGACAATTTGTTTTGATTGAACGATCCTAATCCGATGTCTTCATTTCTTATTGTGGTTTAGATATTGATTTCTATTTCATGGTTACTGTAACAACTTCGTATCAATATATATGTATCTATGTTTGTGTGTGTGTGTATGATGGTGTGTGTCATGCTTCTTTATATACTACATAAAAATGAGGTATGATTCAATGAGAACTGAGATAGAGAGTAACTCTTAGACGGCGTTTTAAACCATTCATAGAGGTTATTTATTTATAACTTGTAATTCTTTTAGAAGCATTTTTCATTTATAGCTTTTTTTTTTTAATATAATATTCTACATAAATCACTAGGAGATATATTTATTATTAAAGATTTTTTACACAGATAAACTAGAAATATGTAAATAAACTTATTTTAAAACAAATTCCGATTGCAATAATAATTCTACTTCATTATACATGGAGAAATCTAAATTATAGTTTTGAAACATTAGTACTCATGTCGCTACATGTGCATGTATTCTAATTATTTCAGAGTTCCTATTATAGAGTGCTGGCCATTGATTAGTCATTTGCCAATCTTCCAAAATGTGTGATGCTGAGGAACAGAATACAATTCACGGATACAAACCCACAACGATACTAAATTAAAAATGTGGACAGCACAAGTGTCCAAAGGTTAAGGGATCCAAATCCAAGGAGTTCTTGACAATTACACGTGACCTTAGCGAAGGTATCCAACATTCCTTAGACCAATATACTAGTAGCGAAATTAGGTTGCGAAGATGGTGTTATGCAGGAGATATTTGATACTAGTGAATAGGATTTTAGAGATATGGATAGATCAACAGAGATACTGTCAGAGAAATGAGAACATGTTATAAAAAAATAATTTACCTTATCCAGTTTTTTCGTTTCTTGAGATCGGTTTCACATGTATTGTGTTTTTCTATTTCAGTGTACTGCTCGAAAAATAAACACTGGTTTGCTTTATAAAAACGAACTTGTGGTGTAAATATTACTTCCAGTTATGTTTTGTTTTAAAAGGTTCATATTGTACTGGTACAAAGTAGAAAATAAAGTATTTATAATTTAAGAGTAAATTTAGAAATAAAAAATATTATCTTTGGCTTAGGATGATTTCTTAGTAGAGGCAGTGGTGTAGTAAAGAGATTCGGCAGTGTCTGATGACGCCAGAGGGTAAAATTTTAAGGGGAGGAGTGTTCCAAGAATAGGAAATATGAAATAAAAACTAACAAAAATAAAATAAATAAAAGCTTAATTTTATATTTAAATATAATTTAGGATGTTAATACTTTAGGGCTGGCCTGTGTTTTATCATTCACAGCATTGTGGCTGTACGAAGTCAGTATATAGGACTAGCATATGTATTTGATGTATGGATAGGTGAGGGGCGTATTGCTTGGAGTTATTTCAGCATACGAAAGATGAAGTAGTAGAGACTTCACTTTTTTGCGTTATATCTTGCAAATTGAGACAAATTGTTTGCTATTTATGATCATTTCAGTAACCAGCCACAATGAAATATTAACATTTGTAAAGTTATAATATTTGCTAATATCTTGGACAGACAAATTCTGAGTTGATGAAATCATAGTCTGGACATATTGAATATCGAAATTCATTAAATACTAAATTTAAATGCCGCAGTGGAGAAGGGGTAAAAATAATACAAGGGCCCCGGGCAGCGAAGAGTTGCAACGCCGCGAAGTGGAAGATACTGTAATACACGTATAAATTATATATAAGTTACCAGCGCCCTCAGGAGAACATGCCACTACTCTTAATCGATTGAAACAGTCAGCTGTCTGTCAAAGTCAGATACTAACTGTCTGCAATCTATCTGAACTTTGGTACCCATGTCGACCTGAATTTTGCTAATAGAAAAGCAATTGTATTTTATCAACATATTTGTCATCTTTGCTTTACTGTTTCAAACCATGTTAATTTAAAATTTTATATATTTAAGGGTGGAATACCTATGTAGGTCGAACACTAACTATTCATAACTATCACTATCAATATTTATATACATCTAAATATAGAATTTAACAGTTCTAAGAGACAATAAATTAAGTATTATAGGAAAGGCAAACTGCACACTCTCACTGAACCCCACTTCTACATTTCGATATACGTCGTCATCAGCTCTGTGCCTACTCGATATTCGAGCTTAACTCTTATTGTGGGAAACTTCATATATTAAAGGGAATTCTGTGAGTTTTTTTTTCTGAGAATGTATGTATAAATCTATAACCACCATAAGAAATTCAGAAATATGACTAGGATAATTTCAACGAAAAGAATTGGTATTTGTCAGAATCGCACTCGAACTTGCCGAAGACCAGTTGATTGATCACAGCCTCATTTCTGAATTTCTCATTCTCATTCTCATTGTGGCTTAATCATTAATTTTTATTTTACGTCTTTGCTATGAAACCTTGTTATATACGCTAAGTAAATTACATATGATCGTATGATATCAAAGAAAAGGGTGGTCTAAGGAGACTAAAATATATAAATCTATAAATTCAAAGAAGAGGTGAAAACATTTAGTACGATAATTATTTCAACTAGAATGCACTGACCGATTATATCTGAATAAACTTACTGAAGAAACTTTCGTTCCATGTTTAGCTTCGATATCCTTTAGGTGGCGGACTATTGTTGCCACCTAATTATATTATGGTATATAATAATACGCAGATATTATATATCATAAATTCAATAATAAAATGAATAAATTTAAGGCCTTTTATGGTAATTCGTGCTTCTATTAATATATATATATATATATATATATATATATATATATATATATATAACAAGATTTCACATAAACACGTGAAATAACAATCAATGGTCAAACCACAATATCAAAGCCTTTTTTCCCATTTCATATTGTTGTTTGACCATTGATATATAAATATATTCTCTTTAAAATTCGTCTTCAGGAGAAAAGGTTATCTTCAGACAGATTATCCGAAAATTTGGTTAGCAAGTGTGTCTCTTTCTCCGTGTGTTACTATTCTTCGTTTTTACTTATATATATAAATATATATATACATATAAAACAAATGAAATGGAACGATGGACTTTACATACAATTGAGACTTTCAACTTTATAAATGAATATGTTATAATAGAATAGGTCAGAAATGTTAGTTACAATAAAAAATAACAATTAAAAGATAAATATATTTAGCTTAAACTATAGTATGTATAAGTTTCTGTTAATCATATTATATCATAAATCATAAATAATAATCATAAATTATAGCCATGCGATTAGGTGAGAAAAAATATTTCGTGAAAAAATATATATTTAAAATTTTTATCTGTTGATCAACTCGATCAATGAAATATCTGTGATGATATCTTGTCAAAACTAGGATCATACTTTATAATCATTCAAACAAACAAGTTCTGCAATAATTTACAAGTCATAGTGTTCTAATATCAGGGGCTCCTAAGAGTATATGAATCTCTTACCATGACCTCAGTACTTTTTCTTAATCCCACGAGTTGTTAATAGTTCATACTATTTTACAATTTCGAAGAAGCCACATGTTAATATATATGTTTGAAATGTAATTTGTGGTTGTGTATTCCCCGTCCCTTAGCTAGGGCGAACCGGAGAAACCGTCCTGGGTTCCGCGCTTGTGGGGACATCGCGGGACGATGCTAGTGACCTCGGACAAGTGACCTGTTCACTGGTTAATCTGTCATGCTGGCGGCAGATTTCATTTTCAAATATAATTGAAACCTCTTAGCATTTTTTTATTTTTAATACTTGCACAATACAACAATTTTGTATATATATATAATAATTTGTGGGTGGGGGAGGGCCCCGCAATGGTTGAGTTGCCCCGGGCCTCGCATCTTCCTAGGGATGGTGCTGGGCCCGGACAGTATCATCGATATAATTCTGGTTTGAAGCAGTTAACTGGCGTTTTATTGTTTTCTCACCCCCCCACCCCCCCCTGGTATAATTGCGCGAATAGTTTATATTGGTCCAATGCGCGACATAGAATCGTGGTGCCCGCCTACGCGAGGTCCACCTCGGACACCCCAAGTTTAGGTGGTTAAACTTGGAGGTGACAAAAAGGGCAACACGTTAAATCGTCGGCCTGATTTGATCTAATGGTGTAAATGGCTGGAAAGTTAGGGTGCACAGCGTTCAAAACAGGTTCGAAGCAGTTATTCTTAGACCATTAATGTCTTGGATACACTGATCAGAGGTGGCACCATTTTGTGGGATATTCCTTTATGGTGTCCACCGAGATGGATTGACTTACCAGGCCACCGACCCAGAGGAAAAAAAAGAGTCCGTCTCCGGATAGACAAGATAATTGTCTAAACTCTCGTCCAAATCTATTATTTACAATGTGACATATACTATAGCAGTCTACAGACCAAGTAGCTGCACCAGCAGCTCACAGGTAACTCCTGCATTTCATAATACTAAAATTGAGTAATATCTGGAAAGGTATGCAGTGACTCACCTGTACACCAGAATCACCAGTCAGTCTTTAACTAAACTCCCTTGGTCCCATTCTAACTCTCCTGTAACGAAACCATCCTTTCTTCCCACCTAACGGAGTTATTATATTATTATTCATTAATTCATCGGTATAAATGGAGTTAAATTATAGGTATTACTAACAAAATATTGAATTTTCTGTAAAGTAATATCCTTCTGTTGAATTACTGTTACATGAATAATTACATAGAAATGTGAACACGTTGTCAAGCAATAAACTGTGCACGCTCACTCTTAACTGTATCACCTTTAGTTAGAAATGAAATGATTATAGGTTGTATTAATTTTAATAAATTATTTCTGGAGTGCAAAGTGACTGTTTAAATAACCGTCAGAAATGATGATATGCATTACCTGACCACGATTACATACTTGATTTGAAAGGTACCTGCTGATCCGTATGAATCTTCCCGTACAATCCGTATGAAACGATTGCGTACCAAACGTTACGTGGTCCGTTACTCTGTACTAGCAAAGGAGTACATCAGACAATATCGCACTCGTGCCACATGCTGCCAAACACATTGGATTTGAACAATATTTCACGTATACTTGTAAACAATACATGTAATTCCCTTTTAGAGTATCATATATTTATTTCGCAAGCATGCAGTCCATGGGACTCTTACGAACTTTAAAAATATTGTTACTTTTAACAAAAATAAACGGATTTTACATGTGCAAATGTGTTATATATTTTTAATCGTTACAGACTCTGTTATTTTTGCTTATAAGAAAATCAATGGCACAATGATACGGCACTGTTCAGAGGTATGAGAGATTGACTACAGCTTAAAGAACCTTACATTAGAATGAGTCGCTACATATATTAAATAGCAGCATGTATGTAGTATTTACAGAATATTTAAAATACTTGGTGAGCTTTTATTCAAATAAGAAAACGAAACTAAAATAAAAATATAAATCAACCATTTTTTTAACGGCCAGTATGAACCACTGTATGTAGAAGGTATTTAATTTTGTACCGTTAGCATTTAATATGAAAACACGTAACCTGCTATAAATGTACCCGCTTTATTATGTAATTTAGAATGACATCCATCAAATTATCATGAAAATAATAGGGAAACCTTCAGAAATTTGTCAAGCTTTTCACTTCAATGAAATCTTTGGCTAATCATACATTCGCTAACTAGAAACTAAAGGAGTCACAATAAATCACCTGGAAATAGCCAAAGAGAAAGCCCTGTGATTACTTGAAACAGAGGGACCGCTTGGAAACATTGACATTCAACGCCTCACCTTCAAATACTTGTGATAAAGATGCAGAATGACACTTTAAGCATAACGAGGAAACTTCAAAGGAAATTGAGGGAAAGCCAGTCTTTCTCTTGAGAATTCCGTCAGATATAGTAACACACTTATTAGATTAACCATGAGAAAGTAGATATATAAATGTACACAGAAAATAAAATAGCATGCAAAATTTAAAGGATAAACTCAGTTACGTCTTAAAGCTGGATTCAACATCACGAAAAAAATAACAAGATTAGAATTTCATGACAGAAGAAGAAAAGATTGTAATAAAACAGATGACGAAATTTTCGTTAAAACGGGATCAAGGAATCAGATGGCAGTCACGAAAATTGTGAAAGGATGCCATAGTAAGAGAGGGAGCCAGACAGGGTTAGCAACTAAGCGGGAGATTTGAAAACAGGAGGACTGGGGTGTCCGAGTTTGGTGCATGCAGAGTACAAAAGACTGAGGGTACTTACTCGGTAGCTGGGCAACACAATTAGAGTGTGCGTGTGTATGGGAAGTGGCCTGCCGTCGGTCTGCCAGCAGCCGGACCAGCTCGTGGGAACTGCACGGTAGCCTTGCCCCGCCCACTCGCCCCACCACTCGCCGGCCACGCCCCTTCATTCACCCCAACCGCTTTCCCATAGTCCACAGTCCTACATACCCCCCTAATCACAGTGCCCCCTCCCACACGACGTTCCCACCGACCTCGCTCAAATTAAACAACAAGAAAAAAATGGGAGACGGTCACGAAAATTTCATACCGTTCACTACTATTTTGGCTGTGTAATCTCCGAGCGGTGGAAAAAAGAAATTCATGTAAGGAGAGGGGATGTTAAATATGGTAGGGGTTGTAGAAACCTTGGATTAGATGGGGTCCCGAAAATGTCAGACTTGGTAGTTGGCCACGCGATGGGAACGTGACTGCCGCAGTTATTAGCAATAATCGCACTCACCCCTGCCACCCGGGGCTTCCTGCGGCTTTCGCACGCATCCGCCTCGGCAACCTTCAGCCCCAGGCCGCCTCGCCCAGCCACCCACTGTCAAAACTTAAACCTTCAATGCTCAATAGAACATTCTATAGGTCTACTATTCTTTGATCCACTCTAACTTAGATGACACGTGACATTTATTTCTGTTAATATTCATCGTATTTATAAATTCATTTTCAATGAAGAGTTACAAGAACAGATCGAAAAATGTGTTCATTCTCACCCTTAGTCCTTTAAGAAAAAAAATTATATATATAACCAATTAAATGGAATAGTTCCACGAACGAAATAACTAAGAAACTTAGTTCATATATATAAAAACTAATTAAAATAAGGAAGAAAAAAGCCATTAAATAATTGGTTTTTATTTAAAAGTCCGCTGGACCGTTTCATTTAATTATATATGATCAAACCACAATAAGAAAATGGGAAAACAATACTAAGATCTTTCAACCGTAACAAGCGGTCTTCGTCAGAGTCAAAAACCCAACTGAAACACTAGATGCAGAGTATATCTGGTGAGGGGTTGAGAAGAGTGGGAGGGAAGAGTGGTATTTTAAAAGGGTGAAAGCGCAGGAAAGGACTAAAGTCCAGAAAGGGATGTTTGGGGAAACAAAGGAGTACAATAAGAAAAGTAAAAAACTATCCGCTAGCTGTCAACCCTCTTAGAAGAGGCTATTACCCTCGTAACAAAAGTATCAAGTTTGAAGAGACCGTTACTAATGTTTATAATATTTGATCTATTAAATTTAATTAGAGACGAATCAATAATATTTTTTAACAATACATATTGATTTTTCATACGTAATAAATTTAGCTCCTGTGCAATCAATCTGAACAAATCTATAGATTTGTTCGTATCGATTTTTCTGAGTGGCTGGTCAGATGAATGTAATCAGACACCTGAAGTTTGTAAATTAATAATAATAAGTCATTTGTTCAAAGAACATTACATTTGAATAACATCTTTGTATTTATTCGTGATAAATTAACTGTGAATGTAATAATATTGTTAATTATATATTTTGTCAAATGTATTTTATTGTTAATTATGATAATGGTTATCAAATATTTATAGGCAGTTAGAAACAGATATCATTTGATTCAATTGATTCTATTTTAAAGGAAATTACTTTTAAAAAATTCTTTTTTTGATTTCTAATATTTTAACAAAATTAAGTAAATATAAGAAGGTAATAACAGCCACAAGTAACAACAAGCAGAAATAAGAATCTTCAGTTTCTAGATTGACTGGAAGACCAGAAGAACTAAACAATAGTTGAAGTTTTAACATAAGTGAGGTGAATACGTCCAGGTTACTCGGAGGTAGCACAAAGGGCATGCTGTAACCTCTTTCTTTGCTTTTGTCTACTAGCACTAATCACAGCCAATACTTTTAGGATTTTTATCATCTTTAATTTGTATGATGTAATCATGTTATGCACATAGCACAAATAACTAAGAAATAAGATAAAAAAAACTGTCTATTTGAACATCTCTTTTTATAGGAAGAAATGATCTTCTATAGAATGAGCCACTAATTAGATTGATAAAAGTATTAGAAACAAGCACTTTGAAGTTACATCAATAATTCAATATATCGGTTTTGCTTACTTTATGCCCAACTGTTATTGCCAACGTCGTTGACATTAGAGTAGGAGTGACAAGTCCACCAGAACACTTAGACTGCACCAGCCCATCACTCAGGCATCTCAGAGATCTAGGAGAGATAGGCACGAGCCCAACTCTCCTAGATCTCTGGGTTACGTGACCCTGTAACAGAGGTCAGTTTACTAGCTACGTAGTCAGACAATGCACTCTTTCCTTAGTAGTCTCGCTCTTCTCTAAGAGCCACCCTCCTTTTTACTTTCATTTGCCTCTGTATGTTCAAGAATGCATATAACAGGATGTCTCAATTTGACTAGGATATCCTGAAAACCAAAATACTTTAAGTTACTGAATATTTAATGGCTATTACCCATGAGAGGTATCAGCAAGATCATCATGAGTACTGCCACCGTCGTGTTCTTTTTTCATAGGTAGTTCTGCACCTTCTAACTTGTTCCTTTATCTACAAAAAATTTGGTTCCTTGCAATTTGGTAGAAATCTCTTCAAAGTTGATTTGATTTAGGTTTGGGTTTTTACTTGACTATAAGTAAAGTAAGATCATGAAAATATTCCATCCTGGTCCTATCTACATCTTTGAGTCCCCAAAGTCCTTTTTTGGCGTTTTTTCGATAATTTCTCTCTATGTATATTCAAAAGTTTGTGAAGACATGGATATATATATATAACTTGAAATTACACAAAGCACGACCAGAAATATATATATATAGAGGTTTAACAAAGAAATTTAAATTTTTGAATGACTTAATATGATATGTACGAGGAATAAAATTATTAAATATGAATAATCAATGCTAATGAAACATATATTTTCTGATGCGTTGCATGGTTTGATGGATGGTTGGCTAACAAAGTTTCTAATCAAACTATATGTTACACTTTTCGCAAAACCTAATGTCGGGTATAATTCTTAGTAGGTTTATGCATTCCATTACCCTTGGCTACTATTGAAGTATAGGAAAGGTATTCTTTCTTACTTTATTACAAAACGGTACAAACTCTGACCTACTTCTTCGCTGATTCGATGAACCTGTCATTTTTTCTTACATTTTTCTGGCACAATAGAAAACATTTTGAAATCTTAAATGGATCACTTTGGCTTAGTTCTTGATAAATGCATTCGAATTTATGAATGGAACTAATATATAGATGGATAATCCACAAAATATATAACATATGACTGTACTATTATAAAAGAATAATTTGTATAAGTATTGACCCTGCAGCAGCTTGGTTGTGAACACTAAAGGATCTCCTCAGGGAGGTGTGCTATTACTCCCGTCTTAGTGATTAGTTCTAGTGGACGTTCTACTGAATGCTCTATATAATGAGGACTATGTACGCAAGTATATGCAGAAGTCCTTTCGTTAGAAGGAGAGTAGTGCTTCATTGTACTGCCTTTCAGATAATGAACATTCTCCCAAATTGTTGGAGACAAAGAGAAATGTCTGGGTATAAATCGGACCTTATACCTTTCTGAAAGAAAAAAAAAGATTAACCTAAAACCATCTAAATTATGGTCATATTCTTGGAGATTCTTTAGATCAAAGATTAAAAGGGAAAAGTCATTTAACAGATGCACTGGCTAAGATAACAAGAGTAATGTTCTGCTGTAAGAGATAATTTCTTGTAGAGGATAGGGTCTTTATGAAATCTTAACTTTGGCTTTGCAAAGGTAGTATTACTGCTGTAGTAAAACCCATTATATCATATGTATTAGTTGTGTGCTATACAAAACCAAGCATCTATGGAGGAGGTACTGGGGATCAATCACCATTTGTGCTAACTCCAGAATTAAAGACTAATTAACATCTCTAACATTTATATCGAAAATGGTTAATTTTCTGTTTAGTTTATACAATGAAAAGGTAAAGGTGAAGAAATATCACCTTTACGCGAATTTCGCGAAAAAAGTGAATACAAAATTAGCAGTTTATAAAAAGCAATCGTGGAAATTGAGTTACCGGAAAGAAGCAATAACAACTGAATATTCATCCTAGACTAATGGATACCCTGCTCTACTGGTCGGATTTTTTGCATTTATTCACATTGTTTACATTGACTTTATTACATTTATTTACATTGAATTTGTTTAAGTAAATCGAGAGAAATGTAATTAACTTTTAGAGGTTTAATAACAACAATTTAAATGGTTTTATAATTTAATATGAGATGTAAGAAAAATAAAATGAATACATGTAAACAATCAACACCAATCAAACATATTTTCTTAAGCTTCCATTGTATGATGGATTTGTCTAACAAAATGCTCTAATCGATCCATATGCTGCACACTTGAACAAAAGCTAATATAAGATGTAGCTTTTCTTCTGTTTATGAATCATATTATCTTTGGGTAATATATGTGTGAGGAATGGACTCTTTACGAAACGGTTACTAATTTTCAGCTAATTCATCAGTGATTCAATGACACAGGCATTTTTACATGTGTCAACATTTTCCAAGCAAAATAGGAATATTCTGCAGCCTTAAAGTAAAAATATTGGCTTAAATCATTAATGCTGATGGAGGTCAGATAAAGGATATCAAATGTAACAGATCCACGGGCATTGTAATGTTTTGCACATTGAAAATTTTTTTAAAGTGTTAAATAAACATATTACATTTAACTAAATTTAATTTAACTAAATCTTATATACATAATGTTATTATTATAGCTTCATTATGTTATATTTAGCATGCAGAAAATAATTGGAAATATAATAAGCATTTTGATTTCTCCAATTAATACCTTATCTTTAATATTAAAATTCCTCATCATTGAAATTTTTAAATAGTGATAATAATCAGTTTAAATGAGATTTACAGGGTAACATGGAATGATTTTGGAACAACAATATTGTATAATAACAGATAGTACTTTAAGGCATCCATATAAAGCACAAATTCATTTTTAATCAAAGAAGAAGTAAATGAAAAAAAGTACATTTTTTAATACAACAAAAAAGTTATTTTTCCTGTAGAAATTTTGACTTATGAGTGAATGTGAAGGCTTTTGAGATGACAAAAATCATTTATTGTTAACCAGTTTGATATTTTTTTTACTTAGGTATATTAAAGTTGAGTGTAAGCCCTTCCAATTTTTTTTCTTATAATTCAAAAGATTGTGCCGCTTATTTAAAAAAACTAAATATAATTCAATTTTTAGTATTTTATCAACATAGCATGATTTTTTTTAATGGTTCAATTTTACATTTTTACAACAGAATTCCGAAATTCATGTTTCATTTTTTCATACTTTTATAGAACATAATTTTAATTTATTTAATTAGTTGTTTATATAATAAATATTTGCCTAATTAAAGAATATAATTTATTTGTTGAATAATGAAGTGTTTTCTTTCTCGCTCAAATTAATGTTGCCCGGATGTTACCTAAACATACAGGAAAGTGTAAATTCATGTGTTATATTAATTCTAAATTCGTATCATAGGCATAAAATAAACATAATTTGTTGACGTTTTTACTAGAACTCATGTCCTTTTTAGATTCAGACAGCCTGATACCCTGATACGAGGTTTTGAGCACTAGAAACAGTGAAGAGCGGGGTCGTGACGCTCGTGACGCTGTCAAATGCTTTACGTATCTCCAACTTATTAAAAACTAATTTAAAATTTGCTTCAAAGTGTCTTATAGTAGCCTCAAGGGTTGAGCATTAAAGATTGTGGAGAGATGCACTGCTCTTGGTTCTCTTCCAGCCTTCCACTATACAGCTCTGGTAAACTCGTAATGGAACTTTAAGACGGTCCTTTGTTGACCTCTTGATTTAGGCCAGATTTACTGTTAATGTCATGAGCATATTCTGTGTACAAAATATCATTGAAAGTTAACTCACTCTGATATAGTAAGGCAAGCGAGCAGTATCCAGTGAACTCTGCAATTCATGTATATGTTACTGTTTGTATAATATAGATAATTTATATAACCTGATTATATCCCTTAATTCATTGGATATACTTTAGTATTTATAACGCTATACAATGTATGATATGGAATACTATGAAACGGAAATGACGTATCATGAGGACTTTTAATGCATACGTAGTATAGAATATATATATTCCTCAGACGTGCACTCAATGAAACAAAGGAAGCATTGCTTCCCCTGTCATTATAGAAGAAACATTGGAAGCATTTTATTTATTTTTCTCTAAACAGATCTTCCATTATTCTGTGAAATCAATAAAATCAGGGTAAATTATGGGGAATTTAATGCTTCCATCTTTTATTTCCTGAATGTGCGCTGAGTCGTCAACCAGTGGACTAAGTGCTCGGAAAAATCCGCGTAGGGGAAGCCACAGAGATATTGCTTCCCTCTGGATGGAATTATTTAACATATTGCTTTGATGAAAAGCAAAAACATCAATATTTTTTCGCAGTCTGCCCTGATAAAGAAAATCTAATAATATTAATTACACTTAATTGGTTTCTGTTAGTTATCTATGAGTAGTTTTCTTTCATCGATAAATCACCAAGTAATGTCAAGACAATTTTCAGTATTAAAATATATAGTGAAAATATATTTCTACCTCTATGAAATAAATATCGACTATTGCTTCCCCAATCACAAAAGTCACCGCACACTCCTGAATATATTCGTATCCTATAATTATGTCATTATAAGATATGATATTACTTACCACATGATGAGAACACATGAAGTGTTGTGCTGACTTGCAAGTCAGCGTCTTGCCGCAGAAGCCCCGATGAGTTTAAAAGCCTTTGCCTAACCTTGCGCACTACTGGGCGTCATTAGTTGATAAGAGGAGCAGAGTCGTCGTTAGTGACTTACGTCCCAAAATTACTTCATATTGCTTTCTGTGTTTATTTGAAATGTGACTAAAACCTAACTGTTAAAAATACAGAAACAAAAATACTTGCAAATATATTGTATTTTAGAAGAAAAAAATAAACTAAAGGAAAATATAAACGAGTCTTGAAGCACTTGGAGTTCAACTTAAGCCTTTGCTCATTGCATAGTTAAAGAATGTTTATTCTTGTTTGAACCTCTTTTAACAAGTGTAGTAACATTAAACGTAATGATTTGATTTCAGATTAATTTTAAATTTAATTTTAATTTTATATTATTTTTAATTTTATTTTAATTTTAATTTTATATTATTTGATTAAAATTATATACATGAAAATAATAATAAAATTGTGTGTCAACGAACAAGACACCAGAAACCAAGTTTGTTAGACGCATCTGAGGTTGAGACCCTAGTGCTAGAATAGAAACAGATTAAGTTTAACAAGATAACTATCTTGTTATTAAAGTTTTGATAACTATCAAATCGTTATCAACTTTTCTTTCGTTGTAATTCATTGCCTATATTCATTAAATTAATTTAATTTTTCAGTAATATTGTGATAATGATTGTTATAATGTTGTACTAAACTCTCTGATAAAATTTTGAATTCAGTTCTGAGGCAGTTTCCACAAGTAATTTTCTCAAAAAGAGAAAGAAAGACACTATTGATGCCGTATAAGTGTTTATGGCTTAATTCTCTGCAATGCTTAGGTGCTTTGCTATTATTATTTCTCAACATGTCACCTACATAAGACAGGTCACAGTCTGATATTTCACACTCCATTGGTAAAGCCTTGTGTCTGTGGACTACATTGTTACATTGTCAGTACAGTATCTCACCCCTATACCATTTACGACAGGAATGATAGTTGCATTTTTTTTAGCCAATCATATTCTTCAAACATAATCAGTGTTCTTAGAGAGAGAAACACTGTTATTATTGAATTATGCTTTGCAGTACTTAGTTATCCAAAGTACCTAAAACTAATTTAAATGAGTTAAACAAAATTATCCTTAATTGTTGTAAATTTTAAAGAAAAATAACTGAAGGAGATTAATCGTCAAAAATTGGATGTTAGTTACTTTTCTTCTTTAAATCTCTCTCTCCCTTTCTCCCCCACTTTCTACATGCATATTACACCTAATAATTGTACTTAATACTCTTAAAACAGTTATAATTAATAATTTTACCTAATATTAACTTTAATTAATATTGAACCTAATATTAATAGAACTAAAGCTATTGTTTGTTAGACTAAAGTTTGTTAGACGCATCTGAGGTTGAGACCCTAGTGCTAGAATAGAAACAGATTAAGTTTAACAAGATAACTATCTTGTTATTAAAGTTTTGATAACTATCAAATCGTTATCAACTTTTCTTTCGTTGTAATTCATTGCCTATATTCATTAAATTAATTTAATTTTTCAGTAATATTGTGATAATGATTGTTATAATGTTGTACTAAACTCTCTGATAAAATTTTGAATTCAGTTCTGAGGCAGTTTCCACAAGTAATTTTCTCAAAAAGAGAAAGAAAGACACTATTGATGCCGTATAAGTGTTTATGGCTTAATTCTCTGCAATGCTTAGGTGCTTTGCTATTATTATTTCTCAACATGTCACCTACATAAGACAGGTCACAGTCTGATATTTCACACTCCATTGGTAAAGCCTTGTGTCTGTGGACTACATTGTTACATTGTCAGTACAGTATCTCACCCCTATACCATTTACGACAGGAATGATAGTTGCATTTTTTTTAGCCAATCATATTCTTCAAACATAATCAGTGTTCTTAGAGAGAGAAACACTGTTATTATTGAATTATGCTTGCAGTACTTAGATCCAAAGTACCTAAAATATTTATGAGTTAAACAAAATTATCCTTTTTGTTGTAAATTTTAAAGTAATGAAGAGTTAATCGTCAAAAATGATGTAGTTTTTTCTCTTTCTCTCTCTCCCTTTCTCCCCCACTTTCTCTGCATATACACCTATAATTGTACTAATACTCTTAAAACAGTTATAATTAATAATTTTACCTAATATTAACTATAATTAATAGAACCTAATATTAATAGAACTAAAGCTATTGTTCTGATTAGTTATGTCAAGGTGAGATGAATAAACTAGCTTCTTCTTCAAGTGTATTTAATTTTATTATAAAAAATACAAAAATCTTTAGTGTGAAAGCGTATTTCAGAATTTAAAATATTTATTTTTGCTCAATAAATATATAAACACACATATTGAAATAAGTAAACAAAATAGTATAAAAATTTAAATAATTGTAAGAAACGTAACCTAGGAAATATTAGTAGAAGATATTTATCACAAACAGTCATTCACTTTTAAGGAATAAATTGATTTGTAATTTATTACAATTTTCTATTTCTTTTGTGTAATTCTATTAGCCAGAATTAACCTTTTCACTTTTTTATTCACCTTAATTGATCTACTTCTTGTCCCTGTAAAATGGGTGTTATAAGTGAGTTCTTTAGCAACAAAGATTGTGGACGAAAAGAACTGACTCTGTTTAGGAGGTCTGTCAATCCAGAAAGGGAAGACCTCTTAGTCTACAGTTGTCTACTATCAGCACCCATGCTGCGAATGCTGAGCACTCAGGGAAGCATTCAGTTGCAAATCTGAAAAGAACAGACACTTCTTGGGTTAACCAAGCCGTAGTTTTAGGAGGTTTCTTTGGTGGCCAGGCTGTGGAATTAAAGTTCATCAGAAAGTGGGTATACAAAGTTCCGATATCACATCTTTATGTTTTCGTTATAGCTATACCATTTGTCCTAAGCGTTTTCGATGAGAGAAGCAATATATTGTTGGATGATTTTTTAACATGAACTATGAGGGAGGCATTGTTATGTGACTCTCAAAATGTGTATAATGTGACTCTCTCATAACTGAAATTGGTGATAAATAAGAAATGTGGCACACTTTCCTCCCCCTAGATCTGCACTACAGTTGAGAGGGTGTAAATGTAGGGTTGGAAGCAAACACACAACTTAGTTATAAAAAAGAAGGAAGAAGCATTAGTTCAAAAGACTATATCAAGAACGAATCACCTCTGATACGTCTATTAGACATGTCACCCAGAGTTTATTGTGATTTATTAATTAATAAATACATATGAATCAATCTAATAAATCTAGGCATTGCAATGGCTCATGCGGACAAGGGCTGCTATTCTTAAGAATCCTGCTGGCTGAAGCAGTATAGTTAGCTCAGTAGGGTGTTAACGGCAAAGCGTGTTTTCATTGATCATAGTAAACACTACCCTAAAACGAATGACATGTCACAAATCTCATCAGATTTATTTATTCTTCTTATAAGTTGTCAAATTACAAGATAACTTTTTCTCACCAGACTTCCTTCTAAATTTGAATCTACTCAAAAACCTGCCTAACCATCAATTCGGCTTTGACTGAAAACATTCCTCCATCCAATAATGCCGCAATGTTGTGAGACTTATACTTTCCTTCCTCGAGTAAAAAGAGAACTGCTGTTTCCTCACAATGCTCATACGTTTGACTGAGTTTAACACCGCAGTGGCCCTAAGAACTCATATACTTTTTACATACTTTCTTTTCTGAAATTGTACTCCCCATGTATATTCTTTAAGTCATTGGTTCAAGTTCAAGTCTTCTGTGTCATCATTTACTTGTCTTCATGAAGGCAGTGTCCACTCTTTATTTAACTGCACTGTCTACTTACTTCTTGGATATACATTTTTAGGAATGTTGCTGATGAAAAAGTACTGCTACTACCCCTAAAGACTCTTGTTTATCTTTCAACCAGCTATAACATCATATATTTCAACACTTGTTTTGCTAAAGTATGGTGTATGCTGTATGGTATATTAACAACAAACAGACTACACATGTACAGACAATGCTTCAGCTTCCTGGATCTGTGTCTTAAGCATAAACATCAGCATCCTTCATTATCGTATATAAGGTCTGAAGATTCTCGCTGTTGGTAACTTTGCAGTGCATCGGTACATAGTGTTTCATTGCAGACTTCTGACCCGTCGAAGTTAACTTTCTCAATCCGGTTACACAGTCATAACAATATTTCTGAGTCATAACTCAGAAAAAAATCTTAATCCACTTTGAAACCATGATACAGAGTGCTGCCAATTACCCAATAACCCATGAACTCCCTATTACCATATTATTTAATTTGTTTTACTTCCCTTCTTCTATAAAAAATTCTAAAAGATTACATTAATTAAACAGTAACATACCATTGTGCTAATGTCAGGCGCAAAGGTTTGTAGGTTTAGTCATTTCCGTATGAATAAATAACAAGGTCGAACGCTGCTTATTCTAATCCATTATTAAATTCCCTTAAGTGTTAATTACGTTACGCTGTTCATGAGCAATCACGAAGTTACAAAAATTCAAAATAAACACCCAGCTTTGTCTATCGAATTTTATCTGTCTTTCGGAAATAACCAATAAATATATTTTTATAGGAATGAAATCATGCCTTCATGAACAATCAGAGTATAAAATGTATGCTGCAGAAATACTGTTAAGTCAAATATGTTAATTTAATTAATTACATTAGTGAAATGGTAGTTCTACAAAGCGCTGTTAGTGGGAATTGTTAAAATGACAGTGTTTTGCGATAGTTGCCTTATCGATAGGTTTTAGACAGTGCTGTTAGAATTGCCCAATGAGAAATATTTAGTGATATTGCTTTCAATACTCGAGTGACTTAAGTGAGGAGAATATTTTAGAAGGGCACGGTGTGCAGCTAGGGCATTGGCCAGTGCGTGTTGCAAGCAGGCTCTGCTCAGAGTGTAAAACTTTAACGACAATCTCACGTCTCCCCTAATATCATTATGCGCTGCCCATTGTTCTCTCTAAGTCGTCCAATCAAAACGTATAAATTGAAATCACTAAAGATAGCAGCGTGTCCACAAACACCATCCTTAATTGTATGCGCAACATTACACCGACAGGAGAGCTGATTATTCACTATAAGCTGTCAGTAATGCAGCCAATCCTATGTCAGCCGTGATAATTTTACTGCTTAGAAATACCCTCTGTAATGCACGTCTGCATAAATATAAATTAGCTTTAATTGGCACTCTTGTCACCCAACTCTCTGCAGCAGGCACCGATAGGGTGTTACTCCGCAACTTCCTGCTACTCTCGCCCCACCAGTACCAGCAATTCTGTGAATGCAAACACGTCATGAAAACTCCCACTTCGCCAGGACAAAACGATAATCTTCATTAAAAACATATAACCAAATTTTTTTACTACTAACTCGACTGTCCACCACTTTAAAAATACAACAATGTGTTTACTATATGATTCCAAAGGCATAACAAATGAAAATCACTTACCAATTCGAAACAAAATAAGAAAGACGTTGCAACTAAACTGTACATAAAAATAAAATCTACTCAAGAAATCTCTATCAGCATAACAACAACTTTGTCTTTTTAAATTTGGGAAATACAAATTATACATTAATTTAATGACAAATTATAATTGTAATTATAATACTTATATACTTGAAAGTGGAGGTGTAAGTGGTTGATTTTAGGTGCGTCTCATCTACTGGTTATTATTATAAGTAGTTACACATTTATAATTAGGCACTGCTAATTACTTATGTCATATTATCCATGCCTCATTATAACAGCGCACATTCCACCATGACTTCAGGGAGCAAGAAAAGTTTATAAGTCCGTCTCAAGAGCCGGCCTTGCATGTAACATCCTTACATATTGGATTGTTTTTCCAATTGAAAATACAATTTGGAATGGGCTGCTCTTAAATTTACTATAAGTAAAAATAAACTGTTGTATTTATTTTCATGGGACCATAGTATAGACAAATTACCAAACGCTTCAGTAAAAATATTATGAAACTCATTAGACACCTGATTTAATTACTTCATGTCTTTTAATATGTCAAATCTCATAACTCACATGTACAATCATCTTAAATGATAGAAATATATTCATCCCCAGTGTATTTACGCATTCAGCATATTCAAGGGACAATTCAAGGGGATTCAAAATTAGCTACCTGCAGTAGGTTAGCGAATACAAATTATTTTCTGATATTAAAGAATGTACATAATGCTCCTTTCTTTTCAAATAATTTCAACCAAAGATATATGCTTCTGTAGAGAGCAATATTTGTGTTTATGATCGTTATGATCTGTTGGACGGTGTGTTTATCCTCTTCAAATCCAGCTTCAATCAGAAGCTTTCAAAAAGATTTTCAATCAGAAAAAGTCAAAAATTTTTTAAAATACATTTTCACTTCTGCTCTTTAGAAGAAAAATTCTTCCTTCTTGCTAAAAGTTTTTTGAGCTCCAATACTTTACTGTTTTGATTAACTTTTTCAAATTGATCAAACCTGAAAATATAGAAAGATAAATAATACTGTGAAAGATATGTGGTGGGTATATCATATCTGTTGATACATATAACACAGAGCAGAACACATACTACTATCGACAACTCAATGACTGTAGTCTGTCATAACACCGACTTCTTATGATTAGCTGCCCACCTCCCACATTACCTTCTTTTCTCTCTGATGGTCAACGATTTTTCCAGTAATTGATTATAATTGAAATTGGAATTGGAGTTTTTCTTCGTGCAGTTTATACTTTTGTATGCTTTATTTGGTCTGGTTTTTATTATTTTACAAGTCTATATAAATATATAATCAAAAGCACTGTAATAAATTAAGAAATATGACTAAGATCTTTCAACCAAAACAAATACTGATGAAAATCACTGTTATTTTTTTGTTGAAAGATCTTGGTTATATTTCTGAATTTTTTACTGTGGTTTAGAATTTGATTTTTGTTTCATGTGTTTACAATTATATACATATAGCCCTAGCGGTTGCCGTGTCGGTTACTAGCCGTTGCGTTTACAACGTGCTTGGTCTCCCTTTCTCTTTTCTCCTGTAGATGGATTACCCGAAAATTTGAGTTTGTAAGTTTGTTTCTTTACTTTGCGTGCTATCTATCTTCAAATTTGAACTATATATATATATATATATATATATATATATATATATATACTATCAATTAAATGAATCGATTCG
The DNA here is from genome assembly GCA_026182355.1 of Hermatobates lingyangjiaoensis. Classification (NCBI taxonomy): domain Eukaryota; kingdom Metazoa; phylum Arthropoda; class Insecta; order Hemiptera; family Hermatobatidae; genus Hermatobates; species Hermatobates lingyangjiaoensis. The sequence goes on along the minus strand of JAPFBL010000105.1, from coordinate 2,577,784 downwards.
ACTAACTGATAAGCTACATTAACAAAAAGAAGACACGAAATGAAACAAAAACTCACTACTATCTTCTTGATGACGGGGTCATCGAAATATAGTAGTGAGTTTCTGTTTAATTTCTGTGTGTTCTTTTTGTCAATGTAGTTTATAAATATATATATATTCTGTGTGTTCTTGTAAATATAGTTTAATCAGTTGTGGAACCGTTCCATTTAAATGATATAAACATATATATATATATCATGTTTTGATATATCATATCAAAACTGTTTGATATTTAATATATTATAAATGATATATATGTTCTGTTAAAAATTATGCCAATTTTTATTTTTGTCCTTTCGAATTTTCCGAATATGGCTTTCTACCTTTCCGATAAGATATAAAGCAATTCGCCAAATGATTTATTCTTCATATCCATTTTTCCTTTTTTTCTTTACAAACTCACAATAAATAATAAATATTCTGAAGGATTCCAACGTTTCTGTCAGCTTAGAACATCACAGGGAGGGAGTCTTTAGGGACTAGTAACAAGATTATAACTTAACTCAAATGCAAATAAAAACTATCTAAACTGTTGAACATACTAACGGAATAAGAAATGGTTACATGAATTGAGTGGGAGTTTTATACAAGTTATGACAGATTCTCATGTCCATGGTTGTTATTAAGCAAAATTATAACAATTATTATGTTTTAAATTTTTTTTAATTAGATTTCACTGATTAGTTACGAGGAAAATACATTTCTATTTATAAAAGTATGAATGTTTTTTACATCTAAAAATCTTATAATAAAATATGTACATACTGGTTGTTAGACATTAAATTTGAAGGAGTTAAGTGAGACTCATGATTAGAATTATGTTGTACAAATATAACAGGACGGCAATAGAATGGATTTTATTATTTAAAATTGCGTTAACATTCACCCTGAGTCTTTTAAAAATTTGCCTTTCTTCCATCATGTATATTTTACCGATTTTGCAACGGTAAAATTCAGGACGTTGAGTGTAAGACGTTAGTAAAGAGAGGTAAAGTTAGCCTTCGACTTGCGCTTCATGTTAGGTGCCATCCATTCTACACTCTCAAGTTTACTCTTTAGATTCATTGAAATGATTAATTTTTAATTTTAAACAATTAATAAATAATATTGCTTCGTCGTTTTCTATTATAAAATATACAAAAATACATTTATTATACAGATTATTTTTGCGTATGGTATCCATTGGTGTGTGAAGTTGATATACCAGATACAATAAGACCACAAAAGCCTAGTAAAAATGGCAGATCGAAAGAAATTAGTCACACTAGAGGAACAGTGGGTCGCGTTCAGGTGGTCTAACTTAGGTCCACTCTCTTAAGACGTTAAGAAAGATCCCATAAAAAAGATGTTTACTGCCTTCTGCTTTCCTATGCTTTTCTTTCACAATCATAAGAACTCGACTATTGTAAAAGTAGACTGCATAATGCTAATTTGGGGGTGTCGACATTAACGCAAATTACGTCATGCAAGTGTGAATAATCATTCACCAAGGCATTTGTAATTTACAAATAATTGATTGGATTAGATTTTATGTTGTACCACTTCAAATTGCTTATCAAAGCAATGAAAATTACATCAAAACTTTTAACATTACCTTAATTGACTTAACATTAACTTACCTTTAACATCTGTTGCACAACAAGTTACTAGAGCAACAAAAATAATCGTATCGTAATATAATAATCGTAAAAGGTAATAACTCTTAATATTTAGAGACAAAAGACACTCCCAGAAAAGAGCTGCAATATTCAAAGGATAGTTAGTTACCCAAAATGAGCCTGCACTTAATTCACTTTGTAACTCTGACCAGGATCATTACTGATCCAAACGTCTTATTTTATCAGCTTCTCATATCGTTTATAGTTAAGTTATGTATATTTTATATAAAGTTATTTTAATAAGTTATTATATTTTATTTATTAGAAAAGAATAGAGAAAAATATTCATCAGGAATTATTCAGTTTTTCAGGTTCAAATCAAACAAAAAATATGTTTCTTTTTCGTTTCTACTCATAATCATTAAAACCAATCATGGACGGTCCTTTCAGGAAATTTTACTTTTTTTCCTAATTTATTGTCACTTCCAGTATATTGTTATATCACCATGACTACATTAGCAAGAGCAGAGATATAGGAGACCTCATCTCTAAGCCAAATCTTTATTTATATATACCAACGACCAACGATTCTTTCCGCGCACGCAGTGAACGGAACGCACGCGTTGTAATTAGCAGTTCCAGGTCACGGACCTACTACTGCTGAATTTTTGTGGTCATCTACATTATTTTGTGGTCATCTGATCTTCTTGAGACGTGAAATTTTGTCAGTCTAGGGTTTGGCTTTCTATTTCAACAACAGCGTCTATGATGGATATGGTTGGGGAGTTCTTAGGGATAGGCTCTGCACAAGGGGGTTTGGATGGGGTGGGATTTTCATGTCCTCATTGGCCACCAGTCTATTTGTGAAATCGTCAATTGATTCGTCAACCTGAGGTCCCTTTGAATATCCACATTTCCAAGGTGCCCCAGCCATAAGGCGTGCACATTTATTTTGAACTACTTGTATCAAGGTTTTATTTGTTCTTGCGGCTTGTAACCAGGTCGAGCATCCATAAGTAATGCTAGCCCTTATTACCACCTTATAATGAGGTCCTTTACTACCTGTGGAGTATTCTATGACTTCAGGATAGGGTATAAATTTGACATTAGTGCCAGACTCAATTTGTATCTATTTTTTAGATGGTGTTTGAAGGCGAGACGGCTGTAAATTATTAAACCTAGGTATTTGGCCTGGGTTTAAGGTATTAACTGGTGACCAATGAATACTGGAGGAGGATGCTTCGGTGTTCCTTTACTGAATTGTATGTGGATGCTCTTTGCTGGGTTGACTTCAAGCTTCCAACTATTGAACCAGTACGAAATTTGACCAAGGTAGTTCTGTAACTCTATTGTCGCAAACTCCACACTGGCGCATCTAAAGGCCACCGAAATGTCATCAGCAAAGAGACCCAGAAACAATTCAGTTTTCCTAGGGGAATTTGGGAATAGATCTGTAGGAGAATTATGTATATATATATATATATATTATATATATATATAGGGAATAAAGGATGGGTCCTAACACACTTCCCTGAGGTTCACCTCTCAGCATCTGCCCTATTAGAGAGTGTTGGTCATTAATGGCAACAAAAAATCGTCTATTAGAGAGGAATGATTTTATAGTGTCAGTTAACCAGTCAGGTAGGCTGAAACATCTCAGTTTGTAGAGGAGTGCCCTATGCCACACCGAGTCGAAGGCACGTCGCAAGTACAAGAAGACAGCTTGGGTTCTTTGAGGGGACGGAGGTGGACCATGTGACAGCCCTTCGTTTACGAATTGTAAAAACCTTCGAATTTGTAGAGTGGTTCCGTGTAAGGCACGAAAACCAAATTACTCAGGCCGGAAGGGAAGAACATTTTTGACCATTAGTAGTATTAACCTCTCATAGACTTTACCAAGACAAGATAGGAGGCTTATGGGTCTGTAGTCTTTATATATACATCCATCGAAGGGTACATATTGTGCTTTCATATAAGATTTATACATTATATTTATATTTATATTATATTTATACATTACAGAAAGTTTTGATTAGCAAACGCAATGTGAGGTTCTAGTATAGTCTATTGGTTAATTATTAATTAAAAAGCTAAATCTAATGACACATCAGCAGAAAGCGAGTAAACATCTAGAAAAACCAAGAGTTCTGGATTAGTTAAGGTTTCTTTAAATTGTAATATGTTTTACTTTACTATATTTATAAATTCAGCGTTGAAAATTATGTAAATGCACTGTTTGAGTGATCAAATTCATATTTTACACAAAAATGGGCTTTATAGTGTAGATGCGTCCTATTGTTCTTTAGTAATATTGCATGATGGGAAAGTTACTTTTTTGGTGAAAGTGTAATTTAGACATTTATTTTCTTCTAAACTACTAAATAATAGTGTTTAAATTGTGCGTTATTATGAAACTAATAGAAGAAATAGCTGGAAACATCTCAGATTTTAAAACAACCGGACGGATATTGCTGTCTTTCACGAGTATTTTACGAAAATTCAGAGGTGATACATGGTATTCCAAAACTATTATGTAAGTTATAGAATAGTAGAAAATATCATTATTAGTTCAGTCCATAACTGTCATGAGACCCGGAGTTTCCTATACGTTTTGCTGCTTTAGGTACTAAGCTCAAATTTAATTTTATTCTAGTCATACTTCTTAATTAGTACGCGAATATGTGGGACTCACTTTCTTAAAGCAAACAAATTATGATAAACGCAAATGAAATCAAAATCAACTAACAATACCTACTTGACACAGTTTCAGGCACTTAAAAATACAACTGTACAACTATTCAGATTTTGTGTGTACATTGCTTAGAACTGACTCATTTCAATTTATCTTTACGTTTCATTTATTAGAGAAAACAAATCTACCCGTAGAAAAAATTACTGTCGGTTTGGTATTTTTTTTTAAAAAAAATCTAGAGTGGCCTACACTCAACTTTACTATAAGTAAATTTTATATCAATCTTCTTGGGTATATAATATATATTGTTTTATTTAAGCATAATGTAAACATATAAATAGGAGATGTTTATTAGTCTTTCATTCCTGAGGTAGTCAGATAGTAGTGATTGATCGACTTATCAATATATAAGCTTATTTTTGTATATCACACAGCTGATGCAAATAATTTCATTAGTATAACAACAGCAGTAATAACATTTTTGAAAAGCCAAAGTGAAAATTTCTTGATACGAAATAATCTCCTGCAAGAGAACATGGCGTTTGTTCAAATAGCTAGTGGATTTCTTATATCGTTTACTTGACATCCTTCTATATTGAATATTTAAGTCAAATTTTCTAATTTAAATCAGAAAAATACTCTTATTTTTTTCTGAAAAACATCATAAACATCGAAGAAAAAATGTCGTTTTAAGATAATTTATAATTAAGGATATACAATAATTACATTTATAATCTTCAAACGAAAGATTTCCATTTTGAATTACGTTTTACATTTTTAGTTTTTTATACAATTATTATACTGGGAATTTTATGGCTTCTTAGTATTTATTAAAATCATTTTCCTTCCTCTTTGTCGAAAATCATATATACCAATTTTTCGGTATAGTTAAGGCATGAGCTGTATCTTTCTGTATTATTAACTGGTAACGTACATCCCTCATAAATTTATCATGTCCTTTCTGTTGCTTCTTTTTTGTTTACTGATTGCGTTGCGTTTACTAATTTCTGACTATTATGTTCCTCCTTTCACTCTATTTTCCTATTATCATAAAGAAAAAAAAGTTTAATTGTGAAAAAACTACCATGGCATACAATTTTTTTTTAGAATTACCGGTATTCCAAAAGTTAATATAGCTCTAAAAACTGAACATTTCATAAGAAGAATTGATAACGGAGGCTTCCAGAACGTATAATTGGTGTTATTATATCCTTAATAGTATCCCAGATAGTCAATGTCAAAGTCTGACCAAAATTCCTGGAATACTCCGACTGTATAGTGCTATCCGGGTAGAAAATGCCTTCACGGTCAAAGGTCTAGAACACTTTTCTACAACAGAGATAAATTAATCCTTAAGTGACTCCAATTAAGTTGATACGAATATTAAAGAAAAGGAAGTAAAATATATGTAAAATATATTAAATCTGATACTTGTTATGTTTAATGTAAACTCTATACGCTTCATATGATTACCAATTAGTTAATACCATTCCTCGTAAATAAAGTTCAGTTGTACTTCAAGTGACTGGCAGGTGAATATAAAAATTTAAACAAATATTTAATGTCTAATGTATTTTTATATAATTATATATCTCTAAAAATTCAGGGACAAGTTTAGCTAATTCAGAGACATGTAGAGTTTCGTATTACATCTTTTTTTTGTAAAATACATAACTGTTAGTTCATTTGCAAAAGGAAGATGAAAAGGAAGTGCATTTAAACAAATTGATACTTGTTAGAATTTTATTTGTGAGATAATTAAAATTGCAAGTGTTTATGGTTTGTGAATGACCCACACCAGAGTGTATGCTAGAGTTACTGCGGGAAGGATGGCTGGATCTCAGGTGAGAGTAAGAGACTGGCTAATAGTCAATGTGAAGAAAAGAGCGGCGTCGCGACCCTCTAGCCAGCGTGACGCGCTCCTCGCGCCGCAATCGATTTGCCATCCTTCTATCGCCCCATGCCTTCTTACTGTCATCCCAACCCTTCGGGACTAGAATAATCAAGCCACAAAGTCACTGCATTTAACATGTTTTACTTTCATTCTCAAGATCTTTGGATATGTTGTAATACAAGGAACAAGAGAATAGTCTTCGATTTTATCTTCCAATTAAATGGAATGAGAGAATTTATTACCCATCTGAGACTTTGCTGTAACCTCTAAAACAATCTAGGCATTTGCATAATCCAGATACATTATTGATGCAAATTGATCAATAATTGATGATCAATATTGCATTATTGATGCAATCGCAAATATTAATTCTATTATCACAATTTCTTGAAGTAGTTAAAGTTTTGCCATAGAATGGAAATATATACTAGGAAACAATGATTCCAGATTATTAATATCTGCCACATCTTTAAATTTCATAGGTTAAGGAATCCAACCTACATGTATTGGATAATATCTATTAACGCTGTATAATTGGCATAACAGAACTACTGTTGCATCTGTTACATTGTACTCAATCAGGTAAAAACTGATTAATGTCAGATCACAGCCATTAATCTCGAGAATGTTTACTAGGAACTTCTCTACTAATCATCTAATTGGACAGAAATACATTTTATCACAATAATTCAGTACAGAATCACAATTACCCCATAAAGTTTGGGGGGTCATCTTTTTTACCAGTATCGACACTTCTATACGGCTATAGAAAAAGCATGTTTCTTGCTTCGCAAATCGTTGAGATCTTGAATTAGTAGTTGTGGTGCACAATCATAACAGAATTACATTGTTACATTATAACTTTGACCTTGAATTGAGTTTTACATTAACTCTATCAAACTACTGCACGTAGTTTGGATATTTAACCATCAATTTTTTTAATGTCATTATTTACCTAATAATTACAAATGCCAAGTGTTTATATTTTAAAGTTTAATAGAGTTAATTTTGATTTTATTTAAATAATTGTCATTTTATTTTATTTAAGTTTGATTAACCAAGCATGCATTTTTTTTAACATGATGTATAATGGTTTGGTTGGAAATGCTGTAAACTATGTGATTTCCGATTTTCTTTTCTTTTGAGACCATAATCTCCCCCATGAAAATTACTCTGAAATCACCAAATTTACATTAATTCACATATGACATGTTGTAACAAGGTTTTGAAAGTTCCCCTTTTCCTTTGGATTGCGAAAAAATAAACTTTGTAATGATTGCCAAGGCACATGTTCCACCTTGCTGTCTGATTTAATCATATAAAGACATGCACATATTGACGTAAAGACATGCACAACATCTACAAAAAGTATAAATAAGTGACTTTTTTAACTCACAAAATTGTTAGAGATCATTAAACTTTTGTTATAAATGAAAATCTGATGGCTATCTTTTAGTGGCAATATTTTGTCTACAGCTGTCACTGCATTGATATTCGAACAACAGTGCAAAACTTTGATACACTAATAATATGGCTTGTGCATCATGAAGCATGTAGACCAAACGTGTCAAACAAAGTCCTCAACATCTACGGATGCTCAATATGCCAAAATTTGTGAACGTAAAATATATTATCACTGATATATCAAAACTCTATATATTTATAATGCAAACTGTTTAATTTTTTTATTTAGACTTTGCTCTTTTATTACTTATCAATTTTTTCTTATTTTTAAAATGTTTTTATTTATTCAGTTTTGTTATTATGCATGTCCCCTCCCTTTGTACATTGGCTACACTGATTGAGTGGCTCTTCAATGAGATTTCACTTCAGTCCTCACTTGTATTTGGAGTCACTGATATCTTTCTACCTGATGATGAGCCAGTCGGATAATTGTAGTGAATGATTGTCATCTCTTTTATTTGTATCTTTTATGTGAATTCAGTTTAATATATATAGTTTACATGAGAACAGGTACATAAATAACAAAATAAGAAAGAAATACTAACATTGACAGTCAGCAATTTCAATCTTCATAAGGAGAATAAATAGAGGAGGATAAGCGCACTAATACAGCCATATTGCTCTGCGCCCATGCATCAGTGTGCTTGGCTTCCCCATGTTTATTCTCCTGAAGACAGTTGTAACCGAAAATTCGAGACTTTAAGTGATAGTCTTACTTTGTTTGTGTATCCATACTCATGTTGAACTATTGATGTCTGTTTCATTTAGTCTTATATATTTATATGAATGGAATAACAGCAGTTCTTCAGGAGAGAAAAGGAAGTGAGAGATGACTGAAGAGAAGTCAAGATTATGTATATATACTAAAAATACATTTACACAGAATGAATACGACTTACTAATTTTGATATTATTGGAAGCTGACTAGGCCATATATATTCAAAATGCATTGGTCAAAAAGTTAAAATAGAAACAGTGTAGCATGTTTTAGGAAAGCTGTATGAGAGTTGACTTCTCAGTCGGGACATCTTGATGGTCGTTTATCTTTTGATGTTGTTTATCATTCACTACATGTTCGAACATTAGTTCTGTTCATGGTTTTTACACCACCACTCCAAAGCTGAACTTCTTATTTATCGGCTGTATCAGAAGTGTTAGGCTTCTAGCTCTCTGAATGATGTTAGACGTAATAACTATATGATAATATAAAGATCACTGAATACTTTTAAAACAAATTGTTGCGTTATTTAAATGCATTTTGAAGTAATATCAAATCAATCCTAAGAATAGTTGAAAAATATTGAACAAACTTATCATTATAGCTAATTAAGTAATTTCTTTTGATATGTAGCATTGGATATTTATGCTTACAGTATATTTTACAAGATATTTATTAAACTACCATAATATACGCAAATTAGGTTACGAGATATATCTTCTTTAAGTTAAAACGTTTTGAAGGTTGGAATATATAGTGAGTTGGATGAAAGAGCTAATTGTATATTATAATGAGATTCAGGGAGGATTATGAATAAAAGAGTCATATATAATTTTTAATTTTTCTTTAGAAAGAAAACAAGAGAAGGTTGTTATGAGTGGAAGGCAGTAAATAAAAGGCTAGCGGTTAAGGGGTGCTTGAGAATGACTTATTTCTATATTGGAATAAAAGGCTTTATAATTGGGGAGTTTTCTAAAAGACATCCTACATTCTTCCTATCAGTACTATGTTTCAACAAATCCAGGCAGCTTACGGCTATATTTATTTGGGAAGTTGTCATTCTTATAGGTTCATCATTAACGGCATCGCAGAAAGTGAACTATTTGGCTCGTATGCTCACATGGGACTTATTTATGGAACAGGGGCCACCATCAGGAAAACAAAGTGACATATTCTTGAAGAACCTCAAGGTATACGGTCGTTTAAAAGTTTTTTTGCAAGTGAAACCAAATTCCATTTATCTTGACTCTGAATAAATTCAAGAAGTCATACTCCAAGAATCAATGTCATTTAATGTCTTCGGTTTAATTAACATGTTTGACTTCATATTTTTTCCTTAGAAACAATTGATTTGAATTCAAAAGAAACCATTTTTTTGTGTAGATATATTGTTCTCCAATGAAGTGAATCAAAAGGAAAATATACATTTTCATTTTTTTTTATAATTTAGGTTATGTGCATATTTGGTTTATCAACATAACTTTCATGCTACCTTGATCAATACTGGCTGACTTACAAGAGTTAAGATTGTTACTTTCTGAATGTTGTAAGATATATTGCAGTACATGTGCAATTTTGAAATGAAAACAATATATTATTATGCGTCTTGTAATTCAAAAAAATATAACATTTGATCAACATATCATTCGAAGAAACTGGTAAAAGAATTCAAACAATTTGAAGTTATAACCAGATTTTAAACTTTTTCTTAGTGGCTCCAGCAGCCTGAAAAATCAATGTGATTGCTAACTTTTTAGTGATTATAATCTTATCCTTTTCCACATATTTTTGTATTCGACAGCTAGATCAAGAATTTACATTTATTAAGACTAATAATGCCTGTTTTCTTAGATAAGACTACAAACCCTGTTTTCTTAGTTTTCTGTCAACATATACACTGTCGATCAACAGTACTAGACACTTATCACAACCAGAAAAGAAGTACTGATTAGTTATTTGAAATTTATTAAATAAGCTGATCTCAGATTGTAAACATCAAAGAGGAGCGAAAACTGTTTCTTTATTGTGAATGAGCTCACCAACTAGCTTTCCAATATAGATCACCCAAAGCAAAGATTTAAAAGTACATAGGTTCTCTAGAAAAAATAAACTTACAAACATTCATAGACACAAAAAACTATATTTTTTATAGTTTTCAACATCACTTCTACAATTAAAAGGAAACTGGCAGCAAGTCATCTGAAATCCTCAACTTCTTTTTGTTCTTAAAATTTTTAATGCATACAAAACTTGTGTAATCTTTACAAGTTTTCAAGATAAGTAAGCTTTCATCATTTTCTTATCTCTAGGGTATACAGGGAAAACATAAAGCTGTTAATTAAGTTGTATGCTTTGTTTAGAATTAAAGTTAAATTATTTGAAAAGTTACTTGTAGTGTAAAGCATTGAAAATTTTCAATTTTGAGACTTTTCCGTCCAGTATCAAATTCAAGACGTTAAGAACAGCTTAAGCACCAATAGATTTTGCAAACAAAACTAAATTGTTGATAACTAGTTATATATCTAATTACCATCTATAATTTTCATTTGGAGTAATTTAAATCCATTACTACTCTAAATAAGAATGTACCCTTTGTTAAGACTTACCAGTAACAATAACAAAACATAAGCATATGTTGTTCTATTCAAAATACAAGCTTTCGAGGCATTACTACATTTTATGACTTTCATAAAGAATGCTTATGGCATTCATTTATGACTTGGATAGTCACCAGCTGCGGTTTTTGTTTAGTCGTTTTTTTTTTGCATCTAGGGGAACTGACTTACTTCTAAATCTTTACTTTAGAAGTATGTCACAATAAAGAAACAGCTTGTGTCTTCTGTTTATTTTTCACGTGTTTTAGCCACCTATTCATTGGTATTTGTTTTAATAAGTCATTTGTACAATAACCAGTTAGGCAGGCAATCACTAGTCAAGCATAGTAACCTAATACAATAGAAGTGTTCGTTCTGCTTCACTTCCTGATATCGTGTCATAATTCACGAACACTAGAAACCTGCAATATCTCACTTGTGTTACAAAAGTTTCAACTCACGTCGTGTTACAGCACCAGACATTGTTCAAAACTGATAAAGAACTTCTCAAGTACCTATGTTTCATAATTAATGGTTTTCACAAATTTTGATTTCCACTCCCATCTAGTCTCAGAACAAACTTTTGGAATGAAATAATAACATATTTTTTACTCTGTACTATTATGAAAACTTGTACGGGATACGCAGTACCAGAAAAGAGGCTGATGTCAGGTAACTTAGAAGTGACCACGTCACTTTCCTCTTAATTACAGAAGTGTGTTTAATGTTTATGTGTTCTCAGACTGCCATGTGTCACAGAAGAGTTTACCAGTAGCAGATTTAGATGATTTATCAAGTCGCAATCATTTTTCTTTTATTACTTTATAATTCCATTACATTTTTTATATTAGCAAGTGATTGGCCTTCACGTCATCTACTGCTCTACGAAAAATTGAACACACATACATTCATGCATACCAAGTGAATATTGTGTTGTTGAGACCTACATCAACAACATAATATGAACAAGTAGTTCTAGGAACTTCAAAACTAGGAAATGTTTAAATCGACATTTTCTTATAATGTCTAAAGTTCTTCACTTATGATAAAATAAAATTGATACAGAAATGTATTTAAAAAGTTAATTCATATTACTGGTATATTAATGATTACATAACTTGAGATAATAAGCATAGACAAAAGATAAACTGCCTTGAGAAAATGTACTTATTAAAGAACTCTATTTGCATGCTAATTGGGTCGAACAAAGAAAGGCAAATCTAGAAATCCGTTCACCCTTGGACCATTGAATAGCAAATGCATCACTAACTGACTAGTGCTTCCTCACAAAAGAAGTATGTGAGAACCATAAATATTACGAGACTTAGCGATTTATTATCAGAATTTGTAATTTTGATTAAAAACAATGGGTACTTATAATGAGACAAAGAGGTGTCTGTGAGGACGCGCTGGGCGGCACAGAGCAAGGGCGGGCAATTGAAGTGTGAGTGATGAGTGGCGCGCAGCCCTTGACTCAAGTGGCGGTGCCTTCGTCGCCCACTTCTCTGCCGACCGTAAACATCTCCCACTTACAAACCCATCCATCTCACTGTCCCAACCACTTCTTACCAACCACTCATTACTAGTCACAATTAAAACCGCAGACCTGAGGATAAAACAATCCAACATCTCTTCATTCCATTCACTTTAATACCAATAATGCACCGCCTTATTGCTCTATTTAAGAGTTAAAAATAAATACAACATTACTATTAATGAAATATATGTCAACTAAAAAGTGAAGCGAATCAAATTGTATACTAGTTACACACTAGGGAGATGAACTGAAAGTTTGACGTTTAGATCGATGTATCCATTTGGTGTGTTTCCTGGGAAGAACACTAAGCTTAAGAAAAGTGTTGAGTGAACAAAATCTAAATGGTGTTTGTGAGCATTCACAAGGCTCAGTAGAATTAAACTTAAGTGGAGCTTCCTCAGATAAGATTTGATAAAGGGGAAATCTCTCCCTACCTCCTTATATAAGACCCTTCTTACTAGGGCTGTAAAATAACTCACAACACACACACGCATATACACACACATATATCACGCAAAACGTGCATGGCTATTCCCTACACCTTATTAGTGATATCAAAGTGCACTTGGCCATCATGTCTGCTGCTAATCAAGTTAAGATGAAGATGACAGTGATATCATGTCTTCATTTCTCATTTAATTTCGACATGCTATATTGAAAGCATATGACAAATGAAAGTGATTACATTTAGGTAGACTATGGGAAATATATATATAATAACCATCATTATGCAATACAATCCTAGGGTGGGGAAAGAGCTGAAAAACCTCGCTAAAACTCATAGATCCAAGAAATACAACATTGGCTTTAAACAGAACCTACCGGATTTTGTGTTTAAAGTCAGTAATTTAATGTATGTTTCATTAAAACAGCTTTCAAGAAATGTAAATATGTTTATTCCTAATTGCAAAGGATTCACAGAAGATAAAACTTGATGATTATCGACTGTAAGAAAGTTAAGAACTTGCAAAAGCAAAAAATATCAGTACTCAGCCATCTCCTTTCAATCAATTAAATCTACGGCAGTCTCAAATAGTCAACAACATTAGCAGCTATTGAAGTAGTTATTACTATCAATTACATTAGCAACAATGATCAGATATTATTTCAAAGATAATCTACTTACCACATAATTGTAAAGACTTCCCTTCAAAAAAGAGCCCCTGATGACTATACACGATGGTCAATGTCAAATCTCGACAGAATTAATTAGTTGAAAAAATGAAGAAATTATATCGTAAGAGAAGCAATGACGCGACACCGGCTGGTGCTCGTCACTCCCCCGCTGATGCCGGACAACTGGAACGAAGGTAGATTTGTGATCGCTTTCTCGACAGTTATCAAATGCAGGGTCGACGTCCTCAAGACTGAACATCACGGCGGCAAGTGGCTTCGCGTAGAATACCACAAGCACGAGAACATATCCTAACATAAAACTACTAAAAAACCAAGCATATTTATTGTATTGTAACACAAATTTTAAATGTATTATATTTTGGAACTGCAGATTAATTTTAACTATGATGTACTGGGCCTGCTTTTCATCACACATAAGGAACTTTGTACCTACTCTATAATAATACTGTAGTATACTATTTTACAACAATACTACCAAATTAGTAGTTACACTTGTAACGAAATATTCATATATGTTAGTAAGAAGACGATGGCGAATAAGTCGCCATTACAAGACGGCACTTTAAAGTACTAAAACCACTACAGGTACTATTTTGTTAATATTTGGCCACATGAGTGGCCATTAAGTCTAAGTGTCATATTTAGAATTATCACAGGAATAATATGTTATGATGAAATCGGCCTCACAGATAGAGGCAAGGGATAACGATCACAGATATGAAATAGCCCTAGCTCAAATTATCATCAATATTCTATAAAAATTCAATATAATGAATTTACGGTATAATTTATAATATTATAGTAAAATCGTATAAGCTCCTGTACAATTAAATTAGTTGTGTAATTCCATTGAGTAGTTTACACTTTTGAAAGACGTCGTGAACTAAAGTCAGCCCTTCTCCATGAATAAAGGTATTAAATCTTCACAAGAAGTTGAAGTATTTTTTGGTTATAATATCTCCGGTTAATATTACATAAAATGCATTAACTGTTCATATAACCTTCTCTTTCAATAAGAAGGTATGGTATTATATCTTATTGGAATATTGCGATACTTTACTTTCAACTTGTAGTTAAAACTGTAAATCTTTTTTTTTTTTATTTGTTTAAAGCCACAACAATGTAAGTGTTACATTACCAGTGACACTGATAGCACAGATGTACGAGTATGAGGAAACACAGGAGGGAAGAAGCAATCCAGTTACTACACTTCCTGGTTCATAAGTGACTACACTTAGAACGGTTCATAGTAATAAGTCTCTTGGCCACATCCTCTTCAGACGTCTTCTGGGATTTCCTGGAATGCTTGTGGAGGATATTGTTAGGATTAAGGGATTACTATTTTTTGAATTTTTTTGTGAAACGTTTTATAGCGGGATATTGCTACTGCTGAACTGTTGGAACTTCAGGTCGGAATAAATTGTTTGGTTCGGTATAATAGTAGAGACAATGAAGAATTTTACGAAGGATTTTTGTTTGAAGAGTTTGTATCCTCTGAGAATTAGTTTTCTTTGTTGTTCCCCATATCTCAATACCGTATGTCCAAATAGGCATAATTACAGTTCTGTAAAGTAATAGTTTGTTGTGAGTCGTTAATTTTGAGCGTAGATCCATTAAGTGTAGTAAAAGTTTATACCGTCTGTATTGTTCTGTTCATTTGATTTTTGCATGCGGCGCCCAAGTAAGTCGTCTATCAAGGTGTAGTCCTAAGTATTTGGTGGTTGTAGCTTGAGGGATCGGAATATGGTTAAGGAAGACTGGAGAACACGTATCTGGCCGCAACGTGAATGTTACGTGAACACTTTTCTGTTCGTTAATGCGTATTCTCCAACACTTCAGCCATGACTCTATAACGTTTAAGTAAAACTGTAAATCTATGTAAATTCATAATAATTCCCTTGCTTCATCAATACGTTCATTGTCCTTGAATAGAACCAAATTAATAATGAAAAAAACGCATAACCAGTAGTTGATGGTTTTCATGTATTAAGGTCATCAAAGTTTGTTGATATTCTTAAATACCTCTGAGGGCTGTATACAAAAAATATATGCACCTATTATTATGAAAACGCTAAAAGTCACAGAGTTCTACTCATTTAATGAAATTCGATTTATAAAATTCCTTGTTTTATAAACTTCATTCACAATTCAATTTATAAGAGAACCATTAGTTCTTGAGAATGAAAGCATTGTAAAGGAATGTATCTTATATAAAAAAAATGTTTTTACGTTTATTACAAATTGTGTAGATAAATTAAATTATTTTTATCACATCGTAAAATAATAACTTGGCGCAAACGAATAACAAACTTTTGCTCCACAAGAAGCAGTTAAACGTTAAAAACTACCAATGTTTATTTAACGTTTATTATTTAATTATTACATATTTCTGCTTACAGATCACACATCAATATTCTATTAAAGAGAAAATATATTCTGACGAAGTAAGCAAACACTATGGAGTGTTTATCACCTGATAAAACTGAAGGTGATTAAATGAATTAAATTTGTTTTTAAAACGTAATAATTTATATATGCCAAATATTATACAGACCATAATTGTTGTAATGTTTTACGAGGTTGGGTCTTATCTTTTAGCTGTAGAAATATGCTAATTATGATGTGTATTTCCGACATACCAGAAGTAAGTCGTCCAGCATGCAACATTCTAACTTCTTCAGAGGATTTTAAGACTCTCTCAGGGTGGTTCGGCTTCCAATCATGTATTGTAGACATTATTTTAAATCTTAATGCCTTTCAATAGATTTTCTTCAATGCATAATGATGGATTACTGTAAGTAATCATCCTCAGATATATCTTTACTTGTATTAAAGTTGAGCGCAGACGACTTCAGATTTTTTTAAGGATCTTGTAAAGTAATGTAAGACATATTACTTTTCATATTTCGCTGAATTCTATATTAGCTAGTAACAGTCAATTACTTGCTCAATTAAGAATTATTTAAGAAATGATATTGTGCATGCTGTTATTTATTTTTGTGATTCCCCTATTAGTTTTCCATATTTTCCTGTGCCATGCAGTATGCCTGAACAATGACTAATATAATCATAACTGCATTATGAGTTATTCTATTCAATATTTCCCAACTAATTCAATAAACTGTAATTTAATGATATTTGTAACGTTAATTTTAAAGATGAGAGTTCATCACTGTTGCGATATCAGGAAATCTTATTTGTAGACATCCCGTTTAGGTGTAATGAATATATATATTTGTGTGCTGTGATGTCCCCTACTGGAGGGTTGTGACGGTGGTCTTTTCATTGTGTGGTCCGGCGACTGCTCTATTAGGTGATTCGCCCACTTTCCTGGTGGGAGGCCAAAGCAATTTGTCAGCCAAGTGCGCCGAGGAGTAAGCCAGGCGAGATACCAAGTTACATTAAGCGTGAGTGCTCTTCTTTCTCATCGACCCAAAGGTCCACTTTTTCCACACCTCTGAAGGCAAAGTGAAGGAATACAATGCGGTAGGTAAGGCAGAGCTGACTACAGCGGGACCCGCTTTTGTTTCAAGGCCCGCCGGCCAGATAAGTCGAGGCAGTGATAAGAGGCGGCACAGACAAAGCCCAGCTGGCCAGGATGTTTGTTCTGCTTATCACCTCTTTGTTTGGACTTGCATCTCTATTGGTTTTCGCCACTCCCCCGACAAAGTGCCCACACCCGCCCCATTCCACAACTACCGCCTTTGTTCTCATAATCTCCCTTTCCTATCCTTCCGAACTCTTTCTCCTATTTCTCATTTTTATAAGTTAATCTCTCAACTTTACTTTTAAACAGAACAGAGCTTTTAATTCATTAACAGTTTACTCAACACTTATATTGTGCATATTTAGAAGCACTGATATATAATAAATATAGAATTCTATTCTGTAAATACACTTTAATGGCTTTGGGAATCTAGTCACCATCCAAACTCGTATGTGATGGCTAATTGTTCAATGCAAAACATATGTACTCCCTGACGCAGTGAGGCTTCAGATACTCCACATACCGGTACTCGATTCACATGTGAAATTACCTTATTTTTATGAATTCTGTGTAAAAACCATTTAATATCTGTATTAATATAAATATGAATAAATAAATAAAAATAAATATGTATATTAAAAAAAAATTAATTTTTAATATACATAAACCAAAAAAAAGCTATTTACCCACATGACAATTTTGACAAAAACTACAGAATTATGACAAATAATGTTTCAAACCAAATTATTAGATGTTTGCTGTTTAAAGGAATGGTTTTCTATTTTTGGAAAAAAAATCTATTAGTAACTTTGGAAAAACTATGACTGTATATATATATGTTTTATAGTTTTATATATAAACTTTATTACATATATTTATATATAATATATAAAATTCTATATATAAATATGAGAACGACCATTAAAAGGGTCAAAATATTGAATGTGAATCCCAGTATCTGTTTTTTCATCACGCTTCTTAAAGTGTTCAAAGTATTACATATATATGTATGTGTGTATGTTATTTGTGTGTATATATGTGTTTGTTTGTAGAGGTTTACGTAACACGTGAATAACAATCAATTTGTGTGTGACGAAGACCGCTTGTTAGTACAAAGATGAGTGCTTTTATCCAGATTTCTTAATTCAATAATGATCTATCTGTCAGATCTATAAAAGACCTTGTGTGTGTTGTGAAAATGTGGTCGATTTTGATTTTGTGTGTGATGAGAGACAGAAATAGTGTTGTTTTATTATGTAATACAAGATATTCGCATTAATTCACAAAATTTGAGTATCAAACAGAAACTAATAAAGATCACTTGTTTAGATAGAAAGATCAGGAAAAAACTAAGATCTTTAATCGTAACAAGCGTCTATCGTATAAAAACCCATATGGATATGGTATTTCCCATACATATACAAACAAATCGTGTGGTGTGTTTGACTCTGGAGACCGTGTGTGTGTATGTATAGATTATATAAGATTTCACATAAACACTGAAATAACAATCATAATCTGACAACTAGATTTTACACAACATGAGAATAACAATCAAATTTGCGAACTACTTTGAAGACAGATCATGACTTAGACATAAAGGCGAGTTGCAGAACACAAGTGATCTTTAATAACATATAATATTAAACCAGTAAATGAAATTAGTTGTAAGCACTTTTGAGGTCTGATTTCATGGAAAACGAGGTAATAATCGTAATACTTGGTTGTGATTTCCTTATTAGAGAATTTTTACTCCGTTACAAAGGTGAACGAGCAGTAATCCAATTTTTGTTACAGTTCGTCAAAGCTGTAGGAATTCAAACCAACTTCTGTCGAAATATGAAAGCGCAGGAACAATGAAATGCGTTTTTAATGTAGGGAAACGTTTATAATTGGTCAAAGAAGTACATCCATTGGTTGGAAAAGTTTAATTAGGGACCTTCAACAAATGAAACTAAAGAAGCTCCTGAACCTGAAAAATTCCCATTAGACAAGGAGGTTAATGGTCCCTTCTACAAAATCTGTACTGAATCAAGCTCCTAACCTGGAAATAATTTATACCAGGAGGTAACATGGTCTTTGTCTACAAATCTAGGTTACTGATTCAAGGTTACTATCTACCTTGTAATCAGTCATGATCATCGCGCCATTCTTTTGTAGTCACTATTAACTATTCGTTGTTCTTCATTGGTGCTTACTTCACACAGAGAAGCCATGATCTATCTGCATAACAACTACTGTGAAAAAGAGGGAAAGCGATGGTAAATGCCATAAGAGACCACCAAGATGTAAATCATTTTGACTCACTCTGTCACCTATATTGGTTTCAGGTGGTCCTTAGATATAGTGGCATTGCCTGATGTGAATTACTTCATTGTGTGCATGTGACACATTCGTAATTGAATTGCGATAAAAACCCACCTTCCATAAAAAAATTCTTCAAAACTACCCATTTTTCAGCACACATGATATGAAAAAAGATATTCACATACACGTGAAATAACAATCAATGATCAAACCACAATAAGAAATGGGATAATTTACAAGACTAAGTGCTTTCAACCGTAACAAGCGGTCTTCGTCAGATGTCAAAGACCGATACTGGGGTTTTGGATTTCAGTTGGGTTATTGACTCTGACGAAGACCGCTTCTTACGTTGATAGATCTTAGTTTGTTTCACATAATAACTCCTTATTGTGGTTCTGATCATACATTATATGAAATGCAATATTCTTCACTTTTCAAATAGCAAAATAATCCAGTATAATTTCTACTGTTGCTTTTAAATTTCTAAATGTAGACGGATTACGATTTGATTTCTTATTTCTACCTTCTTTTATAGCGAGTTTGTTTCACATAATAACTCCTTTCTGCCTCATCGAATAAAACAGAATAGACACGTATTTCATAGTGACTTTTAAAAAGTATCCTTATTTTGATCGATAATAAATTCCCAATTTCGGTCCTAAAATCTTTGTATAATACTTTAACTCATGCATGATTCTTTTTTTAAAAAAATGTTTGTTTGGGAAGCTATATTAATTGGTTGAATTACGAAGTACAGTTGGTTGGTCTGTTTTGGTCTTCGTCCATCAAGAATAGCAGTGCTGTTTAGAATGGGTGATGTCCGACACGGACGTAGAGCATACGAGAAAAGACAGATTTAAGTATATATCATTCACTTCACAATAAATTCTGTGGGCATTACAAGCTTTATCTATAGTATGTTGAGGAAGTATTATTATTTACGTTTATTACCTACGTTTATAAGAGGGGATCTATTTTCATTAGATTCGTAGATATGTAGATAGGATTTTGGAAAATACATATATGCAAAAACATTTAAATTTATGGCAAAAATATGCTTTGAATTTCTGATGATGTATAACAAATATATTTAAAGCAAGATAGTTAATGATTTTTGAAATATTATCTTGTAAATCTCATTAGCAAAAGTAATTAAGCGAGGGAAAAAATGGACAATAAATGTAAGCATTTGTCAAACTGATGTATGAGTTTGATTAGATTATTTTGATGATTATTTGAAATCGAGTGTTTAGGTTGTGGTCATGTTGATTTGTGTTTAGGTTGGCATGGGCGATATGATCTCCATGAGTGCACATGACAAATGAAAAGCCCGACAGCCTCCAAACACGATGAGCTAAACATCCAAATATAGCGAGTCTGTTCATTGACCCTGATGGGCAGAGATTACAGCTCAATGAAGAATGTGTTATCTGTCAGCCGAGAGCGACGGTCATTAGCTGAGGCCTCATTGTTCACTGGCGGTAGATCATTTCCCACTTTCCGACACCCTCATCCCTTCAGCCGACTCCATACTCTCACTCATTCATGCTGTAGCCCATCTCCCATATTTCTCCTCCTCCACTCCACCAATTTTTTTTCTTGTTTTGATGTATAAATATTTGCATTAACTACACTAAATCAGTTTTCTTTCGGCTATCCTTTTTTTAAAATTGAAACCAATTTTATTGAAAACTAGCTTAAGAAGTTGTTCAATATCTATATTCTAACTAATACAAAACATAATCATTATTTATTTTATTGAAAATATGAATCTAGGAAAGTGCAATCATTAGTAATTTAACAATCCCTTTATGAGATATTGGATACAGCATTCAAGTAAACATTTTTAATTAATATCGATTCAGAAACCTTGCGAGAATATATTACTATAGAGATGTCTATAACTTTTTATTAACAGCAAAGAAAAAAACGCAATACAACAGGGTATTTAAAAGTCACCATAATTTTTTTTTATAACTATTGGTCAGAAAATATTCGAAGGATTTGAGGGCAATATCATTTAGTGTTTTATGGTTTCTCAAACTTTGAATTTTAAAACTTTTAGATATATGTATTATACATTACAGATAAAAATACATATACTTACAAAGAAGACCCACCGCAATATTTCGGCGTCCGTCGTCCTCAGGTAGAAGTGCACTGCTAGAGTAACAGCAGCCATCTGAAGAGGGTATGTGGAACATATCCAAATACTCGAACTGCCAGTATTATTTGCAATTTGATATTGCTGTCATAAGCAAAAGGACTAAAAAGTAAGTATATATAAATAACTAAACAGAAATAAAAATAAAAAAACTAAATAAATATTCAACAAATATGTTAAAGAATCTAATGAAAAATCAGTTAAAAGAGAAAACAAAATTAAAAATAAATATCGAATAAAAAGTAAAGACAAAATTTAAATATAATAGAAAAAATAATATTTATAAATTCAAAAATAGATAAATAAATTAAAAAAAAAAATATTAAACATTAAAAATATTGAACCATAAAAAATAAAAAAATATTGGTATTGAGTTAGGCCAGAGGAAGTGCGGGCTCCAAGGAAACAACAAGCGGACCTCTGAAGTTCTTAAAATTTCAGGGAATCGAGTCAGGGATTTTATGGAGGATTTATTCACGGAAGTAGTCATTAAAACAAAGCCAATGAAAGTAAAAAATTCAAGAATATGACTAATATTCTTCAACTAAAAAATTAGCATTAGTCAGAGTCATATTCTTAATGTGGTTTAGACGTTGAACTTTATTTCGCATGTTTACTGTAAAATCTTGTTATGTGTATGTAGGCGTACGGAAAAGATGAATATTTTTCACTGTAGTGTAGATGTCGTTTAAAGTCAAAAACCATTTAATGTGAAGAGTATTTCTCTCTCTCACTCTATCAAACCACCTAATTGTGTTATGAAAACGGAACGATATGGACGTCGTAGGTGTCTTATTATTTCCCTAAACCTTCTTTCATCCCCTTTTAATTTGTAATTCCTACCCTATTCATATTAATACATCCTGTACCTGCTGTAACAGTGTTCATCGACTATATTGTAATCAATGAATGCATTTGATGTCTGTTTAGCTTGACAGTATATCTGCAGATATATTGTCACTCAGAGTAGCAACCTTCCTATCGCTGCCCAATGAACCGCCTGCAGAAATATCTGCAGATATATTGTCACTCAGAGTAGCAACCTTCCTATCGCTACCTAATGAACTGTCGGCCTCAGTTTAAATGTGTCTTTGTGTTTCAGTTCCTAATCAGCTCCATGCTGCCAACACTCATGTCACATTAAGACATTCAAACGAATCTCATATTAACCTCCTTGATTTTAGATCATCTTCAAGACCAATACTATCATCCAATTTTATTCATTTCATTTCATTAATTTATTTATTTAGCTGACTAATTTTTTTTGTATTATTTATGTATCATTATATCCTTAATTCCATAATTTTTTTTACATATTTGTATTAACATTCACTATTAAATTTACTATCCACCTAGGCTCTAGGCGACCACTTATTCACCTAATGACCGAATATAGAAGTGAATTAAGTCAGTTTATTCTACGTGTTCCTGTATAATAACATATTTTTTTCTGTCATCGTGGTAAACCTTTCTACTTTTCTTCATATAATCAAATAGGATTAGTTGGGTTAGTGATCAATACGAATACTCGCTATCCCATGTGAAGCATTGGTTTTGCCAGTGGATATAGAGGTTACACAGCCCCTCTTTAAAAAAAGAATTGACAGAAAACATAAGCTTCACCTTGTAGTGAACTCCTTAAGTCATTTCTGTTATATTTTATGGTGGTGGGGTGATGGTTAGTTCTATTCTAGACTGCTGATATTTCATTTTTTGAGGCTGTATTAAGTCTTCTAGGCAACGAACCTTAGTAGTCATGCTAATGGGAGTAGGGGTTGCACAGTCCCACGTGATGAAAGTATATTGGTACTAAACTCGAAAATCTTCACATAGAAGTAACTGGAACCTTTTCAACAGCCACATAACTCCAATTTACCTTGACTTAAAAAAACTCTATTCGTATTGGTTACTAATCCAACTAACCATACATCTTCCTCTGGACAACTGATATAAACCTGAATATAAAGACTAACGTCTGAGATTTACATTCTTCATTTTGTCTGAAGATAACCAGAGATTGGTCACCATGGAAAAATATCTACCTTTTAATCACCCGGCCAGGAATGGCAAGAGGAAACCTTCAACCGTGCAATACCCAGTTTAACCTCAAAATTAACAAAACAAATTACTCCAAGGAGTCTCTACGTGAAGAAGTTCGAATCTAATGTCAATACTTTTTTATCAATTGAGACTCTGCAACCTCTACTCTCATTGTCATATAAAGATTTACGTACAATAGATTAAACACACACAGACACACACATACACACACACAAAAGCTTTAGATTTAAAAAACATCAAGGACGCTTATTTGCGAATGATGTTATTTCTGAATGATTGTTGTCAACAGCTCTATTAATCGTATACTTATCTCTCAAGAGTTATATATAAGTACGTTAAGTATCGTTGGGAAGGCGACTTGCACTTCGCCGGTCTGCTTAGAACCCCACCCATTTTCTCCTAGCTTACACCTTTCAGGTTCTCAAGGCGCGAAAGTGTGCCTCGGCTCTTACTTTAGCACTCATTTAAATAATTGTGGTCGATATTCCCGTAGAAACCAACGGCATGCGGTGTCACCCCTCACAGCCAATGTTGCTTCGGTGCCCTATGCAATATGGCTGTCGATGTTGAACTTTTCCGAACCCTTTCACTATTGTACTCCACCTCATTCCATTCAACTGATCATACATTTTCCTTTAGTTCTTCTCTCAATGTCAGTAATTGCAAGAGAATACCCATTATTGGCTGTTGACCAAATTTGGCCAGTTGTGGTGGATTCATGTAAGTAGCTTGTCTTCGCCATCGCTCTGGGAATAAGCAGGTACAAAATATTGTTTGAAGGCAATGTTTTTTTATCAAAAACACTGTTTCAGTTATGAAGAGGCGCTATCCATACGAACTGCGAGGTGATTACTTACAAAAGGGTTCGTTAGCATCATTTAGGTAGCTACTACGTATACAGTAGCCCTCGTATAGTCCTCGTTTTGAGGACTATACGAGAATGTGCATGCCCTTGATCATCAGGCCTATAGTAACTGTTGCACTATCTTATGCACTAACATCATTCAAATATTGTATCTTTCTTACATATTTATAATACATACTTGCATGCATGTCAGGAGTTGTTATGATTACTCAGTAAGTTTGATTTTTCAATAACAAGAACATTTATACTAAGTAATACTGTTTTTTATGTCAAAAAAAATCAATATTTCAGAACCAACTCCTTTAAATATCAAAACACTTCAATAAATGTACTGTTTTCTTATTTAAATATAAGAAATTTCTTTAACTGTTGTCATTAAAAGAACTACAACCAATAGAAGAAAAAAATGCTTGCATAGCTGCAAATGGGTAGGTCATTTATTTATTCATAATAAAGCCTCTGATATGAAAATATTTTCAAAATTCCTCAATTATGTTCCACACGATAGTCCGACAAAGTGATTAATCCTCCCTCAGGCCTCTAATGTGTCTTAATCAGATAAATACATGGAATGTTGGTACAGAGTGTCTAAGTCAGAAACATCAGTCAGTTTTTAGTTTGAAAGCAAACCGACTCTTTTTTTAGTATTACATTTCTGAACACCAAATTGTTTTCAAAGTCTAATTAACGTCCAGAGAAGGCCTTTGTTCTGGCTAAAGATTTAATTATCCCAGCGTGGGAAAGCAAGTGATGCAATGATGCAGCTAAAAAACTTTTCCTGAACAATAGCGAAGTCCATCAGCTTTAATGAATAATTTATTCAAGTAGATGCAATCGGTTTATATCGCGATTGTACCAGATTTTGTACGAAAATAGACATAAATAATATATCGCAGTTACAATGGACTGTAGACAGAAAAAAGAATTTTTTTGAAGAAATGATTTGATGACGCTTTTTTCAAAGAGATCTACATCTTTACGATGTTCAACTTTTTTTCTATATACAGGTTTTGATTCAATTATTTTTGTCGTAATTTACATAATGCACCAGTGGTAGTATAAAGAACAACGAAAATGCTCATACATTGTCTTCTTATTGTTTTCAATATTTAGTAGATTAGAAAACAGAAAATCGTTTTCGTTGGAGTCAAGCCTTGTTTTACTTGCATGTCTTTGAACAGCGTGAGCCAGACTGTGGTCTGCCCCCTCTACCAATAGTCAGTAAATAGTGGTGATGATCTGCATAAAGTGAGTTAGTTATACGTAAGAAAAATCAATTCCTTAGTGTTTCACAATATATAAATTATTAATAGTATTATTATTTTACTAATACCTATATCACACCTATAGCAAATTCTTTCACTCATCCATTTAACGGATTTTGGAAGAGAATTTTTCAAAGAATTCTAGTCTTGAGAGAAAGAACCGCCCAAGACAAAATGTCTGCGAGCAGTGGATTAGACTTACATTTAAACAGCTTGAATCCATAGTTTGTATGAATTGCAAATTTTATTTTGTATATGTTACAATGAAATATACAATATAAGCATAACTGGGAATTAAAATTGAATTATAATTATATTCGATTTACTCCCAAAAAATATATTTCAAATTATATGGATCTCCTAAAACTATGCTTAACTTTTTAAGAAGTTTTAGTATCGATAGCCTGCAAAATTTAATGAAATTAAATTCATTATGAGAAAATTACCTCGTTTGTTGGGTTCCTGTGGCTCCGAAGACTCTTTCAGATATTGTCTATTGTCCGAAGCAAACTGAATATGTTCATATATCTACCATCGCTAAAAGATTTTCTAAGAGAAAGAAACACTACCAATATACCAATGTTTAGAGTATTATAAAATAGAACAAAATTAATTTTCTCTTGACAATGGAAAAGATTCAAAACCGGGCAAGTTATGAAGATGAAACCAGGTTAAACAATGTTTTTTTCTTATACATTCTAATAACCTCTATTTCAATGACGATAATGCCATTTAAAATTATTTGTGACTTGTGAAGTTAAAAAGCTTGGTAATCGCTGATATAGATAACGAAAATGTAAATCAGACATGTGCAAAAGATTAAGACAAAGACAAAGGAATTATTGAGTCAGAATTCATTATGTTTGAAGAATTAGTTGATAGAAAAATCAAGTGACAGGGGTCTGGTTCTAGAGTAAGTGGTGATGGGTTAGTTGGTCAAAATAGAATGGAGCGGTGCAGCGTAGGATTCGAGGCTGAAATGAGTGGCCTGGGAGAGTAACAGATTGAATGAATACTTCATTCCTCTCGCATATGAATCGAACCAAGGGTTATCAATATTAATGCTGCTTCATCCCATTTGAATTATTTTGCCTATAAAGTGTTCATTAGTTATAATTTGTTACTATCGGCTGTTGAGGCAGATTGGTGGCTTGTGGTTATTGGAATATGTATGGCCATCTAAGACTTTTCCTCAGGGAGAAAAAGAAAGGATTGGAAGGCAAACAAAGAGTGCTATCTGTGTAAAGAGACCCCTTCTTCAGTGGTTTCATGATGAAGGTGCAGGTCGGTCTGGCTCAGAGAAGCAATTAGCCGTCCAGTTCCCACGACGCCCATTGGCCTGTCGCCACAATGGCCGCCTGTAAGTTCTGTCCGTGGCCCAGCCGTCGCTCGCACCTTCCGACGCCCACCTCTAAGCCCTCTCTCCCCTACGCCTTTTCCTCTTCTCTCCACATTTTCTCCTAATGTATAATTTTTTTAACCTTCACCTTATCATGCATTAAGCGGTCTTAATTTTGATCAGGAGATGCAGACAGTATAATGACTGAATCTGTTCACATGCGCCTTCATGTAGGAAACTTAGCAGTCTGGATGACAGTAACACTTAAAGGACTGATTGTTCCCCACTCACCAACTGTACGATCTGCGAAGATATACCGTACGCACTCATTAGATTTGCTTAAATCATTTCAATTCGTAATCATACTCATTAGCTTAAACTGTTATAATTCTTACCTTAACTAATTCTCAGGCAATCATTAACTCTTTAATGATTTAAGATGTTATTGTTCACCGTTAGCACTACCATTTTAAAGTACGCAGAAGGATAACAATGACATCGTTGAATATCATCCTAAAAATTTCAGATCTTACCTGAGTAACTTTATTAACTTTAACAACCATGCATAGAAAAATCAAGATCTCATAATTACCCTCTACGGAGACTCGTCCAACTCGTGCGCAGCTCTACAGCAAGTCACCTTTTCCTTTTTAATATCAACTTTGAATGTTCATTTATATATTCAGCCTCAATTTTATTTCAAAATTATCTCTCATCTCTTATAGGTGTATTCATATAGTTATAGGTATTGATTGCCAAAAGCTTTTCCTGACGTTAGATTGATTGTTATCAAAGGTTTTCGCAATTTTAAGACAGAGTCCGAATTATTTCTATGATGTTCATTTCATCTTACATAAGTGGTAGATAAGAAAACGAATTGCGGTTAGATATTCTACGTATATTAATTATTTTTTCCTTTGAAGATAGAGTATTTTGTTGCAAACGTAAATTCAGTTGATTTGAGTTTTTTGAACTAAGTTAGACACGCTTGTTGCACCCAGTTTTTTCTGATTTCTTTTTCATTCATTCATTTAACGCTTTTAACCCTTAAAGAATTTTCCATTTTGTCACCAAAATTTCTGAAACTGGTTTTGTCGTGATAGATCATCGCTAATGAAGATGTTTTTTATCTAAAACATTTCAAGTTAGTTTAAAGTGTTTTTTCAATTTTTAATGTAATATTGCCTATCTAACAGAGTAAGCTCATGACATATTCGTAGAATGATAATATCTAATGATAAATTATAATTGTATAGAACTATACTAGAAGTGGCTTATAAACAGTAACCGTATTGTCAAAAAATAATGAAATAAATAATGAAAAAATACCTTTCTCATGAGCCATTATTAACAAAAATAATGGAGATCTTACACACACAAATATATATCACAATATATACTTGATAATATGAAATGTTGAAGCGTACGAATATGGACTGATTGAAACATTCTTGTTTGCCAACTATTCTGGAGAGGATCATACATTTTACGGTTGTTTAGCGTTTGTCCTTCAGGTTTATTGGAAAGCAGAGAGTTAGAACCTCTAACTTGAGCTGGAATATACCATGTGAGAACCACTTTGTCTTCCTCACTTCAATTCCTGACCTATATAGAGTTTCCCCTTGCAATTTATTTACCATCATTGCAAAACAGACGCTGACGGAAAATTGCGACTGAAAACAATGTACAACCTTTTTTTTAATTATATAAATTGAGCTCTTGGACAATTTTTTTTCTATGTCAATGTAAAGTAATACGACAAGAACAGCAAGTACATTAGTTCATGTTAAGTTTTCAGTTTTTATAGCTTTATTACCTTTTCATCTAATCAAAATTAATTTTCATTTATATCGCTAATTTTAAGTTCTATTTGTTGACAAAATGTCATTGTTCTTAAGTTAACAGTTTAATGTAGAAAGAAATTCTAAAATCATAAAAGGTACCATAACACCCATCTTTGTCCACGTAATTTTGACAAAAGGTAGTAAGTAGTCAGCGCATACCCTCAAAATATGCTATTTTTGAGTATAATTTGATTATGATATGTATTGTGACCTTTATCGCTTTCACAAACTTTCAGAATCAATCATGGGTCAAAAATGTTACATTTTATAGCAAAAAAAGCTGACACTGCGAACTTCGTCCAGCCTGACAGTCAATGAAAGCCATATTCACTTTAGTTAAACTTAATTTAGTATCTGATTATTAACATAATAGCTGCACCAGCCCAATGCCCTATCTTACATACAAATAATGAATAAGAACAGAATTCAAAACTAAAATAAAAAAATATTTTCTAAATCATAAGGTGTACTGTAATGTATATTACATGTATTTAATTTATACATAATGTATTTTAATTTTGTTTC
This sequence comes from Hermatobates lingyangjiaoensis, assembly GCA_026182355.1. NCBI lineage: Eukaryota > Metazoa > Arthropoda > Insecta > Hemiptera > Hermatobatidae > Hermatobates > Hermatobates lingyangjiaoensis. Next base: position 2,548,254 of record JAPFBL010000105.1, on the reverse strand, counting down.
ATTAAATCAATAGTAATAATATAAATCTTATGCACTTTATTTTAGACTTGATCATTATGTATTTTACTGAGAAAATTTGACAATTCAAGTTTTCGATTGAATTGTACTTATACTCGTAGAAGTGTATTTGGATACACAATATTTTTGCAGGCCAGCTCACTTCAGTCCTCATACTTGAAGCGATTGCCCTGTGCTTTCATGATGGTTACATTTGCAAAGGCGAGTCATACCGAAAACAGCATGGCAGATATGTTGGAATGGGATGAGTGGCAACAGTAAATCATCACTTTTATATTATCCTTTTAAAATGTTAGCTTTGATATTATATTTGTTCATCAACTTTTTCAGCAAAAGCCGGGTTCCATTACTGAGTCGAGGTGGACTGATATTTCGTAGAAGAATGATTGGTACACCAATTTTCAATGTTAGAACGTGTGTTGGCATGCCTGGCAGACCAAGAGAATTTAAGAATTCAGTTGGATAATTGACAACTTTCTCTTGATTAATTACAGTATCGATGTACTTGTACGTTGTCACCTCCTCTGGAAACCGTTTTGGTTGCAAAATTTGATTGTATTGACATGGTTGCTTTGGACTGCTAATATAGTCCGTGTTCTGAGCCACTGATGAATTCTGCAATTCTGTGAATTAGTTTGAAAAACTTTGTCATTGAACTCGATGGTAGTGGCTATGATTTTACAGAATTTTTTTGGTATTATGATGCATTGTGTTGATTCATCAACATTAGCCATTTTCTCATTCCCAATGACTTTTGCGAAACGACCAGTGAAAGCACATTTTGTAGTTGTACAGGCATATTGGTCTACAAGTCAGTTTATGTAAGTGTTGCCATTAAAACTAATGATTTGAGGCCTGCATTGACCTTATCAGTGAGTGTTGAAAGTGATACGTCTGATAGAGGTTGTCGAAAATCACCTGATAATAAAATGATTGCACTACCGAGCCGTTCATTTCCTAGAAGCACAAGGAAAGCAGTATTTGATTTTTATTTATACAGAAAACCATTTTACATCCAATTTTAAATATACTCACATCCAAGTATTAAAGGAATAATTTGCAATAAATGAATTCAGATACAGTGTTTGAATTTTCTATACAAAAATAGTTTTATTAACTTAGAAATCTTCTCGGGTATGCCTCCAACCATTATGCGTTCCCCAAAGTATCATCACAATCGAAGAATAGTTCTTTGATTTCAAACAACTTCTAGTAGAATTAAATTATGTTATAGCATTATAGCATATAACTTTGTTTCCATTTATGGGATAACTAACACTTATTCGACACCTTTTATCTATAATAAGGGGAATATGCACGATTTTTATAGCAAGAGAGTCTTTAAGAAATCAATTCCATAAAGTTATGCGGAAGATTTTACTCCATTAAACGCACTCAGTGTAAATCTACCCATTGTTATTGAAGAAACTCTGGAGTAATCTACACTCTACTTTTCTGAAAGTAAACATAGCAGAAGTAAGGAACAATGATAAATGAGGATTACTTATGTGCATCATTCATACTGGATAGTTCCTATTGAGGCGAATATGTAAAATGTTTGTTAGAGCAATTGGCGAATAGATGGAAAGGTGCTTCTGAATGACTGCAGTTGAAATCTAAGGAAACAGTTAACATTAACATGGTTCAGATAAAATTAAAAGAGCCTATAATAAAGTCAGGCAAGCAACTATAACGACACGTCCAGCAAACCTAAAAATCCATCAACATCATTTCTTTTTTTCAATGAGCTCTATAGTTTACTTAAAATAAGTAAAAAAAGAATAATAAATTATAATAGTGACAAACGTTTTTAGCGCTTGGGCGTTGGTTGATTGATTTTCAAATGTTCTTATTGGATAGACATTGTATTTTAATGCAAATTTTAGTATAGGATTTGTTTTATTTGCTATATTTTTTCGTATTTAATTTATGTCTAATTTATTTATATATTCTAATCCTCTGCAAATCATTATTATTTGATTCCATTCTACTTTTTTCAAAAACTGTTTCATTCTTATCTTTGTATAAGTATTCTAATATTTTACATGGTCGTGTAATAACAATGGAAAGAGTGCTTGGCAAAATGTTAATCAACACTGAATAAACAAAAAATAACATTAAATCATCATAAACTAAGTAACGAATAAAATATACCTAATTCATTCAACCAACAAAAACAATATTAATAAATTTTCCTTTCTAAATTAAATTTTAATTCAATTTTTTAATTATATTTTCAATCAGACCCCATTATTGTACTATACTCACATAAGATTCAATTATTTGTGTAACTGTAATCTTGTATCGAAGTACAAACCAAGCGAATCTTAATAATTTAAGTAAGTTTCAATAACACTAAGAATAATTTTTATTATTTGAAACATTTTTCTAATTGTTAAAATTATAAGTTCTAAAAATTAAAATGAGCAATATTTCAATTTCCTTGAAAAGAAAACTTTTCAATCATTTTACATTTTTCAATAGAAAGCACTTCTTCCCTTCTCGGAATGTAATATCATTATTTTTGAAAATTACAGGCAACTTTGAGATCAGAACTAAGTTTAACATCTGATCAAAAGATATCAAACTTGGTAAATCAGGTATACAATATCTCATATATCTTAATTATCCTTGAATTTATTGTTTATATTATATATTATAATTAAGTTTTTATTTTATAATATATATTAAATAATATATTTATGTTATAAAATAACAATATAGACACATTACACAACAGTAATTACTTATTTAGGAAAGTTAGAAATAGGTGCAATATAATAAAACAACTATCACAAAAACTAAGCTCCAAGAACCAATGGTTCTAAAAAAGAATTCACTTACTAACACTAGAAAAACGTTGAGACATATTGAATAACATAATTTTCACAACATTACTATTCTGACCATGTTATATGCAGAGTATGTTATTCAGTAACAATTGAGATTTGGATTTTTAACTGCTTTTGGCCTTTTGAAATCTTCACAACCGTATTTATGTGTATATTGGTAATGATGTCTGCATGTGGATGGATGATTAACTGTGGCTCAACTCTGTAGTTGACAGCATTTGGTAAATGTAAGCTTTTCCTGGTTAGACAAGGTTTAAACCAGGCTTTTCAAATACAGAAGCTATTGTTACAACTTCTCCCCAAGTACTGGTCGACATAACCTTTCCTGAATTTCACCTTGAACAAAGATACAGTATATCACTAAATATGAACAAAAATATATTTAAATTAAATAATAATTAAAGATAAATATTAACTTAAAAATATTTAACCAGACTAAATGTCTACTTGTCAATTTTGTTTACTGTTAGGTTATTGAACAAGAAATATAGTTGTAATCAACTATATTAAACTGTCAAACAGCAAAATTACAAGAGTTTTAATGGTTATTTTTAAGTATTAACTTAAATATTTAAATATAGTATCGTATTTAAATTATATACTATTTTACAGAAATGTATTAAGTTGTTTCTGAGGTTAGACAAACATCTGTTTTGCAGGAGCTGTGTTATACAAATTTTGGTGTATGTTTGTACTATTTAGGTACCTTTGTAATAAAAATTCAACATTTCATCATAACTTGCACGATGTCATAATTAAAATTAAACAGTAATACTCTGAATTAAACACAATCATTTAAGAATTAAGTAACTAATCATTGGTTAACCCTGAGTTGGTTGATAAGTTTACGATGATTTACAAAAGATTTCACTTACTGTTCAGTTGAGTCAAGCAAATCTAGGATTATTGTTACCAGTCACTTTTAGTATCCAATTATCAGTTTAATTAAATCTGACAAACAAAGCACATGTGACCAATACAAAGCAGATAAGCTGGGTGTACAGTAAGAATGGAAACCGACAGATGGTAAGACTTCTGTTGCCAAGGAAAGGAGCAAGTAAAGAGCTGTGTGCAGCTGAAGAGGGGAAAAAAATCAGAAGATTTGTGTACATTATAGTGAAAGATGTGGAGAGAACGACTGACATTGTAGACAATCTCAGTAAATTAGAAAACAAAGTTTTAAATCACTATTTACGTTGTATTTAATATTTCAGTCTAAATTAACGTTACCTGTAAGTCAAATTATATCTAAAAGTCACAGATATTCTGAAAAATTTATTTTCCATTGTTTGTGTTTTTGTTATTTAATAATATAAAATCTCCAAATTAAAAGATATGTTAGTTTAATACAGTTATATCTCTAGGAGGTTGTTATTATATTGAAGGCCAAAAACTTATACTTTGTATTATCCAGTTTAATTTTAGCTTATTAAATAGTTTTGAGTTTAAATGCATCTAACAAATATAATTAATAAACAAAATAATTATATTTAACAAATGAATTTCATCATTTACATTCATTTAACACAAATTATTCTGTTTCTCTTTAATTACATTGGCACTAAATTATTAACGCTGAAAAATAAATATACAATGACATAAATAGCCAACAAGCTCCTAGTTATCTTTCGGTCCCCTGTGGCATCTATTAACATTATTATTGTTACATTATTTGAAGTAAACAATAGTTTCAGTGTGATAATCTTCGTAATATATTAAAAAAAAATAGGTAAATGTCTATATAAAGATCTACATTCTTTTTAAGACAACCAAAATTAGTTTTAGCAATTTATAACATTATTTGGTAAATTTTTCATATTAATTCTGTTTTGTTATTACATAATAATTAATTTACTTTTCTTAAATAATGATAATACCCTATATATATAAAGATAAGTATACTATCTTTGTATAAGTATTGTATAAATATAAGTACCTTCTACATTGTATAAGTATATTCAATGTCTTAGTATACAGGGCAGGTGGTAAGGCTTCTGTTGCCAAGGAAAGGAGCAGATGAAGAGCTGTATGCAGTTGAAGAGGGGAAGTAATTCAGAAGATTTGTGTTCATTTTCAGAGCTTTGGAAAATGAACATGTATTCTTTTACAGGATCTGACATTTTCAGAAGTGGAAATACATTTGAAAGACTGTGCAAAAATAAATTGGTTATAATTATGAGATCTATGAGGTGAAGTAGGCATTCTAAAACAGATTTGTTCCCTTTATCCAACTAAAACAAAGAACAGTTCCTTCTTGAATTTATTTTTCAGATCCTAGGTTAAGGATCAGATTCCTCCTCGTATACTTTTTTTTTTATGCCCCTGATGAATTAAAATGACATATACTAAGAACTTTCAACTCCTTCTAGCCATAGTCAACATTCCTTAGTCCTATGTCCTTTTATAATAAATTTGTTTATATTTGCCATTAACTAGATTTATAAGAATGATGTCACCTTATGGTAAAACTACTCCAAAAAAATGTAAAAAAAAATAATTACTCACCATGGTTACTCATAATGGCCTAATATTTCACTTGACTGCCTTCAAACATTTATATAATATACTTGGAAATTATAAACAAATGTCTCCACATGAAAAAGTTTTATTATGAAAACAACTTGTTTAGAAGGCATAGTGTCCTTCTTCTGGTTTATCTAATTATTGTGATAATTTAAAAGTATGAATGGTCTATAAAATGTGACTTTATTAATTCCATAATTTAAGACGAATTAACTGTAATGTTTAATACAATTATTAATTGAATAATTAATTATATTAGTTAGTTATATACTTCATTTAACTGTAAAATTATACATAATTCATTGTAAGATTAAAACGAGGTCTAGGTAAACTGTATAATGTTTAAAGTATATGAGTGCATAGTTGTAAGGTGAAGGAGATATTTTGCTACAATAATTATGGTAGTCAGAAAGTAACCATTCCAAATTCGATGTAGAAACAATTACTCATTAGTGTTTTAAGGGAAATGGATAGCAAACATCTTTTTTTCAAATAAAAAACTTTAATTGTATTTTTCAGCGAAATATTTAAATTGTACTAATTTAATACTAATTAACTAAGTGAATGTGTATTATATTATTTAGGGATATTAATAATATTTCATTTTAATAATTGTACTGTATTTTTATTTTTTTAGTTGTGATTTAATCATTATAAAAATAAATGAATTTGAATGTAGGTTATATCTACCAATTTCTATTTAAATAGGAATATGAAACAGAAATATTTATCTTGATTGTTTAAGGAAAATAATATAGCCTACTTCTTTAAATGTTTTTTAAAAAAAAGTTAAGGGAATTTATTAAATCGTTTTCCCAGTTGCGTCATAGATAACTTGATTATTTTTTCCATTTAATAAGGAAAAAGATATTTATTTAGAAAACTTTCCTGGATTTTGAATTATTTGTGGATACTTTTAAGTTCTAATTAACACTTAAAATTTCAACACTGTCAGGAGTTGATAAGATTAGTTCGTTATCTGAAGTGATTGCTGTTCACGGTTTAATATTTAAAAATGATTAAGAACTCCATTTTTAAAACTCTGCTTTCTTCAAAGGTAATGTCAGTTCAACTTAACCGCTTTATGGCTGATGTGGTTGCTAAGAAGCTTGTTATCCATGAATTTGGAGATCCACCTAAAGTTGTGAAAATGGAGGAGGAAAAACTACCTTCACCAACTGGTAAAAATGTAAGGCAATACAATATTTTTTAATTTAACTTTCGTTTGTGCATCTTATTTGCGTACATTTATTAATGCAGCAATATGTTATTGTTAGGTACTTATTGGAATGCTGGTTGCTTCTATCAACCCGGCAGATATGAATTGTGTTCAAGGAACGTACCCGATAAAGCCAAAAATGCCTGGAGTACCAGGCTTTGAAGGAGTTGGTAAGGTATAAGAATTACATTGCTTTTACTATTTAGTTTACTTGGACTATAAGGCACTTTGTCTGTATAATGCAATCTTGGCTTCCGTAATATTGTCTGTACTCTTATTTAAGACTATATTCTTTGGACTAAAATAAAGGTTAAAATATGAAATATTTAATGTAGTTCTCAAACATGTAATTTGTATTAGTGTTATTTAATTAATTTGATTTTCTACCATTGTTTAAAAATGTCTGTGTTAATTTGTAGACTCATTTTGTATTTGCATTACTTTCGTTCCTAATGTAGAAATATGTAAGTAATATTCAATCGACTAATTGTTTGTGGGTGATGTAATTTATCCTTTGGTTGTTAAAAATAATGAGTATGTTAGAAATAAGTTATATTATAGGCTCATTTATAGTTGAAGAGAATGTTGGATAAAGTTTGATGGCTTCTTCTCTTGGTATATGTTAACTAAATTTAGCTTGTCCATCGTTTTACTGGTTCCTTAATTTGATTTATGAGTGCGTGAGGTGTTAAAGGGAACTTTTTTTGACGCAGATTGAAGCAGTTGGTGAAGACGTCAAGGGACTTTCTGTTGGAGATCATGTGATACCTGATACAGAACATTTAGGAACATGGAGAACACATGTTATAGCTTCTGAGGACAACCTTCTCAAGGTTCGTTTTCTCTAATTGTATGAACTAGTTTTCTTATGCAAAATGCATGATAAAATAATCATACATTTACTGTTGGAAGTAAAATGTATGAAATATGAGTTACATTAAGAGTTCCTTCTTGATTGTATCTGCTAAAAGAATAACTACTTAATAAGTAAATTCCTTGTTATTGATCATGATAATATGAATGTGTATCTTTGTTAGTCATTCCTTTATTTAAAACAGCTTTATTAATTGAGATAACAAGAGTATATAAATTCTGTAGTAGTAAATGTTAGTGTTTTTTCCCATTAAAAATAGAAATATTTTGTGTATTATTTGTACGAGTGTAAGACTAACGAGTTATTTGTCTTAGATTCCATCCGATGTACCCTTAGTGGAGGTTGCCGGTATATCATCTAATGTTTCAACGGCTTACCGAATGCTGAAGGATTTCGTGCCACTTCAGCCTGGGGATGTTGTCATTCAAAATGGAGCAAACAGCGCAGCCGGCCAGAACGTTATTCAGATTAGCAAGATATTAGGATACACGACGGTCAATATTATCAGATCCCGGCCCGAAGTGGACAAACTGAAGGATCATCTTAAAGAATTAGGAGCTACCTACGTCCTCACGGAAGAGGAGCTGAGGTAAAGTCCTTTCTCTCAATAATTAGAAGAAAATTCAGTATATTATAGTTTAGCTCATGACTTATTGCAATGTTGAAACTAAATACGAGTAAGTAAGGTTTAAAAAAGCTTGAGATACAAACAAACTCCTGATGAGACGATAACAGTTATTAACTTCAAATCGAACAACCTAGTTTTGAAATGACAAAATACAGAGTGAGGTAACCTGAACCTAGTACAACGGATTAAATCATTATACATTCCCGTTAGTCACTGATTTTGACTGGAAATCTCACTCTTCTGACGGGTTTGGTCTGGTTGGGGTGTTGGAAAACTGTATGGCTCAGGGATTGAGAAGTTCACACTTGTTTTTCGAGGAGAGTCTTCCTCATTTAACAAGAAAGCTGGCTTTACTCTGTCAATACTTACTCTTTGATGGTACTGTAGATTTCAATATTAAATAATTATTGGAATAACTCTTATCCACCAGTAGTTTCCCATGTACATAGGCTGTATTGGTAATTGGAATGACTAAATTTTTCAACAAGAAAACGTTTGTACATGTCGATAGAACTTTGGGGATAAAATGATACCCATCACAGCTCTGTTAGTTTTTGGTGTTGATTTTACAGTTCATATTTAGTCTTGTTATAGTCGAAGAAATTCTTGTTATAGGGTGTTGTTAATTCTCCAATGGGAGCGCAAGTTGAGAACATAGAGTAACTAGGTTGAGAAAGTCCTATGTCTTTTACTCAGGTGTGTATACCAAGAAGTACCATAGGCAGGTCTAAACCCATGATGTACTGTAGGTAAACTGCCAGCGTAATTGAGCTGTATTGTGCAAATGATGTTGTTCTCGATGATACGTGTCCTGCGAGAGCTAATCAATAGTCTGTGGAAGCCGAGATACTTCTCTAATGCTTGAAGAGTTGACTATGAAATTGTCATCCCTTCAATTGTTTGTTATATGTGCCGGTATTCGAAATCTTGTAAACTAGACTTATACCAGTGCCTTGCACCCATCTCTGATTTATGTCCTCAAGAAAAAGTATCTCAATCTATCGTGAGAATGTCTTTAACAGTGGCAATGCAACGAATATATATATATACAGCAGTATTCGAAGTATATATATATATATATATATATATATACTGCATTATATTACTTTATTAACGAGGTTAATACTCACAGCTTTGGCTAATTGTACATTTTCATTAATATTCAAGGTATTGTGCAATTTTTTTAAAAATATTTTCCACTTTATGGCAAAAAAAATTAGGTTTTAATTAAATTAAATTTGTTTTGTGATATAAAAAAGCTGCAGACCAATTTTTATTAGTACTGTTTGTGAACTGAATCAACTGAATACAAAAAATTACTGATTAATAGAGCATTCTATGTAATAAAGTAAACATTATAATAAATTATGTAATAGTAACTACTATCTATGTTTAAATAATTTTCCTTCATCTATAGTAAACTTTAATTATTTTTATATATTTACTACCCCAAAATTATCTGACTCAGTTAAGAAAGTATGAACACTGTGTATATTTAAAAGAGACAAGATTAAAAGGATCCCTGATTTTACTTCACATCTATAATTGAACGCTGACGTTAATAAATCATGATGAATAAACTCCTGTGTCTGCCGTCATTCTATCTAGTTTTAGTAAATAGAGAGTTCATATGTTACTCTCTTACATTTAAATATTTGGTCTAATTCGCAAAGTATGTATGTGTTGGAATAAGCAAACTCATTGCGATTATCTTTGAAGTAATTAATTAACTTCTTATTCATCATATTAAATATGTTATAAAAAGTTCTAGGACGTTTTTATTATAAATTGTTGGCAGTATTAATCTCACTTCAAAGAAATAGAAGTATTGTTATTACAGAGCAAATAACTTAAAAATTAAGAGAATCGGAAATGTAGGGTATTTATTTAACGATGCGATTCCGATACCTCCAAAAATACACTATTCTTACGACCCGATTAACGATTCCGATGAATCTTCCCGACTATCAAAAATGTAACTTAAAATGAAGGTCACTTCAGCATTGAAGAGCAGACTTCATGCACTTGCTCTTGTCGCGTCAGTAAGCGGTTGTGCGAGGCATGCTTGGTTTCAAATGTTAGTTCATTAGTTCCTTCCATGCAATAGATTGAATTGCCTACTCACAGCTACCTTGAATATGGATTTCTTTTAGAACTGGTCCAAATGCAAATCTGACCCACGCCATGAGTTTTCTTCCGAGACACATGGTCGTGCTGGAATTTTTTTACTTATGTAGATATCCATTGTTTTGAATTGTTCAAACCAACTTCTTTCGCTCGATTTGTGACTCTGGTGAAAAAAATTACAGATCGAAGATCTTACTCGTACTCAGATTTCTTACCATGGTTTATACGTTGATTATATAAAATTGATTTTTTATATAATCACAATGAGTACGCATAGTGATAGACTTTCTTCAAAGTATTATTTCATTAAAAAATTCTATTAGTATTTAATATTCGCAAAATCTTTTTTAACTCTTTTAATGTAATGTTAAAATTTAATAGTTATACATTGTCATCGAAAGAGAATTGGAATTTGTTTTCAAAACTTTCTATGATTGAGTTGAGTTGAGTACTTTACAGCTACATTTTCCATATGTGATTGTATCATGGTATATTAAAGCCATCATGTAACTTTTCATTTAATATCCAAACTATAAGTGGATACATGCATCTGTTCTTTCAGATTTTTATAAAATCAGTTTCTAGAAGTCTGAACAATAAAACATTTTATCCTCTAAATTTTCTTTCTCGCTGGATCGGTTTTGGATTTTGAATATTTTCTAGAGTAAAACTGAAACTTTCATATTGTGCTCAGTTATGATTGAGTTTCTCTCGGGAGGACGAATAATATCTGAAACAGTTTCATTATTCTTAAATTGAAACCATTTTAGTAGTGATTTGTAGAAGAGTTTGGTTTATTTGATGTGCTTTTTTAAGAGAAATTCAATCTTGTAACTGTTTTTCAGAACTACAGATATGTTCAAAAGTGGTGTCTGTAAGCCTCCAAAACTGGGCCTCAACTGCGTTGGTGGCAAGAGCTCCACTGAGCTGATCCGTAAGCTAGGTCATGGAGGAATCATGGTTTCGTACGGTGCTATGTCAAGGGAGCCTGTTATCATTCCAACTACTCTGTTTATTTTTAAGGTAAGTTAATTATTTCAAATATTTTGCTGCCCTGATACCTACACTAACTAATTATAATTAATAATAACTAACTGGGATAGTTGGCCAATGTTAGAATTCCCAACTTCTCTTTGATCTCCTCGATGGTCTTCTGAAATATAAAACAGCTATCACTCTGAGTAAGACCAACATTATTACCCAGAGCACAAGTGCGTCTTAAACATAATAGTACATCTTCAACTTCGGATCAATAGGGAATAAGTAATTGATTGCTTTAAGAGAATAAGATTAATTAATTAATAGAGAATAAGAGAATCAGTAACTACTTTAAAAGAGTCTGGTTTCTTTACATGATTTCTGCAGATATGCATGTCACACTGTATTCTTAAAGTAATCATACACAGTTCCATGTTTGATATTTTAGGATGATGTTAGGGTGTATGTGGTGGGTACTCAAAAGTTTTTAATAGCTCTACAAGTCGCACTGTTCGACAAATCTTAATGAAGTGTCCTATAATTTTTAGGAATATTTCTTAATGGAAAAGGTACTCCATTGTATGTTACATATAAACAAGTACTAATTTTCCTGCTTTCAGGTTATTCTAGTGAATTGATATTTTGTGTTTAGTGATTATATATACCTGTGACTAGGAATCATGTTTTCAGTATGATAAAATTTTTACAATTTTGGATTACTGTAAGAGAAGTAACACTAAATAAGTCAACTATTTAGTTCCATCGATGCTGCCACTTTCGGATTTCTTTACGTTAATCTTATGAATAATTGTAATCTCATAGTTCTATATAAGTAATTTATTAGAAATAAACTTCTTTTTAAATTTAGAATAATAACTAATTTCAAAGTTAAATAATAATGTTTTTTAAGATCTGTTAAATAAAATTACATAGTCATAAAATGTACTACAAAAATTTTACAATCAATAAAATAATTATTTGCAATGTTTGCTGTTAATTTGTTATTATAGTTTCTCTCAAATGATAGAAAACAAATTAACAACTTAACAAACTCTACTTCACACATTGATATTCCATTAGACTTGATTTCTGTCATTACGTTTAGTGATTTGATTCAAATGTTATCATTGAGTGGCCGTTATAGATCTAACTTATCAGTAATGGCTCCCGAGCTGATGCTATGATGGGTGATTTCATTTTTCTAAATCACAGGATTTTGTGATGAGAAAAACTTTAAAAAGTTTTGTGAGCACGCTACAGCCTACATCGTTTCATTATGTATCCAATTATATTTTACCGAAAATTGATTCCTATAGTGTAAATGTACCGTATTGTTTTTTGAATTATATTGCATCATGGGGAAGTTTTTTTTTCGCAAAAATGTGATTTCAGACAGTTTCTATTTCTTACACAACTAACTCTAGAGTGTTGAAGCTTTGGGAATATTATGAAACTGATAACAGCAACAACTGAAAAGAAGGTCAGAATTTTTTAATAACCGGAAAAGATCGTTTTCTTATAAAATATAAGAAATCGTATTGTGATTAGTTCTGGAAGCTTATTGGCGCGATACCTTTCACTTCGTGGGAATGGTTATAATGAAGTTATCCCAAAAAATAGCACCTTTCCAGAGAATGTGAGCTGAATATTTTTTGTCAGAATTACATGGATAGTAGAAAGGAGGTGGTATAGTACATTGTATGATTTGAGAAAACTTCTTTTTTATGGTAAGTGACCTACTATAGAAGAATGAAATTCTTTGAATAAAAATTAGTATGAATTACTAAAAAAGGCAACATAGCTCTAAAAACTGAAAGCTCATCGGATAATCTGCTATATTTATTGGATTTGTTTACATTGACGTACACATTTTTTTACAGAATTGAGTCAAAAAGAATTACTATTTAAATGTTAATAAACGAAAATTGAAGATATTTATATGAATTAAAAGGATGTGTAAGAAACTTCACTACACTATATGTTTTCCAGCTTCTAATCAGTCTGTATATTGTATCCTTTAATAAATCTTAATATCAGATATTTAGTTCCTGGCGTATTTAAGTGTGCCATTTTGTTTTGAGATTTGGGGGAAGGTAATTTTTTGTTCTTTTTTACAAAACTAGTAATTTGAAGTCACTTTTTCATCGAGCCAATCAACTCACAATCTTTTGCATTAAGTATCGTCTTACTACGAATATTTCATAATGTTAAATATTGCAAGAATAACATTACAACTATCAAATTTTATCTGTACTGACAATCTTCATAAGGGACAACAACATACACATCAGAAGGCAGAGCCACAACGATAGTTCGAAAACTTTGAAATACTTCTTAAATGAAAAGTTTCTTAAGTCTTATAAAGGAATTACGCTTGGATTCCTCAAAAAGGGGTTTTTGATGACAGGCCTTACAATCCAATGGTTTAGAACTGAAATACAGATGTTTAATCAAAAACTGTGAAATGGATTTCAACAATCTAATACGAGAATAATGAGCTAAGTATAGGATATCCCACAACTGAAATTGTTATCACTAAAGACTATCCTCAGGGATGTATGCTATCGCCCCTACTGTGGTGATTAATTGTGGATGACTTACTGAATACTCTAAATAATCAAGGTTTCGATAAGCACGGTTATGCAGATGACATTGTTTATAAGAAGTGTAATGTATTACCTTGAGCTTGTGTGTCATGGTGTCCAAATGGCTAAAGGAAAAAGGTCTAAAAAAAAAAAGTAAATAGGTATCAACCTCTTTATTGAAAATACTGAACCAGAACTTTCAGAGGTACGCAAATATTTTTTAGTCTCTTTGGGCGAAATTCTAAACTCAAAAGCCACCTAACAGCTATATTAGCTATCGTCCTCAGTTTAAAGGTAACCTATTATTTTGCTCTAGATCAATGATTTCAAGTGTATTATAACTAATGAAATGGATATAGCCACAGTGCAACGAATAAGATCGTTAAATGGATTATCAGTGAGTTTGATAATTCTTATCAGAGAGTTTAATGTTATGTGTACACGATACACATTAAAATAAACCAAAGCTCAATTGATTACCAATGAATTTTTTATTATGTTTACTTATTGTAAAGTTTACCACTCCTGTTTTTTATAAATATTGAATGTATAATATATCTATATAAATATTCATTAAAAAAAAGTCAAAAGATCCCATTTACATGTGATTCCTTACTCTGTGTGTTACTCTTCTTGAATTTTGAACTCGTGTGGGTATATATATATATATATATATAATCTTCATGAATTGTTCTTGACCTCTTCTATTCTATTGTATGTTTTGTTATTGAGGGCTAGGTCAAATAAAATGCTCACAGGTGCATACTGGTATGATATCTTTTTTTTTAATTAAAAAAAAGGGGTTCATTTTTGATAATTTTACTTTTGCAATATAATTTTAGTGCATAATACTATTATAGTGATGTAACATAGAATTCAACATTTTATGATCATTGGAAAAACGAAATCAGTTTGTTTTTTAACGATAGTAATGTATCTTCATATGGTTTAATGTTTTCCAAAAATTGTCCAGGTCTTCTTTTACCAAGGTTTACCGGGAAAAATAGTAGAATCAAATTTTTAAAAGTTTTAATTGGTATATACTACAAACAGTTTAAACTTTTTATACTAGGTTAAATTATGAAACATATTTTATAAAATTACGAATAATTAAAATATTAGTATCCGAAACAACATATAGGTCGGTGAACAAATTTTGGAAGATGAGAGATATTGCAATCTCATACTCAGTACTTAATTAGCATAGGCAGTTTCTGTATATATATATATATATTTATAAATTTTATATATTTATTTTGTGGGTTACTTGACGTTGCGTCTACAACGTGCTTGGTCTCTCTTTCTCTTTTCTCCTGAAGACGGATTACCCGAAAATTTGAGTCTGTAAGTGTGTTTCCTTACTCTGTGTGTTACTCTTCTTGAATTTTGAACTCGTGTGGGTATATATATATATATATATATATATATATATCCAAGGAATTGGAGTCCGCTGGTATTTATAAAATTCCGTGCAAAAATTGCCATAAAATTTATATTGGTCAAACTGGTAAATCATTAAAAACACGTGTAAAACAACACCAATATAACGTAAGTAGACAGGAAAACAGTAGTGCCTTATTCTTGCATATAAAAAATGAAAATCATCATATTGATTGGACAGGAGCTAAATTTATTACCTATGAAAAATCAATGTTGTTAAGAAAATTTATTGAATCGTCTCTAATTAAATTTAATAGATCTAATATTATAAACATTAGTAACGGTCTCTTCAAACTTGATACTTTCGTCACGAGGGCAATAGCCTCTTCAAAGAGGGTTGACAGCTAGCGGATAGTTTTTTACTTTTTCTTACTGTACTCCTTTGTTTCCCCAAACATCCCTTTCTGGACATTAGTCCTTTCCTGTGCTTTCACCCTTTTAAAATACCACTCTTCCCTCCCACTCTTCTCAACTCCTCACCAGATGTTTTCTGCATCTAGTGTTCAGTTGGGTTTTTGACTCTGACGAAGACCGCTTGTTACGGTTGAAAGATCTTAGTCTTGTTTTCCCATTTCTTATTGTGGTTCGATCATTGATTGTTGTTTCACGTGTTTATGTGAAATCTTTATATATATATATATATATATATATATATATATATATATAATCTTCATAATTTGTTCTTTACCTCTTCTATTCTATTGTATGTTTTGTTATTGAGGGCTAGGTCAAATAAAAGAAAATAAACTCCTTCCTAGGCCAACTTTTCGATGTATTTGTACATCATCTTCGGGGCTAAAATTAGAGTAAGAACTATAATACATTTACCAAAACAATCTACAACTCACATAGAGAACTAGTACAAATTTTTGAGACCTACAGATACATACAAAAGGTTATTCTATAATCAGAGTTGTTAAGTACACATCTATTTCAAACTATCAGACAAAAGGAAATTAGTTTTACCTTGGAAAGTGTGCTAATGGTTATTTAAGTTACATGGGAATTAATTGGTTATAAGTACGAAAAACACTTCTGTGTTATACTCATCTATCATTTTAACAAACAAGGAGGGTGAAAATATGAAGGTTACATAAAGTAAGGTTAGTTTATGACTTAAGGTTATCAGCCATGTTACAATGATTTACTATTGTTATTGTGACTGGAGATGGGAAAGAATGTTTGTATAAATATGGCTAAACTTTTCAATATCAGATCTGGAATTACAAGAGTTTTCTGTATGTGTATAATTTCTTTTATTATTCTTTTCCCAGGTCCTGCTTCCATGTCGATGATTTTTGAATTTTTAAGGTCAAAAGTGTAATTTAAAGAGAGCGCATGTTTTGCTAAGGCACATGTAATTTTCTTTTTCTTAATGTCCGTTTTGTGTTGTGCCAATCCATTTCCTAAGTACTGACTGGTTTGTCCTATATATGTCATGTTGCAATTTGTGCAGTTAATTTGGTATACTATATTGCTTTTGTTATGGTTAGGTATGATGGATTTTAGTTTTGAAATACAGTTTTTTTCTTTTATTTGACCTAGCCCTCAATAACAAAACATACAATATATATATATATATCAGTGATCAAACCACAATAAGAAATGGGAAAACAAGACTAAGATCTTTCAACCGTAACAAGCGGTCTTCGTCAGAGTCAAAAACCCAACTGACTCTGACTCTGACTGACTCAGTTGGGTTTTTGACTCTGACGAAGACCGCTTGTTACGGTTGAAAGATCTTAGTCTTGTTTTCCCATTTCTTATTGTGGTTTGATCATTGATTGTTATTTCACGTGTTTATGTGAAATCTTTATATATATACAGGTTTGATTAAATAATACGCCATATTTACGGTTGATTAGTTTCCTTGTGTATTTCTCAAGGGATCTGAATAATCTTCTTGTACAAACATCTAAATTGAATAGAACATTTCCAATGGTTCCATTGTCTTTACATCTTGCATTTCCACTAATTTTACTATTGTCACAACAGTCACAACTAGTACTATTACTATTGTGATAATAGTGACATTGTAATAATAGTGAATTGATAATTGTGATAATTGTTGTGACAATAGTAAAATTAGTGGAAATGCAAGATGTAAAGACAATGGAACCATTGGAAATGTTCTATTCAATTTAGATGTTTGTACAAGAAGATTATTCAGATCCCTTGAGAAATACACAAGGAAACTAATCAACCGTAAATATGGCGTATTATTTAATCAAACCTGTATAAATGAAGGACTGCTTCCTAAATATATATATATATATATATATATATATGGAGTGTTTTTTTTTATTCATGATGTCTCAATAGGAATGGAATCATGAATTATTATTTTTTTTTAATAAGGCATTCCTTGATAAATTCAATTTTAAAACTTACATACAAAGTTTCATCAATATCAATTTTAAATGCTTAAATAATCCTGCCTCTCCCTCTCACATACACCCGGCCATGCGCGCTTCGTGTGTGTGTCTCAACACTCGATCAGCCAAAAATTATGCCAGGAAGGAATTCAAAGAGAAGCAAAATATAAAAATCCTTCAAAATCAAGAATTCATCTAATTATTACTAAATGTATTGTAAAGTAAAAATATTTCGTGATTATTTGTGAGTGTAATTGTCATTCCCTTGTGAAACGTGTTGTACATGAATATGCGAACGCAGGACGTGTCTGCGCGGGGCTTCTGGATGACTCAGTGGACGAGGGACCATCGCCGTAGTGAAAGTCGGCTTGACATGCTTAAGGATCTGATGGGTTGGATGAAGGAAGGCAAGCTAAAGGCACCTGCACACTGTCTTCTGCCTTTGGATGACTACACAATTGCTTTGGAGAACATGTCCAACCCAAAGGGCTTTTCTGGTACTAAGTATATACTGGACTTCAGGAAGTAACACTACCCGAGTTATAACAACAATTATATTTTTGTACCAAAATTAATATAAAGTTTACACTGAACCCACTGTACTGTATGGTAGTTTTTTTGTAAAATTACAAATAATTAAAAATTAAATTTTTAATTATTTGAAAATGCTCTTCTAGGTCTTAAAAAGATTAATTCCTATAGTAGTAATTCCTTTTTAAACTTTTTAATTAGTGATTTTCTGTTACCTGTTTTTAATTTTCGATTGTTTTATTTATATTTTGTGCTAGTCGCAGTATGTGAAAGACTGATGTTGCGTGATACCACTTTCATGTTAATAAGTTTAAATGTTTTATGAATAGCTTAATAAAATTATTCTTTGGAAAAATACCAATAAATAACTCTGTATGAAGCATTTAATTTTTGTTGATAACTTCAAACTATTCCGTTTAAAACTATTTTTTTCAGAATCCTCCTGAATCTCCCGAAGCAATTTAAGTTTACAATTAAAATAGATTAACTGGACGTACTTGAAACGTTTTTTATTAGTTTGACATGAATCAATGTTCCATCTATTCTTCAGCGATGAATACTTCGGGTTTAGTGAAGTGCTCTCTGAAATGCTTCGAGAGATATCACTGAAAAAAATGTTTCTTATAAAGAGATTTCAAGTGAGGTGCAATATAATGAAATTCTATTTTCTGATTGAAAGTGAAGTCATAAAACATGCTAACTTACAACTCGGGGTCCTTAACCCTCCAGGATCACCTTTACTATCACAAGTATCAGTGGAAAATAAACTGCGTAATGAAAACAATAGCAGTTGATACACCAAATGATTGAATTTTAATGAAATTATAAAGTGAAGTACTAAAGAAAGCGTATAATCAGTCTAGCCTAATCACTCTAGTGAGTCTACAAAGGTGACTGACTTGTAAAATTACAGACTTGTAGGTCTTGCAGGTGAAATCTCTTACCTGATAACTGTACACTTGTTTCTGCAGACACTGAAAAGGGCCAACAGGTGCTCGTCGTCAGACATTCGTCTCCAAAGACATATCCTCCTGTCACTTCTCTCCACTGCAAATAATATGTGATTTCTGTTCATTAGCAAAGTCCAAATACGACTTTAATTAGATATATGACACTCATGACTTTTAGTGAATTAAAAATGAGGAAGTAAATTACTGACTTTGAAGAAATGTTAATTCAAAGGTAACTACAGTGTGATTTCAATTTTTCGTCATAAATAACAAGCTAATTGTTAACAGTTGTTCTTAATCATTCGTTTGTGTATAATTTAACCTTTTTTTACTATCTTTTTAGAGGTATTTTTATTGTACTGTTTGATTCTTCTTTATGAACAAGGAAGTTCGTAACTTTTAAAAGAGTAACATGTCCACAGTACTGCGAAACACTAGAACTAGTTGAATTCTTTCCAATCTAATGTGAAAACTGCAACAACTAATTTTATTTGTTTGTGCATCAATTAATAAAATAACGAGGACTTTCATTGAAACAACAGCGTTTTTATGAAAGTGTTTTCCTCAATAGGTCGAAGTTAATTCACAGATTTACGTTGATTTCTGTTTTGCATAATCAGCTTAATGATGTTATCATTGTGGAAGCCTTTTATTTGATTATAAGCTGCCCCATTTTATTTGGGATAAGCAGTATCTTCTTGGGCGGGTGTCTGCATAGCACCAAGGAGGAGCTAGACCTCCAGCCCTTGCCAGTAGGTGGAAGTAGTATTAGGGACTACTTCTGTACTGGTACTCACCCTCGTGGTGAGCCCTGGTCCTTTCCCTTTCAAGGGAGGACGACCGAGTTCGCAAGAACACTGTGGTAGACCTTAACCAGAAAGGATGTAAGATCCTACTCGGATGATTATAAACAGCCCTAAAGGCTCAAGAAGCGGCTCTTGTCTGCCGTCACAACTTACCTCTTTAGTTTGTCCATTGTTGTATTTCTGCTTCATTTTGAGCACACCTCTAAGGAGGATGTTGATGCTCGACTCGACTTCTCCTTGCTTCACTATTTCTTCCCCTTTCTTGAACTCAACCAGTTCCATCACGTTAGCAAGCTTGGTCTTCTCTGCTGCCTGCAAGAATAACTGTTGTACAGAGTACCTTAAAAGTTGGCAAATAGTATTGATAGCAGTTGTTCATTACCAAAATAATATTTAAGTGAAATGAACTACAAAAAAAAAAAAAATGTATTGCATTAATTTGTGCAGGCGCTAAGACTGCTGTCCATTATAGTTTGCTCATCTTTGAAATATATTTTCCGTATATCATCAGCAATCTGCTCAGATGAAAATTATTAATTTACATTACAAGAGTTATAAATTAGAGTGCGAAATAATGATGTAACAAAACTAAATCATACGGCAAAATGTATGAGGTAGACTATGTACTGTGGTTATTTGTGTAACATAAAAAGAATAAATTGTGATGCGGTCAGTTTCTTCCACTTCCAATCAACTCTCATTGCCGACGTTTCGATTTTATTCGAAATCTTTTTCAAAGGCAAAAGTAGGAGTATTTGAAAATGAACGAACTATTACAAATTACATTACTAAAACAATATGGAAGGTTAAACTATTCTAATGACAATCATTAATGATTGTTATTTGAATAGTTTAACCTTCCATATTGTTTTAGTAATGTAATTTGTAATAGTTCGTTCATTTTCAAATATTCCTATTTTTGCCTTTGAAAAAGATTTTGAATAAAATCGAAACGTCGGCAATGAGAGTTGATTGGAAGTAGAAGAAACTGACCGCATCTCGATTTATCCTTTTCATGTTATATATCTGTCCCACGGTCGACAATTCATTACTGTTTTGTTATTTGTCAATATGTAAATTTTGCTGCAGACGTCTGAAACCTAATATCTATTATATGAAATTTAATACTTTTAAATGTGTTACTTTGGTCTATAAAAGATTTTTCCTTAATTTAATCCTTATTTATTAGATTGTTAATGCACCATTCACACTGTTTATGTATACTTTGTTCCATTTGCTTTAGGATACAGATCCTCAAAGGTACAGCCACTGACGGTACTAAACTAATCTTGAGAAGCTCATATTTTGTTACTTAAATCCCTTTCCCTACTCGGTTTAAACCTATAGCTAAGGTAACACCTTTTTTTTAAGTATAATTATTTATTTTTATTCGACACTCTCCTTATTTGTTATCCTTTATATTTTTTCTGTATTCCCACTTACTTTTGCTCTTTCCACTCTGAAGGTTTTCGTATTCCGCATAACAAGAGCGTATGGAATACAGGGTCTACCTAATGTTTCTGATTGAATTACTCAGTCTACACACTTATCCTTCAGCCGGAGCGCATGATCCTCTTCACCTTCTATTCCAAAGTCCTCATATAGTGGACCCATGAATAATCATAATTCTTTTTTAACTTTCACGCATCTAGTAACTATGGAGGTCTCCTGATTGCTCAACAAGATAAAATGCAAAAATGATTTGTTTTTATTGAACTTCTCGGGAGATGGATAACAAAGCATGTATTCTATGAATGGGTTTCTAGGTTGAAAAGTACATGACTCCTGATTAGGTGAAAGTTATAAACTGTTTTTTCTTAATGAAAGTTATAACTGAAACCTTGAGATGGCTGAGATTTGGAATGTTGGAGATGTAAGTTTCAAGCAGTAAAAGTTTGGAGCTGCGGATGCCGAGCACTATGCGGCAGTAAGTGGGGCGGTCCAAGCACCAAAGGGTAGCGATGCTCTGGGCCCGAACGCTGGCTTGGCACGGCACGCCGTACATCAAGAACAGCTCCCCCACCGTGTCGCCCTCACTGTGACAGTTTATCACCACTTCCTGTCCATCTACCTCAGCCAACGAAGCCAACTTTCCCCTGAACATAATGTTCTTAAAAGTGAGTATATCATTAGCTTAGAGTACATAAACACATTTATAATCAAAGAGTCACTTTCATGTTATTTTGATGCAATAACAAATAAATTGTTTGCCATGAAATAAATAAATCATATAATTTCCTAACCATTTCATCTAGTTTGAGCAGGTCAGTCAAAAGACTGACTAAAAGAGTTCTAATATTCTACATTAGACAGTCTTCTATTTAAATAACAAAAAATTATAGACTATATTTTCCCAGTATATTTACAAATAATATGGACCAGAAAGAAGAACCAAAAATTTGTAATAGCTAATTGTAATTTTCTATTAGAAAATTACATCAGTAATCATAAACAAAAATTATTTCACAGTCTTAACGGATTTGCTTTTTTTGAAGTCTCCTACTCAAATTTTGTTGTTTCTAACACGCCAATTGGTGGGTGTCCATCGAAAAAGTTTGGATCATGCTATGTCGTCAGCATAGTGCCTGGAAATTTCAAATTTCGCGGCTCACCCCCCGCCTGGGTCAGAACGTCAGCTTGGGCCACTGGCTGCTACCATTTGGGTTGCACTGTTTTCTACAAAAGACTTGAAAGCTCTTCCTACAGTACTTTATCTATTAAAGTAAAAAGGATATATTATCGCAGCCATGGTTCCAGTGAATAACATTGGTACTTCTCGTGCTGTAAAGCGCATACAAAAGTCATTACCCACAACAGAAAAGGTTGAAATCTTGTAAAAGCTCCACCACAAGACTATTATTTCAAGAGGGAAAAACTGCCAATTGATTTTCATCATAAAATACTCAAAAAAATTGCGATTAATTGGTTGACATTAGAATCAATTAAAAATTGATATGTTATCCATATGTATAAACTGATACAGATTTCATTAAACTATTCATAGCTTTATCTCTAAAGAAAATATGTTTACAACAAACTCAACTGATCAACAATAAAGAAGTATTTTCCCTCTTCTCCCTGTCGAGTGAGCATGTCCCCGGTGGATACCTTCATTTTTTCAAAAGCATCTACCACACTGTGAAGTTGTTCCTAACAGAGTAATACTTCATACATACATTTCTGTAAAAATTCTAAAATATAACAAATTATATACCATCTGTAAATGAAGCCTGTGCATGTAACCTGATAAATTTTCTTTCTTACCATTTTCCCTAGTAACATCTTGAGTTTTCAAATGGTTTCCTTTCAAACTTTGAAATTGGTTTTTAAAACATTTGTATCTCCGTATCAATTCTTCCTTTTCAAAAACCTATCCAATTAACTAGTTCATATTTAATAATCCATTCCTTTGCTTTTTTACCATTTTAAAAATATATTTAATTCATTTTTAATTTTTGACTCTCTCTGTCATTTCATTCGATCGGGTCTGTCTCTTTGTCATTTTTTTAACGTCTGCAACTCTGTCAGTGGTTTCAATATTTACAATTGTTTTGTAAATTCTAATTTTTCCGCTGTCACTATGGAAAATGAATTTGATCATTCAAAACCAGTCAAGTGAGGAAAAAATGGAATAAAAAAATAGAAACCAGTCAAGTGATGGAACATTCTTTTAATTATTTATTTTGTGTTATTTTATGTTTTAATCAGTGATGTTTGCATGATGTGCAGAATATAATTTGCATCAAGGCATAGATTAGCATAAGAAAAAAAATTGTTTGAATACAAGAATGTATAAGATATATTCATAAATTATTATTATTATTATACTTCAAAATTTATAATAGACCTTTTACCCAGTTGAAAAGCCTAATAAAGAAATAATTAATGTTAATAAGCAGTTAATATTTAAAATAAAAAACATAACACTTTGTATTGAAGGTCACCAAAGCAGTGAGGTTATAACTGTACGGCACTGAAGTCCACTCGATTTCAACTTTCTTGAGCGCACCTTGATTTTTGACTTTCAACACTCATTAAATTACTAAATGTTGCCCAAAATTAAATTTAAATTCATAATTTTTTCTCAATACATTCTGTTGGTTTTTTCAAGGCATGTATTGATAAATTAGTTTATTTTCGTCAAGACAAACAAAAAATTAAATAAAACAAAAAAATACCTCTAAAAGTGATTATACTTATGTCAATAAAGCAGTTAATAGCAGACTCTATTTTGTTTAAGTAAGGCTCCGAAGCTATTTTGTCTAAACTTCACATTTTGCCTCATCCATCCGGTATCGTTGTATAAGAAATATAATTCAACTATTTTTAACAAATATATCATGAACATTATTAAAATCAAAAAGGAAATCGTTTACATATGCCTCCTCTGAAAAATGTGAAACAAACTGACTTAGGTATTTATTTTCCTGAAATTAACATTATTTGTAGCTGTAACCTATATTGTATAGGTTGTCAATAAAAATATTAAAAATTCAATTTTTTTACATATTTAAATGAATAATTTAAGATGTGTAAAAAACTTAGTAGCTATACTTGTAACAGAAAACTTAAATGTTATATTATATCTTTCGAGTGAGCATAACTTTTTTATTCAAAATCAATATATTTTGACAGTTTACATACATTATAATATAAAATATATTTATTGACAGTTTATGAAATCCGTAATATGTAGCATTAAAGAATGTCAAAAGAGTAATAATATTGCATATTCGAGTTTTTTAATTTGGAATAAGTGGATGGAAGAGTATAATTGTAAATATCGATTTCTTACAAACAAAATAATTGACTTAATTTTTCTTTACGTCATAATTTTCGGTCTATATGAATCAAGCAATGTGGGTTATTTAACTGTTTTCTCTAGGATTAAGTAGTCCAAACGTTTTTTGTTATACTAAGGTAAAAAACTTTCATTGTAATCTCAGGTATTTCTAATATATTCTATTTTTCTGTATACTTATGTATTTAAATGTATTATATTAATTAATAGTAATTAAATACATGTTTTTTGATAGCACCACAGAAGTTAGAAAACATTGCATTATTATTGTTCAAATCTGTTTGCCTCATGAATTTCTGTTCTATCTATTGACGAAGTATGATGGATTTGTATGGTAAAATGATGTTTACTAACCTCTGGGGTACTAATAATGTGCATATATTTAACACAGCTAGTCTGGCTAAGATTATAAATGAATTTGAACGACTTCGTAAGATGATTATAAACGCTAATATTTGCTTTAACTAAACTTTTTTAATGTACAATATAATACCTAAATAAGTGACCATTAGTGATTTACATAGTTTTATTTGCATAATGCTAACACAACTGTAAGTACTTTGCAGTTATAGTTACTAACAGACATTTGGCTTTTTCGTCAATACAAACAAACAATTAAATAAAAAAATTAAAAAAATATGGTGTCAAGTGTACCGTTTTTTTTTATTTTTAGTGTTTACCTTATTTCATGAAATGAGAAGCGAAAATATATATAAATATTTGGACCGTGACAAGGTCGTAGCTTAAAGCGATTTCAAATTCGATTGAATTCAGTATTGTTGATCGGTGACATATTAAGAGAATTGATACATCGGCATTAAACATTTTAAGGTCTCTTATTCATAAAATAAATTATATGGCTTTACTCATACTTACTTCATCTAAATTTTGGAAAAGAAATAGCTTTCCTATACTGTTAAGTATTCTTTGTTTTTCTTCTGGTGTTTTAGATATCACCTGAAATAACAGTGTATTTCTTAAATATTTGCGTTCTAAAATTTTATATAGCTACCCTTATCGAATATACTAATCTATTAAATTTATGATAAAGTATAATGAATCATAGTGCAATACACTATATCAGTTTCCCCCATGAAATCAAAGTGAAGGCGGGGTTCTTCATAATCCATACTTCAATTTGTAAGGTAACACTTCCTTGGAAATATTGGCTCTCAACTTTGAGGAACACAAAAGTTAGAAAATGTGACATAGGAGGCATACAAATTTTATAGGACAATTTTACCTCAAACAATTTAGATATATAATCGCAGTTTTCTCAACAATCTATTAGTCATAGAGAAGCTAATGGCATTAAGTCGATTAAACAACAATGGATAATTTATTTTTTAATATTGACAAATATTTTAGATACTTCCATTTTTATGAAAGTGCAATTCTGTTTTTATTACTCTGAATTTGTCAGTATATAAGCTTCGCTTTTAATAACATTAATTTTTTTTCATTTACTTTCTTTTTAATAAAAATAATTCCAGTATAGGCAGTGAAAGAGTCAAGGTAACATATCCTTGAAATACAGTTTTGGATGTATTTGATGTAGGACTAGAAATGTCCAGCCCAACTAATTTTGAGATGTCCTTAGAAATATCTAACTATGGTAAATGAAAAATGTATTTTTCTGGAAAATAAATATAGAAATAAACCCAGTAAAAAATTTTTTCACTTTAGATTTTAGAAAGTGTAATTCTGTTAGGTAGTTAGTAACAGCACAAAATAGTAAGTCAACAATCTATACATATCGTTCCATACATTTAAATCGGCCTGTTATTGTCAAATGTCATTATGGTATTTCATGTAGGGGAGAGTGTTCAAAGGACTAATGAATACACCAACATGCACACACTAAAAAACACGTGTACACACATACACACACATCTGTTCTTGTATCCGAGTATGATGCTATCATCTAATGTGATATTTAAACAGGTAGAAAATTATATGAACCATGATTAATTATATAATTCATATAATAAGAATAATAATATTAGTCATAAAACAAAAGTAATATGGTTCATTATATGAATCGATAACTAATCTCACTGTCACAAAATAATTTTGCTGATTTAAACTGTTATGAACTTACTCTATTTTTTTCTGATTTTTTTGGATCAAATGATTCACCGCATATTGACATTCTTCTTTCAAAAAGTAATCTTCTTGGCAGGGCTGAAATAATAAAAATAAATAAGAATGTATGTTAATCTGATCCGATTGTGTTTATGGACGCAGAATCATTTCCTTTTTCCATTTACTGCTATGCAGTGAAATGTATTTATTTTTTGAATCTGGTTTGGAAGTAACTATTCATTGAAAGGTAAAATTCAACAATTGAAAAAAACAATATGTTCATTTCAAAAACTGAATTTCTCTTGTAATGTCAAGTAAAATGAATTGAGGGGAATATTATATACTTTATTTCATTACCAAATAGAAAATACGAGAACTATAGCCGCCATCAGGTGATCACCTTATTCCTTTAACTCAAGCACATAAGGACTGTTACATGATTACTTTTTAATATAATAACTTTATTGGTAAACCACTTTAACTTTCGATCTGTTTTGCCAGATTATCTTGAATTATTTAAAAATAAATTATTTTTAACAAACAATTATATTAATGAGTATTATTCAGTGATGGGATTCAGCCGGTTCGTGCGAACCGGTGCTTAAAATATTATGAGTTCGGCGAACCGGTTGTTAAAATTACGTAAACCCCTATTCAGACCTGTATTAATTAGCCCACTATCAAACTACGCAAATGTCGCGTGACTCACATAACTTGTGCATGTATGACAATGTAATTTCCGCATATATATAGCATATATATAACTAAACAATTTAGTTTCGTTTGCGTAACTGTTACAGTGCTCAAACTGCTCATGACAATGCAGATGTTGAGTTGGTCTAGCCTACATTAGGCCTAGTTTTAACCTTTAGTTCTGAATCAAATATTGAATGTTTTCAGATCTAATTTCCTGAAATCGCCAGATTAAAGTAAGTGTTTGTTTAGATAAATAATTCAGGGATGGCTGCCCGTCTTTGCAACAAAAATTTTCTGACGGACCTAGCTTTAATGATTGATATTTTGAATGAAATGTCATTCCTCAGTAATGCCCTCCAAGCAAGAGGCACAACTTTGTTCAGAGGAGAAAACCTCATAAAGAGGTCTATTAAAGCGTTTGAATTGATTAAGGAGAATATAGGAACATTTGAAAAAGAAATTGATGAGAGGGTTGCTTTGGATGGATTCAAAGAGATCCAGTTTACTGAAAACCACAGATTTGCTAGCCTACCTCATCGAAAGCTACTGGAAGCAATAATAGAAAATATGAAAAAAAGACTGATCGCTGGTGATCATATTAAAGCAACAAGCAATGAACAGGAAAACTTCCTTGAGCTATTTGACTCGCCGGACTCAGAATATTTTAAGCACCGGTTCTTAAAAAAATTGAATCCCACCACTGGTATTATTCTACCATTTTATTATAATTATTATTGGAAGTTTTGCGAAACAGGCAGAAGAAATAGCGATTTTATATTCACCTATGACAAAGCGTTTAACATTTTTTAAATATTTTGGTTGTTTAGCCTTTGTACAGATATCAATGATAGTTAAAACAGATATTAATGGTTCGCTTCAATCATCAATGAAGAGGGATACACAACAATTCTGTCTGGAAATTCACTATGGGTAAGAGAAATCAATATTTTAACTTCAAACATCAGGGCATTTATTTAAACCTTCATTGTCACGCCGCTATCAATTTTTCAGATTTTCACCCCACTGATTTTGGTATTTAATTTCCGATTAGATTAAAGAAATTTAGGTTTTTATTTCATACAAGTTAATAATTTGTAGCACCTGTGCAATTGTTTGTTAATTTAGACTTATTGATTAAAATTAAATAATGATTAGTTCATATAATAAACTAATTTGACTGCCAATAAATTATTCTTGAATAGTAAAATAAAAAAAAATTGTTTTGTTTGTTTCAACGCCGATACTTGATCGTTTTTACCTTCCCAAGTGATAAAGAGATTTGTTACAGTAGCACTCATTTTAGCTAGAATGAAATTTAAATCCAATCTCTCTTTGCATTAGCAATTAAAGAAAATAATTTGCCGTTCCTTTTTAACTCGCTAATACGCCGAATAATACCAGTAAAATTATTAAGGAAAAAATTAAAATAATTAAAACCTTTATAAAGTTATCATTTGACATTAGTAACTTTTTGAAATCAGTAAATGAAAATATTCAAATAAGAGTAAAATTAAAATTACATTAGAGAATATTTACAGCTAACAATCCGTCTCATTATTCAATATATAAAATATAAAATAACAATGAAAAAAATACAATATACAATAAAAGTATAATTTAAAAAAGAACAATATCGAATATAAGTTTAACTTCGAAATAAATTATTTTTTTATGGTTTCAACGTTAATTTTATTTTATAAATTTACCGATGAAATATTAAAATACAATTAAATAAAATACTATATCCATTTTAACAATTTTTAAGCTCAAGTAAAATTATTTCCAGTATTAGTAAAGCTTACTTTATCTGTTCAGCTAGTAGTCTTCAAGGGTCGACAAATTAACACCTTACACCGATAGATCAAGTATCAGCAATATAGTACTTTACAAATATAATCACGTACTGTACAAAGAAACACTTGCTTACATGTAAACAGTTAGCATAAGAAGTGTGATTTCCATACCATGGTACTTGACGTGGACAGACATTTCGCTGTGCTCCAACACTTAAATTTGACCCTTTATCTTAATTATAAATCATAAAATCTTGCTATGTAAAGGTGTAAGTTAAATGTATATGCAACAAGTGTTTACACATCAATAAAAAAACAGTGTATATTTTAAAATTATTAATAATAACGCATTTTTAAAAATTAACTAATATTAATATTACAATTGATTACTGATTTTTGTGTTAGTATTTTTAACCAAATTGAAATTAAATATGGATAACTTTAATTTCGTGTGGATTCGAATTATATTATAAATCAAATTTTATATTTTTTTAATCTAGCTAGCGGCTCAAGAGTTGTCTCGGTAGGGCTGCCCACCCTGGAGGCGGCATCTTGAAGAGTAGTGAATATATGAAGTAGCAAAAGATGCAGAAATCTAAAACTGCGCGGTAATATATAAGATTATATATAACATGAGTGCAGATGTGTGTTGTAAGGTAAGATAATTTAGAAGAGGTCAGTATATGGATTTCCCGTTTTATTTGATGCGCTGGTGTGCATGTGCTTTGGTTATTGCAAGATATCACAACTCAAATGTCAAATAGTCTAGAATTTTACTTACTGTTATTTTAACTTCCAATTAAACCACAATAGTTGCCTGACATTTATCATTTTGACGTTCTAGTAAAATTGAAATTTATCTTTTCAATGCCTAGCTATAATGTAAAATACCAAAATAATTTTAAATAAAATAAATACTATAATTTCAATACCAAAATGTAAAAAAGGTCATACACGCTTGTACCATGAGTTACTGAAGTCATTTATTTTTCACTTGACAATGAACGAGCTCCGAAAAGAATATTCCTTTGCCCTTGCAATGGCACTCCAACATTAAATTTTATGTATTCTGATCTATTTTTAACTCACCATTTATTCATGAATGACAGACTAAACAATAAAATATAACTTCTTTATATAAGGTTAGTGTTGATAATTTTTGATTAAATAAATAAGGATAGACCAAATAAAATTACCAATTTTTAAATAGTACACACCATTAATAATTGTATTTGTATTTCAGAAAAATTGAACAATATTGCTTTTACAAAACTGAAACAGGTTTCTGTAGACCTGTTTAGTACCTTTTTTTTATAACACACAAGTAAACTTTCTTAACACATAAATTCTTAATTATGTAAAATAGTAAAAAAAAAAGTTAAATTATACCAAAATGGTGGTGGGTCATAACGAGTTAATTTGCCATGAAATAGGAGAAATAAGGCATCAGCAAATCAAATTACTTAAGGACCTTCTGAAAAATGTGGACCTCGAAGATGAAGAGTGTGAAACAGTGTCAAAAGAAGAGCTGAAACCACTAATAGAATGCCCAGAGTACATGTGCAGGGCTCTACGACAACCCCAACCAGCAGAAATGCCCCTCATCACAAGCGCCTCTACCATCGAGTACCGTAAGATCAGCAGCAAGGTCTCTGATAATGACCTGCGGCCAAACCTGAAGTTTATCTTTGTGCCTGGTCCAAACCCACATACTCTACCACCATGGAAGAGCCGTTTCAAGTCAATAGAGCTCCGTGGTGGAAGGACAATCGTAGGTTGTGACTGCGTCAAGCTAAATGGAATGCAGGACAAGTGCTTGAGAAAGGGATGCCAGGGAGGCTCTGAATGTATGACCCGGCCTTTCCCATCATGTATACCTAGTAAATCTTATGCAGAACATCTCAAATATGCTAAACCAACTACTAAGGCGACCCAAACGGACCTCTGTTGTCTGTGCAAAGAAGTTGATGAAGAAACCCTCATGGAAGGCTGCGAATGCACCTGTCACAAGCCTGAGTCCCTTTATAGTTTCGAGTTCTAGAGAATAATGACATTCTGAGAGGCACCAGCCACATCTAAGTCCTTTTTTGTTAATTCATTCAGGACTTGCTTGTCATTCTTTCCTCCAAAGCAGAAAGTACTCAATAATATTGAAAATACAATTTTTTTTTTTAAAGAAACCAATAATAAAAGCAAAAAAGAAAACAATTTCAAAAATATTATCTGATTTAATATATCGTATATATAGATAAAAGTACAGAAATCAATGGTTACAACTAAATCACCTGAAGCGTATGTTTGTGTTCTGTTAAAAAGAACCCAGACGTAGATGTCAGGATCAAGTTGAACTATTTCCACCATTTAATATCAAGTAATTAATGGTCTGGCATGAATGTTGAACTAATAAAAAAAATCACATTCAAATAAATTTTTCTTACTTATAATTACAAATATTTT
The DNA here is from genome assembly GCA_026182355.1 of Hermatobates lingyangjiaoensis. NCBI lineage: Eukaryota > Metazoa > Arthropoda > Insecta > Hemiptera > Hermatobatidae > Hermatobates > Hermatobates lingyangjiaoensis. Next base: position 2,516,516 of record JAPFBL010000105.1, on the reverse strand, counting down.
TGTAAGTCAATTCACTAAAAATGAAATGTCTAATCAAATGGTTACAAGTTGACAAACAATCTAAGATACCCATTTGACTTTTTTTCAAGATGAGACTTTGTTAAAGACTAATTACTATAGGTATGTTACAATATTCATAGCTCATTTTCATGAGGTATACAATTAATTTATTCATCTACTGTATAAATGGGAATACTTTTGTATCTGTACTTTCGGGCGTCTTTTTTTGGTTTACTCTGTTCAATTTGGTCAGATATTGTACTCTAGATCATCCTCTGCAATGTGAACCTTACAATGTTATTTATTTATGCAATTCTACGTCAAGTTCCATTAAAATGTTTCAGTGAAAAAAAGACACTAATTACTTAACCGGGTTTTGAACCCCGTCCCTCTTGTCCCAGTCGAAGAGAATGTTCGCCAACTCACCTACCGATTGTCTAATAAATGGTGAACCGAATTAATGTGTAAAGAATATTGTTTTACTTCATCAGTTATTTGGAGACTGAGTATGTCCCTTGTTTAGCCCGTCTGGTCGAATCTATTTTTGTAATTATTATAATTGCTTCATGTGCTGGCTATGCAATTATAATTTTGCGTGTGATTAATTAATTTTCACTTGAAATAATTATTATAAAAAAAACAAAGTCATCATGATTAGGCAGTAGATTTTTTGAAATTCATACCTAATTACGGTAACACTTCTCCTCTCCAACACAATATGTTAATTGATGATTGGTAGGAAGCAAAAATAACCTCTATATAAATGTTACTTGCAAGAAAAAAAAATTGCAGAAGCTTGGGATATGCGTTCACTTTTAGCAATACAATTAGAATAAAATATATGACAGACTTAGTATAATTTCTTTTATTCACTTAATTTTTTCTTTCTAACATTACACCCGGGTATATTACCCCCTGAAGCTAAGAAATGTAGGTAGTTTCATTGGCGGCACAAAGGAAAAGCTTTTTTTAAACTCAAAAAACCTATTCACGTTTTATGTATACATTGTTCTGTCATCCTCATTTGTTAGAGATTAGTAACTTTATATAAGAATGTTTCAATCGGAATTTTCTGAATGTAATTTGCCATGTATAAAAAGATTTCACATAAACACGTGAAATAACAATCAATGATCAAACCATAATATGGGTTGGGTTTTTGACTCTGACGAAGAACGCTTGTTACGGTTGAAAGATCTTAGTCTTGTTTTCCCATTTTCATATTGTGGTTTGATCATTGTAAACTGAATGTATACTTTTTAAAAAAATTAAGTGTTATAAGTAGACAGTTTATAGTAGTTATAACAGTTTGAAGTATAGGAGCAATGGGTAGACCTGCTGGTAAAATAAAATGTTACCTGCCTTTAATGTAAATAAGAAATTAATGAGTACATTCTGGACAGAGTATTAGAATAAGTTATTCTAATACATAATCCTCAGGAGTGTTTGTTTCCAAAGTACTGGCTAATAGAATTCCGTGTTTTTTTCTGTGTCCAGTCACATTAACGGGAAGGGTGTCTTGTATTATAAATTATAACGATTGTTTATAATTTCTATTTACAAAAGAAATTGTACATAAAATTTGTTTCTTTAAATGTTCTTTAACATTAACGAGGGTAACTATTTTTTTTTAATATATATAATAAATAACCTGAATAGATACAGCCTTGGATACAATCAATGAAATATGACATTTCTAGTAAAGTATCTCATTTCTGTCTGAAAAAATATAGCAAATACAAAACTTCCTTTTACTTTATAAACTGATAATTTGTTAGTATTACCCACTTTGGGTATATAAGAGATATTCAATATTTTTAAATTATAGGTGTTGCATTGTTCCTACATTCACAGGTAGGTTTTTAAGTAACCATTTTCATATCTAGACAAACTTTCACCATTGTAACACTAACTTCCAATACTACTTACTGTTGCAAACATATGGTATGTAGCAGAACTTAGGGCTATCCATTCATTTTAAATTAGACAGATTTCAATTATTTTTTGTTTTAAAATTTATTTTTAACAAAATCAACAAATGATTTTGAACCACAATAAATATCAATTATTTTCGGGTAAACAGAGTAAGTTAAAAAAAAAAAAACAATAATCCTTCATGACATAAACAAAGGTTGACAGTTATCTTGGACCGAAAGTAAAGAAACGTGAGTTTCTACATGTAGAAGAGATCCTTCCAGTGTATCGTCAAGCTATGTTCTTAAAGTAACTAAGCGGATATTGTAAAAAACAGTATTATAGTTGACTCAATATATATTTGAAACAAGGAATAAAAAGAAACTCATACAATTTTAAAGTATTCATCTAGGAGTCAATGTAGGAATATAGTAGTATCTGCGGAAGTAGAAAACAAAGTATGTCCCCAGGATGAGAATATAATTCTGACAAAAAGATGATTAGATCTTATTTTCTCTATATGAGTATGCAATTGAAAGAGGTACACAACATTGACCAAGGTCCATACTAAACAGACAGGTAGTAATACAAGGCTAATACATTTCTAGACAGAAACCCCTCTTACCATAAGTTAAAAGCTAACATACATTTTCAAGAGTTTTCTCTTAGAAAGTAGTACCTAATCAGGAATTTCACTAAATGAAAACAATCTTCAAGCAGTAAACTGAATTGAAAGAGGCTGTAACTGTAAAAGAAAACCAACGGATCAAATAAAAGTATTAACGAAAAGTCGTTTGAAATAATTAAAAAAGTCCTCATTAAGTTAAACTTAAGACCTGTGTAGCCTTTCAAACCACCTCGGTTTCAGTTAATGTTAAAAAGTAAAATATTAAAAAGTAAAAATTAAATGCAAACTTTGATTTTAAACAATACTCAATCATTTCATAGATTCATATAAAATCATTTCATAAAAGTTCAGATAAAGCTGACTCAGGTAGGGAAAGGTAAAGTCAGTTCACAGTTGACTACAGCAATGTTTTACACGACTTTCATTCATTAACACCGTCATTTCAATTATAATTCGCCAATTACAAATTAACAGCCACTTTCTTTTGATCCTGCACATTTTTAGTTTAAATTTATCGACAATCAATACAAAATATGCGGTATGTTAACAGACCATTCTTATTGATCTGAGAAACTCAATGTGAAATAATATTGGCCTTTGTGCTAATGTATTACTCCACTTAGATATCCATTATGGCATGATCTTATGACTATGAATCTCAGCTCAAAAAATATTGCTGTGGCGTTATCTTTATCATAAATTAATAATTAATACTTATTATGATAAACATATATATGTATGAATAAATGAATTCACTTGGGGAAAACACATTAAAATAACAACAATAAATAATTATTTGATATTGGGACATTCGTTATCATTGAAGGGGAAAACTAGGAAGCCAACACCGCTTTTCAGGGGGTTTGGTCTTCTGAAGACAACACTTGTCCTGTGATCTTTGGCTCTTAATTTATTTAGTTTGTTAGAACCGTTATCGTTAGTCGCTTGCAATATCATGCAAAAACCAAACACATTTGAGACTAAAGATGTAACTGACGGCGACCATCACTAGTAGCTTTGCAATGGTTACCCGATGGTCTAGAAGCGGAATTTTATTTTACTTGAAATACACTATACAATATAAATAAAAGCTATGAACGGTCAAAAAATAGTCAACATAGAAAGACATGATAATTATTCATGATATGCAAATTACCTGTCTGACTTTCTGAACACTAAAAAGTAAATAATGGAAATTAGCGAAATTGATTAGTTGATAAAGATCAACCTACTCTAGGGTCACAAAAATAAAAGAAAACTCTGATTTAATGAAATTAAAGCATACAGTAGACCATTTAAAAAATAAACACAATTAATAATCGATCATAGCAGTTTTATGTCACATATTTATCAATATGGAGACTACAGGCAAATCAAGCAGATTCAAAATAATACTGACAGGTCTAGATAATTCAAAACAAGAAATTAACTGAAGCAAGGAACATTTGAATAATATTCGAGTTGATTCACATCGTTTTTGGACTAGACTCATGTTTAAATTAGGTCAAACGTGTTTGCAACACACATTCCTCAGTCAATTATGTCTGTAAATACTATAATAATTGTATGCATTCGAGATTGAAAATTCGAGATGCATTTGTTGAACTACTTAATGGAACAATCATAATGCATAAATCACCCGTCTGATAATTTACTAAATACCCGAATCCAAACTGCAGAGTGTATTAATTTAACTACATATGAAACAAGAGGATAATATATTCTTCAGGAGGCCAATAAGGACCACTTTTCAAAGATGTTAGTTTATTTTTCATCTGATCGGTTTTCACGAGTTAAATCAAAGAACTGATATATAATATGTCATTTGTTTCTAAATTATTTTCACATGATCATGGTTTGATAAGATACATACGTCAAAATTGCATGTTTATTTTGGATATCTTCATAATTAAATTGATATACCAGGACAGCTGCTGCTACCTTTCACATCTATTGCAACGATAGTGATGTTACATGCCATTCTGTAACATAGATTCTCTAACACTATCATAGAAACAGTCCACTATCATAAAACTGTTTTCTTGCCTATCAGTTGATGAAAAAGAATTAACTAATCCATGAAATGAACTGGTATGGTGTGATCCCCCTGGATGGTGTGATTTTAGATGACCGCGCTTCACAGAATATTTCAATGTATCTTTCCCTGTACACTTATTAATGAAAAGATTATTGAAGATTTGCTTTGGTTCATCTTCAAATATAAATAACCAAATAATCAAGAGTAATACCTACTAACATTAGTAAACCCTGAACATCAAATTGTGTGACAGGAACTGAAAATAATTCCTTTAGCTTAACTGAAAGTAATTAATAGGGACAGACAACACCTTACTCAGCAAAGGTTGGCAAGCTATGACTCACGAGCGAGATGTGACTAGATCATGCTCGTAGAACAATCTTGGAATAGTTCAGGGGACGGCAAACCCATGACCCGTGAGCCCAGGTGTGACATTGTTTTTAACTGCATCTGTCTGGCAGAAGAATCTTAGGATAAGTCACGGGTCGGTAAACTACGACTCACCAGCGAGATGTGGCTCTGTTGATGACTACTTGACTCTTAGAAGAATTTATTGGTGACTTTTCTTAACGAGGAGATAACAAAAAGGATGAGGTATACGATATATTCGAGAACGAACGGACACAGACAAATATCTTTGTAAAAGAGCAGATACTGCAATCAGACTACAAATACGGAATGATAACATTTAATCAGTGAAACTGTTAAGTAGTCATTATTGCCTACTTAGTTTGAATACACCTGCAAATCCAAGTGACATGTACGATCACAACAAACGTACAGTGATATCCAACGAATATAAGACGTATGAAGTTCAACGTGAGCGGTGTACACAAATCTACAGTCTTTAACAAGACCATGAACCAAACAATATTAATCATCTCAGTAATGAAATGCGTGAAAATTCTTAAGGAAATGCATTTAAACGCTTTATGTTCATATGTCTACATACTATCAACCATTTCAAAAGTTAGATTATTTTGATGCCTATGTCGAATGAATCCAGAGTTAAGAGTAACACTGTATGCAAAACAGTTCCATGGTAATAGATTGTATTCAGCTTGTATAAATACACTTCTAATCATTATCAAAATATTAAATATGACATTGTATACATAATATTAATTAAAAATTCTTGATATATTGATATCCTCTTAAAAATAAATTCAAAACTTTGTCGCATGTGTTCGATCTTGTACCTGCTAAAGAAAAAGAAAAGAAAAACAATAATTAAGGATTTATATGTATGTATTCCAAAAATAGAATCAATTTCTTAACTCATCCTGTTGACTATCATTTAAGCTACAAAGATCTGGGTCAATTCATATTCGGAATACAAAGGTTGACTGCTATAGTAAATTAATGTCACTCAACGGCATTAAGCGTGTCTTCTTATCAAAAGAAATAGCCGTTCACGTAATCATGCCTGGTTTAAACAAAGAAACCATTTAAGGGGTTATTTTGTTTCCGACTTTTTCAAGCAATATTCTATATTCAAGTAATGAGTTAATTTGGTGACTGGGGATATACAATAAGTTTTCTTATCAATATGTTTGTAAATTTAATAAAAGACTGATAATCAATTTAGCTTACTAACAGTAAACCAAAATTATAGAGGTGTTCGGAAAGCATTCAATTATATCAAACAACTACTCCTCCATTCTGGTACAGGCAATGCAATTTATTATTACAATTAACCCTCAAATAATTTGTTTCATTTATTTCATGAAATTACAAACATTCATTTAAATTTACAAGAACAACATTTTATTATAAAAATTAATAACAATAGCACTTCAAAAAATTATGTAAAAAATAAATTAATGGTGGATTTTGTAATAAATCTATTAATTGAAATTGAATACTAATACAAAGATATTGAAGGGACAGTATATTGTACACAAGTAAGATCTTCATGGCACATTAGATCTGAAAAACAAAAAGAAATAAGAATGAATTTCAAAAATGGCAAATTATTCAAACATAGTTAACTCTTTACCAGCAGCAAATCTCATTTTCATCAATACTTAAAATCGCGATATTGTATTGTAGATAAATCCTTGTGCTTAATGTTGTCAATTTATGAAAATAGTCATAATTTTCACCTCTTTACCAGAGTCACCTTCGAGACGAGAATGATTCTCAAATGTTTTCTCCTTTTATATAAACCGAGTAGAATCAGTTAGGAGGATTAAGGTTGTTTGTTCTTAGCTGAGGGTGAAAAAACCTCAGTATTATAATATTAATATATATAAAAAGATTTCACATAAACATGTGAAATAACAAGCAATGATCAAACCACAATATGAAATGGGAAAACGACTGAGTTGGGTTTTTGACTCTGACGAAGACCGCTTGTTACGGTTGAAAGATCTTAGCCTTGTTTTCCCATTTCATATTGTGGTTTGATCATTGATTGTTATTTCACGTGTTTTTGTGAAATCTTTATATATATATATATATGTATGTATAACAGATTCAATAATATATCGACCGTTAGATAGAATAGGTGTGTTCTCTAATCGGGGTTCGGTCAATTTTCCAGGATAAAAAATCAAACTCTCGTTGCCTTGGCAACACACCTACATATATATATATACACGACTCAACCACAGTGAGAAATTTAGAATTGGGACTAAGATGTTCGGGACTGGTCTTCCTCAGAGTAACAATCGAACTCGTCAACTAAATAAGACCAGTTGTTTTGTTTAAAAGATGTTTACATTTTTTACTGTGGTTCAGATGTTAATTTTTATTTCAGGTGCTTACTGTTATTTTTACTTAAGTAAACATTTCACTGTTTATAAGGAAAACACCAGTTTACTTGAACATATATAATCTGGTGCACAACGAAACCCCCACCCAAACAAAAGAATAATACAATGTAAATTCGTTTAGTTAAAGAAATGAAGTATTAATAGTTTGAGGTAAGGGTCATTAAAATATGGTGGGCTAAAACATTGGTCATATTGTAAGATTTTTCGGAAGTTAGTTTATCGTTAAATCTGGTAAAGAAATGGATATTAAAAATAAAACGTTTGGAGACTTGTTGTATGTAGTAGCCAAAAGGTGGAAAACCTATTTCAGAAAATATGAAAACTCCACAAGAAAATGCATTAAGATGTTACAACTTAAGAAGTTTATTACTGACAATAGTTTAAATCAGTGTTTCCCAAAGTGGGCTGTTTGCTTTGATATGAGGGGGGGGGGGGGGGACACAAAAATAGGTGGTCGAGTGGCGACAGTGTGCAGATAGCTCCTACAGTACTTACGACCTCTTGGTAGAAACCATCAAAATCATACAAGTAATAAAAATTTAAATATAAAATTTCAAAAGATATGCTATAATTCCGGTAACTGAGTTGGAGAGGGTTTATCTCTCTATCTTGTAGCTCCGAAGTTTATCCCCGGTATAGCGACACTTTTCAAAAAATGCCATACATTGGCACAATAGCACAGGGTTAGTCAAAGCGCGAAAGCGGACGGCAGGAGTATTTTCAAAGTGTTTTTAATGGCTAGATTTATATGGAGGATAGCTGAATGCAATTCCAAATGTGCAGGCCCAAGTTTTATCAATTTCCTTCGCTGCTTGATAGGAGAAGAAGAGCGAGAAGAGCAAGATGGTATAGGTGATAATGACTTGAGAGTTTTTTGTGACCATTTAGCCCACCTCGAATAAAAATACGACGCAGTGACTCGAATATCTTCTTTTGTTGAAAATTCGTGATAAATCCGTTTATCAACATTGAGAAAGTTGGAGTATTAGAGGAAGAATTAATTAAACTGCAAAATGAGGTTGAATTAAAACCAAAGTCAATACGGTAGGAAGTTTCCTATCTTTTTCCTCCATTATGGATGGTGGTTAACAAACTCCTTCTATCATTCCCGGCTTCGTATTAGGTGGAACGTGGTTTTCGTGCAGTCACTCAGCTTATTTCCAAGCAGAGAAACAAACTTGAGGTTTGTGAACGCGGTGACTTAAGAATTCTGGTAAGTTCCATTAAACCAGAAGGTAGAAAACTGGTATCTTGTCATCAAGCCCATAAACATTTTATTTTATTAAATATGTCATTAAATTAAGCAATAAAATCTCCTTAAATGACTTCTAGACCTGGAAAATCAATAGTAACTTCATTGTTTAACTAATTTTTATATTACTCAACCCAATTTTTAAAAAACATTGTATTCTATTTCCATAAATTGAAAATGTTCATGAAATATAATTTCTACATTTAAGTGAAAACACAACATGTAAACTTCTAGAAAAAGGTTCCTTAAAATTATTTGTTTTGATAATTTATTTTTATGTTAAAAGTATATTATCACCTAAGTTTCTTTTATTGTGTATTAATTCTTTTACATTTCGATAACCAATTTGGTATATCTATTGGATTCTAAATAAATATTTGATTCTTCATTATTTTAATTTAACTATTAAAATGTTACTCATTTGGTTTTTAGTCCAGGAATCTGATTATTATTCAGGGTTGTTGAGTATAGGTTTATGGACCAAGGGTGCGGTGGCTCGAAAGTTTGGGAAACACTGGTTATATGAACGTCTCCCTGACATAATAAAACTCAAATTTAATTCACGCCATGCACATACTACTATCGAATTAACCTACAATCTCCTTTCATATTAAATGAATACCCTACTATGAATAAAGCTGCAAGTGTTTATTACACATTAAGGTAAAGTATTCCTTAAATTGTTAATATGGGAGTAAACTGGAGAATAAGTTTTGTTGTTCATTGATTAGTGGGAATGGTCCATGTTTGTGGCACTACTTTGAAGCATTAGCTGTAGATGGAAGGTGTGATACTGACGTTGTTGACAGCATTGTCCTCCCCCTCGCTGCTAACATCATCGCCGAATTCAATATCTTCGTCCAAGCCATCCTCCACGAACGTCACCGTGTCGTTGATCCTCACTGCAAACAACAAAGCGTCTCTTACTGGGGGCTATTCATCTCTCTTACACACAACATTGTGTAACTAACCAACACATTAAAGAAAGAAAAAAAAACTACATTATCTAACGCTCACGTTCAGTACTGAACATATACGTGTGGTCCTTTGAAAAAACAAACAACTCTGATAAAGCTGAAGAGGTATAACAACATAAAAATATATATTTCAATTATTATCGAAGAAATACACAAATCAAGAAAAAGCTAAAGTGAATAAAAAAATTATTCTAAATTGAAAAATTTCAAAACAACTATTTTTATCAAATACTATTCACATAATTAAATTACTGCTGAATCCGAGTATTTGCAATGATTTTTTAACCAGAGTTTAATAAACTATGACGAGTTCAATTAACTATTTAATCTTTAGCAGTACAAATTCCGAAGTCCAAACTAATCTTAATACAATGCTTTAAATTAAAAAATTAATATTTTTATGACTGACTAAGGTTTTAACTCTTAAACCTGAATTTATATATACCAACTGCCAAATGTTTTACAACGATGAGTAAACAATTACTTTTTATTATACTTACCATCCAGTTCAGGGTATATTTACAAAAAAAATGGAAACAGTGAAAGAACATTCACCATTGCTCTCCAGTTATAATTATTTGACTGACTAAGTAATGCAACTAATTAGCAAGTAAAATCCTGTTTCTTATGCCATTTTTCAAAATTGCTAGACTTATCAGTAGTTGCCCCGAACACGATAAGCTGAGGCTATACCCTGATTTTCTACAGATGAGTTTATACCCTGCAGTAATAAACTATTCCATAAAGAAGCACAACAAAAACTACCTTCATTTTGTATTAAATTAAACAATGAAATCAAAGTGTATTTCTCTAAGTAAAAAACGAATATAGTGATAACATCGACATAACTTCTAATAAATAAAATAAACATCAACGTCTGAACCACAGCAAGACATCAGAAAAATGATTAAGATCTTTCAATCAAAACTTGCGGTTTTGGTCAGAGTCAAACTGATACGTCATTATCTTGATCTGGTTTAGACGTTGATTTCTATTTCACGTGTTTATTATTAAATCTTGTTATATATATCTCAGTATGAGTAAATACAACACAATTACGGTTTGCACAACTAATGAAATATATAACCAATTAAAGTGATGTTTGTATTGACTACAGTTAACTGACAAATGACATTTATAGTCGGTTACTTTTTGACATATTTGAAGTAATAGGCTTCAGTTGAAAGTAAAAAGTGCTAAATTATACAAACTTATTACTCGCGGTCGGTGAAAACAATCAAGAAGTGTAAAGCAGATTGAATAATTTTCAAGTTCGTTAATTTTGTCAAGATATGACTGCTAGTGTGTATGTTTACTTAACACCTGATTCAACATTGATAATTAACAGGGTGATATTTTCTCTAAGGAGGTAGGGTTGATTAACCTTGATAATCAACCAGAAACTAGTGTTGATTCTCATCGATGTCATATAAACACTGAAGAATTGATAAAAGACAAAAACATTGACAAAGCTTGCTTTACATATATGGGGTTAATGCGCTCGTCTAGTGAGAGAGTTTCAACTCTGACTTGCCATTCTCTTCCTCCTAACGACGACACATTGGAAGATTTGTAACTTACTTCTTTTCTGTGCTTACACATCGTATCACAATAAAACAAACAGCTGACACATTCTGACACTATTTAACAAACAACTACAAACCTGTTTCTGGGAATTCTCCATAAGTTTTTAGGTTCCTAGCTTCATCAGCAGTGTATTTCAATATGACATCAGCTTTCGAATCTTGATAATCTCTCAATCCTATTAAAATTATATCACCTTGATTGATCCACACCTGTCAATTAAAAAACAATCTTAAACGAATCAAAATAATGGTTACATATTTTGAACTTCAGAAAAGTCAGTGAAAACAGTAAAAATAACCTTCGCATAAAAAAAATACAAAGAAATACTTGAGAACATCATAACACAAACGAAGATTCTCTTTAAGGAAATCATTCTAATCCAAAGTTTGCCAGAATTCAAAGCACGAGGCTACACTATATATTGTTTGATAACGTTATAATTTATTTACATAACAATATCTCTATGTATTTTCATATAAAATTCTCTGCTGTTTTTTATAGACCCCCAATGACTTTATTAATCTGGGATGAAAGTTTACATGTTAATTCGGGTTGACCTCATAGACCACGAGGTTAACATCATAGTAGAAATAATTCTAGTTCGCCTTTACCTGCTCATTATTTACATTTTGAACTCACCTGTAACTCAGTTGTTTTGACAAAAAGAAATTTGATTTAAAATATCACATTTTCGTTGTCTTTTTTTATCTTCCAAATTTCTATAAGTTTAAGACGGTCTAATATCATTTAGATGCCCGTCAAAGTCAAATATCAACGTTAAACAATAAGTTTAAATGAATTAGTTACTAATAGAGCCTTTTAGAGTGTTATCTGATAAAAGGGCTGAAGATAATTTAATATATTTAAGATGAATTAAGATATTTCAGATGGTCTTATTTAATTTGTTAGGTTAACTTTAACTGAGATGTTTAATCTACTTATACTTTTTTTGATTGATGAAATTTAGAACTGTAACTTTTTACTAACAATTTGCAAAAATCAGGGTTTTAAAATTATTCTTTTAATATTCAATATACTTTTGACAATGAACGATAACATTTTAACTGATTTGTGAACAACTTCTAACTATTCTAACAACTTCTCTTATTTTAGAAGCGGAAAGTCTGGTTCATTTGATATTTGACACCCATTTGAGTTATGGATGAGCCACATTACCTGGGTTGATTTTATATCGGGCGTCCTAAAGTTTACCTCACTCAAGTTCATTAGAGTTGGGATCTCTAAAACCTGACATCATACCTCAGGACTGACAGCTTTACGTCCTCTCCCAGAGAGACGGCGTTTACAACTTTTTCATCTCCCACATGAAAAATCTAGAGTCATGGTCAGATTTATACCTCTATGTTCAGTGTCAATGGTAAGCATGACACCTCTTGGCCCAAGTCTGAGTCCTGTTGCAAATGTGACTAGTTATTTACCCCTTTTCCTACTTCCGGTATCAATAAGCCTTCCGGTATTAACAAGCATCTGACATCAAATTGAACCTAACCTCTTATAATTCATACCTTTGTTATGAAGTGCGGACGAATGAAAGGTTATCAGACTTTCAACTTAAGGTAAATAACCATAGCTTACCATTATTGCACAAGTAAGACCAATATTAAAACTAAACAAATGACTAACGCCAATTTTACACTTTCAGAGTTTTTTACGGCATTGTAAAAGATTTTTGACTTAGATTCACACAAATAAAATAGTTTCAATAACAATTGTTAAGAATGAAATGAATATATGCTTTCATATTTTATCTAAAAACCACTTGTTTTTAGATTTTTTTGTAGAATTATTTAGTCTGAATATTTCCCTTTCGATTTGTTTATATCTTTTATCGTTTACAATTAGTAAACTAATTATATTAGTTCAGACGTCAAAAAAATTAAAAAAGAAATATCATAATGCTTTACAATTGGTATATAACATATCAATTATCAGTCATTAGTGTACAGACAGGAATTCTTTGAAACTTTGAGTGATCGAAAATAGTAAACTACAATTTTTTTTCATGATACGAGAGATGGAAATTGCTGAGCACATCACCACAAGTATGTTGTTGACAGAGTGTTGGTCCAAAGCCTATGATTCCAGCCACTCGTTAAAGATCTTTCCTCTATCAAAACTGAGTAGGGAAAAATTTAGTAAATTAGCACAGTAGTATGGAATGCTCAGGATTGGCAGAGTTCTTTCGTGGTCTGATCCACGACCTTCCTTCCACACAGAGACTACTGTATAACAACTTTGGAGCTCCTACGTATAACATAACGTATTATAATGCTATACGTAGTATGCCAGTGTTAAAAAATATTAGTAGATCAATAATTAATACAGTGTCTGAACTATTTGGAAACCACACTTGAAAGAATATTATAATACACATAACTATAAAAATAAATTTTATAAATTATTGATGAGAAGTTTAGTCATTACAGTCTACACATGTAATTATGATAATAAAAAACACATTGAATATACATACTACATGAAATTGTTTTAAAATATTCAAATTTTGACTACTCATGTATGTATTCATTTTACTTTTAGGCAATATGCATATTTTTAAAATAATTCTTTTAATATTCAATATACTTTTGACAATGAACGATAACATTTTAACTGATTTGTGAATAACTTCATTGTTTTCTTTAGAAAGTTCTATTCTAACAACTTCTCTTATTTTAGAAGCGAAAAGTCTGGTTCATTTGTTATTTCACACCCATCTGAGTTATGGGTATCGTAACTAAACTAAAAATATTAAACATATAAAATGCTTATAATATTTTTTACAAAAATAAACTTTTTTCAATATTTCTCACAATAGAGTAACTAAAAACCTCCATACCTTTTTCCTTAATTTTCCTCTTATATGACATAATCTCTTTGTCCCATCGAAACACATGGCTTCTAACCGCCCATTACCCAACATCTTGGTCACTTGGGCATACTCTGAAAAGAAATGAAACGGTACAGTTTGTTATTTCCACTAATTTTATCAAAATAATAATTAACATGTTTTTTTGTAGCAATACTTAATTTCCAGTTTTATAATAACAAGAAGATCCTATTAACATGGGCAATATAATTTCGTACAAATTGTATACCAACAGTAGGTCGATAGTCTTGTATTTTATTAAAATGTCCTAACAGTAAATGGTTAGAATGAACTGAAATAGGTTATACAATTAGATATTACTGAAAAAGAAAATAATCTTTTACTTTAATGTAATAAAAAAAAAGAAAAACGGGAACCTCAATTTAACAGCTTACTTCCTCTATTATAGTAAATTCTCCTTTGAATAATAAATTAACCAAAAAAAAAAAATTGATTTGGTTTATAAACATATTGCAAGTTGCCCAATATTACAAATGACCATTCAAAATAATCATTAAACAGTTCCATACCTTGTCCATCCTCTTTAAAAACCAATTCTCTTTTCTCAGTTTCATTTTCATTTTTCCCTCTCCTTCTGTTTTTACCTCCTTTACCTAAAAAAGATTCACACAAAAATCCATTATTCATTGAACTTTTCAAGAAACTAATTAATCCATTTTCTAACCTTAACTAATTAAGCATAAAGTGAGAAGCTTGGTCACTACATACTACAAAAATAACTTTTATTATTTCGGTTATCAGAATACCATATCAGAATATCATTCCAAGAAGTGAACTTGAAAATATTGGTGAGTTTAATTATAATTTGAACCATAATCCTAAGAAAAAAAAACTTTATTATCGGATATTATGTTTAAATATATCAAAATGAAGGATCATAAACTGATGGCATTTGAAAAATACTACTGACACAACTTTACTAACGATCGCAAATAAGTAAGGAAATAAAACCTTATAACCATACTTTCAAGGTAAACAATTAACATGGATACGCAGTAAAATTAAATTTGTGTTTAGAACAAAATTGACTAACCTTTATTCTTAGGCATATTAAAGAAACTATTCCTAACACTAAACTGTTAATAGCACATTTATGTAAAGTCTTCTAAGAAATATCTAAAGAATCACCAACATGAATTTTGACACATGACTAACATTTAGCAATAAGAAAATGTTAATCAGTGTAACCAACAACTTGAAAGTTAAGAAAAAATCTAACTCTCAAATAGGATTAAAGAAAAACATTGAAATAAATATGAAAGTATTATTACTCTTATAAAAAGAATTAAATTTCATATTTGTTCTATAATTAATTTACCAGTGCCTTCACCACCTTGGCTAAGATCTACAAATCCTTGTTTTTTTTAAAAGCTGAATAATATCTATGGGCTCTCATTTCTTAAAAGTACTCTCTTTATAAACCGTAACATGTCAGAAAAAGAGAACATTCCAATGATTATTGTGATATGAAAGTATTAAATAAGTCTTATTAACTCCTTTAACAGGAAAGAACGTAGTTAAAAACCTTGTTCTTACGTAAAAAAAAAATTATATGTGCAAGGAATTTTACTCATATATGTTTTTTACGTATAGTTATGGCGAAAATATATTTTTTGGTATTTGCTAGCATATTTTTTTTTAATCCACTATAGGTAAGTTTGAAGCTTTTATGTAATTTTTCGATTAAAGTAGACTTAAAATTAGTGCTCAATATTTTTTTTAGAGTTTTAGACCTTCATAATTTTTGGAATTAGCGAAAATGGATAAAAAAGTGTATTTTGTAACAAATATGTATATGGTTTAAATTGTTAATAAGTGTTCTTAAAGTTGGGCCAAATAACATAAGTAGAACTATTTATAAGTAGCAGCTTTCTTTTGCTCCTGAGAGCGATCAAATATCTACTTTAGTTCTCGCAATAAATCAACTTGAGTAAATCAACTCTTTTTGTCTTTTACTGTAAAGGATATTATTGCACTGAGTAAATCAACTCTTTTTGTCTTTTACTGTAAAGGATATTATTGCACTGAGTAAATCAACTCTTTTTGTCTTTTACTGTAAAGGATATTATTGCACTGAGTAAATCAACTCTTTTTGTCTTTTACTGTAAAGGATACTATTGCACTGAGTAAATCAACTCTTTTTGACTTTTACTGTAAAGGATACTATTGCACTAATGATCAAGCGAATTTGATCCTCAACTATTTTATTCATTCAGGAATAACATCTTTTTTTTATACATCATATTAAATAATACGATACTGATAATGATTGTTATATATATTGAATCATTAACCTTCATCTTCGCTGTCTTCATTTATTACAGGATTATTTCTCTCTACTTCAAACAAGTTAGATAATATTTCCGTGGGACAAATTATTTCTGGAAAATATCTGCGTGTGATAAAAAATATAAATTACGGTAGCAACGTGGGATCAACAACAATGTGTCATCAAATAATTGACACATTAAGGCCATAAAATGTTAAGAATCATTTCTAATGGTGATAAAGGCTTGATAAATCTTTTAAAAGAAGGTGACGTTTTATCCTTGATAGAGATTTCCGGGATATCAAACATTATTTGTAATCACAAGGAGACATTGTCCTG
Source organism: Hermatobates lingyangjiaoensis (assembly GCA_026182355.1). NCBI lineage: Eukaryota > Metazoa > Arthropoda > Insecta > Hemiptera > Hermatobatidae > Hermatobates > Hermatobates lingyangjiaoensis. The sequence continues at coordinate 2,499,827 of JAPFBL010000105.1, read as the reverse complement.
ATGCCAGCTATAAAAGGTAACAATTAACCACGAAAGAAGCACATGACAGCCTGTGGCAAGACTAAGCTTGGTTGTCCAAGCAGTGCATGGGGTCATAGCATTAAAATTTAGACTCTTACACCTCAGCTTGATAATATGAAAAAACATATAACAGTAAAATTCCTTGCAAACCTCATTTACTTGATATAAGAAACCAGGTTTTTATGGTAAGAAGTCAAAATCGCTCAGGGGCCGATTCACTATACTATCCCGCTACACCCAAAGGGGTATAAATGCATACATTAACAGTAGTTAATGTATGCATTCATGCCGTATTATATACTAGTGCCGTATACACTACTTCAAGTTTTGTAAGTAAGTTTTTTTTAAATGCCTATGTGTGTCTTAAAGTTTGTGGGGATCCTACAAGTCATACGGTTTGATGAACCAAATAGGGATAGATATTGCTTTTAGTGGTATGTATTTATAGTTTCATCATTATTATGAGACTTTATTGCTTATTACATGCATTAAGATCCCACTTGTTTGATTAGAGAGTTAAACATTCATAATTAATTTAAAATTGTTATTAGCATTAAGGAAATGAAATTATAGTTTATGGCAGCAGAAAAGGTCAGTATACAAAAAAATATAAAAATTAATACTACATACTGAATCTTGATTGATTTTGAATACCATACTAGTCATGTTGTTGATAGGTTAATGAAATCGAACACAAAAAGATTTCTCGATCGGTCGTTCTTTAACTGCATAGTTTTTTGATGAAATCACATCACAATAGGATAGGTATGTTATGGCGTATTTTAAAATAATACTTACTGTAGAATATTAAAAAAATTGTATAAAGCATCTACTTTAGATTAGTGTGTCATGGTAAAATTTCAATAAACTGTACGAATGTACATATTATGTACATATTCATGCCATATTAATTTACGTTAAAGTAGCCATATTAGTTTAATATTGACCTTAACAACAGAAACAGCTTCAAATTGAGTTGAGTTCAGTCTTAGACAACCAAATCCAATGCCAGCCTTTTCAGGTTAGTTTTATTGGACGCTTCTTTATTGTTCTGTTATGTAAAGAGAAACTGGGAAAATTATAGAACTGTCTACATTTAGTCCTTACGGTGACGAATTGAGTTCTTTTGAAGTATGAATAAAACAGTTTTGGCAAGTTGATTAATATGTTTAGTTATAGTAATGGCCACGAGACCTTCTAAGTTAAACCATCTGTGAGGGTAACCATGTTATGGAGTGGCACCAACGGGTGACCACTCATTCCCTATATACATCCCCGTTAATTGTAAAATAATAATTTAGAATCACTTCTTATAACAAATATTTTTGTAGTTGAAGTGGGGAAAAAAAAAGTTATAGTAAAAATAAGAGTAGACTAGTCAAAACTGTTTTATGCATATTTCAAAAGCACTCAATTCGTCACCGTAAGGACTAAATGTAGAAAGAGTTCCATAATTTGCCCAATTTGTCTTCACATAACAGAAAAATAAAGAAGAGTCCAATATAACTAACCTGAAAAGGCTGGCATTTGATTTGGTTGTCTAAGACCGAACTGAGCTCAATTTAAATCTGTTTCTGTTGTTAAGGTCAATATTAAACTAATGTAGCATTAATAAGGCTACTTTAATGTAAATTAATACGGCATGAATGCATACATTAACTATTGTTGATGTATACATTCATGTATTCATTAACATGAACGCATATATTCATACATGTAGAGACCTTGAAAATGCTACAGTCCTTGAGTTTTCAATTTTCACTTTATACAAGTAAATCGTAAATAACTAAGAAAAACACTGATTTCGACAAATTTACATGCTTTGAGGTTCCCTAAATTTATTAGTTTTTTTGTATGACATGTAACGAAAGAGTTAGTTATCACGCAACGGGACGTTTAACAGACTTTTATAGAATACGGTTTATAATTAGTCCTGATTAGCAGAACTGCTAATTTTGTTCCTCTCTTTTCTAGGAATTTTTTTACTCATACTATGAAAATTTAGTTAAATTAACCAGTTTAAATTAATTTAATTGGTTTAATCTAATGTTGGTAGGATCCTTTTTGGCAATATGATTAAAATGTGAATAGTACTGTTTAATAATATCAAAATATCTAAAACATGTGACTGGGAGGGCCACTTTGACACGCCCTCCTCACACACTGATCGTACATTTTCAAAAATAAGTTAAAATGTTTGGAGATCTCAATTGCAGAAAAAACAAAAACAGTTAGTTTAATTTTATCAAATCTTTAGAAATGAAGGAACATTCCAAGGGTCCCTACCCAACCTCGTTTTCGTTACAACATCCCTGTTGATCACAGTTTTCCTGAAAAGTTTAAACTTTGCTTTAATTATGCCATTACAATTAAATATTTAATTGGAAAATTAAAGAAAGTAGTCAAATAAAAAATGTTTTATCAATAAACGAAGCACTCTATGCACACTTGCTTCTTTTTCAGGTTATATCTGAAATACAAATTATAATAAGGCGTATTAATTGAAATGTGAAATATATTCACTTCAACAATTATTTTGATCTTATACGATGTACAAGAGTAGTCTATAGGATGAGAGGTGGTGTCAATCTGTGTTCTTAATCTGGCAGTGTTTCTTATTTTCCCGATAAGCAAGTATGTATTTTATCTAACTTGTTGATACGACCATGTTTTTTTATTATAAAATACTTCAAACACACTTTTGATTGTGTCTGGCGTAAGAAGCTGCTGAAGAAAGCAGAGTAGGTATTGCCAGGCAACTCTATAAAGCAATTCACTCTTTCCTTCCTTAGCTACTTTATTCGGCATCAGAGACATGCACCTCTGCTCCTGAAAGTAAAACAAGGACTGTCACAAGGTTCAGTATTGAGCCCCAGTTTGTTAAATAAAATAAGAAGCATGTTTTCAAATGTGTCAGTAGAATTCCTATCGTTAATAAACTTTTAACAATAGGAAAAAGTGTACTGTGGTATGGGCGACAAGTAACAGTATTGTAGCTCTTGAATTTTGCCTATATAATGTGCCGTGTAATCAAAGGCGGACTCTAATGAGACGGCGGTTAATGCTGCCAAAATTTGTTTCAGCTTTTGAGTCCATCTGACAATACTGTGGAGTACGGTGGAAAGATAAACCTTTTACGAAAAGGACTTACGTCTATGAAATGGAGGCTAACTCAAATGTTCTCGAACAATGCTACATCCATCCCGTCATGATATAGCGTTCAGCTCAACACCTCTGAGTAAAAATTAAATTCTGGGTCAAAAGAAAGCGAGGTTGATTATCGAAAACCCGAAATCTACACCAATAAGAGTAATGGAGATACAGACCAGAGTTAAACCACTTGATTCAGAACAGATGGCCTAAGATTGTGCCAACAGCTTCAAAGAAATAAAGCGCCTTAATGAGAGAATTCCGAGTCTCCAACTCGAAGGATAATGACTCAGTTATATCTAGGTGTTAAAAGTTCCAGGGGAAGTGGACTTAGTTTATCTAACCTTCTCCGTCAAGATATGCTAACTGTAGAGTCTTTGTGAGTTAGTCAGGAGGTCACTTAGTCTGGTCAGTTTGCGAAGACAAGATCCACTCTATGGGGCCTGCAAACTTTTTTTGAAGGTAGTGTGCCATCGGTACTTAATTGCCTAGGGTTCTCTGTGTGGTGGAGAATCAAGACACCGACTGGATGGCACAGATTGAAACCCCAAGTGCATCAGAGATTGCTATATAACAGTACAGCACAAAGGATTATAAAGGCCACCTACAAGGCCCTCCAGACCTCGACGTAAAGTGAGGCACAGGAGAGGAAGGGAGGAGGACATTACTCACTAACCCGATGCCAACCAACATCACGAGAAACGCAGGAGTCGCCAGTGTCCGTACGAGAACTACGCAAAACATTTATGTAGAAATAGAGTACCAGCATCGCCTTTGTGTCTTCTTTCTGACGTTGGGGAGAGGATGTCCGCAGCTATTTAGACACCTACAACTCTCTCGCAGAATTAAGAGAAATTATAAATCTGGAAAACACCATTTGGGTGAAGAACTCGGCATTTTATTGGGCTGTCAGAAGTACAATGGCGGAACTGCTAGCTATAAGGCGTAATTATAAACTAAAATATTTACTTTATTCATTCAAACAGCTATGCCTATTATGATTTGTATTTCAGATGCAATCTGTTAAATATCTTTAAGCATTCAAAACAAGTTTTTTCATGAAACTTCTTTTACATTTGGCAGCTTGCAAAAAAAATAATGGGGATACTGTTAAAGAAAATTTTTAGTCATTGTTTTAATAATATTCTGTAAAATAAAACAACCTTACAATAATAACAAGTATACATAAAATTGATAAAATCGTGAACGGTACAATCAAACACCCAAGGACAAATTAAAGTTGTTCTGCTAAGGCACTTACGTTCTAAAAAGAGACACTCAAAAATGTCCTTGAAGGAAGTACAAACAAAAAGGAAAATTAAAAAATAAGAGAAAATAAAAATTATTATTGAAGGATTTAAATTTTTAACGTGACTCTAGGAACAATAGATTATCGAATTCACATTGCATGTGTACATAATCATCCACTAGATAAACAAAACTTAACTGTTTATTTTCAGAATTTTATCTTTCAAAAATTAAAAATATATAACTTTTAGATATTTTATTACTGTGTAGTTTGCGCAATTATAAGTAAATAATGGTGAACTTAAACAAGAAATATGCAAAGAAGTAACTTGTTTACATTTCCAGTAAGCTAATCCAATTTTTTATGGTATAAAATAAAAATGGAAAATTGCAACTTCCTTTTTACTAACTTTATTTAATGGTTGCATTTAACTTGATTCTCAAGTGATGACAGGACGTTTGTCTCAAGTCTCAGAATACCAACTGAAGTTTTCCCTTTGGGCAGTTTTCCTAATCTGGTAGTTTGGATTCATTCATTTATCCGTGTTTTCACACTTAGTGTATTACATTTATTATGATATACTTACAATATACTTACATAACAGGTAGGTTTTGTGATTTGCCCTGATGGAAATAATAGAAGTAAATTCATTTTAATTGTAATATTACAATTCAAATGTTCTTCTTCTTCATGAACGTAGTCAGGGGCACGTAACACAGACAAGTCAATGACCATGTCAAAGACACTGTTTTTGTTCAAAGGTATTAATGGTAGGTTTAAGAACTGGTTTAACTTATCAACATCAGCAATGTATTTCAGAATTTTTTTTTTAACAATACTGATGCAAAAAATAAAGGACATTTCATTAAATAATAGATAAATTTTGTATGTACTTAATAACACTTGTATGACTGAACCAGATTTCAGTTCGGTCAACAAAAGAAAAACAATACAATAAAAGAACGGCATGTTAGCTACAATATGTAATAAAACAACAGAGGAACATCAGATGAAGAAACTGTGAAACATACATGACTAAAAAGTTTCATTAAAAAATCCAAGAGATTTTTGCTTTTGGACTGTGACTTCATCTTTATTAAAATATACTGTTTTCCCTGTGTCGTATGAGATAAATATACTCTTAACAATGACTCTACATTTGATACAGTCTTAACAAACTTTGAATAAAAAACAAAGGGAGCTCTATGAGGATTGAAAGCACCAAAGTGGCAAGGAAGCTTGTACTGTCTAAAAGCATCAAATCATATGACATGCAGGATACCAGACATCCTAATCGAACACTAAACAAACCACTTACTCCACACATGTTGCTCTCAAAATCAATTTTCTATTGACAAAAAAGAACATACAAAAACATTTCTCAGACTCAGCTAATCTTCAATTACTTTTGTCTCCTTAAATATTTTGTATTAATCTTCCTTAATTCAAATTATTAGTTTCAAAAGAATGTAATTTTCGCAAAATAACTTAATTTTTATGGTTTTGAAGTAAAAAATAAACTAATTAAAATAAGTGTATAACACATACTTGGCGCTACAGTACAATCGTAGAAAACGAAGTCTGGGTGCTGCAAAATTTATGTAACGATCTATTCTAGAATGAAATTATGGTACAAGGGATCAGGGGGGTCACAGTTTCTATTTCCTGGACTATCACTTAAGAATAGATAAATTAGTTAAAAATAAAACTGAAAGCACCTCCGAAAAAAGTGAAGAAAACAAAATATCTACACGAATAAAACAATACCTTCCACAATATTAACAACAAATACAATAACATAATAAAAAAAGGTGCTATCAATCAATCATCTTTATAAACTTCATGTATTCACCTTTGAAAGCATGTAAAATGTACAATGAACTTACAATTGATATTTAAGTCAACAAGCTTATGATGGATATTTATAAAGAAGTCTGTAATTTAAAAATTCAGCACTATAATACAGAATGGGTGAAGAGAAGTAGACGACAATATACAATAAATGAGAGATATAGAGAGATGCAGAGAGAGCTTGAGGCACTCATGTGTCTCTGAGAGAAAGACTTGCGAGATTCTAGGGCGAGGGTTCAGACTGGTAGGCGGGAGTGGAGCGTCGTGCTTGGTCAGTAGATGACCTCGTACACGGTCGCCTTCTTGTCTCCCGAGCCAGTTACTATGTACTTGTCGTCTGCCGATATATCACAGCTCAGTACTGATGAAGATTCCTTGCTCTACAAACAAACAACTTATTTAACCAACTCATTTTCAACACACTATATATATTTCATTAACATTTTTTCATTTCAATATAATATACTACTTTAAATATTCAACAAAATAATTCATCATAAAGTTGTTAGTACTACAGAGTTCTATAGTACTCTGTACTATAGAACAGAGTATTGTTAGAGTACTATCAGGTAAATTCTAACAATATAAACAAGTCTCATTGAATATAACTGACAATCGATCTAATCAATTAAATATCAAGAATTATTTAAAAACAAACAATTTAAGCATTTCTTCAAGACTAAAAAGATAAAAGTTATATTTTTGATATCGCATTTACCTGCATGCGGATCTCGGGGATGGGCAAAGCCAGTCAACCACCATACATAACATAACATTGTCAACACACTCTGGTATGTTTGACAAGGTATTTCATTGAATAACTTCAATCTCTTTTACTTTATTTTAATAAATATAACTAAACAATTTACGACTACTCTTAACTTTAGGATAACGTATTTATAATAACCATTAAGGTTTGTATTCCCTTTATTTTCAACTAACTATACAATGATTATTAACTCATTAAACAGAAATTTTGGTAGATATAATACAAGCACTTTCTAGGAGGCTTAACCTCGGCTTTTATAATGAAAAAGAAATAAGAATTATGTCAAAGCGTGCTGTAAAGAAAATGACAGAATTTAAAAACGTTTCTCTTTCGAATACGGGGAAAGAGGAAATCAACTGATCTTCAAATGGAGTTGTATATCCTTCATTAACTGTACTCGCTGTCAAGGAATTAGAGGCTGTTTATGTTTTCCTTTATATCACTGATAAAATCGTTTAAACATTTTTATTGCAATTGCACCCTGACTTTTTATGGTCAATCTTAGGCAACTGTCTAAAACTCCTTATATTGCGCGTACCCCTACGATGATGTTAATTACAATTTGTAGCCCCTATGTACATATATCACCGGACCTGTGAGGAGGTAAAAATGAAGTTCTTTTAATCAGGAAACTGTATATATATACTTGCTATGACTTCAAAAAAAAAACGGTTCAAACTATACAATAGACCTCAAATACAAAAAAAGTATCAGTCGTAGAAAACAAACGCGCTTACTATCCCTAATTTTTTTGTTTCTTCCGGAGAAAAACAGAGGGTGATAAAGCACGTGGGAGAAGCAGCAAAAATAACCACCAGTGCTTCCCTGCGAGCTCCGATCATGAAGATATGTTACGTTGCTTATCCGGCATGCTTAGTCTCCCTTTCTTCATTCTCCTGAAGAAGGATTTAGAAAAATTAGAGATAGGAAGCGTTTTTGTTTACTATGTTACTTTTCTTCATATTTGATTATATATATGAATAATATATATGAATATATATATATATATATATAAAAACAAGATTTGACTCTCTTTTTAACTCTGACGAAGACCGCTTTGTTACTGTTGAAAGATCTTAGTCTTTTTTTCCCTTTTCATTTTGTGGTTTGTATATATGTATATATATATATTATATATATATATATATATATATACATTTTTCTTTTTTATGGAGGTTTAATTAAATCTATACGCACTTATACTAGCTTAATTAAATGTTTTCTTATCTCGATCACACATTTTAACACTATTTTTTTATCTAGCTGGTTTTTTATCTAGTTAATTGAGCTAGACCGAACTTCTATAAAATAATATATATCATATATATATATATATATATATACATATAAAGATTTCACATAACACGTGAAATTAACAATCAATGATCAAACCACAATAAGAAATTTTGAGGGTTTCTTATTGTGAAAACCCAACCACAGTTGGGTTTTTGACTCTAACGAAGACCGCTTGTTACGGTTGAAAGATCTTAATCTTGTTTTCCCATTTCTTATTGTGGTTTGATCATTGATATATATATATATATATATAAAATTTGGCTTGATGTTCAAGCCCCTTTCAGATTACTATTCGGAAGAATGGACTTTAATTTAATTCTGCATTTAATTTTAACTGCAAAAAACGTTACTTCACACATGTATGAAGAACCAAATGGTAAGTTCAACGCGCGCATACTACATCTGTTATAATCTAATTTGAATGCCATCCATTCATTACAAAACAATGAATAGTTGTTCTCTCTGTTATATAGGTTAACTGTTTTGAAGTTCAATCAAACAAGTTCCTGAAGTTTCATGACTCATTCAAACTGAATAATTAACACTTCTTATTTGGTCACAAAATTGTGTCTACAAACTTTTTAAATATGCAGCTACATGTTCTTTGATCTAGACAGATTAATTCATTTTCAAGGAAAACCACATCATGATGTAAGCATTTTCAAGGAACCTTTTTAATCTTTTACATCACTTTGTTTTGTTAAAACCTAGCTAGTTTTAAAATGTCACCTTTCCCTTGAAGGGATGGTTAGAGTATGTTTAATTTTTAAAAATATCAAAGAAACATAATAAATTGAGAAAATTATACTTCATCTCGTCGTAAATTTTTTTTACATATTTTTCTAAAAAGTTTTTCTTTTAAATTATCAAAAAAAATATGTGTTCCGCAAGATAACGTTGTTTTATCTGACACGTGAACACAATTTAGTTTCTGGGCGTGTTCTTCTCCCAGAAATATTTACACCATTTATATCACTGCGGGATGAAAAAGTTTTTCACAATTGTGCATGGCCTTTTATCCTTTGCTATAAAGTAAGCAACATCACGAGAAGCTTTCGAAGAGCCGTTCAATGTACAAATAATTTTTCCTGAGTATTGCATGTTCTTAAGCTTCGTTCAAGCATTGAAGTGGTTAGTGGTAATATTTTGGATGTTTAGTTATTATCTGCCTTGCTAACATTGATGGCTTGATGCAACTATTAGAAAGCACTTATATAACATCATGTAGGACGAGGTTCATGGTTGACTGTGATGCTAAACTTTAAGAATATTGCTAAATAACGGTTTTCAATTTTAATTTCCAGTTTTCTTTTTTCTTTAACATCATACACTTAATACTGTATTTTCAATTCATGGCTTAGTACTTTAATCATCACTGCTTTCTAGTTGTGCATGAAAAGTAACTATACCATCAGAATAGTCAAACCGTATTTTCTTTGTGGTCAGTTTTTTCATCCAGCCGTTCATTTATGAGGGGTACAAAATCTTTACTAATTAAATTTTTGTAAGAAACATCGTTATCTACATTTAAAAAAAATTAAATTAAATTAATTCTACTAAGGTCCAGGATAAGATCCGCGTCATATCTAAACAGCGGGGTCGGAGACAAAGACAATTTTACTTCTTGTGGTAAACATGTGAAGACGCACCATGGCTTTCAATTACAGGCCCGGAGACTTATAACTATTAAATAGTTACAAGTTATGCTCTTACCTATGAGGCAGCCAGGTTAGCTTAAGAGGCTGCTCCCACAAGAGAACACGAACGCTTATAGCCCTTTCTTATACCGCACAACCGAATTGACCTCACATCGGGGGTAATAGATTTGCCCAACGCAAGTTTATTTAGAGTATCTGGCATTGCATAGATTGGGGCTAGACATTAACTCCAAAAACAGCGTGTTCAAAATTTTCCATTTCTAAGCTATCAGAAGTCCAAAGTTAGAGCTAGCTTCAACTCTGGATCTATTACGGTACTAAGCGTATTTGTAATAAAAATGCTTTATATAATAAAGAATTGAGTATACCTGAAATATTGAGGCCCCATAGGGAGTCCTCCAGGCGTTGAGGAGGTTATCTTTGCCAGTTGATACGAACCACTTTCCACAAGCAGCAAACCTGAGGGAAAGGACGCAGGACTCGTGTAAGTGCAGCTGATACTTGTCGGGCTTGTGGGCATGCAGTACTTCAACGTTTGAGTTCTCCATTCCCACTGCCAGCCACTCACCCGTCGGGCAGTAGCCTAACGAAAATATCTGCAAACAAACGTTAATTCGTATTGTAAACAATTGTTTGAAAGTTGAAACCTATGAAATATAAAACATAAAGCACTGTGAATATCATCTTAGCCGTCATCTTGGTCGTAGCTTACTAAAGAAGCTTCACCATCTTGGTCAGATAAGTCAATCTTGAGTAGTCGATCGAATGAACCAACACAACATTTGTAACTTCTTCAATATAACACTGAAATAACCTGAATTGAAAGGTGAAAGTAACAAACAAAAACCATCTAGCACTTTAAAGAGTTTATAACTAAATGTATTTCCTGGATTAAGTCCCATATATTTCATTCACCTGGATGAATAATACCATCAGCCAATTCAAACACAACAAAAACCTTAGTTACTTGAACTAAAAGAGACCAAATATTTTTAAAAGTGGTTTCTTTGATAAATTTCTATTTTCACGGTAGTAATTTTAAAATTGCTATAACAATCATAATGTACGATACAGGGGCAAAAACAATTCAGAATGTCTTTTAAACCAGCAAAAAAATGACGTGCATTTACTGAAATTAAATAGGTTATTATTTTTCAGTGAATAATACTATCGTTCTTCCCCTTCCAAAAACCGTTCACTAAGCAAAATGCAATATCCTCATAGTATTGAAGGTCGGAATAAAGGAAAAAAACTGTAACTAAACTTAGGTATATTTTTGACATACAATTAATAATTTCATGTATAAAGTATTTTGTCAATAAAACGCTATTGAGTTTTTGAGTTAATTTTTGAACACGAACAATAGTTTTAAGTGATGTTACATATCTAGCATAATTTACCCCATTACAATTACCAGCAAAATTTTGAGGAATATTTTAGTTTCCAATTTAATGAAAGTATGACTATTTTAATAACAGTTCTAATGAAAATCTCAGTGTAGGACGGCGTCAGTAATACAAGAAAATTAGATAGAACATTGCATAGGTAATTTGGCAAGATCAAAGCTGCCTGAGAAGCGCAACATATCTTATACTTTTTAACCATTTTGTAAAAAGAAATATTTCTTTCCTCTCTGTCATATATTCCGAAATACTTTCCCAAAGGCAATTTATTCACTGATGCACTTTTAATCATACATTAAAAACACAAGGGCGTTCTTAATATCCATAATTTTCGTTCAAGAATGTAAATAAAATTTTAGAACAGTTAATATTTTTTACTTTAATACCATTCAAAGAAGTAAACAATTATTTCTGAGGGTCAAGTAATGATTGTAAGTGTCTTGATTGAACAGAAGTAATAAAAACCTCGTAATGAAAATTTCAAAGAATAACAAACATCCTTGATTAATCGAAAGACAATATGGATTTAAATAAACTTTTGTACTCTACACCTAACTTTACTATACGTAAAAGTAGTTTCAAATTAATTGATTACATTTTAATCTCGCTACTTACATTTTTCTCATTATAACAAAATCTAATTATTTTTATAAAACTTCAATCAAACAACGATAAATAATAAGAAAAATTAACATCATTGAAATACATTACATTACATGAAATTATAAGATGGAGTGACAGGAAGAATGAAATAATCTAATACGTTGTAAAGAAGGTGGGGTAGAGTCTACCCCACCAACAGCGACCAACGATTCTTTCCCCACACTGTAGTGCGCGTTGTAATTAGCAGTTCCAGATCACGGACCTACTAATGCTGAATTTTAATACTGCTCTGTTAGTAAATGTCTGTATTCTTTTATTCGGTATTCGGTATAAATTATTTCGAGGTCGTTTGGTCTTCTTGAGTCGTGGAAAGTTGTAGGTCTAAAGTTTGGCTTTCTATTTTAACAACAGCCTAAGCCTCAGAGGGGCACAAAGTGGACTTGTTAGTTGACTGGCTCAATGTATTTAGGATACACGCTTCCTGGAGACCTTGAATAACTACTTTTTCCAAAGAAAATTATGAATTTCTAGGTTTATTAACTGCCTCACTAAATGATAAGGTTTGTGGAGGAGGTGGGAGGGCCGGATAAAAGGAAGGTTTGTTAAAAGGGGCAGGAGTTGTGGAGAAGGCTGGACATTTGGTAAGTTCTGTATATTATCTAGAGTCTTGGTCATAATCCTAATGGACTTTCCTCCCGAAGTAATGGTTAAGTCCGTCATTAGGTCGTCGTTACTATTATGTTGTCTTAGTTGTTGGTACCCTTCTATGCTCCTAACCATTACCAGTGGAGGGGAACGTGTCTCATCTGGAGATTTAACAGAACCGTTCGAAGTGTCTGCAGTTTCAGTAAAAGTAGCAGTAGAAGTAGTATCATCAGTCCGAGTGTGAGCTGCTGAGTGACTTTCAGAGTTAGTCTGTAGGGGACTGAAAGGATTTGTAGTTGATAGGGACTGAGATGAGGGAGGTGAAGGGGTTCTTGATTTTTTTTCTTGTTGACTTTGTTACAGGTCTATGAGTTTGAGAGGTTCGGAGGTGAGGGGCTTTTTTTTGGAGGAGGAGTAGAGGAGATTTGTGTTGCAGGTTTTTTCAGTTTTTTAAGTTTTGTTGATGTTTGATAGGCAGGCGGTTAGTGTTGGACGATGAAGAGGATTGGGTACTCTCGGCTATTACTCTTGCTAGTACAGGTAGGATGCCCAGCTCAAGCGCCTTGAGCTCAAGAAGATGAGTTAAAATATACTGTACAATACTGTCTACCGAGTCCGTCATGTTTAACTTGTAGAGAAAAGGATTTAATACAGGTCAGCCAGTATATCAATAAGTATATCAGTCAGTTCGTTAGTGATACAGGTGCTTCTAATGTGTGTGCCTAACTGAGTTACCTACGAGAATAATATTTCCTTACAATAACTATTTAATAAACACTTAATTTGATAAACTACTTAATCTATAAATTAAATCTACACTTTTACACAAGACATTAGAAGGTATGGTTGTAAGTTTCCTGTTGAACTCAATTACAGGTTGAGACGAAACTCTCCAGCCTTAGTGGCAGGAACTTCAAAATAGTCCTCACTTCAGATTTCCAGGAAGGAAGATAATCTGTCAGGTGCCAAGGTCTTAGAAGCGCAAGAGATACCACACGTAACCAATCAGAGGTAGCCGCAGGTGTTTGATGTAGAATCAGTAGGTAGAAACAAGATCCTTCGGGTAAGTTCTATTAAGTTCAGTTTTGACCAGTCTAGTTCGATGAGTTGATGTGTCAGAAGGCAAAAGTATATGGTTAGCAGGCCGAACAGCAGGTAGCAGAGCAGGTACAGAGGTCAAGATCCTTGGGCTTGAGTGACAGCACTATAAACCCACCCACCATAAACCGACTCAAACTCAACTATTGGTCCTGTATACTTTTGAACGGCTTCAGGTACAATATGAGTATTCACTGTGGACCCAGGGTAAACGACCACTGAAGGACTGGGATATATGACCAACCGTTCACACTAGCCAACTGGAGTCTGCATAGCTAACAATTTGTTTTAATATTGATTTCAGAATGTTTAAATAAATTCAGTTAAATAAGAGTTAATTCCAAAAGAACTAGAAATACTTCTTCATGGGTACTTTCAATTAGCCAGATTAGATAAAATCAAGTGGTAAAAACTTAATTATAAATATATATTGGAAGAAAATTAAGTTTCGACCTGAGAATATATAATAATAATCGTTATTTCATTATACATTATTACGGCAGATTTTCTTTAAAGAAATATGACTAGTTTGTATTTTTTTCTGCTCAAAATATCATCTTCGAATACTAACTGTTTCAATCGACTTCCTTAATTAAAAATAAAAAAATAAAAATGGATTTCTAATAAATTAGTTATTTGGAGCTCTTTATATTTTACAAATGAAGGTTAACAGATCCGACAACTAAATACAGCTGGAATGTCATATGTAGTTACCCTTTTTAATATGATTGCCTCTTTCAATTATCAAAACTTTTTTTAACTAGTTTTCATAACGAAATTTAAATTCTTTAAAATCAGATTTCTCACATAAAGTACTATGAAGTATATTTTCATGCTTTAGTATCACCGAAAACCAATAGGTTCCTTTTCCGCCAAATTTTGTTAATACGAGTATCTTTCAACTGTGGCGAATTTCTAAAGTTTTAGATTCACATCCAATCAAATGGAGGCAGGCACATTCAAAAATACATTCATTTGACTTCAAAATGTGTAAGTCTGCCAATATCTGAAAGTAGTAGTTTTTTTTTAATGATTCATATACTTTCGTCATATTAAAGTAACGGTCCTGAGCAACATTACGCATACAGAAAAGTATCAATGATCAAACCACAATATGAAAATGGGAAAACAAGACTAAGATCTTTCAACCGTAACAAGCGGTCTTCGTCAGAGTCAAAAACCCAACTGTGGTTTGATCATTGATTGTTATTTCACGTGTTTATGTGAAATCTTTTTACTGAAAAGTATAAATAGAAATGCCTTTGGCACATTGGATAGTAACCTGGGAAGAGAAGTCATGCTGCTGCAACTGCCTGCCTTCCCGGAGATCCCACGATCGGACAGTATTATCCAGACCTCCAGTCCATAGTTTGGTCCCGTCAGCAGATATATCTATACAAGAAGCGCCGTCTGTATGACCTTGGAACTGTCGAACCAGTGTCTGGTTGTGGAGGTCCCAAACTGCTATATTACCATCCGAACAACAACTGAAGCACACCTGCATAGACAATGAACAAAACATTAACCTGCGTCACAAGCCTTGAGGGAATTAAGAACTGACATTGGTGGAACACATCTGGTAACCTGAAATTTAACTACAACAGAGTTACTTGCTACGAGCAATAAGTAATAATGTAATGTATCGAACTAGGACATGAATATTTTTACTATGTTTTCCTATGAAGAATTGATCTCTAATGCATCACCAGTAAAAAAAATCTGCAGTGGCTTACACTCAACTTTCCTATAAGTAAACATAATATCAAACTTCTTGACAACTTGAAGAATTAGCTTAAATTAGTATCCGTTTTGTAACAAAAAAATCAATTATACTTCAATCTTACTCTAAGATAAAATGATTAATAAATATCAGACAATCTACATCTTATACTAAGTTTTTTCAAGGATGCAACATATATAATGCTTTTGTTGATGGACAAATCCATCATACCACGGAAAGCATTAGAAATTATATGTTTGTTTGATTGATATTGATTTTTTGCATATAAGAATATTATTATTCTTAAATATCACATTAAGTCATAAATAATTTAAAATTTGTTCATTAAACCTCTAAACACCAATATTATTTCAGTAGATTCACTTAAAATATGTCTAAGTCAATGTAAACAAATAAACTTAAACAATCCGAGAAGTATAGTAGGTTATCCATTAGTCCAGGATGAATCTTCAGTTTTTATAGCTTTATTGTTCTTTACAGTAACTGAAATTTCATTATTTTTATATTTATTTCTGTAAGGGTAGCTTCTAATACCGAACCAACAAAACCTTTATCTGTCATTGCAGATGAAACTACAAAGTGATTTTTTTTTTATTCATTGCTAATTATTTGTTCAATTTTTTGGTAAAATTCCATTGTTATTCTTAATAAGCCGTTTAGCGTCAAAAATAATTTTCTTAAAACATAAAATGTACCCCAACTAACTAACTAACCCTTTGGTTATTGTAATTTAGAAAAAAATATCATTTTGATCCATCGAATCGTATGGCTCGTATCCTCGTATGATTTCAGATTCAATCATAAGTTAACATTTTTGCATTTTATTCAAAACAATATTTTCAGTTGTTTTAAAAAACTGAGCACTTTTTTCAGCAATTGCTTTTTTTACTTTCTTATAACACCAAAACATTGAGTTAGTAGTTTAGGATTAAAAAAATGTCAAAAAATACTTTGGCAAAACAGTAGCTTATCCATCATCCACAATTGTTTCCAAACAATAGGCTCATCTATATACACTGTGAGGCCTTTTTTTAAAAAAAATATTAACTTGATCCGTGATAGATTGTAGACTGTAGCGACCTCTAAATTTTGGACCCCCCCCCCCCCCACCTACATAAATAATCGAAAAACGTCATAAAAGGCCTTTGGGGGATCTCACAACTTGTAAATACGGTAAAAATCTCGAAATAGAATTTTTTGATGATTACTATGCATTAATTATGATGAAGCAAAAATATTTGGGGAAATGTTAATTATTCTGTTTGAAAAGTAGTGAGCTCATGAAAAGTCTTTTTCTAAAGAGAAGGAAATGAGTTCCATGACAAAAGGCTACACCTTGACTTTGCTGGAAATGAAACAGCATGGTCTTAATGTGGCAACAAAACATGTTGCCTGAAATCACTTAATTAAAGAACTACGCGAAAGAGAGATGAGAATCACTTTATGTAGAGTTAGCAATATACTAAATAGTTCCTTTCATGTTGGTGATCTTTATTTAGGAATTTTTAAAAGTGAAACATTCTACATATAACTTAATAAAAATGAAACCAATTTTTTGTAAAGAATTATACAAAATATTGGAAAAAACAAGAAAATATATTTTAAACATGTCTTCAACGTGAGAATATTTAACAAAAGAAGACTTGATCACAAGTAATAGCTGATGAAGTTACTAAAGAAGTAAATGCTAGTAATACTGTTGCAATTATATGGGATCAGTTAAGAAACCGGATGTTTCTCCTAATACTCTACACTTTGCTCTAATCAGAGAATATTAACAGATATCTATATTACTTCCTTGAGAAAACGAGTTTTTCAGTGGCTTGGAGCAAGTTTACCTTGGAGTCGGGACTGATGGCGAGGGCGTAGCACGCAGGCGCATTGCTCGTCAGTTCTGCCTTGATGCGCGGCGTCGGCGATGCCAGGTCCCAGATACTCAAGTTGCTGGCCTCTCCTCCGACTATAAGCGTCCTTCCGTCAGGCAGTAATTTCACTGACCTTATATAGTTATCCCTTTGCTGTAAATTATTACATAGCAGTGAAATAAGACGTATTGTTTTATTTTTTATCATAACTAACTCTTTATGCAATAGTAAAGCAGAAGCTATGAGAGGAGAACATCTCACTTCAAGCTTATCTAATTGTTGAGTGTAGAATTACTACTTTCAAAAGTACTATCAGAATAACATACTTATCAAAAAATTAACAATCAGTTTAATTTCGGAGCTTGACAACATAAAAAGCACAGTAGAGTCTTACTTAAACTCATATACAAGCTCTTCAGAGTAGGCAAGCCAAATCTATATAAATTGGATTTGAAAGATATATAAAATAATCGCCAATTACAAAAAAGTATTAGTATTTAATATGGTACAGTTTTTATGTGAAGTAATGATGAAATGAAGGGGAAGCTAAAATACTAGTGTTTTCAGTGAAGACTGATGAGCTCACCAGGCAGTCTAACTGAGACACAGGGCTCTTGGAAACGGCCTGGCTGATGTCCCAGACCTTGACGCAGCCTTTACCCCCCGTGTAGACGTACTTGGTGGGGTTGCTGATGGTCACTGCGCAGACCACCTCACCGTGACTCAGAGTGTTGATCTGACGAGCGTGTCGGGGAATGCCTGGCCCCACCAGCGCGTCAGGGGGAAACGGCACCGGCTGCATCTGGCCTTCTGCACTAACGTGGAACGAATATGCCCTTCAAAAGAAGACGCACTCAACTTGGTCAACTCAATACAGTTTGATTGCAACATGTTAAATTAAGCCAACATACATGTAAATACAAAACATCCATGCTCCCGTTACTTATTAAACTTGGAAATTTATCTTACACATTTGCAAAACCTCTCAATTTTTCAATACACTCTTTTGATTATCGAAATTCTCAATATGCTTTTTTATTATTATAATGCATCTAATATGGCGCTGAGGCATTAATCTTGCCGTCAAGTCAACGGTTACCAATTCATCTAGCCTAGATCAGCCTACAATTCAGGGGTACACATGTAGACTCTATTTCTATTAAGTTCAGGATTTAAAAAACAATTAATAATTATATTAAAACAATATCTAAGTACTGGTTAGGTACAATTTTTCAATGATTTCACTGACACTAAAAATTACGTAGAACAGAGCAAGGCACTTACTGCTATCGATATTTCAAACAATAGTTTATCGTTAGAAGATCAGTTAGAAGAGAGACAGTGACAAACTATTTTTACAAAATTGATTGTAGGAAATCATTTAAGACTCTTACATTTATTATAGAAACAAATGAAGTTTGCATGGACTGAAAACCTAAAATATCATGTACACCTAATATCATTTGTCTCATGAACCCAAGAGAAATCCAAAAAAGAAACTATAATGCAGTTGTTACTGAACCTAAAGGTGAGTCGGCTCTTTTGAATTATGGCTTTACTACGACTACTTATACTAAGTGTAATTATCATTAGTAAATAATGAAAATATAAAGAGCTCTTCACTTGCATTATTGAAAAATAAATAATAATATAAGACAAATTTGTTATCTATATTACCAATATAAAGTAATCAGTTAATGAAATTTTAACCACAGCCCAATTTATGTAATAAAAGTACATAAAAGTACTCAACCACTGTAATAAAAGTACAGAGTTAAAGGCTCAAGTATTCAAACTGTTTATCGGGGACATTGACCTATTCTTCTAATCGAAAGCGGTCACACAAGCACACACTAGTAGGAAGGTTTTCATCAGCACCTATTAACTGGCAAGCCTACAAAATGAACTGAATCAGATCAACAGTGCTCGATATCCCTTTAAAAGGCCAAAAAACTATCCCTATAACTTTTAACAACATCCAAAAAAGACAAGCCTCCTCAGTAATCCCAGTGGCCACTCAATAACTCCTCAGTGCCTAATCCATCTGTAGGGGAAATCCTTCCAATTGGTAATGAACAAAAAAATCATGAAATACGATTTGGCGTTCAATCTTACCAAGAGCAGAAGACACCCGCACACAATGTTAAATACTAATATGATAATAAATTTAGTAAAATGTCTTAGTGACAAAATGTTAGTCGAAATATAGATCTTAATATGTCATTTTTTCTGTCCTGTGTCATATGTATTTTAGATATATATATAAAGTGAGCGAGAGGAATGTTTTCAGGGAGAAACAACCATAGCATTTTCTCATATCTCTCAGTAAACAGAGAGATTTTTTCTTTTGTTTCATCTTCTCTTCAAATTTTTTCATGATGGCGAACTGCTAGTTAAAATATCAATAAATGTGTTTTGTTCGATTAGGGCCGACCCTCAGTTTTAGTTTACTTTTTGCTTTTTATTTAAAGTAAATTCATATTCATTCATATTATTATTTTGAAATATTTACATATCTTTGAGTATGTTAACCACGTAGTACAAACTTAAATTTGAGTAAATATATCATTATTAAAAAAAATTAACAAATTAAATGGTACGTTACGATTTCTCTCTTAACAAATGAAGAAATTAAAAAAAGAAAAACAAATACAGTAAGAACTGAAGATGTGTTTAATGTGGACACAGATGGAAACTTACGGTTTGCCACCTGGAATTCCTCCGAGCGTCGGTCCAAGTGGAGCCCTCATCTGTGAATGAGGATCGTAGCTGACCTATAAACAAATCGAGTTAGGAAGGAGTAAAGAGTAAGAAGGAAAGTGAAAAGGAAGAGTGTGGCACTGACGAGGGGTGGTCGAGGGTAGGAGCCGAGCGTGGGAGGCAGATTATTGTGGAGGGCTCCGTAGGCACTGGCCGCCTGCAGCTCGTGCGGACTCGCTCCGGAGAGGTAGTGCGGGTAACCTGCAACACACAACCACTCACCTTAGCACTTCAGAATAATAATCTACATCACAGACTATACAAACAATGACGTATCCATCAAAATTGATCAATAACTTTTAGCTCAGTGTTTGTTTAGCTTTGGAACAGTGTTCACTTTTCGCTGAGAGGCTGTTCATGTATTAACAAGCTGTTCAAATAATATATCTTTAATTCAGTTTTTATAACAACATAAAAAAGCATATATCATTTCATTTGCCTTGGTGTAACTTTTCACTTTCAATTAACAGAGGGCAACCATAATAATTATCATGTAATACCAAAGCAAAGGTTTGTTAATACCAATAACAAAAGTAAATCAACATCTCTTAATTCTTCAAAAAATTAAAATATGCTCGGTATTAGCAACAGGAATACATTAACATTATTTATTTAAAAACACAAAAAAGTTGGAAAACACTTTGTAGAACAATACATATTATGTTTACTGACGCCCAGAAACAACAAAAAAGAATTCGATAAAACAAATCTGGTTGAAGTGTAGTACAGGTCAGTGTTTTTATAAAGTCTGTTTTTCCAATTTCTTGTGTTTAATCAAGTATTTTTATTATTTCAGTCGAATCAAATTAAAAGTCCTTTTATTTCACGAAATCAATTTTCATTGAATTTTGAATTTCATTGCTGATGATGATAATGTTTGTCGGTTTCTGGTAAGTTCAAGTGAATACGGATTGACTGCTGTTTCGTCTTCCAGTAGAAATATTCAGAATTAACTAACATAACCAAAACTCGGCTTAAGTCATCAAACAATAAGTAACCATAAAGACAAAATAATATAAAAAACATAAACAATTTTCTACGATTATTTGTGAAAAAAATGGTGAATCTTTAAAAGCAGTACATAATGGTATAAACAAATCTACTGGATTTACTGTCAAATTTGATCCATCTCAAGCACACAGAAAATAAAGAAACGAAGATCACAGAGGTAGAAGGCACCATGTGGCAAACCAAAACAACTATTTGACGAATTTACCGCTGAATCAAAATGCTAATCTTTTAAAAAGAAATGTCATTGAACGGAATGATCTAATGATGTCACAACCCGAGAGTTATATAAAAGGCATAAGGAACATGACACTGACGGATATCAAAGAAAGTGCTTCGTGAGGACCTACGATGTTGGCTTAGTGTTGAAAGCATGTACAACTGGACAAGTGCAATGTAATGGGTTGGAACGAAAAGATCAAAGTTTGATTTTTGAGTTAAAATAAAAAGAAATACATCAACACTAGAAAAAAAAAACATTTTTCAGTCATTTAAAAAATGGATCCAAATTTATTAATATGATGCCTGGTGTTCATACTAAAGGCTTGAACTTCAAACCATTCTCAGAGAGTTCATTTGTGAATACCCACCAGAGTAGAGGGCTTTAAAGGCACTCCTTCCATGATTCGGCAGACAAGGACTAGTCATACCAGCGTTGTTTCATCCAACTAAGTACTACCACCGTCCAATGTTACTTAACAGTGAATTTACATAGCTGTAACCCTTGTTACCATATTAGAATTGGTGCCAAATGAGAATTCAGTGACACTTCAAGAACAGTACAAATCTCATTGTGAGTGTTTAAAACAACATTTATTTCCGATGTAGCACACAAATATTAGGGGGAGATCTAGGAGGATTTTTTGAGCAATTCAAAATGACCTGGGACTGACATTCTAGAAGAATGGGAATACTTCTACGTAGCGTTATTGACTATGGTCAATGATGTGACAAGTGACAAAACAATATATTGAATATTAACAAAGGTTATGTTACTACTCATTTCAAATTCAAGTAATATCAGTAAATAGAATTTATATATTATCGGAAGTCAGGCTGCTTTGAGGACCAAAATTAATAAACCATAATAATAAGTGGATGCTTGACGACATCTATTAATGAACTAGCCAAAGTAACAAACTAACTCTGTTTTTATAACGAAAATGTATATGCTCTCACTAGTGGAAGCCTAACATCTGAAAACGTCGGAAATCAACAATACAGACGTAAGAACTTCAATAAAACAAGTCCTGCATCTCAGGGAGTACAGTGATTTCTCTATTCATTTGGGGGAAGGGGGAGGATTTCTTGGTGAATTCAGAAAGACCTCAGAATGATATTCCACGGTTAACGTCAGTAAAATGTATGAGTGGCTGACTTTGGCATTAAATGGTCACATGAATCAGTCTAGTGAAAATGGTTAGGTTGATTCGTTAGTAAACATTGGTTATAATTTAGTTTCAAACTAAAGTAACTAATTTTCCACAGTTCTCTTTATTCATTACTTCAAAATTTTCTGCATACATTTATCATATGAACAAATGATTTATACAGTGTAGCCTGTTTGAGCAAGCAATACTTGTTTTTTCAAATGTTAGCTATTTTGCGTGTTTAGATGGTAGGAAGGGAGGCCTTGTTACCTAGGGAGGGGGGCTTGACCAGGGGCTTGATGTTGCTCGACAGACTGTTGCCAGAACTGGTAGGCGTCACCGACTTGGATATAGGCGTCGTTGGCTTTTCCTCCATCTTCTTGGTGGAAGGGGTGCTCGCATTGGAAGAGGTACCACTCCGAGGGCTAGAAGTAAACACTCACATCAATCAACTCGTTATTTTCGGCTTGTCAATCAATAAAAGTAGGGTTACAATAACAATAACAAATACTAGCAAAATACTTCCTCACTTTTTGTAATTTCAAAATCGTTGATAATAAAGTAAATTTTTTAGTTGAGAATAACTGTTGAAACTGTTTAGTTTGGCAGTAAACACCATTTTATTACAGGCAATTAAAATTCATACATACAGGAAGAGAATTACTAAAGAAATTATACCCCAAGTTTACAAGGGTATAATGTATGTTTATATATATATAATGCATATGTATAATGTTGAAATCAATGTTGAAAAGAATGCATACTTATCTAATTAATAATTAAGAAATTATTAATATATGTCCTATAAATTAAAATCTACAAAATTAGATATGAACATTTATTTTTATGCCCAGATTTATTGGACACAATTCCAATAGCTATAAACATATTACATCTTTTTACAACAAAAATGTAATTTCGTTCTATTTACTTTGCCTTTCATATTTCGTTTAATAAAATATATTCTGATATGTTCTTGATTTCAAAAATTACCAAACTGGTAAATTTGATTTGAAAAAGATTGAAATTGATTGATTTTTGCAAAAAGTTGACAAAAAGATTGATTTTAACTTGAAAACCCCAGATAAAGCAACTAAAGTGATTCGTGAATATACGAGATTTGAATTATTTTCATCAAACACTTTACTCCCTCAACAAGTTAAATAAACGTGACATGGATGGTAATATTTTCGTAAATGCAGAATTAAATAACTAAAGAAAAGATAAGTATGCTGTAAGTGCATATTCTGTAAAATGAAAGACTGAATTCTTTCGGCTTTCAATTTTATTCACAAAATATATTTAACCGATTCGGTCATTTAATAACTGGCTTCTGAATCATGACTAATTTAGTGAATGCCAACCCACAAGAACTGCAACTAAGAAGGTTTTAGAAGTAAATGTGTTTACTTTTAAACAAATCAGTTCGCCTATCGCAAAATGAATGCTTAATTAACTGTGAATTTCCTTTCATGAATCAAACAAGGAAAAATAAATTAGTTATACAAAGGCTACCAGGGAAGGCAAGGCCGCTCACACTATCATTAAATATGAAAATAACTTTACACGTCAATTACGCCTCTAATATATTAGCATAATTGACTTACAAATCGATTAACAGTTCGCATTTTTTGATTTTATTTGTGTGATGAGTCGGGTTTGGCGCAGACACGATCAATGCAAAAAAAGGGAGCATCATTAGATCCGGGTGCTCATGCAATATTAAAACAGCAAGCTGTTGGTGTTTTTGCAGAATACCCTTCTGTATTCATCGGTCAGAGTGGCGCCGTGCTTGTATTTATTAACAGTAGAAAGATACTTCAGTTTTTCTAACGTATACTTTACTTTCAATTAAGCCTGCACAGGTCAGTAAGATACAACATTAGTAACCTACAGCACCTGATATCATAAAAAATTGAACTGAAACGTACAGTAGAGCCTCTGCTTACAAAAAAAAAAAAATCCCAGTATTCCAGTGGGACTTTTGGAATAAAGTCCAAAGGATTAAGTACTTTTGGATCTAAGCAAGATCCGTTATATTGTTTTAACTTTTGAAATGTTTGTTTTCTTGAGCCGAAAATTTTCATGTCAGCGGGCAAAAAACTGGTTTCAAGTATTTATGTGTGTCCATTTTTTCGTTCGCCAGAGTTCCACTGTAATTAACTACACGACCACAAGAGGTGTCATCATATAATGATACAGACTCAAGAGGTGACATCATATAATGATACCGACCACAAGTTGTGTCATCATGTAATGATACCGACCACAAATTGTGTCATCATATAATGATACCGACCATAAGTTGTGTCATCATATAATGATACCGACCACAAATTGTGTCAACATATATGACACCGACCAAAAGTTTTGTCATCATATAATGATACAGACCACAAATTGTGTCATCATATAATGATACCGAGCATAAGTTGTGTCATCATATAATGATACCGACCACAAATTGTGTCATCATATAATGATACCGACTGAAGAGGTACGTCATATAATGGTACCTACCACAAGTTGTGTCATCATATAATGGTACCGACAACAAGTTGTAGCATCATATAATGATACCGACCACAAGAAGTATCACCATATAATGATACCGACCACACATTGTGTCATCATATTATGATACAGTCAGAAGAGATGAGGTCATATAATGATACCAGCTAAAAGATGTGACATGTTATAATGATACCGACAACAAGTTGTGTCATCATATAATGATACTGACTACAAGAGGTTACTCTTGAATCCGGTAGAAATACTAGCCGAAGTTGTAAACGGTTCACCACATATTAGGTCGGGCATATTTCCAGATGTGCAAAATATCACTATTTGATTTACTATTCAAACCCATATGTATCTACTATATTGGAGGGGTTAAGCAGACTTATATTCTATAAACTCGATCATTGTGCATTGAGGACGTTACGAGGTGAATCATGTCTCGCTTCTTTAATTCAAGCATATATTAATCTCTTTCGAATCGGAGGCGCTTTGGGGCGTCTGCTTTAGCTTGCTCTTATTCCTCATCAGGTATTTCCAATTTTTTTGGTAATAATATTGTAATTTTAGTGATTAGGTTGTTTTGTGGAAATTTATTGTATATTAAAACTCAAACACGCGAGGGTGGTACATTTCAAAATTGACAAAATGGCGGTTCAACTGCACAGTACAATAGGACACTCGAACAATCGAGACTCGCTTTCGATATCGCCCCGGAGGCTTGAATTCTTCGGTTACCTTGAAAGTTACTATCTCAAAAATGTTCCAATTATAACGGATAATTACTTAAGTACTGTTCTATAATTTACAAGAACAGTGGTTGATAGAGTAAATTACCAAATGACTTTTCTAGAAAAAGTTGTTTTTAAGTTACATTGACGTTTAAAGCTAAGCGCTGAGTAAGGGAGTAGAGTAAATAAGTAAAATCAATACAGTTTAAAGAAATGGAGTGACGAGTTAAACCGTCTGAACGACAAAGCTAAAGTGG
Source organism: Hermatobates lingyangjiaoensis (assembly GCA_026182355.1). Lineage (NCBI taxonomy): Eukaryota > Metazoa > Arthropoda > Insecta > Hemiptera > Hermatobatidae > Hermatobates > Hermatobates lingyangjiaoensis. The sequence goes on along the minus strand of JAPFBL010000105.1, from coordinate 2,473,835 downwards.
TCATCCAATAAGCCGCTTGTAAGACTTCTGCAGTTTTCTTGCCTCCACTGGAAATCAACTACAAATTGAAATAATACAATTTTTTGACTGAAATAAATAAATTCGTTAATCTACCTATGAGGGCCGACATGGTCCTTCTTCATCTTATCGATACCGTTTTCCCTGGGAGACGTCGTACCGTTGGGAGGGGAAACTGGGTCCTGAAATATTTAGAAAAAAGAGTGAGAACACTGCACAAGGTAAATGTAAAGAAATGATCTCAAACACTTCATCGGTTCATCCTGTTCAACTCCATACAAGTTCCAACGTTTCAAAAGCGGTATTAGTTACTCTATACACAAAGTCTAAGTATGTTGAACTGTCCACTAGTTTTTCAGCTTCCATCAAAATACAATATGATAAAGTTATATATAAACTTTACGTGTTTAATTAAGACTATATTTAATTATCAGTAGGTACACAGCTTTCGAAGCCGAACAGAATGAACAAGCGAAGCCAATGCTACAATATTATAATTCCTCACAAATGTTCTACAGTCCATCAAAGGTAATACTGCAATGTTATCAGTCTCCCAGTCATCTTAGCTAAAGTCAATGTAATCAGTCGACCAAAATATCCAAGTTCTCATGCCAAGGCATTAATATAATATTTTTACCAACAAACATAATTTTTCTTATGAGTTTTGTATATAAATTAATCAATCAATTTGATAAGTCGTCTAGTCATCACGGTTAGTTCGAGTTCTTAACTCCTAAAGTCCGTTGATACTCCTAAATCTTCAAATAATCTCGGCTATTTCATGCTCATATCTCCTCACGTCATCTTGGTTACCCAGGTCATCTCAGCTACGCCATGTAAAATTCTACAAACCATTTCGTCTAATTCATGTTCATAAACCCCCTAGCCATTTCTGCTACTTGATGCTCATAACTCCATAAGTCAACCGGGCTAATACGTGTTCATAAATCTTCCAGTAATCTGAGCTACTTCATGTTCATAACTCCACAACTTATTTCGGCTACTTCATGTTCATAACTCTTCCACTCATCTGGGGTACTTCATATTCATAACTCCACAAGTCAATTCGGCTACTTCATGTTCATAAATCCCCTAGTCATTTCTGCTACTTGATGCTCATAACTCCATAAGTCAGCTGGTCTAATACATGTCTTCCAGTAATCTGAGGTACTTCATGTTAATAACTCCACAAGTCATTTCGGCTACTTCATGTTCATAACCCCACAAGTCATTTCTGCTACTTGATGCTCATAACTCCATAAGTCAGCTGGTCTAATACATGTCTTCCAGTAATCTGAGGTACTTCATGTTAATAACTCCACAAGTCATTTCGGCTACTTCATGTTCATAACTCCACAAGTCATTTCTGCTACTTGATGCTCATAACTCCATAAGTCAGCTGGTCTAATACATGTCTTCCAGTAATCTGAGGTACTTCATGTTAATAACTCCACAAGTCAATTCGGCTACTTCATGTTCATAAATCCCCTAGTCATTTCTGCTACTTGATGCTCATAACTCCATAAGTCAGCTGGTCTAATACATGTCTTCCAGTAATCTGAGGTACTTCATGTTAATAACTCCACAAGTCATTTCGGCTACTTCATGTTCATAACTCCACAAGTCATTTCGGAACTTCATGTTCATAAATCTTCCAGTAATTTGAGGTACTTCATGTTAATAACTCCACAAGTCATTTCGGCTACTTCATGTTCATAAATCCCCTAGTCATTTCTACTACTTGATGCTCATAACTCTATAAGTCAACTGGGCTAATCCCTGTTCATAAATCTCCCAGTAATCTGAGGTACTTCATGTTCATAACTCCACAAGTCATTTCGGCTACTTCATGTTCATAAATCAGCTAGTAATTTCTACTACTTGATGCTTATAACTCCATAAGTCAGCTGGGCTAATACATGTTAAAAAATCTTCCAGTAATCTGAGGTACTTCATGTTCATAACTTCACAAGTCATTTCGGCTACTTCATGTTCATAAATCTCCCAGTAATCTGAGGTATTTCATGTTCATAACTCCACAAGTCATTTCTGCTACTTGATGCTCATAACTCTATAAGTCAACTGGGCTAATCCCTGTTCATAAATCTTCCAGTAATCTGGGGTACTTCATGTTCATAACTCCTGAAGCAATCTCCTATATTTTATGTTCCTACTCTAAATACAGAAAAACAAGTACCTTCTATTCTGATATCTGTAATTGTTATATTAATCAGTACTATAAATAACTTAAATATCTTAAATAGATAATTAAAACCTTTAAATAATTGCATAAACGTTTCTTATGTAAGAACAGTCGAACATTATTATTTATCCTAATAAATATGAACTTCACAAATTCAAACATCATTCATGTTCCACTGTTCTTAATACATGTTGTCTACTACTTACAATTCCTACTGATACTTGAACATTATGAAGACTTGACAAAAAATTAATATGCATTTGTTTCTAGAGCTCACTTACCACATAAGTAGTGGAATTAAATCGTAACCCGGACATATTGCAAAGTGTTTATTGATTATGTTATTAGCACTTCCCTATCATTCTTAATTAATGATATCTACACAAATAATACTGTATTCTTGCTGCATGCCAATTAATTACGAATAGAATTATATTAAATTTATTATACAGTTAGATATGTTTAAACTAACATGGGCAATGCACATATGAAAGTTGAAATGCAAGGTGGGAGAGCGAGGTAGTGGAGCAGACAGACCACTGGCTAGGGAGAGCTCAAGGTTTCCACATTAGAGCCTTCATGTATCATACAAATCGGCCGTCTAGCTCGACCACACTCAATCAAATGCTCACACTTGCAATTGATTTTTTAAAGTTATTGGTCTATGCCAAAGAGCGCTGGATTAAATATATTAAATTGTTACTTTAAACTTAAGTATTTCTCATTCAAGATTCGTATCGTTTTATTAATTTTTTTAAAAGTAATAACCATAAAGCATATTAACTGTATTGATTTTTAATTTAACTTAATGAATAAAGAAGACTGTTCTGGTGAAAGGAGTTCTGAAGCTGTGGAGAAAACGAAAGAAATATGCATGAGCACCAAATGGAATTACATCGTATCTAACATAAATTGGATCTAAAACGACACAAAGACCAAACACTGACTAACTAAATGTACAAACTAGAGTTGGGCTGAGGCATGCAGTACAGCTAGCAACGAATTCACCGCAGGTCGTCATGGTTTCAACCATTATTACACATTACTGTTAGGTTATTAGATTTATCACAAGAATTCATGTTAATCAACAACATGCAAATTTAAAAAAAAAAATTTAAATACAATTTACATATGGCAGGAATCCGCAGCGGCTTTTGAAGGAGCTAATTTGACACGCTTGATGAAAAGGGCAAAGCAAGCTGATAGGATACCGTATGACCGACTTAGGCGTTATGCCGCAGAGATTATGTCTTAGTCAATAGAGCAACCAAAATACTCGAGTTCAATGTCATTGATCCTTGCAGCTAAATGGAATAATACAAGAATATTTGATATGAATGGTCGACTGGCAGCTGGAAGTCTGGTAATTCTTTTTAGAATCGAACTTTAAGATAAGAGGAATTGAAAACAAGTTTAATATTAATCAGTTTATACATCTTCAAACCATTCGAAACAAGTGTTGGGAAATGAACAAGGAGTGAGTTGGTGAGATTTCTAGGTACTCTGGAGGCGGCTTGAAGCTGGGCTTCTCTGGCCCCACCGCTTATCTCTGCTTACAACTAGAAACTTCCACCCACTAACTTATTCAACTATCGCAATCCTTACCAACAACCGTAACAGACATAAATATTTAAAATGTAGTCTCCCAATGCTGCCCAAATACTTTTAGTTAATGGTGTTTATTAAATTTAACAGAAGTCTTAAGTTATTTCAAAAAGTATGTTAAAGAAATACCTATAACGAAATATTATATTATTTAGATCAATTCCCTTTTTGTTCTATACACACTACTACATATTAAGCAGGGTTATTGTATGATTATTATAAGAAAAAAATTGAGATTGCATGTTGTTAATTGACTACTTCGTTTCAAAAGAGGTTTTATGTATATTCATCAGTTTTGAAATGACTTTCCTGTAAAAGTATCCGGTAAAAGATATTGGATTAGATAAATACAAGTATATTGCAATGAATAAGGCCTTCGATGAGTGACGAGGTGATTTATGGAAATCGATTGCCTACTACCAGTGGTAGTGTTTTATTGACCACTACAGGCAAGAGAGTAAAGTAATGCGCAGTCAGGTACAACATGACTGCTGGCTCGACCCTCAGTGACAACACTCTCGGTCATTACCATGCTAGTACTGGACACGCCCAAGCGATCACAACCTCCGCCTAGGGCACCTTTACTAATAACCACAACTCATCCCATTATATTCAAACTTCCAAACAGAGATACTTCTCTTTGATTTAAACATCTTTTATTTTCAATAGTTTTTTCTCTTAATATAATTTTTTTGAAGAGTTAAAATAAGTAAATGTAAACTTGTCTTTGTGTGAACCTAATGTGTTTCTTAAAAATCACGGCGTTCAGAAAAACCTTTCACCATTCCATTGAAGCTTGTTCTAAGTTAGAAAGTTTACAGTCATGCAGATATGAGGAACAAAGAAAGCAAATCACCCAAACACCTTCTTATAAACGATGAATTAGATACACAATACTTGTTGTTAATCCTTTAAATAAAGTTATGTTTATAATGATTGACTGGCTTACCTCGCTGGCATCGTCTACTACTAAGTCTTGGTCGCTTTTTTCTCCATCGCTACCCTGGAAACGTACACAATCCTATTAGAACAACTTCCATCTTCCTCTTTCTTAGCTTAATTGAAGCAAGAACAAAACCCGAGGAAATGAAACGTTTTCAGACACAAGAAGGGGTTTTCTCTAGCTGGTCACGGTTAGAACAAGCTCGTTTCATAGCATATTAATTGGGAGTGAGATGATGAGGGGCTGGTCTTAATTACAGATTTACAACAGCAGTGGGGAGTAATGGAGAGAACCTTAACGGCAAGAGGATAAAAACAGTGATTAGAGATAATAAGAGTGGGAACAAGAGCGTGGAGCTCAACAGCCGCACCTCGCCGACAGCCACTTCTGTCTTCAATCAATCAACACTGCCACTCTCCTTGATCGCCAACTTTTTAAAAACTCTTTAAACCACTTAGTTATCAATGGTTTAATTTAAAGACAAAATTAAGCTGTTAGCAAACCCTGCCAATCCTTGTAATGCCACATTAACCATTCAGAGGAGAAACTGCTACACAGTCCGAGTACAAAAGTCACATAGCATTGATTATTAACAAACAAATTCAACAATTATTTCATATTCACTTCAAACTGTCAGTTCTTTAATCCAATACCATACACAAACTAAATTAATTACAAAAATGGAAGGCATTGTCGCTAAATTACATATTAGGATTTCCTACTTCAAAACAACTGGCTGGGAATTCCTATCTTTTCGGGGGGAAAGATAATAAACTATTTTTTTTTTAAATTCAACAGATACTACTTTAAACATAATTTTACTTAGAGCCTAAGGAAGTAAATGTAATTTCTGGTCTCCGAGATGTAAACATTTAATGTAAAATTAACAATTGCATTATATATCATTCGATAACTAAGATCACAGAGAGTGGAGTAAAAGATTAGTGCATAAAATACAAAAAAATGTTAAGGCCAGAATGGTTTTAGTGGAGTGCTATACAACTATGTTTTGGTTCCATCTTTGGACTTACTTACAAAGACATATCTTTACAAAGCACGATTTACCGTGGTCTTAAGATGTATTCAATACTTTACATGTGAGATTTATCACCAGCTTGAATAACGAATGTAATAAGAGGGTCAGTTATAAATATATCATTCTAGTGCTTAGTTCAACTAGGTTGGAAAATGGAATGCGAGATAAAGAATTTCTTGTAAATATAATATTTGCTGTGAAAAAGTAGTATTCTTCTGTACCTTTATCAGCTGTTAACTAATGAGAGAAGACAGGTTAACTGAATGTAAATATGTACAAGTCCTTTCTCATCTATCTTAACAACGGATGTAACCTGAGGAAGTACACTGCTTGTTCGAAACGCTTAAATTTTATTTATAATATGTATATACTGTCACTTCACTTGCCCAACATGAGTAAATACTACATACTAACTGATTGCATAACACTGAATAGCTTAAATAACATGAATGAAATGATTCTATAGTCAAGCTGAATGCTTAAAAAAATGAAAGTATAGGGAGGAAGTGCAAAATAAGGAAAGAGCGTGCTTGAACCGAAGAAGTGAACCCGTGTTCATACAAGCTACTCCACGAAACTTGGACATACTGACAAGTCCACAACCTCAGTGCACTTATTCACAGGGAAAGAAAGGAAACTCAACATGGACATAATTTACACGTAGTCTGAAATGAGGACATGAATAGTGGAATGCTTTAGCCAGTGGATCTCCTTATCATCAATTTATTGTTTTCTTCAAAGTTAAACCCTTCAGATTTCTTAGAAGCAGTAGCAATTGTATTTTACTGAATGTACTGACATTTTGTTACTGTTGGAACTTTTTTGTTCTACCTAACAATGTGACCTTGAACGAAAACCGGGAATCGGCATGAAATTTGTTTACCAAACTTCCAGCAAAATGTCTGGAGTAGAATGACATAGCTGTTAAAAAGAGAGTATTTTTGACAATTAGGTAGGGGTGAGGTGAGCATGATGGAAGATCTGTTTTAGACTTAGGGTAAGGACGACACGAGGGTGTGCGGAGGCTGGCCATGCACGGGGTGGCAAACACAAGCCAAGGGCCGCCAGCTCGCGTGGACACTGACAAAAGCAGTTTAAAAGGCACCAAAACAATAAGGCATGCTAATCAGTAAACTTGTATAGACAAATACTTACGTGGATATCTTTTTCTTCTTTTTTTACTTTTTTGTGTTCTGGTTCAGACGGACTTCTTGGACGGTATTTTTCCCTTTCCGCTGGGGAGATTGAACTCCTCTGAAAGAAACGAACGAATCTTAATTAATACAATTTATCCTGATTATATCCTTCTCAAAACAAAAGACATCTATATTTCAGATTTCAATAATTTTATTCATTCGTTCAGACTATACGTTTCAACTAATTTTTTGGTTAAAAAAGAGACTATTCAACTTTACTACTATAAATGAAATTAAACAAAAATGTTTTCTAATGACGTTTGCATACATTATGATATTGAGGTTGATTAAATCTCTCAGTATGCAGACACCTAATGGTCACAGGTAGTGTCATCAATACTAGGACGTCAAATGATTTCACAAGTTCTATTTAGCTAGTCTAATTCGACTAACCTGTATCAATAACAAAGACTTGAGAACTGAATCTTGTTGTTGTTGAAGCCATAAACTTCTCCTGATGATGACTGTTGGTAACAAATTTTAGTAAGCCTTTGTCAGTGTTCATGTATGTGTTTTTCTTGTGACGCATACATTGTCAAAAAACACGTGAAATGAAAATAAATCTGTGCCAATTACTTTGGTGGAATAAGCTTGGTCCCATTTCTGAATTTCTTACCATCCTTCAGATGGCGATGTATGTATATAATTTACAGAACGCAAAAAGAAACAGATAAACACCGATCAAGATTAATTTAAATTTGTGGACAACCAACATCAGCAGGAGGAGTTTACGGCTTCCAAGGTAAACCGAGATCCAATGTTAAGACTAAAGTCTTTTTTTTTGACTTTGAGACCAATGAACTTCCCTGATGACAATGCCAAATGACTGAGTTGAATGTTTTCGTCCCTGGTTATCTGTAATTATAGGCAGAGTGAACTAACGGGTATCTTGAATACGAAATGCATTCAACTCGCATATTATGTACCATCATTTATTTACTTCGAATTGTTTAAGACAGGATCATATGTGGTTGAAAGTATAAGAAAAGTTAGTTTTAGATTTGGCTGACGGCTCTTGCTAATAGAAGACGAGTTAGGCTTGTAGTTTTGTTTAGTGACCATTTGAGAGGGTGGAAGCGGGGGCCCTTTGGAATGGAAGCGTTACGACCTGGGTCACGTCCTTTACGAGGGACATCATCTCCTTTATGTCGGCAGCGGTGACTGGGTTAGTGCGGCGTAATGGTGCGGAAGTAAGGTAACAGTTTGAAGAGAGAACAGGCCATCACATTTAATGTCGCACTAACGTTAAACCTTCCTCATGTCGTTTAGGCCTAGTGCTTACTTGGTCCTTTATTCCACAACTCTCACCCCAGTAGTAAACAAAGTATTGACATTAAATCTGATAAAAAAAAATATATACTAATAATTATCAGTCACAGCATAATTAAATTATTCTGATATCAGAAAAAATTATTAAGCTAACCAGTTAAAAAACAGTAGTAAAAAATTAGTAGATATTATTTTGGTTTGGACGTTGACAGCATATATATTCATTTTAAATTATATCAAACTACAGACAAAGAACACATAGGAAGAACTGGTACAACTCACTGGCCTATTCACAGACCAGGAAGCGACTTAGGGTCTATGACCCTGATGATGATGAGTGCTGAATGAAGACGTTAACTGTGTCTGTTCTTATATGTAATTATGTGTCCTCGTGGACAGTTTTTTCTTTAATACATATGTAATAAAAACAGGACAAAAATTCACGCGAATATTTCGACATCAAACATAGTTCTTTTTCTCTTAATGAAAAGGAATGTCCAAATATACAAGTATTTTGATTTGGGGTTCCTTCCTTTCATTAATTGGTATTCCACGTCATTATGTTAGAACTAATTTAAGTTTAAACCAGAATAGAAAAAGGAAAACATTAGAAATAAATGCTCTGATGTCTTTCAATTTATGTGATCTGAGAACAAACAAATTAAAAACTGAGAAGCTAACATAAAAGTGATATATATACACAAGATTTCACATAAACACGTGAAATAACAATCAATTATCAAACCACAATATGAAATGGGAAAACAAGACTACATATTTCAACCTAAGAAGCGGTCTTCGTCAGAGTCAAAAACCCAACTGAAAGACTAGATGCAGAAACCTCTGATGAGGGGTTCAGAAGAGTGGGAGGGAGGAGTGGAATTTTAAAAGGGTGAAAGCGCAGGAAAGGACGTAATAACATGGACAATTTGTTAATAATAAACTCTCCCAGGGAACTGGAGTCCGGTGGTATTTATAAAATTCCGTTCAGAAATTGCCATAAAATTTATATTGGTCAAACTGGTAAATCGTTAAAGACACGTGTAAAACAACACCAATACAACGTAAGTAGACGGGAAAAAAGTACCGCCTTATTCTTGCATATAATAATGAAAATCATCATATTGTTTGGACAGAAGATAAAAATATTACCTATAAAAAATTGATGTTGCTCAGAAATATTATCGAAAATTCTCTAATTAAATTTAATAGATCAAATATTATGAACATTAGTAACGGGCTCTTCAAGCTTGGTACTTTAGTGAAGAGGCAATAGCCTCTTCTAAGAGGGTTGACAGCTAGAGGATAGTTTTTTACTCTTTCTTACTGTACTCCTTCGTCTCCCCAAACTTCCCACTCTGGACATCCCACTCTTATCAACCCCTCACCAGGTGTTTCTACATCTAGTGTTTCAGGTGGGTTTTTGACTCTGACAAAGACCACTTGTTACGGTTGTAAGATCTTAAGTCTTTGTTTTCCCATTTCATATTATGGTTTGATCATATATATATATGTATATATATATATATATTAATAAAAACAAAATAAAAGTTCATCAGGATTCGGTCAGTTCTTCAGGTTTAAATTAAACCCTTAAAAAGAAAGCACTTTGCAAATTTCAGCAACAACCGTTAAGTTTTCTTTTTAAAAAATCTCTAATGTAATACTTAATTTTTTCTGTTTCAAAATTGTATACTTCTGAAATGAAAAGGGTTTTAAAGAAGTACCAAAACGTTGGTAATGTGACTTTAATATGAACCTGAAGAACTGACCGAGTCCTTATTTTCTATTATATATATATATCAGTTCACAAATGAAGAAAAGCAACACACAGAGAAAGAGACACACTTACAAACTCAAATTTTCGGATGATCCGTCTTCAGGAGAAAATTTGAGTTTGTAAGTGTGTCTCTTTCTCTGTGTGTTGCTTTTCTTCATTTGTGAACTGATTTGCGTCCAGTTTGGATCGTTTTTTTCGAATTTTAAGTATATATATATATATAAATTTAAAAAAATAAATAAATGTCTGTTTTTTGTGTTCTTTTGAAAATTCTAGTTTATGCATAAATATATTGATATATATGTGTGTGTGTTGTGTGTGTGCCTGTACTTGAGTAAAAAATCAATAAGCTCCAAAAGAAAAGGAAACTATGAGAATCAGAACTTAAGGAGGAAAAAGGTGCCTAGTAAAACGCATATGTTAACTAAAATCTGAAGAGGGGAGGGAATATGTGGAGATAAGAGGGAAGTAGGAATGAGAGTGGATAGGGTGACAGTTTGGAAAAGCCAGAGGCGGAATCGGACTAATGGTCCGGCAGAGGGATCTGCACCGGGCCATTAGGGGCAAGCGGGCAGGAAACAATATAGAGTCAAAGGAAGGTGCAAGTATTTGGAGAGGATTTCCAGTCGGGCAGAGAATAAATGTTGATAAGGGTTGGGGGAAGGAGGTAATGTTGCAGAACGAAAGAAGGGTCTCTACAGGATGCTGTTTTATTCAGGCTGAGTCAGAGGCTGCGGTAAAACCAGATGGCCGTATACAGCGCTGCCACCCTCTTTAGCTTCTACCACCGAATACCACGACTATCTAACCACAGAATAATTATGCACACAACCTGACCGATTACCTTTCAAATTGAGCAGCCTTTCAATATTCCTACAAATACAATTTTACCTGTTATCCCAATTAAAACTATTTTACGTTTCCTATAACTTCGGTTCTAGTGTAATAAAAAAATTTCTTATTAAATAATATCAACTGCTTTTTTCCTAATAATAATATGAACAAAATAAATATTAAAAGGGAATATGTAATGTTCACTGCATTAATTGGCATTATCTGTTTGGCTAACATTTTTTTTTGGATTATCAAAATATTACTGAAATGAAAGCCCGATATTGTCATGATATATATTGTCTTGATTTATCGGGATAAAGTCCCGATAAATATTGACATTTTTAAAAGAAATTGCTGTGCCTCAAGAAATCTATTTAAAGCTGATGTATTTTGTATGACTATGATTTCCGAGTTAATCTGACCACTGATAAAATGAATCATTGAAAACACTATGTCAATTACAACAGTTTAATTTAATTGTATAATATTTATCCAAGCATTAGGATTATTGTGTGAAAAATGACTTTGAAGTGAGCCTCGAATGATGAGACAAAGGCCTACTTAACTGGGAGGCGATGCAGCGATATGGCAGGTTGTGGAGGGATTAGGAAGAGTGAAAGGGCTATTGACTTGGCAACCCAATAAAGGCTACAAATAGGCGAGCTGGCCGGCTTCCTCAGGGTCTTTTTTATCAGTTTAGGGTGGAGTGATTAATGGGAGGGCAGAGAGAAGGGCGGACGTGTCTAGGAGTAGGGGCGCCGGATAAACATCCCAGAGAGGCATTAAATAAACTGATAAAATAAGATTATCCCAGAGATATGATCACATGTCGCCAGATGGCACCATTGGCCCATGGCACAAAATTAATAACAACTGCCTCCCTCCTCTGCCCTTTTATTTTCAGGGGAGATTACCGACCCCACGAACCCTCCGACTGGAAAAAAATCCACCCCTATAAGCTACTTACAGCCAGCCATTATAATGCCATAGCCGATTGATTTTTTTTTCCACATGGGCGAGGTGGATGCTAGGGTAATCCTTTTAGGATTCTATTCCGGTTGACTCCATTAGTCTCCCAGCAACAAAACACGATTACCTACCCCAGAACAAGGTCATCCCATGGCAGTGAAGTAACTCTTTGAAACTACGTCATCACAAACTTGAAGTATAATTATAGATCTATTTTCAACAATTACTTCATCTTAATATCATGAACTACTTCATTTTAGCGCCAGATAAATAATAAGCAAATGTTAGATAAAAAAAACTAAGTTTTGTAAAAACGTAACTAGGTGTTTATTCTTTGTTATGGAAGAGAGAGGCGGCCTGGAGGAAAAAGTAGAGAGAGGGAAGAGAGAAGAATGCGAGAAACAAGTCTACGGTGAAGCTCATAAAGCGACCTAAATGAACTTTGAAGTTTTGAAATGCCGAGCTGTTAACAAATGGTTACATCTTTATTCTTTACAGAATAAATTACGAACACCACGAGATGATAACTTGCAGAACTGATTACCCATATAAAGTTACCTCTATTTCCTGTTAGATACTGAATAACATATATAGCACTTTTTTAAGTACACCACAAAATGTTTTCAATATATATATTGTATCAATTGTTTAAGAAAGTAATATTCGCTACTGCTATTACCAGACTTCATAAAGCGATCAGAACGCTTGATCGGATTAGGAAGACCTATGCCTTGATCATACTTACCAATGACACTCAAGTTAGCAGAAAACACTGAAATCGGAGTTTGAGATGACCTGCACAAGCTTTCAACAGGCGACTGAAAAATAAAAAAACTGAATTGTCCAAGTTGGTTCAGAAAGACGCCACAATCGGCCCTAAATTATCTCTAGCCATTCCATTCAATGCCAGTCCCCCCATTACTTTTTATTGAGCTAAACGTCAGTATTACTAAAAGCAAGACACTCTGTATTCAAATACCACTTCAGTCAAATACAATGCAGTAGCTACGAGTGTGGGGTTTACTCAAACAGCCAGAGAATATTATTATCGACATAAAACAAACAATTAACTCAACACAAACTTTTATGGGTTGCAATAACATTAGCTAACTGCAGTAGTGTTCTATTTTTTTATTATTTCTTTTTTATGTACGCAGCAAACAGCATTGGTTTTGTAACCTTAATATTCAATGCTAGGGAATAAAAAACCTATTAAAAAGATAAGAAAGAACTATATTATTCTAAAAGCAACTTTAAATCTATGAGTAACATTACGCCTTTGTGTTCAGAAAAGTTAATGTGAGTCCGATACTTACTGATTGATTCAAGAATGGTGTTTTATTTATGTTAAATAAACCAAATTCAAAGAAACTGTCAGAGTGTAATGCAACAACTGATTGAAACCTATCAACTCTGAGACTTCATATTGAAACCTACAATACACAATAGTAGCAATATCACTCTAATCAAAAATATACACTATGGTAATAATAATAGCACTATTTCTAACTAAAAAAGAAAATCATTTGCAATTCTCACACAATAATGACTATGGCTGAATACTTGCATTCCTATGGGTATTTGTAGCTAACTGAAGCTAAAGGGTCAAGTAACTATTCAAATAGGGGGGCATAGTTCAAAATTTCACAATTTTAAAGGGACGCACAGTAAAAAGAGCAAACTTGATTTATCAAACTGCTCCACAATTAATTTAATTTTCACATGTATTATCAAAATGTACTGAAGTATTACAAAACTCAGAAACAATCAATATAATAGTTTCATTTATTTTAATGTAGTTTTATTGATTTTATAAGTAATAACAACATTGGAATCATGATTCTTTAATAATCATGTGTAGCAAAATTGGTACCAAGATAATGTTTAACAGGATAATCACATGCTTTACAAGTACCAGAGTAGTGGGTTAAAACCATCTTTACGACAGAACGTATGAAAGTACTTTATACATGTTTCAATATTACCTAAAAACAACAAACTGTTTCATTATGTTTAGAACAGATTATTGGTAGAAACCCACTTTACAGGGAAACATAATTAAAATATATTTACTGGACTCCGAGAACTGTAAATACCATAAAATATATTTCATTTATCCCTAATTTTTATAGAGCCAACAAAAAGATGACCTAATGGGATTTAAAAGGTTTAGAATTTAGAATTTATTCCATAGATATTTCTCATATGTATCATTATTACAGAACATACATACTTTGCAAGTTAGATACCTATGTACGTGATACATATATATAATTGTTCTAGTATTGTTGAACTGAGTTGGCACGTTACAGAAATCATGTTATGTTCGCCTCAAACGAACACATCTAATCAGAAATAGTAAGCTGAAAGAAATACTTCCACGTATCATTAGCCTCAATAGCTTAAGAATTTTATATATTTTAGATCTAATTGATTAATTTCTACAAAAAGAAAATAATAAAAAAGTATCTTTATAAATATTTTAAGGTTTAACCAATTTTTCTAGTTGTATTTTGGTAAATAACTTTCTAAGTTAATGGAAACATCTAATAAGTAGAGCAGTGCCCTTACTCCAGGTAGATATTTGGAAATTAGCCTAAATCGCCTCTTCTAATGAAGAATTTTTGTTCAATGTTTTTGATAACATAGATAACATATGCAACATTGCAATATTCAAAAAATATATTTTGAATTGATAAAATATACTATATCAAATATTTTGAAGTAATTACACCCAAAAAAAAAAAAAAAAAAAAACTGGCCATCCTCCTATGAGACTGTAATCTTGGGTTTCACTACAATATCCTCTCTCACGCAGAATGACAGTATTGAGTCACAAGCTGTTATAATAATATGCTACCTAACATCTTTGTTTTTCTTTTTCACAATATGACGTTTCATGCTATGGAATAAATTTATATTTTGCTAAATGTAATTTCTTATAACAGTATAATAAATAATTAATTAAAAAACACATATCCCTCGAAATTTTAGTTTAAGAAAAAAAATTGAGTTAAAAAGCTCATAACAGGTCAATAAACTTTCCAAGAGATAAAACTACCAAAAAATATACAGCTTGAAGACACTAAAGCAAGTCAACAAAACTGATACATTGAACTGGAGTGTTACAGGATTGCCCAAGCGCCACGCTGCAGGTCCTGCGTAACGATTACTAACATCATGCAAACAACTTCACCTTATTTTCAAATCTCTTACTAATTGAAAGTTTTCTGAGCTCAGAGATCTATAAAATTGAACTAGTAGTTGGTTTATTTTCAAACAAGATCTTTAATTACAGTTAGATAATAAAGCATTTTTTTTTAAAATAACATTTTATATATGCATACCTTTGAAGAAATATTAACTATTATATTCACTAGAGTGAAAAACAGTAACGTTATTTACGCCGCAATATGTTAGCATCACATTATTATTTAATTTGTTGAAGATATTTATGTAAACACTTCTGCAAAATGGACTTTGCGTTTTGCTAAACTTTGTCCTAGGTTAGTCAGTCGCCTTTCGCTATCTGAGCACTTGAGTTCTAGTTTAATATTTTGAACAGAGGTCTTTGAGACCTGTGCATTCTTCTTGAGAAAGTATTTAGGGCTGCTGGATTTACACCCAGACCTTTCTCCTTTCCAATATTGTGTAAATTCGGAGAGTATGACTCATAAGTTCAAAGGCACTACCATCCAAGCATTCCTTTTCTTATAATAACAAGGCCATCTGGATATCCCTGCGAGTCAAAGATATATCGACTATTAAACATTTATTTCTAGGAGAAAATAACTGTGACGTACTATGACTTTTGAAGGTTATAGAATTGAAACTCATTTTTAACATTAAAGTTACACATGTATGGACCTTATATATTAAGACATGACGGCGCGTTGACAGCTGCCATCAAACAACAGTAGAAATTTGAGTGGGACCTGGCCTCCTTATCTCTTTATTCCCTTACCCCACCCAAACATGAAAACAGTTTAATAACACTTGAGTGGGAAAGACAATACACGCATTAATTATTCTCATTGACTAATTACTTCACATAGACATTGCAAACACTTCTTGTATGCTACAACAAAACAAAAAAATCAAACATAAGAAATCTAGAGAGAGATTATTATGAAAAGGATGGGGGATGCATAAACCAATTAGACTTGTATATGTAAGTTTTCTTTTTCTTTTAAACAAAACGATTTGAGAGGGGAGGAACTAGGTGATAGCTGGAAAGGGCAAGATGGCGAAAGGAATAAATAGGTTCAGAGTAAAAAAAAAAACAAAAAGAGAGAGAAGGGTAAGGCAAGATAGGATTGTGTTTATAGGAGGTGGGCTGTGGGGGACTGAGGCGGAATGGGGCAAGAGGGAGCAGTGCGGTGTCACAGAGATAAAATAGAAGCTGGAGACCCGAGGGAGAAAACTGCGGGGATTACTAAGAGACCACCCCAGGGGCTCTGCGACACCCTCACGCCTTCTCCATAAAATATCGCCTCCTACAACTACTTGTCAAACTACCCTCGCAGCCAAAACAACAACATAAATATCAACAAATACTTCTCACTTAACTCTTTAATTATTCACTTACTCCTCTCTTACTATAGCAGTACTTATAATTAAGATAACTGGACCAATCTTAATAAGAGAAGTGACTCATCATGAATGCAATCACATAAATAGAACTGAGACTTGTTCTGCTTTATGAGCCGTAAGACCAGCATAATTAACGGAAGGGATAAAACACTTTTGTGATAAACGGACATAATTTACAAAAGAAAATAAAAAAAACAAAATTCTCAATACTACTTTTATTCCTATAACTGTATGGGGAAAGTTAAAACTTCAAATTCAAAAAACCAAAAAAAGGCAAACACTAATGATTTTCAATAATTTGGGCAGAAATTATTTCGAATATTAAAATTATAAAGATATATGACCTCCATTCGAAATACTTCACCTCTTGATGATGTTTGTCAAAATATAAGTTGTTATATTAGGGTCTATCTTTATGTAGCTTTCGTTACAATTTTTTATTTAGTCCTGTGGACAGTATTATTTGATATAATATAATATATTAATAATAATATATATATATATATATATATATATATATGTCAAATTCAATAATATATATATCGACCTTTTGTGTTATCTAATCGGGATTCGGTCAAATTTTCTAGGCTAAAAAATCAAACTCTCATAGCCAACGTTTTGGTTTTATTTTAAAACCTTTTCCATAGGCAGAAGTAGGAATTTTTTTGACTAAGAACATGAAATTTACATTATTTAGAGGAATAACAATCTTAACAGGACAAAACCTTCGACTAGACTCTCGACTAACCGGTTTTGTCCGGTTAAAATTGTTGTTCCTTTAAATAATGTAAATTTCTCTTTCTTAGTCAAAAAATGCTTACTTCTACCAATGAAAAAGGTTTTAAAATAAAACCGAAACTTTGCCAATGAGAGTTTGATTTTTGAACCTAGAAAACTTGACTGAATCCCGATTAGATAACACACCTATATATATGAGCTTTCGTCTTCTCGCTGTAACACTTAACTTTCCTGAGGACGAACGTTAATGTGTCAAAATATTCAAAGTGAGAAATAGTGTCGAGTTATTAATCATGTTTCTTTCTATTTTCAATATACACTATCATCATGAAAACCATCTATAAAGGACAACAAACGTTTCAGCGTAAACTATAGGTAAACAGTAAACAGAAAAACGCACGGTCTCTAATGACGGTCACTCCTGATGACGGTTAAACCGAAAATTAGAGACTGCAAGTATGTTTTTACTGAGTACATATAGTTGACTGTGAAACATATAATAGTTACCTTTTTTCCCCATTTCTTATTTGGTTTGAATATTTATTGTTATTTTACGTGTTTATTGTGAAATCTTGTTATATATAAATATATATATATATATATATTATAACATTATTTCATAACAAAGACGTATAATAAAACCACAAAAAAACAGAAAGAAATTCAAAATTTGACTTAATTCATTCGACCTTGTATGCCATTCAACTTGAATTGGAACAACTTGAGTTCCATGTTGAGTGCCGCATTTATTATATATATATATATATATATATATATAAATATATATATAGTTCAAAATCGAAGAAGAGTAAATAAGCAAGCTTACAAACTCAAATTTTCGGGCATCCGTCTTCAGGAGAAAAGAGAAAGGGAGACCAAGCACATTGTTGACGCAACGGCAAGTAACCAGTTACTTGTTACTTGCCGTTGCATCTACAACGTGCTTGGTCTCCTCTTCTCTTTTCTCTTGAAGACGGATTGCCCGAAAATTGGAGTTTGTTATGTGTGTTTTTTATTCTGTGTGTGACTCTTTTTCGATTTTTAACTCGTATTGTGTGTACAGTTTTGGATTGTCTTTCCGATTTTTAAGTGAATATATATATATATGGGAGAACATCAGCAAGAAAGTGGTCAATGCAGAAGCGTTGCTAATTTCAGTAGTATATGTTTAAGAGAACTGCAATCATTTATAAATATATAAACTAAATTCACAGAAAGAATACGTAAAAGAGGTCCAAAAACACACTACTATATTTCTACTACCAAGACATCAGGTAGAAAGATGTGAGCCGCTCCGAAGACAAGTGACGACTGATCACTTCAGAAAGACTAGTGAGGACTGAGCGACTAGTTTCTACCTGGAGCAAGTCGAAATATAGTAGTGAGTCCTATATCTTTTTTATGTGTGTTCCTTAAGATAACATTATAAACAAGTCAGGCAACTTACACAAACAAAAAGAATAACTAATAACTACTACATTAACAGGTTTAAAATATGTATGTAAGTTAAAGTAAACATTAAAACAATTGTTTGAGCTTGGACAAATGAGTCACATTGAAACATACACCACCCAAGAGACTAACATTCACTAATGCACGACACATACATCGAAGCAAAAATAAGAAAAATGTAAAGTATTACTGCAGAAAATCAACCATACCACAAATTAAACTGAGGGTTTCTGTTTGAAATGGGTAAAAAGACGAGCCCATTCCAATGGTATAAATACTGACATTTAAGATAAACATTATTCGTTTGCCCATACGCTGTTGGGTTATTATAAACAAGTTTTAAAAATACATTTGTATTCTTTTCTATGAACTTTACTAATAATATTTTTCAATCACACATGTCAACGATGTACTATTTTCCGTATTACCTATGAGATTCTGTATTGGTAGCTTCGGAAGGTGCGATAACAGCACGCTATTATGATTTCTCATACAGCGCTACAGTAAACATTAAGTCATGTTTAATATACAGCTAGTTTGTTGACAGTGTTGTAGTTGTAAAAGCTACATATATTATTTTACACCGCTTATTTACCTTTAGGAACAGAGGAAATTATTGCCTTCCGAATGAATTTACTACTTTCAGTTTGCTCTGATTTACTTAACATACTAGACTAATGTGTTCAATATAAAAAGTAACTAACACTTATGATAAATTTCATCCCACATAAATGGCATTTTAAGTTGTTTCAAACTCCTTTACAAGAACTCTTATTTTTCACTAAGGAAGAGATATTTATCTAATTAAATATGAAAGTGAAACCATTTTTCAGTTTTACATAAATTATAAAGCAAATGTTTAATAAAAAGCTCTTACGTCAGAAGCATAGCGTGTCACTGCTTCAGATAAGTGGTGACGTGATCAATTTTTTTTTAATTATTTCAATCACTACTAACATTGGTTACAAATTCTGAATGTCAAAATTCATCAATCATTTTTTTTTTAATGGAATTACTTTAAATTACGTAAACATACAATTATGCGTTGATAGCCTCTAGATAGGATCTCGGCTCGCTCAGAAGACCTGTTCCACGCTTGATCCCTCTCAAACCGGTCTGGTAACATTTCCTAATAACGAGACAGAAAACACCAAGTCAATTCGTAAGACCAACCTGAAATTAATGGTAACTTTAACAAGCTGAAAACAGCTGGCAAGTACCCTGACAGTTACAATTTGGAAAGAGCAATAACACAATGAATCACTTTGTTACCTTCAGTACACTGTTACCATTCAGTCAGCATCAGTAAGAAGAAAAATGCTCCTTTTTTGAAAGGATACGAAAATTTGTTGACAGAAACTTGATTATTGAAAATAAATTATCTGAAAAGTTAGAATGTCATTACTAAAGAATTAAGCATAATTGCAAGTAACGAAAGAAAAGTAATTTTCGATAGTCAAGTGTCAACAATTTAAGTACAGTTTTAGATGGAATGTAAAAAAGTTACGTCACAAGTTAGGGGAAGCTTGATTCATGGAATGAAGGAAGGCGGTAGGGACTTAGGATTTATGGGGATAAAGCAGAGGAAAGAGAAGTTTTAATCCTATTAGGGAGAAGGGAAAGAGGGGTCTTTGATGTGTCGCTTGCTCAAGGCGTAAGGGATTTTTCGGTAATTTAATTAACTAAATAAATAGGGCGAAGGGACAGGAGCGGGCAATAAGAGAGGCGCCACAAATCTCAATTAGAGCCCGGGGGGAGGTCTAATTAATATAAATCTGGTAGGGTGCAAATGCAATAATTAGGACAGTTAGAGGTCCGGCCGAGGTAGGGTGGTCGACACCCTAACTAAACATCCTCCTGCCTCCCTGCCCACTTCCTCTTAGCCAACCAACTTCTACGTCCTTGGGCAAACAACGCAACCAGCTTTACGATCTCATCAGACTTACCACACTGTCTTCATATTGAAAGCAGACCACCTTGACTTGTGGTCAGCCCTCGCTATTCCTCCAGTAATGTATTAACCCTCACGGCAATGTCACTATCACATGAAATTTAAATAGACTCGTGCGGAGTGACTAAGGCGATAATATTGAAGCAGCTGTGAAGAATTCTAAATGATGAACCGAAATGTATACAAAGCCATTTACAGTAAAACTAAAAGTGAAGGCTTTTAATTCTTCATGTCAAAATTATATCTTGTTCTATTTTCTATTATGAATTCCTCACTACCTTCCAGAGAACTGACTTTTTATTAGAAAATAAGGATTAACTAATTCTTTTCTTCTGTGACGAAGACGCTTCCAGTCATTTTACAAACAATAACACACAGCCAGCCAGATTTACGTGATTTGCTGAACATTAAAAACCAACTGACTGGGCATTAATATCATGAAGACTCCCGAAATCATAACTAAGTTCAAGACGCTTA
Source organism: Hermatobates lingyangjiaoensis (assembly GCA_026182355.1). Classification (NCBI taxonomy): domain Eukaryota; kingdom Metazoa; phylum Arthropoda; class Insecta; order Hemiptera; family Hermatobatidae; genus Hermatobates; species Hermatobates lingyangjiaoensis. Next base: position 2,452,771 of record JAPFBL010000105.1, on the reverse strand, counting down.
TTTCCTGGACAAAGACCAATATGATAGAGTTGGATAGTTATTTGACTATATAAATCTATACTGAAGTGTTCATCTGGCTTCGTATCTTGACTCTCTGCCATTGTTTAAGGAGACATAACTATGTTCTCTAACTAAGGCAACCTTACATGAGCCCATTAACGACAATAATGCAATTTAATCGAGTTCATTACATTTCAACTTTTTGCTATCATCTTTTATGACCTAAATATTATGACAGTAACTTTAAACAAAGCTTTCATACAATAAACCTCATAAAATATTTGTTACCTTTGTCTGTAACTAAAAGAGAAAACTTTTTTTGAGAAGAAGTTTCTGTTAGTTTGGTATAAAGGGTCCAAGTTAGAGTGAAACTGTTGTGAATACCCTTATAGTGGACTGACGGGAAAGGATAAGCTGGCAAGTGGAAGGTTACAAAGAATTGAAGCTAACTAGATGATTGTTGAAAATGGAAACACGACAATAGCAACAATGACAGACCGCTCGAAGGGGGCTTTGAATGGTAGGACATGTGGGCAAATTAAATATTAGGAGAGGGCGCGGGCGAGAAGCATAATGGAAGGCATTGAGGCGAGTTTGTTTACCAGCCAGCTGTTTACCTTGTCATTTAGGCGCTGCTTCCCTCGGCGGCCGGCTCGACTTGCCACACAGTCTTACTAAGCTACCAATATTAATTACCTATGTTTCAACTTGCCTTGTCAAGAATTTGAACATCAATCTGAATGGAACGAGGGAAGACTGAAACTTCACGATTCTGCTAACAATGTACTTCCTTAATATCGCATTACTGCTCCATTTGACAAAATAATACTTTTAATTCTTCAATTTTTAAAATATTACCTTCAAAGTAAACAATATGACATTTGATTTAAATAACTTTTTAAGCAAACGTGAATTCGTTACACATTAATTTCTTTTTCTGCTAACGTGATGTCAACAATGTCCACTACGGTTATGGATCATAACAGTATAAGTGCATTTTAAGGACAAGCATGTGGGTAAATCGTTTATCAAATATAAATACATGTTACAAGCTAAATAGGATACATGTTAAAATCAAACATGAGTTATTATTGCATTCAATAATTATTATACGCAAAATGAATTAATATAATGTAAAAGCCATAGATTCCTAAGGATTCTTAGTAAAGCCAACGACTTCATAGGTTTCGAAATTGGATTAGATGGAAGTGTGTATTTTAGAGATGCATTTCAGTTCAGTGTTCGTTCGGACTATTAGCGACTAACTGATGTGTCTCATCGCAAATATGAATTGATGAGGGCACACCTAAACACTGACTGCGAAACACTTATGTCAGTGGTAAACCAACATACTGATGGTGATACGGTTATGTGACTTGATAACATACGAATTGATGGTGGAACAATAATGTGTGGACATCTCCACTTTCATGAGAATGTCGAGTAGCGATACGGAAGTCACATCAACGAAACGAAGTCATATCGAGAGGGAGACAACGATAATTAAATAATCCAACAATTAACTAATGAAGAATTATAATAAATATTTATTTCCTCCATCACTTTATGTTCGCCTCATACAATTAGTAATGGTGTGATAAAGTAATGTCAAGAACTAATTTGTCTAGCTAAGTGGATAAGGATGGGAGGGCTAATGTTAAGTCAAAAGGACTAAACGTAATAAGGGTAAATCTGGAACATGTACAAGCATTTCTTTTTGTTTAATATAAATATTAAGAGAAGATGAATTATGGAAGGGCTGGGCAGAAGGGCTAGAAATAATTCATAGAGGGGTGTGTGCATCTCCGGCAGAAGTTATTAACATTAAAGAGGAGGGCGGGTAAAAAGCCGGGGTAAAAAGCGGCGGGACTTGAATAATAGAGGCCTGGGGCGAGGATAGCAAGGCTCCATTATTAACAGGGAAGCCCGCTTTAAACTTTAACCCAGAGAGAGGGAGACAAGTAATTTATTTAGAGGGACGTGTGGGGCTGTTTTGCGGAGCCACCCCATTAGAGAAGACGACCCGCCGCCTGCAAAGTGGCCAGGACGCTAACTACTGCCGGCGTAATTAACAGGACAGTCGCCGACAGGGCTTGTCCATCCAACACCTCCTCCACCACTGCCTCGCGCACACCACACTTTCACTTTTACATTTCAAAACAATACAAATAAACAACTCTATTCAATATCTTATACTTCCTTTTCTGAAATTTCTTTTTTGATAATATACTATTGATTATATTTAGATTATTAATATTAGATATTTTTAACTATATAATAATTTATGTTCAAGTTTATATACATTTTCTCTGTTTTGAAGTGTTAAAGTAGTGCTGAAACATAGCAAAATTAAAACTAACGTTATTTTACTGAACTTACATCTTCAGTACAGTTGGATTAATTCAGAACACAGTAAAAAACCCTTCTACCTCGCCTGCCTTTTAACTCGGAATCTTTCCACCTCACCAGTCCCAGTTTGTACGACGTACGAGGTTTTACTGTGCTCAGTTCATTTAAATATAAAATATTATTAAAAGCAGTTCAGTTTGTAAATTTTATTCTGTATTTATTTTTAGAAATTAAACTATAAGATTTTATTATTGTCCTGGTGTCATAGAGTCCTTGCAACAGATTATCTACAAATGAATAATCGAAGGAAAAACAGTGACCACTTGCTTACTGGCTGAAAGCACAAGTGAGCCCTCTTTCATAAGGCAATGGCTAGCATTAGAAGTGAAACATACCTACGAACTACTTTAAAAACTCAGTAAAGGCATATTTGCTCCTAAATATAGCATTGTTTACAGGAGTCGACGGGCGTGAGTAGAAGTGATTAAACGGGCAGTAGAGAGCAAGTATCGCTGGTCACAAGCACTTGTTCAATACCACGGCTTTGTCTCTTCATCCTTCTGTTCACACTGAGTGTTGATCTGCAGCACTACTTCAGTTACTCAGTCAATTGTAAAACCCTTCATCATGTTTCACTTAGGTCGGTTTAATCGTAAGTCTAATGAACTTAATAAAAGCAAAACACGTGAAAATACAAAATGATATCAATATATTACCTTCTCAGACGGCAGTACATATAACATAATTGATGGAACTGAAGAAACACAAATTAACCTTAATTACAGTGATTAAACAATCGCAACAAGCACTCCAGTTGATTGCTATCAATTTGTATTTATTTAGTCTGTATAAACTATTAGCTGACTCTTTAATCCAATACGATCGACTAAATCAAAACTAAAGGAGATTAAACAAAATCGCTGACATGTGAACACGATATCTCAATGTCAAAGGAGATGTGTGTTTTGAAGGACGAATTGAGAAGTCAGCGGCAGCATAGCCAAGCCCACGAGTCAATGACCGGAGTGAAGTGGTATATAAACACCACACTAACTACTTCCTACAAAACAGCATCAAGTCAAGTTGACGGAACTTCATGCCTCCTCTAACAAGTTTATAGAGGAACAACCAATCATCCTGCGCTCACAACGAGTGACACAAGGATAAAAGTAATTCACTCCTCATCTATCTGTACAATGGAGTTGTTTGTTTGCACCAACAGTTTTGCCTGCTGAAGATAAACGGCACAAGTTAGAGAACGATGCACCGAAATTAACTACTTCCTCATTTTCCAAAAGATTCCATCTAAGCAGTTATCGTTTTTGGAGAGTTTTCTCAACATAAGACAGAAATAACATTGCGGCTTGTCTGAAAACAGTGTTAGGACCTTGATAGAGAAATATACTAAAATTAACAGGCTTGTTTTCTTTTCCTAGATACTTCATTTTACAGTTATTTCTAATTACACACAGTGATGCAGCTTCGAACTGTTATATAAAAGAACACTCTTACTGGAACACGGTGTTACTAACAGAGATAAAAACAAAAAGATTGTTTTACTTTACAAGAAAATACAATAACGCGAATACACGAAAGGTATATATGACCCTGAAGGTCAGGGATTTTGAGTATACTGCTATCATACGAACCTTCTCAACTTGAGTTCAGGCTGACTTATCATCCATTTGCATCTAATTTATAATGAAAATGTATAATTATTGTAAATATCTGCAAATAATTTATAACTAGGATCTTATTTGAAATAACAAATTGATAATAAAACAGTGAAAGCGGTAAATTCGGAGCAGTGTTGGTACAATTATTTAAATAAAGAGGTAAATGTGGCGCAGAACAAACTTAATCACTGCCTTCACTCAAACAACAAACATTCTTTTTCTCTACCAGTTTTGTTTTTCAATTTTAAATTAAAATGAAACAAAATCAAACAAGTGAAATACAGAATTAAATATTTACTCACATGGCGCTCGTCTGTTGAATTCAACCCTGAAAGAAAAAAACAAAACGTTAATAAATATTCAGAGGGGAGTATAGTTTTAACCCACAAAAATTTATTAATTGCTTTATTAATGAAAATGTTTGTTAAAAATTAAAAGAATTCAAAACTGAAAATAACTCTAAGCAGGGGATATATATTCATTTCATTGAATTGTATAGACTGGAACAATATTGGATGATCTTGCCTGATTTGTTTGGAAGCATTAATAACTGAAATGTTAGCCTGAAAAGGGATTATAGATGTTTTTTACGAAATACTCGAGGATTGCATGCAACGCTTGCAAAAATATTTATAACTAAAAGTTTGCTAATTGGTAGCAAGAAAAAACAAAACTTTACTGAATACAAAATGTCATATGTCACTCAGCTCTTGTTGATATTAGAAAGTATTTTCGGCTGGTTTATTATCTTAGAACAGAGGTTCTTAACCTTTTGGGGTACCGAACCCCACCAGTTTCATAAGCGCATTCATCGAACCCTTCTTTAGTGAAAAATAAAATATGATTTTTTTCAAATTCAAGTCATAGGCGTATGTTTTTTTTTATGTTGCAAAAAATGAACCGTGCATTAATATTATCTTGTTCAAAGAACAAAACCAACACAATACATGAAATCACAACAAATTACATACGTGCAAATCAGTGTGACTTTTGCTGTTGACCTCCTTGGTGGAGGCTCCGCCGAACCCCTGAGACGAACTCTTCGAACCCCTAGGGTTCGATTGGAACACAGGTTAAGAACCACTGTCTTAGAATCATTTTATATGACCATAAACTTACAAGTGGCAAACTTAAAAAGATATCGATTTCATAAAACAAAGCATATCTTTCCTTTATCTTTTTTTATACTATTCAGAAATATTTAAATAGATCTATAATATATTTTTCTATGTTTTTTTTTAAATTAAAGACTATATTTAAAAATAATAACATAAATACTTTACTGAAATACCGATTTCGGCTTGTTATAAACAGATTTTTTATTTAAAAAGTTCTAAGAAACATTAAAATGTAGATATAATACATATCTTTATGACAAGCGAAAAAATATTTGGTTGTTTGGTTGCTCTTTTTGTTCTATTTATTTTGACTTTTCCGTGGAATGGAGTTGTTGGGGAAGAGGACAGTGTGACGGGGGTGGGTGCGGTGTCGGCTGGGACTAGACTTAACTGACGGTCAGCATTCTGTACCTGCAGCATGGTCACAGGACACGGCCTCATAATAACTGTCGACGTTATTCTATTCAACTGACAGGGTTCAATTCCTTGGAGTTGTAGCAATCAAAGTTACCTTGCTGTGCGTCACCCTTGATCAAAAGATAGATGACTTTGTTTTCATTTTTGACATAGGATTGACTACATTAATACAATTGCACACGACGTGCCACAGCTTTCCACCTATAGCAACTTATAGGCTTTAACACCATACTTTATAAATGCTGCTCCAGAATATAGGGAATCATTCTACTTCTTATAACACTATCTGGTAGAAAGTTGAATTGCAATTCAGAATGACTCAGGATTGCGCGCGATCACCGAAGATTCTCATTATATCAATAACGGGTTGTAAAGATACCTGCATGACAGCAATTCTTCGGGGTTTAGTGAAAATGGCTAAACATTATAATTATTTCAGTAATAGTTCAATACAAATATTTTAGTCAACTATGACGAACTGAAAGCAAAGGCATAGTTTCTGGAAACATAAGGGCGAGAGAGATGACACATTACTACCGAGCAGGAATATCGCAAAAAGTGATAAGAAATGCACTTTTTCAACAGGACAGACATGCCAAGATCTATTGAGGAATACAGTCATGACTGTACTAAGAGTGGAATCTCCCATCAATCGCGTCATATAAGCAGACACTGAAAGCATTGTGGACGGAAGACGATTAAAGCAGCAGACATGGTACCTATAACATTCGTAAAAGTTTAAATGGAGAGGTATGACAGGCTGTGAACTAGGGACAAACATTACAGCTGGCGATCCTCTAGCCAAACCGATCTCTAGCCAGTGGCTTCAATGCTTCTAAATACCTTCAACAATGCAAAATAGTAAAAAAGGTAATATTCAAGTTACGGAGCATCTTTTTTGACTAGCTCTTTCCGTGTTTAGTAAGCACTAAAAGCACACCTGTTCTATATCTACTGGTACGTGGTAAAAGGTGAAGAAAGTAGGTTTCAGTCAACAGTATTTTTTATTTTAAGAAATCATTGTCTTTTCCTTTGAATATTTCTCGTTTTCAGAATATTCCATTAACTACTTTTTTTCAAATAAAGAGAAGGAAGTTTAATCAACAATTTTTTTTTTAGTTACAACTTTAAATAAAAAAAGTGTCAAAAATTGCTTGGACGACTTTTATTAATTTTTACCATTCAAAATGAAGTTTGACTAGAACTTTTCTGCCCACTATTAGGGAAAGAAAAATATGAAAAAACAAAATGGTACCTACTTAAAAAGAAAATATATTACGTATACTTATTAAACTTTCAATGTGTTAAGAAATTTGAGTAATAAGTTACCTCACACTGTATTCACCTTCCTTAACAGCCTATAAAAGGAAGCTTTCGTTTTATTTTACAAAAATGAAGCAATATGTTCATCAGATAAAGTATGTATTCATAGATATAAAACATTAAGATATGGGGGGTCCCACATCGTTGTAGGTTATCAAATATATCACTGGTATATATTAATAAATAAAAACGATTTAGAGTATTAATATTATGTTGACATGAAAACAGGTTTATTGGGGTAGAAATATCGTATATGTCTTAATACTATTTTCTTAAAATGGAATGAAAATGATATAGTGTTGTCTGAAACGAGCGATGAACTGATAAAACCAGATTGAGGTAAAAAGTTGAAGTGATGAAGTACATAGTAAGCTTTCTCGATGCAGTTGATTTGGAAATATTAACACTGATATGATATCATCACATCATCATGCTGAAGACTAAAGAATGTATTCATGCATTACGGATAACAGCTGTATGAATCAAGTACTGCACCTTTACATGCAGTGTTCATTAATATGTATTGGTTTCAAGCCGATAAATATTTATAAAGCAGGCGTTATGCAATCAGTTACTATGTATTTACCAATATTGTGAAGTCAAATGAAACCCCTACATGACAATGCTTATAAAAACTTGCTTCAAACACGCCGAGTTGTTTTATGTTAAATACACACTACAAATGTAACAATTAAACACTTTGAATGTAATATGTTAAAATATACAGACACAATTATAGGGCTGGTCTGCTGTAGGTATAGCAAGACACTGGTGGCATAGGGGTTCCTTCACTTTTCTGCAAACTTGTAAAATTCAGCTTTTTCTTTCATCCCATTCTATTTTATTTAGACTTAGTTTAGAAGGACTACGCACTGCACCATCCAATGCATGGTTACATTATGTAAGCTTGCTTCTCTGTTTATAAATGAGGCTGAAGTGTTTAGTCAACTCTTTCAGGACAGTGAAGTCATACTAAGTACATACTTTTAATTACTTTCACATATGCAGTGGTATAACGTATAGAATATAGACATGTTTATTTTGGATTTTTCGCTTTCCATATGTATATATAATAGATTTTGCCGGTAATGTATAACCCGAATCTCAATAAAACATAGTCATCCAATGATTATGAGTACTCTTAATGAATGAATGAATTATCAAATTATCATGCCTTGATAAATAATTAAGTATAATCTGACCAATAATGCTAAACTAACTAATACATAAATATCAATACCTGTTTTGGTATTATTTAGTGCTCCCAGCTTATTCAGCCATATCACTGAAAACAACAACAAAACAGACTGATGCCTTTTTTACGTGAAAGCTCTTTTGCCGCATCTCGGGAGCTACAAGCTCTAGCCTAGGATAGAGGCAAACAAAAGCTTCGAGATACGCCCGAGGTGGACCACGCGGAGGCGAGCTTCCACGACCCTACATCACAAAAATAAAATCTTATAACAATTTAATAAAAACAAAAAACGTTAACGTTTCTCATGCTTAGATCTTAGAGAACCGAAGTATTCAACATGATATGGACATTAGCCAACATGAAGACCACTTGGGGACAATACTGCTGTCCTCTTGCATCTTCCTATAGCACCTTACTATTTCTAAAAGTGTCAGACTTTTATATACATTTGACAATATTTGCCGTTTCAACATCATTTGGGCTCTAAAGGAGCTCATGAAATGTGAGATAGTTTGCTAATGAATATAAAGCTTCATTTTTGTATGAACCATCCAGTCTTAAAATCAGATTTACATTTTTTTACGAATGGAATTTTCGATATATTATTTTACTTAATCACTAAGTAAACATAATAGTGATATGGTTTTTTACAAGGTGAGCACTGTTAGGGAAAAGAATGAATAGTTATTGAGAAAGTGAGATGTCGTGGTGATGAGAAGACAGGGGAGATAAGTGGATTTGTTTAGGCATGGCGAGAACAAAGCCATCGGCATGGTGAGCGCAGGACGATTGTTTACGTCTGCCGTGCCTTTGTCCCGGGCAGCTCCTTGAGCCGCAATGCCTTACACCCAGCCTCATTTAGAATCAAATATCCCTCCATCGACGACAGTTCGTCCTTCGCACTACTCATTCACATCAACAACGCTCCACTTTCCATACTAATTTACAAAGTCCACTTTTCAAAGAAACCACAGTAAAATGTCCGAGGCAGTTCAAACTTGCTGAAAACAATGTTAAATAACTTAAATATGTCGTCTACATTTTTGAAATTATCCAGAAGTTAATTTTATTTCAATGGATTCCCTCAAAAAATTTCTTAGTCAATGTAAATAAATATTGATAAATCCGACAAGTATAGCAGGTGATTCGTTAGTGTAGGATAAACAATCAGTTTTTGTAGTGTTATTGCTCTTTGCCGTAATTGAAATTACGTTAGTTTGTATCAATTGCTAATTTTTTGACATATTTTCATGGTTTTAATGAGCCGTTTAATGTCAAATAAACATTTTCTAAAAATAGAAATTTCTGGAAATTTATGCAGAAGTACTTGATTTTCAGTTAAGTTTTCATATTAATCGCATGACTGAATCTGACTGACTGGCCATAAAACAAAATCAGGGGTGAAGAAACAGCGATATGCTGGAAATGTTTTAAAAGTAGTAGATGACCTACTTTAAAGGTACCGATAACACCTTACGAAACCCTTGGTTTATAGGTGAAGTTATACGATGTTGAATACTAATCTATGAATGTTAGGTTCGTTTAAAAGGTATACAACAGTTTATTTCATGGATTTTTTTTTGAGTCAAAGGGCAGAGTCCTTTTGGCTGCTATGACGGATTGCTGGCCTTTCATCCTTGCAATCCACAAGGCCAGGATTATGCCTTTTTTAAGGCGAAGCTCTTTCACTGCGTCCAAGAGAAAACTAATACGAAAGCGAGGTTTCGGATTTCAATCCACTGAAAAAACCGATGATGCACCATACGAGACAACCTTCCACGGTCTTACATAAAATGCCTTACATCACGTGTACTTAATTCAATGTGATCTTAACTTTAAAACTAGCACGGGAAGAACATTAACTTAATAATAATTATCCCACGCAGAAGGATAATCTCCAGGAAAGTTTTAAAACTACTTAACCTACCACATAACAAGGGTCAAAGACAACAACAGACGGAACAGAAACCACAAATTAATTCCAGGTATCCGAAAGAAGTCAGGATTATTCTGTTGCCTTTAAAAGGGCAAAGTCCAAAAGGTTAGCCTGTAAGAACACTCCACAGTCTCCTGAAAATTAATGAGTTCCACCAATGAAGTTAAGTGGTGTAATTACACTGTGCATATCAAAGACTTGTGCTCTTGCACATGTATGCGTGTTCTTCATAATAAAAGTGAAGTCTAAGTTATTACCGTTAATTTAAACCAAGTAGTACAGCTTAAATATGCATCAAGGTGGGTGGGTATGCATGGTCTACTATGCAAATAATACAAGAGCCAAGTAGCGACTGGGTTGATTAGGTCTGAGAGTTAATTGCTGGTTAGGTTGCTTAATACAATGTATGAGGACTGGATCTAGACAGGTGGGCGGGCTAGCGTAAACAGAATATACGGAAGAAAAAACATGCCCTGGTGGCATGCGGTTCATTATTCATCATCACGGTGGCGTTGTCGTCAATATTTAGTCCTTATCTTGTTTGGCTCCAGACCCACCAATCTCCATCTCCAGCCCGACCACCATGAATAAATTACCTCAATGTTAATCGGGCTGAGCCCAAACAAGAAGCCTTAGAAGAAGGGGCCAACTCCTTAGCAAAGCTTCCTCGTCAATTTGAATATCCTTTGTCAAATATTTTAAATAGAGTATGCCGAGTTTCTCCTCTCCCCTAACTCGTAACGACTAAAAACTGATTCAATATTAAGACCGATCAACTCGACTATTAATTAAAGCACTTCCATTCTACTTAAATACTTCAATGAAGAAAATTAACATTTATGTCATGATATATTTAATTTAATTTTAACAAGAAATTAGGTATTTATTGTAATAAAAAAAACATCAGTACAAATTATTTCAAACAAAACCATTAAGCTAAACAAAGTAAGTTCGCAAATTTTTACGAACATAAATAAACCATAGTGCATTTTTTTAAAATTGAGAACAACGTGAACAATAAATTCGTATAAAAGTTATATTCACGCTAGCAATCATGTTTTATAAACATGGATTATGTTACTTAGAGTTTACAACACCAAGGAGCTGAAGTTTTCATAGTGAAACTCTTAGCAATTCAACTTAGGATAAAGCTCAGAAATCGACTGTGTAAATTAAAAGAAATATGTGCCTTCAAACTAAAATGAAAAACATCATAAATGGTATTTTAGAAAAAGAAGTGTCAAAGAAAGTTTCATCTATGAAGTAAAATAAGAGGTGATGAGGAGGTGTTCTCAGAGGATGAAAGCGAATCGAGCCAAGAGGGATATGGCCAAGGCCATAGAGCCAAGAGGAAGCAAGGCCATAGAGGAAAGAGGGAGCAAGGACATATAACCAAGAGGGAGCAAGGCCATAGAGCAAACAGGGAGCAAGGACATATAGCCAAGAGGGAGCAAGGCCATAGACAAGAGGGAGCAAGGCCATAGAGCAAACAGGGAGCAAGGCCATAGCCAAGAGGGAGCAAGGCCATAGAACAAACAGGGAGCAAGGACATATAGCCAAGAGGGAGCAAGGCCATAGAGCAAACAGGGAGCAAGGACATATAGCCAAGAGGGAGCAAGGCCATAGCCAAGAGGGAGCAAGGCCATAGCCAAGAGGGAGCAAGCAAGGCCATAGAACCAAGAGGGAGTAAGGTCACAGAGCCAAGAGGGAGCAAGCAAGGCCTTAGAACCAAGAGGGAGTAAGGTCACAGAGCCAAGAGGGAGCAAGCAAGGCCTTAGAACCAAGAGGGAGTAAGGTCACAGAGCCAAGAGGAAGCAAGGCCATATAACCAAGAGGGAGCAAGGCCATAGAGCAATCAGGGAGCAAGGACATATAGCCAAGAGGGAGCAAGGCCATAGCCAAGAGGGAGCAAGGCCATAGAGCAAACAGGGAGCAAGGACATATAGCAAAGAGGGAGCAAGGCCATAGCCAAAAGGGAGCAAGGACATATAGCCAAGAGGAAGCAAGGCCATAGAGCAAACAGGGAGCAAGGACATATAGCCAAGAGGGAGCAAGGCCATAGCCAAGAGGGAGCAAGGCCATAGCCAAGAGGGAGCAATCAAGGCCATAGAACCAAGAGGGAGTAAGACCACAGAGCCAAGAGGGAGCAAGCAAGGCCTTAGAACCAAGAGGGAGTAAGACCACAGAGCCAAGAGGGAGCAAGCAAGGCCATAGAACCAAGAGGAAGTAAGGCCATAGAGCCAAAAGGAAGCAGCAAGGCCATAGAGCCAAGAGTGAGTAAGGCCATAAAGCTATGAGCCATATTCTTGAGAGCCTTATTACAGTGACAGCCACCTCCTCTGCAGTAGAGAAACTACAATATCTGCAACGAAGACAGTCAATTATGAAATTACCTCGCTTACAGAACTTCAACTGTCAAACCATGAACATCAAAACCAAGAACCAAGCCAAGAAGGTCACGTATGCATGAATGATGTCTTGAATAGTAGTATTAATTAAAATCTCCTCTGTAGTGAGTACCTTAGCATTACAATTAGGAAATAATCATTGCTACAGACTCTCAACTTGATCCATCATGAATATAAAAATCAAGAACCAATCTGACATCGTCTATAATTTGACCTTAGAGATAATAAACTCCAACATTGATTGTTATACAGACGAACTAACGCTATTATAATCTCTAATATTTTTATACTAGCTGATTGGGTGACTATCCCATAATCATTAGTTAACAAACTAAGTAAAGTTCTCCGGATAATTAACAAGCCATTAGGATTCCATAAAATAGTAGGCATCATGTTGATGGAGCTCGCTCTGACTGCGGTGGCGCATGCTCCAGACTCTCCAAACATGATCTCACCAAACTAGTTACAATCATGTCTGTACTCCTCATAACTTATTTGCGGCTTCAATACAGTACACCATTCTATACAATTAAACTACACTTACGCGAACTGATCGTCATTCAACATACATATTAATAACTTTTCTACATTCCAGTGCGTTTTTATTTGAATGAAATTGCTATCCCACCGCCCTTTATAATCAGCCCAACATTAATTAGCCTCCAGGTAAATTAAAACTATTACTTCTAGCATTTAAAGGAAACCTATACTATATGTATGGGTTTCTGACTCATTTAAATATCATGAACTTAAAATTCAAGGTAAGATTGAAAACTAATTATAATAAATATGACTAAATTGCTGGCTTTCAGAGAAAATAATAGCCATCAGTAGTAGAATAATAGAAGGTAGTTTCTTAATTAAAGACATGTATCGATATTGGTGGACGCTTCTACAGGCTTTTACAACTGCTTTACATTTTCAAACAAAAATTGAAATATCAAGGGAACCCATCACCCACGGCCGTCGAGAGGGAATTAACAATCCACTATTAAACACAGACAAACCCATAAACACAGACATAATTTAAATCTATTGCGATTTCTCAGCGTCATTAACTCTGGAATCATACCATTACAACGCTTCGTCAATGACAAGCATAGCTCTGTTACCCGCCTATCAAACATGTTTCGTTCCTTGGAGAATCGTAAGAAATTTGGATTATAGTTATTTAATAGTTATTTAAGTAATTTAAATAATATAGCATCATCAATTTCAAATTATAATTAGAAATTGAGGCTAGAAGTTTATATAACAGAACCAGTGTATCCTTCAACAGAAACTAATTAGATACCGAAATATGGTATTTTACTAATAGAATAAAATGGCCGTAATTCATTTCAATTATTGATTTCTTTCAAATTTCATTATCTTTAATTTAGAAAGTTTAATTTAGTAAACGCATTCAACTTAAGATCTTGTTAATCATCCTTCAATATTCACCTGATTTATCTGGACATGATATTTCTTTGTTTTTCAATATAACATATGCCTTTACTCTCAATGCCCTGTGCCTTGACATCACTTCCTGAAGATGTTATGTCTAGATGCCCGCCCTATTCCCATATCTGTTGATTTCAAGTGTGCAATGACTTAGAACTACCCTTAACTGATTATATAAACTAATCAACAAGTGAAGACACAAACTCTTTAACGTCTATTTATCGCAATTTAATTTGACAAACATGAACTAAGTCTAATGAACTGCTCAAGAGATTGTTAGTTAGTACAAAAACCTAGTCTCATCACATAAAACATTAACCCTCAAAGAATATTATTGCTAATACCATCTTAGTTTTAAACGGATTCTCACAAAACTTCAATATTATTATAAAATATGTTTGTTATTTTATTTCCCCATTTAAATATCTTTGACATTAGACGTTTCAAGTTATTTTAATTAAACATCTGTAATACCATTTTGCCATTTCACACAAAGATTATACTTAATCTTTCATTTTATTACTTATTATATTGTAAAAGATGGTACATTCTGAAATAAACTTCCTCTACTAGGGCTACTAAATATATACTGAAAAAAGTAACTCGTTAATTTTTACAAGATGGCAAAATCGTAATTGTTTTAAAACTACTCAGTACATTTAGATAATACTGAAAGAGCAATAAAAGAGATTAAGTTGGACGGACGGTAGTTTTTAAAGAAGAAACATTGGCTTGAGTAGAAGCGGCAGAGTGGGCTTAGCTTGCGGCTTGCTCCACTCCACGTCACCTGCCTTTAATGGCCATTTTGATTATACACATATTCAACAAAGCACTGCAAACGTGAATATAAAACACCTGAGTTCTTCAATTCCCCTTTACTGCTTCCTTCACAAACATTTCCCTTGACTGCTTCAGGCTTTCTCCTAACAATCTATTACTCTCTACTTTCAAATTAACTCAAGGTTTCGATAAATTTGCATTTCTCGAAAAATAAACACTCTTTTTAATAGTAAAAAGAGATTTGATATATAAAACAAATGTATATTCTTCTCTATATTAACCTGTGAAGTTTATGTGGACTATTTGGACTATTTATAATATAGAGGATTAGTAATCGAATACAGGATATTCAATTTTTAAAATTTAAGAAGTATTTAAACTTTCCGGTTTATATAAATGCACTCATCAGTTGATTAGAACTATTACCATGCTATTTGGTTGAAACAATTTGCTAAACGAATATCAATTATGTTGGCTATGGACAGGTAAAATTCGGTTATACATATTTTTTTTTTATATTTGAAAAAAGGTGAGAGCAATCAGTTAAAAACGAAATCTCACTTAATTTGGAAGAAGAGAGGTAAAAAGATTTTGTGAAAAAGCACGATTCAGCCACAAGGGAAATATTTATCTGGCAAGTGGTAAGAGAGGAAGTGGAATTTATGAAACAGTGGTGTGGGGAATGAGTTGTTTGAAGAGGACCAATAAAAGCGAGTCCTTTGTCGCTGGAACAGGGCCACCGGCTCATTCCTTAAAGTGAACACGTCCACTCGCAAACTCTGCTTATTATGGATTAGCCTCAATACCCTCCACTTCTTTCTTTCCCCACCTAGATTTCACTTTGTCGCCTCATCGCATTGCACCAAACTTGCCACTAACGTCTCCAACTCTTTCGTTAGATTTCAAAATACCCTCATAATACTAAACATTAAATTAAGTATCAATGGAGACTGAATTAAACAAAAGTAATAAAATTATATTATGGCATAAAAGCTCTGCCACAATTTAATCTAACTGATATGTTATTAAACTGATATAAAGCATGTTTCGTCCGATAGAACTGTTAAATATTCCATCCAATGAATTTTTTTCAGGATGAACCAAGTAAAGATATTCTTTACCCATCATAAGCACCTTTTGGGCTTTACAAGGAGCAACAGTATGGACATTTATAATTTCGCAACCACTGTATTTCGCTCTTTTATTCTGAGCCAGTATAAGGAGACGTTAAAAGGGCACATGGAGTTTCTTCATGGATGTCACCCATCCAACTGATAACTACACCCAATGTTGTTTCGTTTCGATCACTAATGCGAAACAAATCTTGTATGTGAAGGGTTTGGAATTGCATAGATATTCTTAACCTCACTCAGTTCATATAACACTAAACAAAAAAATATTGCTAGTAATAGCACAAGCAAAATATTCTTCTACTTAGTGATAAGCATCGGAGCAGCCAATTGTCTTCCTCGCCCACCCCTTGTGGGGACTAGCCCATCCTCCACAGCAAACACAGCGTGTTTGCCTCCCTTTTATTCCTAAAACACCATGTATTCTATGTTCGATGCTCTGCTCTATGCTCTGCTTTTCCCTTGTTCCTTATCTTTCCCATCGTTAATTCCACATCTAATGATAGATCTAAGTTCACAGTTACGAAAATCATAGTTTTCTCCTGTTACGAAAATTCAAACTTACCCGAAAAATTATGCAAGAAAAAACATTTGCATAAGGCTGTATGGTTTATTTTTGTTAATAAACTTATTATCTTGGGTAAGTGAACAAAAATGTAATGTAAATCACGAAAATATAATAATAAAATGATCAATAATGACGTTAGTAGAATAAATTGGTGAAGGTATGTTTATTTGAGTAGAGTAAACAGGCAGAGTTGAAAATAAATCTAAGGGCAATATGATAGGGTCAATGAAAATGACTGTTTTGCGAATGATCAAATAATGGATTGCAGATATTAACGCTAATCAATTGTAACTTGTTTTTCTAATATTTTGATTTTTACCTCAGTAGGTCGAAGAACTTCATTCAGGAAAATATATCATCAGTTCAAACGGGATATTCAAATTTTATATTTCAACTTAACCGATAAAAATAGAATATAACATAAATAACCACTGATTCAGATTTAGTTTACAGAAAGGGGTACTGAAAAGAAAGAAAAAAAACGTATGTTTAGATGAATAGCACAAAAAATAGTGAGAGGAGCGCGATAAATGGAAGGGAAATGGGTAGAGTTGTAAATTAGGTTGTTGAGGGCTGGCGGATGTCAGGACAGGGTATGAAGGCGAGAGACAATAAAAAAGAGATGAGTGCCAAGTGAGGCGAAATGAAGTAGGTGTATATAATATTTGAATGGAGGGTCCGGGACGATTTACACGGTTATTATTTTTATGGGCGGCGGAGGGAGGCGCAGTGATAGGGCGCGAGATGGAGCGGTCGTTAGGGCAAGACAAAGCCGCCACTCTGCATCCATCACATGCACCCCTGCCTGCCACAAATGGCTATTGATTTTTTTCCACCCCTCTCATCTCTTACTAATACCTCGAGCAGGCGGCGGGGCTGACGAAAATCAATACCACTCTTCCCCCAACCTAATTCAAACAAATTGCCCAAACAACGCCTATCCTTAATCCAACGACTCTTTCCCAACTTACTACTTGACACTCCACTACACAACCTCTCCCGCTGCCCAACTTAGCACCATTTCGCAATCGAATCACCCCCCTTCATTTACTTCTCCCCTCTTATCAATATCCAAAACTTTATAACCATCATACAGTAAAAGTTTGCACATATTTTTCATTCTTATCCTACATAGTTTACAAGGGAATTATATTAATATTGGCAATAATAATCAAGATCGCAAAATCCCAAATTCAAATAAATCAGATATTAATCATAACACTAAAAAAGCTCAATGTGATATATAAATTTAGATAAGTTACGAATTACTAATAAGTCAATAATTAAGTATTTAAATAAAAAAAAAGTACCTGAGTTTGATTTGGAGTCGTCCCTGGAGGAGTGGAGGTCTGGCTTGGGGGCCAGCATGGTGAGGGGATGAGAGGCAGGTGCAAGGGCGGACGAGAGGCCGAGGAGGGAGGCGGCGGAGGCGGGAGGTCCAGGAAGGCCTGGGTGCGGCATCATGGGCAGCGGCGGTCCGTGGCCGGCCGCGTGGGGCAGCTGGCCCGTGTGCAGCTGCTGCAACACAAGGCCCGCTCACCTCCAGTCACTCAGAGAAGCATAGCGCCACCAACACAACAGCCTGCCACTCTCACGACATGCCCAACGTCAAGTCACACCCGCTAACTAATGCCAGCTTTGCAACACAACCACTTGTTCTCTACACACCACTCCACCAAACAGAATGGCCCAGTGTCACAACAAGGCTGTCATCAAACACAGAACACTCAATAACTCTCTACTCATACAATACGAGATTAGCCTTTACACGTCTCTATTGTGAAATACACTTATAAAGGCAAGAACTAAATAAAAAAACCTTAATAGGAGTTAAAACTTCCTACGAAAGATAACATTCGGTCTTCGGCAGGATTTTAATTATAATGGAAAAGTTCTCACGTGACTATTACAGCAAAAACTATGACTTCCCTTTAAATGTTTACACATTCATTCTGTGTTGACATATATATAAATAAAAGGAAAACTAAGATATTCCAGGGCACTAGTTATAAACTCGAGGAAGACCACATCAAAACCAGTATTATGTGGGAGAGTGAAGAGAAGAATCTTTAATAAGAATAAACTAATTTAAGCATTTATCTTAATCAGAATAAAATCTTTTTAAGGAGATGAATTAATTGGATAAATTATTGGAAAACTAGGCGTTGATTGTTTTATTACAGAGTAGGGAATCAATTTTTTTTTTTTAGAAATAATAGTTTTTTGAATAATATGACTCGGGAGTTGAACAAGAATTGCGTCCTGCACATGGAAGAAGCTGGTACAACTACTAACAGTGCTATGGTCTCAACGTGGAACACACCCACTCACCACTAGTCCCTCCTCTTAGCAACAATAAACGCAATATACATATAAATAAAACATTCCACAATCTACTATTATAATCCACATTATTAACAACTACGTGTTTAAACATATGTATATATATAAATGTTAATTTAGTACAACATATAAATAGCATGCATTACCCACTGAAAATCGTTGTTAATCAACGTAAGCACATGAACATGGGAGGGCGAGAGTGGAATGTACGCGGCGAGCCCAATCTGAATAGGAGCCATCAGGGTTAGGAGGGGAAGTACAGGAAAATTTAGTACATTAGAGGGACACGCCTGACTGGCATCACTCATGAATCAAGGGGTTTCGGGGATGAAGCGAATGATTTCCAAAAGATTCAATTAATACATGGAAGAAGTTAGTTTTTGAATAAAGCTGTTAGCCAATCAGGTCCAGCCACCGAGGTGCTTCGCCAATCACAACACACATAACATTAAGTAAGAACAGTAACAGAGAAGGTTGGCTCTAGGTGTTAAAACAAGACAAAAAGAAGTAAGTTCTATGAGGGCTCTTACCAGAAGCCTAGGGAGGTCCGGGCGCTGTTGCTGCAACACAAATAGAAACACAGTAGAGACCTATCAGGGCCTTGACAAAAGAAACAAAACTCGGACATGTCACACGGGCAGCCTGCGTCCCACACCTCAACAGGCGTCCACTCCACTCAATCAACCACTTGACAATATCAAACAAACATACACTCAGGGCTCACTTAATAAACGCATTTCCCAACAAATAGCATTATATAACATTTACAGTAACATCATTTCTTAACATAATCGATTTCTTTTTAATAAATTAAAAAAACTTTTTCAACTCCTTAAAAAATGAAATTACAATTCTTAAATGAGTTTAAAGTGGAATTGAAAAAAATAAATGGGTAAAATGTGCAAACAGATTAAAGAAAGAAATTAATGAGGTTAAATGAAAAAAAAAACGAAATGGTAGGATGGGATAAGGGTGGAATGGAATTGGATCTTTATTGGGATAATCAAGAGTTATCAGAGAGGATTAGCGGTGGTGGCTGGGTGGTTAGCTAATTAGCATTCCTAGGCTGGAGGCTGAAAATTAACACCGAGCGAAGCGGCTAATGAAAACCCAGGCACTTGGGTAGCGGCGAACCGAGCACCCGCATCCTCATTGTAGTACCTCTGTATACAAATTACTACTATCATTCATACCGGATATTTTACAAAAGGCTACAGGTATTATCGGGACATGATTAATTCATCGTCCATCTCAGCGCTTCACTCTGAAATCAGCATCTTATTCCATAGATGTTTCAGTATTCTTAATGAATAGTACTTATGCCGCACCGTTAACAGAGGCTAAAACTTGTATTCATCGCAATTAATACATTGAAATCAGCTTTTACCTTCTTGGTTTTGAGCATTACTGCACATAGCAAGGTTGCGGAGGTAAGCTTGCTTGCTATGTCACAAGACCATGTGTTCAAACAGTTACCTTGAGCCTTCTTGGCTAGAAATGATTTTATATGGCTCATTACATCAGAGGGCGTTGATTTCGTTTTTTTTAATGACTAAAAATAATGTACGAGTGAAAACAACTATCTTACTGAAATCAAACCAGTAAAGTTTTAGGGTTGTTAAAACATTACAATTGCATATAAATTCAAAATTAAAATTGAAAATTATGGAGAAAGTGTTAATATAAGTAAGTTCTATTATAACGCATTCAGAAATTTTATTTATAACCATATTAACCCGAACAAGACAATATGTTCGAAAAGCCTTCTTTTGTTAATAGAATTTATGAAGAAGTTTTCAAAATTTCCAATAATATGTAAATACCACATAGTTACTGACTACATGCCGAGGAGAATTGAAATGATTAGTGATACGATATTGATTTCATCCCTGTCAATGCTTGATGAAGTAGACAAAGGTATTGGAAACAATTGAAAAGCAATTGAAGTAGAGCATTCTAGAGTGAGTGAGGAAGAGGACAGTGGGTGTTGGCATGTAGCAGACGCGGCAGAGATGTAAGGACCTTATTGACACGGCACTTGTGTTGATGCAGCGCACAGCTGCAATAACAACAGCCAAGGCGGGCATTGTGTGAGCACAGATTCTCTTGGTATCGACTGGGGAGGGCTTCAAGGACCCTGGGGAGCGACCCTTGGGCTTGCTGGCAGGGAGCCACAATGCGGCCCTCGAGCACCCTTCACCCTCCCTTTAATTGCTTGTATAGTACGCTACCACTCTCCTAACTCTACCGCACTCTAACAAAGTGCAGTTCATCTCCTACACAACAATTATATTTTCAATCAACTTCTGCCAATTCATTGCCACTTACTTCTAACAATTTGTGAAGATCAACTTTTTATCATTTTGGTTAAAAGTAAAATGAAAATTCACTGAGGATCACTGGAATGATTAAAATTAACACTTCTCAAATTACAGAAAAGCTGTACTTTTTTTTTAGTTATTTTAATACATAGTTGAATTAGTGCAACATTCGAGATATTTCCTCATGCCGTGAACGTGTGAACATCAGAAGAAAATTACTTTGAGAACTTACTATCTGACTAGGAACGAAAAAATGAAGTAATTCTCTACATTGAATTTAAATTGACTTGGCATTAACAGATTTCATTGGCTTGTGTATTAGTTTCTATACCTATCATTAGAACGTTCCAAAATAAGTAATGTTAATAAATGTTAGGCGGGACATAACTGGAAAGTTAAGGAAAGCGCTAATTTAGGTAAGAGTACGCAGTAGCAGAGCCTGATGGCCGGTCATTGCGCAATTGAATCTAAACATGCCAGCAGATGTTTGAAGATGCTGTTTCCGCGCACTTAGTCCGGCAGGTAAGAGCGTGTCGACACGCTATCAGATCTGCCTCCCCTCTCCAGCAATCCCTAACGGTTGCTACGTTTTCTTTTGAAGATACAAGGGTCGACCCTTCATACCTACCAACATATACTGCTCTCAAGTATCAAAATTCATCCATTTTTTCAATCGTGATTAAAATTCTTTCAATTATGCCTTGTAAAAGTAATTCCATGGGATTAAATAAGGAGTAATTCACCTGTTTTATTACGGAACATAAAAAAGTGTAGGAACATCTAGTGAGCAAAACTGAAGAACGATAACTCACTGCATTTAAAATACAAAAAAATACTTCCCCAAGAGTCAAAAAATGCCTAACAGTCAGTAAATAGTATTTTAAAGAGATAAATATTTATTCGTAAAAGGGTCTTTATGGGTAGAATATAACAGGTGTGAAGTGAAGGAAAGGTAATATTAACGGGACATTAGGGAGACAGTGTTAGCGCAAGGAAGGAGTTGGAGGTGGGCAGTTACCATAAATCAAACGATACCGAGAGGGCTTTTTAGCCTGCCAGATAGAGCGATCTCGATGGAAAGTTTTTCTCAGGATTGCGTTTATCTGAAAGAGGGACAAGGTTGGAGGAGGTAAATTGTCGTAGATGTAGCGCCGAGGAAAAACCCTGACCCCCGCCGCAACCGTTTCCACTTGGCAGCGAGACCCATGAGCCGGAAAACTAAGAACCTCCCCCTCCACCATAAAACCTTTCTTTTCACGACCCTTTCTAACTTCCTCTCCTCTTATATACTTTCATTGGACTTTTTCGTAGACCTCAAAACAAAAAAACCTTTCTGAGATAAATACTTGAATATGAAAGTCACTCTTGCATTCATAACTAATTTAAAGCCAAGTGAATTTTAATAACGCTCCATATTCAACAAATCATATCATTATCATTAACAATTCTTGTTTTAATTTAAATATCAACAACAGAATAACAACTTTTTCAGGTGATACATTTTCATCAAAGAAATTAACACTCACTAAGTTTCATTCCCAAAATTTCTTTCCTTTAATAATATTTAGTTTATAATTCAATCCCTCCCACCTCTATTTGGATCTACCAGAACGACAATTAACACTTGAAGCAAATGATTCAAGTTTCCATGTTTCCTAAAGAAAGTAAGTTCCTACTTTTGGATTCATCAAAAGCTTTTAGAAATGACCGTACATATCTTTGGCCAATGTAAATAACTGAGACAGTAATCTAAATGATGTAATGTAAACAAGAATGTAGGCTTTTAACAACTTAAAAATGGTACTTTTGATTTAATTATTTAATTTGCTTACCTTAATCATAACTTTTTTCCTTTATTTATTTATTTCTCATATTTCCTAATTTAATTTAATTATAAGTCGATTCCTGTCTACCTTATTTTCTCTGACTGGGCGCGTACGCGGCAACATTGTTGGTCTCCAACCGTCTCTGGACCAGTGCACTTGGGTTTCCTTCTTTTATCTCTCCTCAAGACGGTTCAAACCGAAAATTACAGACTCTAAGAGTGTATTTTTAATTTCTCTATCTATCTGTATGTACACTGAACTATATTTGTCCGTTTAGGATCGTATTTTCATCGAATAAGTACATATATATATAAAGATTTCACATAAACACGTGAAATGACAATCAATGATCAAACCACAATATGAAAATGGGAAAACAAGACTAAGATCTTTCAACCGTAGTAAATCAAAAACTCAGTTGGGTTTTTGACTCTGACGAAGACCGCTTGTTACGGTTCAAAGATCTTAGTCTTGTCCTATTTTCTTATTTTGGTTTGATCAAATAAGATATTTTATTTGATTGTTATTTCACGTGTTTATGTGAAATCTTTATATATATATTGCATGTTTTGATTTTGAGGGCTAGGTCATATAAAAGAAAATAAACTCCTTCCTAGGCCAACGTTTCGATGTATTTGTACATCATCATTTTCAGGGTTAAAATTAGAGTAAGAACTACAATACAAACAATCTACAACCAACATAATTGGTAAATGTGTTATGTAATGTTTTGGTAAATGTATTTTAGTTCTTACTCTAATTTTAGCCCTGAAAATGATGTACAAATACATCGAAAAGTTGGCCTAGGAAGGAGTTTATTTTCTTTTATATGACCTAGCCCTCAAAAACAAAACATACAATAGAATAGAAGAGGTCAAGAATAATTTTTTGAGAATGTATATATATATATATATATATATATATATATATATACTTTTTCGATGAAAATACGATCCGAAAAGGACAAATACAGTTCAATGTACATAAACAAACATAGACCACCGGTTGGGTCTGCAACCGTCTCTGTACCAGTGCGCTTGGTTTCCCTCTCTTATCTTTCCTGAAGACGGTTCAACCAAAAATTAGAGACTGTAAGTGTGTGTTTTTAATTTCTCTATGTTTCTTTATGTACATTGAACTATATATATATAATCTAGAATTTACAAATGAACACACAGAAATGAAATGAAATAATATAATTTTATATAATATATATACATATATATATATTGAAATTGAAATGTATACAACAGAAATCTTTACTTTTGGGATTTACAAAGCAAATTGGTTTACTTTGGAAGGCAAGTTTTGAAATGCTGAGTTGGTTTCACTGTATGTTCAGAGTACGTAACTTTGAGAGGCTTCGGCAAGCAATAGGATTAACACAACAAAATGAACAAGTAGAACCGAGTAAGCATTATGTCATGCAACAACCTTAAATCTGAATAGGAAATTAGGAGAGGAAATATATTAATTGAGGGAAAGATAATTGGAACTTGAGTTAGAGAATGTTTACACAAGTAGTAGACATGAATTCTTGGGGAATGAAATTGGTTCATCACCGCTTATGCCCATAGATGGAGAGGAAAACAATGAAGCTGACAGAGGAAGAGGATGAAATTAGAAGGGAACTGCTAATTCCTCTAAAAACGGACGGAAGTGTAAATATTGTAGAAGCTGGTAGAGTCTCGATAATTACTGGCAGCATTAGCACCTGCTGCATCGCTAACAACCTAAAACAGGAACAATATTTGTTCTGAACAGAAAGCCTTGAGAGGAACACTACCTTGCTTACTCACCTATCCAACAAGGCGCACCAACGAATCGAGCAAACATCTTTTTGTATGGAGCAAGCAGAACTCTTCGGATACCACTTTACAACATAACGCTTTTCTCAAACAGCAAACCTTAGTATGTTGCTACTTTAAAAATCCTTATTCAGTAGTTAGTAAAATGTAACAAAACAGTAACAGGTTACAAAAGTTAACCGAAGGGATCAGACTGTAACGTGGCAGCCCCACAACTGAAATGGGTGTCGATTAATGAATATGCCACGTTTTCCACCATTTTATCCACACTGAACCATTCCATGCTTTACCCAAAGCAATATTTGGCTGTGATGTCCTATTGGCCGGTATATTAGATTCCTCTCGTTGGTATTCTTTACCAGCTCTCGATCACCAAATCCTCCTTCCTGTCATTTTGTTTGAATACCCACTCTTCAAGACGGTAAATCACTTAACTATAAGGTAGAAATGTCGTTGATATCATTGGTAGAATTCGACTTGCGGTTCTTTCATTAGCTGACGAAAATATATTATCAAGAAGATATATTATATGTATATATCTCAATTTCAATATATATATATATACCTATAAAAAGATTTCACATAAACACATGAAACAACAATCAATGATCAAACCACAATAAGAAATGGGAAAACAAGACTAAGATCTTTCAACCGTAACAAGCGGTCTTCGTCAGAGTCAAAAACCCAACGTCAGTTGGGTTTTTGACTCTGACGAAGACCGCTTGTTACGGTTGAAAGATCTTAGTCTTGTTTTCCCATTTCTTATTGTGGTTTGATCATATATATATACCATATAGATAAATCGATATTAATTGATTACATTTCTGTGTGTTCTATTGAAAATTCTAGTATATATATATATTTTCGATGAAAATACGAAATATAAACATCGTCATGTTTCAATATTTACGCTTAAGTGATTTCTAAACTATATGTATTCATTAAGCAAGCTAATGAAGAAGCATGAAAAGACTGGACTTCATCATAAACAAGTGGAGAGGCTTTAAACTAGAGCTGTGGAATCGATACACTGAACTACCAATTCTAACTATGAATTGGATTTATCATTTTTGAGCGCCCGACTACGACCTGTAAGCTTAATAGTCTGCACACTGTACTAAAGTCCATAATAATGACCTTAATTCCTGTATTCTACAATGATTAGTGATCATTGCCGTGTGTTTACTCTATCACTCTATGACACTGTGGACCCAGCGTTCTAAGGATCATTCCTCTACGCTCAAAATATTATCGGTTACCACAGTAGTCATACGAACACTATAAGAATATATGTAAACAATATGTTGATTAAAAGTATATCTAAAGTGCTTATTAAAATCATGTCAACCATTGCAGAAGTACCAACCTTCCCAATATTTAACTACATTCCACTTACACTACTAGCAGTGTTGCTAGTCCATCAGGTATGCTACTGTGTACTAAAGAGAACTTGCTGTCTATAACATACTATTTCAAACGTTTTATTAGGTTAACATTACGAAGAAATAGTTATAAACATTACAATAGTCGAAATAGTCTAACTGTAAAAACTCCATCTGGGATTCACCTCCGTAAGTATACATATTACACAAGCGAATCCAAAGTCACACCAAAATTCAATGCCACTATCACCACAGCCCTGGCTTAAATCAATTAACTGATAAGAAATATAGAGTAAATTTACAGCAAGTGGTCAGCTAATGAAAGAACCGCAAGTCGAATTCTACCAATGATATCAACGACATTTCTACCTTATAGTTAAGTGATTTACCGTCTTGAAGAGTGGGTATTCAAACAAAATGACAGGAAGGAGAATTTGGTGATCGAGAGCTGGTAAAGAATACCAACGAGAGGAATCTAATATACCGGCCAATAGGACATCACAGCCAAATATTGCTTTGGGTAAAGCATGGAATGGTTCAGTGTTGATAAAATGGTGGAAAACGTGGCATATTCATTAATCGACACCCATTTCAGTTGTGGGGCTGCCACGTTACTGACCAAGAGTAAATATAAAGCAACAGAAACAAAAACATAAAAATTGGACGAATGCATACAAATTGTATTTGATTTTCAATGCTGCCACGAAAGGCCGCACCTGTTTTCCTTTTCGTCAAACAGAGCTGATCAAAGTTTGAAATCAGTTTGAAAATGTAATATTTGTTGTAATAACAACAGTCAATTGTAATAGCGAAACAGCTGTTGCCAAATTAGAGGGTTCTATAATTCACTATTCCAAAAAAAAATTGAGTCTAAGTTGCACAAAGCGGGCATAATGCTTACTCTTTCAAGATAACATGCAAATTACACTCACAATAGACCATAAAAATGATAACAGGAGCTTTTGTAATCACGAAGGGAATTTTTCTGTAGGCTTGGAGTTAAATCGGTCAGTTACGTGGAACTTTACCTGCAATTATCATTAAAGTGGCAGTTGAGGTGGGTAATGCGTCCGACACAGAGGCAAGACCAAATTAAAGCGACTGCAGTGGAGGCGAAGTTGAGTGTTTTAATTTTGGGGTGGCTTGTCTATCGCTGTTCCATCGGCCATTATGGCCAGTATAAATTTTCCTACATGACCTGTTGAGATGGTTATCGCATGCACGCTCGCCCCAACTTGTTTGCTCTAACCCTTCTACTCACTTAGCATCAAACTAACCCTATTGATTTTTCTCTTTGATAGTTTCGTTGATTTATTTTTATCTGCTTCAGAAGTGAATTTCTAAATTAGTGCCTGCTACCCAAGCACGCACTACTATAATAACGAAGTTAGTCATTTCGATTTAAGACAGTCGACCGTGCTTGCCATTACATCAGCTGGATCTGATGGCCAATTTCCATATTGGACAAAAAACAATGAATATTTATATGAACTACTCACCAACCTCTCCCAAGTAACAAAGCGATTCCTTTAATTATTTTTAAAAGTCACTTTATTAAAAGACTAGTTATCATTAGCATATGATATTGTTTAAAAATATTTCAGGCATTTAATAATACAAACAAAATCACAGTGAATAATTCTGCCTTGAGTGTTTTTTCTCCTCATTGGAATACCACGATAAAATCAAGACTCTACACATACAGAGTTTATTAGTTATAATGAACTTCTTAAGTACGCATAAACACAGGTTTGACCCGGTTAAGAACATAGATATCCTTAACTTTAAATAAGTTTGTTCAACATTTCTTGAGATTCCGGTTCTAGAAGCCTTTGAAATAAAATAAATTGCCACACTCCAATGTAATATTGCCACAACTCTATTCTTCGTATACCAACGAACAAATCCCGATAGATGCTAAATTATTAAGACAAGCTTTAAATTGCTGTTTAACATACCACCTGCCATATACAATCCCTTATCATACATTACCCATCTTCCTCTCAAGGCAGCAGCGCACTTATTATTTAGTTTAAACCATTGTAGTTTTTGTTATCCTGTTAAAGACATTGTTATTATTGCTTTTTTATTTCTGATTAACCTAAAAATGAAGTAAAGTGACAGACACGCTTAGTTTTCTAATATACTCTTTTATGTAGAGTCTTGATTTTCAAAGTGCTGCTCCAATTATCAGTAAATACCACACAATAAATTATTGCCGTACTTATACTGAAGGTTTTTCCTATTTGGACTGTTTTTCTGACTATTATTTCAATAAAAAATCACACACTTCTGAGTCTTGAATTTTAAACTATTCATAAAAACTAATTTCGATGAAGAACTGGTTATGTTTAAGATTATATCATTAAAAGTTACTAAAAAGACAAAGAAATTTTAAAAAATCCCTAAGCATTTTACTTTTCAAAAGTGCAATCTGTTGTTTCGAGCTTTATTTATTTAAGTTTAATGATGACTCTGATGTCGACCAATTCTCGATTTGTTTTATAAATAGTTTCAAGTGTAGGATTGCCCATGATACAGGACTGATTTACAGTAGTTTGATCATGACATTAGAGAAATTTCCTGGGATGTCCAAGGAACATTATTATTAAAAACTATAGCTTTCAAAAAATACTTAGTAAAAAATACTATCTTTTAAGCAATAGTGAACATACAGAAATGTATAAGAATGACTTTATTATAACTGATACGAAAACATTAGGACTGTGCTTCTGTAATAATATAATAACAGGCATTATTTCACATCCTTGGGAAAATGTAGGAACAATAGAAAACAACAGATCTGAATAAGGTCGAGAAAGAATGTTTTTAAAACTGAATAAAAGCTTATCTGGAAAGAAGGAAGAAATACGAAACTTTTTGAATTTGAGAATTAGATTAGCGAAAGAACGCCAAGAAACGTATGAAAAGAAATATATAGAATATTGATAAGCTTTATCAGAGAACTAAATTAAGAAGGCTGTAAATATATATGACTAATATTCACTGACTGCAAGTTCTAAAACAAGGTCGGTTATATATATACTTACAGCCTGTAATTTTCACTTTAACAATCATCAGTAAAGAAGAGAGTGAGAAACAAAACATTAAACGCACTCTCTTCTCTCCTGATGACGGTTAAACAAAAAAATTAGAAACTATAAGTATATATCTATTATTGTTTACCTTTTAACATTTGTCCTTATTGGGATCGATTTCATGAAGGTAATATATATAAATGAGATATGTGTGTGCATCATTCTTGCTATCTTAAGAGCTTCAAAAGAAGAACACAGCCCAATGCCAGATCAGATGCCAGACTCAATGTTTAGTTTTAAACTTGTATGATTAGATGACTATTTAATTTTATTATTTTTTAATTCATTATTCTTCTGCCTAATCTAACCCAATAGGGTTCCACTGTAGTTCTACTCTATCTGACAGCTGATGTATCATTTGAATAGTTTATATATATTTCAACAAGAAATGACAATAATAAATGGGTCGAAATCATGCGAACAAGTAACTGGTCTTCGTAACAGACATATCATGGGTGGACATTTCGGTTATTTATAAAAATTCAAAATTTTAATATATAACTATAACTTATTTTAAAATATAACAATTTGAAAGTTTACTCTCAATTATGCTCTTGATTAAGTAATTTAATTTTAAAAAAAATTGAAATAGAGAAGAGAGAAATTAAAAAAACGTTGTCTCTTCGCAAATGTGCGTTCTTGTACCCTGTGTTGGGAACTGATGTCCACACTTCATGTCCATCAGTTGACTCCACACAGTACCGAGAGCTTAGTCTGCTGTGGTCTATCTCGCAGTCTATAGCAAGCATGGGCAACTGCTTTACTTCTATATTATGTAATTAAGTATCAGGGATTAGTTTGACAAAACACCAAGCCCAGTTTTGTCGTATTGAACAATCAATGTCACAATAATAAATACTAATCCAGAAGTGTAACACTGGGACCTCTTTAAAAACTGTTGGCTTTGCAACACCAAGTGGAAGAAATATATTATTTACAAGGTAGGGTGTTGCCGCTGTAGAGGGAGTTTGTTTGTGTTCTGCCGGGTCAAGTGAATCAAACTTGTTCAAACAAACCGGTGCACTTTAAGCGAGTCGGCAATGAGCTACGCACTCCGGATTTATTTTGAAACGCTGCTGGCTGAATAAATATTGGCCAAACGTGCCTCTCCGTCTTGCCTCTCGCTGGCATAATTTATTCCCTGCTTTAATAAGCCTCTAGACTAAACTTCGTTTTCAATGAATCGTAAGTAATCTCAGTACTAACTCCTCTCTTTGTTACTTCTTTACTCAATTCATCAGTAAACATTTAAAATTGTTTGACTATCAAATTTGAATTTATTCCCACTTCCTAAATCTTTTGAACCTAAAGAACTGTAAGTGTCTTCGGAGTGCTCAGTTATTTAAATTTACTCTCAATAAATGAAACCACTACATAGACCACAGCATAACCAGAAACCGGACAATTACAAATTCATATAAGCTGTCTGAGAAAATACCATGCCACAAAAAATTCTGAACCAAAACTATTTGTAAATAGATCATTAATCAATTAACTAATTACATATTATTATTCCTTAGAGACATATCTATAAAATAAAATCTTACTGTCTCGTATCTCTTATAAACATATTACAGCGATTTACTTATCAATTTATTTATAATATATTTAAAAAGAACAAAAAAAATATTTAAGAAGGGATTGATTTGATTTGCGATGCAATTCTCTGAAGTTACACTGATAGAGTAATTATTAACAGGAAATTAAAAAGGGTAAGTCATTTCCATATCAGGGAAGAAACTTGCAAGAGTATTTTAAAGGAATGCAAATAGGAAGTTTAATAAGGGTAGTTTAAAGAAGCATTAGCGGGTGGATAAGCTTGATGGAGTTTACAATAATAAGGGAGGATAAATAATGGGAAATGCGGGGTAAAATTGGAATAGGGAGAGTGTGGATTAAGCACTGGAGGGAGCCAGTGTAATTAGTACTGTAAACAGGGGCGGCTTTAGTGAGTAAGCCTGTTAAACAAGGGTGTCTTACCACCCCACCCTTAAAAAAGAGTAACGTTAAAAATAAAGAGCGGAGGAGGGAGGTCGTTAGGCTCTCTCCGGCGCTTTGGTTAGTCACCACCATCATCTCTGGATAACAGCTCATCACCAGCACACTGGCTAGGACCCCAGTACTCTCATAGTAATATAAGGACACTGAAGTTTGTTAACCTTCAGATGCTCTGACTTATACACCCCAGACGTTCTGATTAGCACGCAATCAGACGCTCTATTACGCAACACAATCTGATTAGTACACTTCCCAACTCTATTCTGATTATTACAAAACACAATCTGATTAGCACACTTCCCAACTCTATTCTAACTATTACACTACCACACTCTGATTAGTACACTTCCCTACTCTCTCCGAACTCACTATTTCACAACCACACTCTGATAAGTACACTTCCCTATTCTCTCCGAACTCACTATTTCACAGCACACTCTGATTAGTACACTTCCCTATTCTCAATCCTGACTCACACTACACACACTCTGATTAGTACACTTCCCTACTTCTCCAATCTGACTACTACACTAACCACACTCTGATTAGTACACTTCCCTACTCTCTCCGAACTCACTATTCACAACACACTCTGATCAGTACACTTCCCTACTCTCTCCGAACTCACTATTTCACAGTCACACTCTGATCAGTACACTTCCCTATTCTCTCCGAACTCACTATTTCACAGTCACACTCTGATTAGTACACTTCCCTACTATCTCCAATCTGACTACTACACTACCACACTCTGATTAGTACACTTCCATACTCTCTCCAATCTGACTACTACACTAACACATTCTGATTAGTACACTACACTTCCCTACTCTCTCCGAACTCACTATTTCACAACCACACTCTGATTAGTACACTTCCCTATTCTCTCCGAACTCACTATTTCACAGTCACACTCTGATCAGTACACTTCCCTATTCTCTCCGAACTCACTATTTCACAGTCACACTCTGATTAGTACACTTCCCTACTATCTCCAATCTGACTACTACACTACCACATTCTGATTAGTACACTTCCCTATTCTCTCCGAACTCACTATTACACAACCACACTCTGATTAGTACACTTTCCTATTCTCTCCGAACTCACTATTTCACAGCCACACTCTGATTAGTACACTTCCCTACTCTCTCCAATCTGACTACTACACTACCACACTCTGATTAGTACACTTTCCTATTCTCTCCGAACTCACTATTACACAACCACACTCTGATTAGTACACTTCCCTATTCTCTCCGAACTCACTATTTTACAGCCAAACTCTGATTAGTACACTTCCCTATTCTCTCCGAACTCACTATTTCACAGTCACACTCTGATTAGTACACTTCCCTACTCTCTCCAATCTGACTACTACACTACCACACTCTGATTAGTACACTTCCCTATTCTCTACGAACTCACTATTTCATAATCACACTTTCATTAGTACACTTCCCTACTCTCTCCGAACTCACTATTTTACAGCCAAACTCTGATTAGTACACTTCCCTACTCTCTCCAATCTGACTACTACACTAACACATTCTGATTAGTACACTTCCCTACTCTCTCCAATCTGACTACTACACTACCACACTCTGATTAGTACACTTCCCTATTCTCTACGAACTCACTATTTCATAATCACACTTTCATTAGTACACTTCCCTACTCTCTCCGAACTCACTATTTTACAGCCAAACTCTGATTAGTACACTTCCCTACTCTCTCCAATCTGACTACTACACTACCACACTCTGATTAGTACACTTCCCTACTCTCTCCAATCTGACTACTACACTACCACACTCTGATTAGTACACTTTCCTATTCTCTCCGAACTCACTATTTCACAACCACACTCTGATTAGTACACTTCCCTATTCTCTCGAACTCACTATTTTACAGCCACACTCTGAATAGTACACTTCCCTATTCTCTCCGAACTCACTATTTCACAGCCACACTCTGATTAGTACACTTCCCTACTCTCTCCAATCTGACTACTACACTACCACACTCTGATTAGTACACTTCCCTACTCTCTCCAATCTGACTACTACACTACCACACTCTGATTAGTACACTTTCCTATTCTCTCCGAACTCACTATTTCACAACCACACTCTGATTAGTACACTTCCCTATTCTCTCGAACTCACTATTTTACAGCCAAACTCTGATTAGTACACTTCCCTACTATCTCCAATCTGACTACTACACTAACACATTCTGATTAGTACACTTCCAGATTCCCTTCTGACTATTGCACTATCAGAGGCTTTGATTAGCTCAGAACCAAACTATCTACTAGTACACTGCCACACTTTCCTTCTACCTACTAGTGCAGTGCCACGCGCTGTGTTTACTGCATTACCTGAGACTCTGTTTGTCACACCCAGAACTTTTGGTAGTTAATCCTTTACAGGGCGCTCCGAATAGAACACTACCTCAAGTTCTGACTACTCCTCTATCTGATGGTATGAATAGTACACTACTTATGTTTCTGACTAGTGGACTACAAGAAGGTCTGATTAACACACTACCTGACCCTCTTGTAATAGCAGTGTAATATCACCAACAGTACATTTAACATTGTACTGATCTTGCATCTAGAATGCAATAACACTTTAAATGATACAATTCTTGTCTACTTGAAATATCATCATTCTATATTAATTTCATGCTAATACAGATTTCAATGTATACTTTCCTGTAGAAGGTCCGTTTAAGAGGCTGATAGTGTTTTGCCGAATTCATCATTAGTGCGTAGAAAAGCTATAATTATAAAGCTATCACAGAAAAGCTATTAGTTTTAACCTTCTCGATGTCACTATGAAGAAATGAACAGTGCCAAAAGGCTCAGGGAACACCCTCTTATCTGAAGTTTACCCCATGATTCCTAAGTCCCTATCAGCTACATTATGATGCTCCTCTAGAGTGGTGTTCCTCAAGGAAAGTTTTAATCTGCTTTCTGGTGATACACCGGACCTTCTACTCAAACACCACTGACCTTCAATATATTCTACAGAGAGTACTGACGGCGGATAATACTGACAATAATATTTATATATTATAATTGTATTACGTCAATTATATAATCGACAAAAAATTGTATAATTTCAATAACACAGTGGTCGAGTATCTTTTAATTTATAAGCAAAATGCCTGAAATAGAACTATTTTATATGGCTGTAAACAGTTTGCCCTTCTGTTCAACATCGGTCTACCCTTCATTAATTGCTGTAGGTCGCAAATTCTTCAAAAAAAAACATCACACTAGGAGCTTCGGAGGAAGAACGTCCTTGACTGTTGAATACGCGAAGATGTGCACAAAAAATGTAGTTATAAATTTAAAATATGAATCTTTTTTTCATATTTACTTTATATAATCTTACTTTATATTTAGTTTCCGTTGAAGACTGCTGTTTATCTACAAACACATGAATAAATAACATATGTTCAGTTATCGAGGCTACAATGATCATATTAAGGTTTTTGCATAGACAGATTATGTCATTTTTCGATCAACCAATAT
This sequence comes from Hermatobates lingyangjiaoensis, assembly GCA_026182355.1. NCBI lineage: Eukaryota > Metazoa > Arthropoda > Insecta > Hemiptera > Hermatobatidae > Hermatobates > Hermatobates lingyangjiaoensis. Next base: position 2,418,105 of record JAPFBL010000105.1, on the reverse strand, counting down.
CATCAGGTCATGTTATCGAAAAATTTCAGCAACTTGTTGATATTCGCACAAGCTTAATATATATGTAGATTTTTTACTGGCCACAATCATGATGAAGAGATATTGAGGTTAGGTTAGTTTGCAGTGCAGTCCCACGAGAGACAGAGATAGGCCGAACATTGGCTCTCTGCGATACTCCACAATCAACATTCTACAATGGAAGTCCCAAATTGTACCTAACTCAAGTGTATTTAGAGTACGGATCTTTAACGAGTACCTGACATCAGAGACACTAGGGACCGACGGTTTAACGTCCTCTACGAGGGACGACGTCGTTCTCTGATGTAGTCACCTCTCACGTGAATAAATGGAAGGTCAGGGTGGATACTGAACCCCGGCTGTGCCAGTCCAGAGGCGAGCACTCGCTAAGGAGATATTTCATACTGAAATATCTGGTCGCTTAAGGAGATATTTCATACTGAACTGTGTACTCATTAGTGTAATGGTATTTTTTATAATTATAACAATTTATTATACGAAAATTGCTATTGCATGCTACTTCTCACTAATAGCCTTTGTTATTTTTATGAATTATGAATGCTTAAAAGCCAGAATCTCTAAATGGTACAGTTTGAAACTAAAGAAACTGTAAGAATTCTTTAAATATAGCTTAAATTTCACCATTTTTGTCCTAACATGAGGTGGATTGTAGAAAGTTATACTTGAATATTTTAAATTTAATGATTTGTTAAACAAATAAAACGAGTTTAGCAGGTGAAATATAGAACAAAACATGAAGGTCTCATGGGAATAGGAGAGTGGGGAAAAGAAAAAGATTTAAGAGGTCTGAGGAATTCTTTTGACAAATAAAGGGGAAATTTACATTTTTGTGAGGAATTAATTACCGGTTGAGGAGTTGGATGCCTAAATGAAAAAGCGGGTGCAGAGGAGGGCGTCAAATAAGAGGAAACTCCTTTTAGTGGGAAAAATGAGAGGGGCAGAAGTTTAATGAGATGTAACGACGAGGGGAGCTTAATGATTTAGAAAGTTGAAAGAAAAAAGCTACAGGGATAGGAAAGATATTTCTTTTTAAATTATTCAAGAGAGAAAGAGTGTCTCCTCAAAGCACTAATTGTATTAATAACATGCAAATGAGTAGGGGACGGAGCTCTTGATTAAAAGAGATAAAAAGAGAGAGGGAGATGCTAAAAAAAGGGCAAGTAAAAAGTATAATTGAAAGAGAAAGAAAGAAGGGGAGGGGGGGACAAAGAATGACTATCCAAACAGAGCGACTTTAGGGAAGGGCAATATTAAGTTGGACTCACCCCGATGATGGCGTTGAGCTCAGTCATGGTGACCTGCTTGGCTCTATCGACGGCCGTAGCCACCTGCTGCTGGTGCTGAAACACACCGACCATTAGTGTAACAAGCATTCTACAATTAGCATTCTCCATGGGTCTCGCAAACCATTCACATTTCTATTAAGTTACTTTTATCGAGAAACACAAGAACTCATCCATAAAAGAGGGCTCTCTGCCTCTAAATTCAAAGAAATGTTATACAGTGACACTTTCATCAAGTCAATGATAGGCAATGTTAAACAAAAGCTCCACATCCTACTACTGCCATAACATCGATATCTTTTCAAACCAACAATTTCTCTGACTTATACCATCCTTACAACAGACTGCACGTTACTTTGAGGAAATTTTGCAACAACCTGTCATTTTTCAGAAAATTTACGAAATGTAGAAACGAGAATAACTGTTTTTCAAAAATTTTGGCATCTTGACAATCGGTAGCACATGTTTTGACTTCCCTAAAAGGAGTGACTTTATGAATTATCATACCTGAAAATCTCTAGAACATTGATTTCTTGAAGGAATATAGCCATTAAAATCAAAAGGATGGTTACCATTTTCTAAATATTTTAATACGACATTCATTTGTAAATGGTTTACTATTATTACCTGAGCTGACGTTGCGAATTAGATTTAAATCACTCTATTTATATTTTAAGAACAGAGATGCTCTAACAAAAACATCACTTGTCATACAAACAAACAATGACTTCAGTTTTCTACTTAACATGTTCAGAATTGACACAATGAAGCCTACTAAATATTACACGGATGGATATATAAGGCTATCCATTTCCTGTTACAAATTATTTAAAAACAAATCGGGACAATTTTTACATAATTATTCAGTTAACAACATCCTACGGTTTCTATTATATTCTTCAAAAGCGACTTCAGTGGGGCTACATTATGCACAACCGCTTAGAGCTGAAATACACACCTGTAAAATATTAAGCTCATTTTTGTTTAAAGAAATCACACAACAGTTGTTTTTAACTTAAACAACACTTTTTATGTTCGTTGAATAACAAAGTTCGTCACTGTTTAACACATTTAGCATTGTTCACTATAATCCTTAAAAATAATTTCAACAAAACTATAACTATTTATTCTTTTATGTATGATTAAATAAATTATTTTAATAGTTCATATTATTAATTGTCCAATTAAATAATTAAGCCTTATTCTCTGTTTTTAGCAAACTTAATTAAGTTCCAAGAAAGAAAAAGAAATGAAAAATACGATGATAGGCACTTCATGGCTAGAAAAGTAAGACCGAAGAGGTTTTGGAATGATATTTCAAGAAAATATAATATCGTAGGAGAACATGAAATCTATATAACTTCACTGGTACATTATTAGCTGGACAATTAATAATGTTTATTACTACGGAGTTAAATATTCTAAAAAAAGAAAAGATATGTTGGAGTAGCGCTTACCTCATTTGATAGAAATGGAAGTATCTGCGCAATAATGGCGTTTAACCTTTTTGCAATTTCAGTCTGAAACAGAGAAGAAAAGGATTAGCAGGGAGAACACTGGTTTGACCTGCAGCTCGCACTCTCACGGGTAAAGGTGTTCACTTGAATTCATTCGACACACCACTGCCCAACCGGTCCCTGTCGGTACACCTCCACAACATAAACACTTCAATTCTGCCTCCAACATGTCCATGTTGTCTAATGTGTTGTCACCACACATGTCCATGTTGTCTAATCACCCTTGCTACTGTACCACGATTAACAAAAGACGATTATAAAAGTCTTTTTTTATACTTTTACTGTTTTCTTAATTCATTTCACTATTCTCATCTTTAGTGAATAATTTAACTTGTTTGACAATAAAAAAAAAAAATCAACTTCTTAAGAGAGGTAATTTGGAGAAAAAAAAGGACTTCAATTTTTTTGGCGAAGTTTAGTTTCCAATGACCAGCTGTAGACCAAGACCTAAGGTCTCATGGTCATCTACGAACCAAACTTTCTATAGACTAAGTAAGGTCTCACATGCTTTGACCAAAATTCTTGAAGGTCAAAGAGCATGTGCTGATGAGTGCCATGAGCTTTTAAGTTTGAGTAATATCTGCACTGGTGAAGTCCACATACTTGGTGGAAGGAGGATTCAGTAATGAAAATTAACCAAGAAGGAGAAATCCCCACTTAATGTGAAAGTCCACTCAAACATCAATGTCCTGCTAAGGCTAAATAAACACATTCCTCTCTTTACATTATAAAATAAATAGAGGAATGATTCATTTGACTTTCGTCATAAAATCAAATAAAAGTATGTACTTTTTCATAAGTTTACTTTGCCTATTCTTTTACAAGGTTCATCATCATTAATATTATTTTCTATCAGTGGAGTTTTCCTATATTCTGGTTGTGAACACAGTTCGGGTCGGTAAAAATGATTACTATTTTGTTGATTTCTTTTTGTATGACTTCATCCTTCCTCACATAACATAATTCTATTTAATTCTAATTGTATAGTTCATAACAGCATTCAGTTTAAACTATTGTTCAAAATAAATTTATGCTCCCTTTAGTTTTTGCGAATAATCAACTAGTTTTTTATGGTATTTAGATTGTTATTAGATTTTCAGCATTAAATTCCAATTATAATTATAAAATTGAAATGATTTTAAAACAAACTTATTTCCTGTAACTTTCTCGATGATGCACAGATTGATACTTGATCCTACACTAGACTATATAACCTGTTTGGGCATGGTCAACTGGCATATGATCCACAGTCAAGGGATTCAACTGGCAGAAGGACCCTTGGTACTCTTAGGTCTGCTTTCAATCATCAAGTATTAGTATAGAAAGTATAGGTAATCGAGTGTTTACAGCAGACAATTGTAATTATCTGCTGACTATAAATTTTATAGTGGGAGGCGGAATCCTAAACCGCTGGACACCACACTAATATAATGACATGAATAAAGTTGTGTCAGGTCTGTAGCACTGAGAATTTGCAATATTAGCATAAGAAATATACGACTATTGTGTGTCGTGATTCATGACTTGTGTAACTTGAATGAATCTTCATTTTAACATTAGAGATTTGGTAGAGGAAAGGAGGAGTGAGGTGTATTTGTTTGCCCTGGCAGGGTAAGAATGTGAGGAAAACAAGGTCGTTACTAGTTAACAAGGGGGGCGAGCGTGTGAAGTCGAGCAGTACGGGGGGGTGGGAATTTTTTATTCCCTGTAAATGAAGGAGAAAAATGCATGGGAGGTGAGGGTGGCAGTGTTTTTGTGCGGGTAAGAGTTTTTCATGGAGGGAGGGTTCGTGGCTAGAGGCAATTTGTCCAACACACGCACGCCAACTGCCCCATTAATTATTGCCACACTGGCCCTCCTATCCAAACCACCCGCATCCACTCCATCCAATCCAATCCCATATCCATTACTCGCCGCTTTAATTGATTCCCGCGCGCCCTATCTCTACCCTTAATGAAAATATACCCTTCTACCACCCGAAACCAAAACAAATCCCACGTGATAAACCCCCAATTATCTTTGTTATTGACCTTTCTCTCGCCACCATAATTATAAATATAAGTGTGTATGAGAACTTCATCCCGTCACTTCATCAAGTGACCTACTTACTGCCTTCCACTCCACAACTTTATATAGCTAACAATGTTTCTAATTAACTTCAACTAAAACAAAGTTAATATTTCCAGCGTTGCATAACTGAATTCCATTTTGCATTGAAAAGTCTCGAGAACGAGTTTGGAAGTTAATTGCTGACCAGGAGTTGAGTGGACTGGCCTGACGGTTCGTTACAGTGGGCAGCTGACTAATGTATTGGGGGATTAGAACATTCAGCTTTTATTAAATGCTTATAATGAATACATTCGAATCAATCACGCTCAATTAGCAATTCCTTGGTAATCTTTTAGATTAACATACTATCCATCAGTCCTTGAATAAATCCATATCATTATTTCCAACTCATTTGAATTTTCCAGTGCAACTATTTAATGGCGATGAAGTCCAACGAACATTAATTCTTTTTTTTTTTATAAAAAAAAATTCTAATGACTTCTGTATTGAAAATCATTAAATCATTAATCAGAAAACCAAACAAAAATAAAGAGGGGCTATTTGTGATGTTTGAGATGATTACTGCAGCGATATCTTTCCCTATCTTAACAGAGATTCACACTTACAATCCCTAATTCTATATTCAACTATTCCACTCCATATAACCTGAGGAGTATTCAGGATATATTTATTTGCATATTAAAGAAAAAGAAGAAATTATTTCCATTCTTTTACACTTACAATATATTACACTCTTTTACAAATTATCCCTTTTAAGGGACCACACAATCAAAATTTCCCCGGGCATCCCTAGACCTCAGTATACCCGTACTTGTCACTCTCCTTACTGGCACTGCAAATAAAATGGAGTTAGTGTCTAGTCAAAAGAGGCTAGTAGGGTAATATCGGTACACCTCTGTGGAGTTGTTAAAACAGTGTTACAGGCACTCACGTAATAATGACTTCACTGCAGTCCCACGTTTTTTTTCAACATCATAACTTTTTACTTTTGAGTTAATATGGTCGGTATGTTCACGATGAAAACTTATATTTCAGGACAGGATTGTCAATCAGAAATAACAGATATTCGATACTCATTAATATCTTAGTGCTGCATTTACCAACAAGCAAAGAATTACTTAAACTTTCTTTAAGTACATTCTTAATTTGTTAAAACAAACATTACTTTAAGTTAAATGAATTTAACATGGGGTGATTTTAAATTTAATAATATGCCTTGAATTACTAGACAGTAAATGCGACTTAACTGAATGGAGTAAAGATGATGTTATTCATGCAGGGATTAGTTATACAATTTATATAAACCTTTACTTAAAAGAGGTTGATAAAATATAGCGGAAAGAAGTAAGTAGTGGTGAGGGATTAAAGGTGAGGCCTGATAAGGCGTTTTAGACAAGAGGGTGTGTAATGGGCTGGAAGGTGGATGAAGAAGCTGTGTGAAATATTTCATTAATCAAAGTTAGTTTTGGGGCGTCGGCAGGGTGCTAAATATTCATACCGGTTAGCCCCACTTACACAGGTCGATACTACAGCCTTCTGTCTCCCACCTCTGACATATTCTAAATAAATTGGCACCTGACTCCACAGCTTCCTCTCCCAGTCCAAAGGCTAATTTTCCTACCCGAATAAATCATGACTCGAGTTAAACTTTGTCAACCTCACCCCTCTTGCCCACCGCACTGTCAACCTCTCAGCCTAGGCGCCTTATTGCTTTTCATAACCAACCATCAGCAACTATCTAGTCCAAGTTTAGATGAAATGGTCTTTGATCATGCTCCACCCTGTAACATGGCAGGAATTCATCTTCATCCAGCTATTTACAGACAGCTAGAATTAGCTGTTGTTATTAACTGAGAAATAACAAACATATACCATAAACCTGTATAAAAGAACAAACGTAAAACAGATTACAAAAACTCACCACTACTAAATATAACTGCCTCGTTATCAGGGAGAAAGATGTGTCACTCTGAAGACAAGTGACGACTCTCTTGTCACGGGGTGCCTCACATCTTTCTACCTGATGAAATCAACAAGACCTAAGCTATCAAAATCTCAAAAACAGTAAAGTGCAAAATCGAAGTTGGCAATTGGAGATTTACTTCTGTTGGTATTTATCAGTGATGCAAATATTCTGACATGAGCATTTTATATTAATTTTTGTTTACTTCAGCTTTGCTAATGTTTTGTTCATTAGCACTTCATTAGTGCAATTACAATTATAGTTTATTCAATTGTTATACATTATTATTTTTAATTCCAGCGTATTACTTTAAATGCATAGCTATACCTTTGTCTGAATTATAATTGTCTTTATTGGATACTTTAAATTTAAAAATTCCGATTCACTCCGATCTTCTATAATACACAAATGACAAAATATGCATACCAGTAATTATACAAAAAAATGTCATCTTAATTACTATCATTTTTGTGTTATCATAATTTAGTTACAACATAACTGTAATCTAAGAAAATCATTGATTATTAAATAAAAGTAGAAACGTTACGAAATAAACTCGATACAATTATAAATATTATAAATATAACAGTTTATATTTATTATATAAATATAACTGTTATACGAACTAGAATAGTATATTGATATGCAAGAAGCTTCTAATGCTGAATGCGCTATGAGAAGAAGGGCGTGGATGATGAAGCTTGGAAGCACGTGCCAATGGACAAAGACGGCATTTCATGTGGGCCGTTTGCATCCCCTAATAAGAACTCCATGGCAGGGCTTCACAACACCCCCATATTAACTTGCCATAATTTAGGGCCCACAACATACTTCTAATGATTCTTGCTTTTCAATTTTACCAAAGATATACAGAGTTATCACGGGGAGACTAACTTCAACTGACGGTCTCCAGAACGAACTTGTATCCCAATATTCCCTTGAGCAGGGCCGCCCTTAGGAAGGTGCGGGGCCTGGGACAACTTAATCACTGCGGGGCCTCCCCCACCCACAAATTATATATATATATATATATAAATTATATTGGCTATACTTAACGATGGGTCTGTCGATTTTCGGGATTGACGGTTACGACAGTTGTTAATCTGACTTGCAGCCGGTATGACAGATTAACATATGAACAGGTCATTTGCCGTCTCACGGGGGCCAGGGCGGTTGCCCCGGTTCGCGCTAGCTAAGAGACAAGCTGCCCTTGAGGATTACGCTCTAGTAGACCCTCAATCCCAACCTAAAAAAACAGTGCATTGGATCATACATCGGAAAAGTAAAACTGTGTTCAGTGGGGAAGCGCAGCTCTCTTTGAAGTAGCCAACAACGATGGGAATGTATCCATACCAAGACAGACATGGGGGTTTAAACCACATAGGTGTGTGGTCGCTAATCCTTATCGCTTTGCCAAAGAGGAAATGATAAATGAATGCTTATAATGAGTACACGGCTGAAATGTGAGACCACTGATGAATGGATGAGCACACTGAGCGATGGACAGGTGAAGAGGAAAGATCCATAAGAGTGGAAAGCAGTGTTTTGTCCAAAATCAGGCGACCTAAAACTATTCCACACCCAATAATGCGATTATCACTCCTCTCCGTACACGTCATTTGCTCTACCGGAACATAACTCCCCTTTTTACCTCGCTTACCATAATAAAGCTGGCCAGTTTAACATAGCTAGAAATAAAAAGTCTCGGTTTTCAAATAAACTCGGATGAAACGCTAAAGTAATTAGTTTTCCCAATACTTCTGTCATGGAATCCTTATCATCAGAGATTAAATAAAAACTTACTAACATTCTAGGAATGAATGAAATTTATATTTTTATTTATTTTTTTCTCTTTAAATTGTTATTGAAACAGATGTGCTCAATATCATTTAAAATTAAATGCAATAACAGAAGAGTTTCCAGTGCTCTCATAAACTATCATAAAGTTTGACTATTATAATAGTGTGCAGCGGTCCAGACTCAAACTCACTATGAAACTCCTTTTCAATCAATTATTCAATTGCTTTATTTTATCGTAGTATTTTAGGTATTAAAGATTTTTATGAAAACATTTTTTAAACACAAGTATCACAATGACTCTTTCCGTTGAGTAACTGCAGTAAAAGTGTTACTTTATCCTGGTGTAAAGACCTAATTCTTTCTTTTTTTTAAGTTCATTATTATCCCTCAAACTTTATGACCAAATCATGTAAGCCATAATTTCCAATATATTTAGAATTATAAGAATGCAAACTGAACAACAAGAACACAAGTTTTTTTTATAAACACTTACCTACAGAGACATAAAAAAAAATGTATTCACGAGTGGTTATCCGCCAAAATCGATATTTTTTAATAATTACGGTAATTGTTATAAAGTAAAAAGGAATAATTTAAAATACTTCAGAAACTACAAAAATTACTCAAATGAGAATGTTGAACAATTAAGTTCATAATTTTCGATACAAACAAAATTAATATTTGCAAATGACGTCGATATTTGACAATATTAGTTTCATTATGGAACAAGCAAACATACACAATGCATCCAGTGTACATAAATCACGAGGTGCCTAACAGCTATCTAGTCTGTTGATGATATAGTTCAAAAGAGCAGTTATTGAGGGAAGGTCAATATTGAATTATGACTGGTAGCATACAACATAATAGACAGTCGCCATGCCTGATTGCATACTCCATCTGCTACCCTCCTCACTTAATAAAATATTTACACATCCCCAATGAGAACGAAATAAATAGTGGGCGAGAGCAGGGCGTGGGAGCAGGTTTTCACCAAACAACACTCATAACCAAACGCACCTATCTTCACCTCTGTTCTACGTCATTCCAACACAGAAACTTTCATTTCTTATAGAATTATTACTTTACTATAAATAAAGTATAGTGATCATGAATAAATTCGATTTCGATATTTTGGAGTAGGTGTGTTGGTGGGTATGTACAAAAGTTTGTTAGCACGCTACGGTCCAGAATTGTTGATGAATCAAGTTGATATTTTACAGAAAAATAGACCCCATTGTGTAGATGTGCCCTATTGTTTGGGAGTAATTATGCATAATGGGGAAAGTAACTTTTTTTTGCCAAAAACCTGTTTTTAGACAAAAATTTAGTCTAAGAAAAGAAAAATGGAAATTGTGAAAAAAATATATGGAATAAAATAATTCAAATCAATTTATATTTATAATCTTATTTTTTTTAATTCTTATTTAAAGTAAATATTTATATACAGTGGATGCAAGAACCTCGTCTTATTATTTACTTTCTGCAATACCAGGAAAATCAGCAGGCTTTAACTGTTGTAGGTTTTGGGTTTTGGAATTGTTTTGAGTTCGAGTTTCATTTAGAAAACTGCGGGAGAATAAAATACAGAATGGATAAATGGTGATATCACTTATGTTTTGATAAGCATATGGAATGTTCAATAGGAAAATCCGAAATTTTGAAAAGAATTATGCTGAAAAATGTATTTTATATTAAATTCGAGGAATGGTTTTTATCGAAGTTCTCTTTATTCAGACTCAGATCTCCCGTCCTCAAATAATGCAGTGCGAAGGGTTGCCAGGGGTAAGGGACAAGTGTCTACGCAAATATGTTTTTGTTTCCTGTCCTACAATTGTCTCACATCCTCTACAGCAAGCAGTGCTTTTAATGAGTGTCCACGACTACAGCAGCCATTAATCCTTACTGACTTCATAATAACTGTAAAAAAAGGTCATGCATTCATTCATTGATTTTTTACTTTCCACATTAAGTGTTTACATATTATTCCCATGTTAAATCGCTGAATATAATTATACTTATGATTTAAATTTTCAATATCTACATTTTCATTATTTACAATAAAGCCATTTCATGTCTTTACAACTAGGATATAATTGTTCTTTTTTTTCACTTTACCTTATTAATGCACTTAACTGTATTTATTTCGGAATAAAGTGATTTGATTTATTCTTTTGTCATTAATTTTCATAAAATGTTACTTATAAAAAGTTCATAGTGAAATTGTACTATTTATAGATAATGTGGAGAGTGAGGGACACGAAATGTATCTGTTCTCCTAGGAGGGACAGCCTAAGAGAATATATCCGAGAAGCCTAGAGCAGATGACTAAGAACAAATTTTTTTATATACAGTTTTTCACTGTTTTGTTTTGACAGTTTCTACCATTTTTCAGGATTAGTACCATTTAACATATGCACAGAAAAGACTATATATATTTACTGCTGATTTGAAAATACAAAACATATGATCCAGGCGCTCTCCAAAGCGTTATTATTGCATATCGCTGTTCAGACTGTTGTATTCACAACTCACAGATCGCCTAGGGCATTTCGTTTGCTGGTACATATGGGCTGCAGAGCTCAGAAAGTAGAAACTCGTTTGTATTTTATCTTAAATCTAGCCCGGCTTTCCTAAGACTTAACAGATTTGGTCGTCAAGGTGAAAGTGTCCTCGATTACAGCTAAAACAGAAACATCTCATTCAGTGTCACTCTCCGAATGCTACACAACATCTCTTCCTTGAAATCAATTAGTCATTCTGCAATAAGTTCCACTTAAATTTAAACCGAATAAGCTGGTTTGTCATGAGTAGCACGGACATAGCGGATAATTAACCCCTTGTCACCTCCGTTGTCTTCACAGATATTTTTAGACGCAGTCCGTCATCAATAGCAAACTAAATGATATTTTGTGTTGCAAAAAACATTCAGGCCACTCTTGATGGTGGACTCCGTTCAAAACCGTTCGATATAAAAAAGAAGATATGAAGTAAGGTGCATTATTCTCACAATAGGTGTATCAATTACTGGATAGTGAAATTTTAGTTTTCATTCCTACTGACAGGTGTTTGGCATGAACCCCACAGATTCCAAATATGTAGTTAAAATAAAAAACAATGAAACAGTGGTGTCCATTAGAATCGTTTCTTTATTTCCAGCACGCTCCTCAGACTTTCAACTTCAATGCCTCTATGGGTGGACAATACTCCTCTTTTTCCTTTTCTATCTGTTTTACGCATACTTATGCCAGGTTGACTTTACATGGGAATACTATATTTTACGTTATACAGTCTGTTAGAGTAGGCTTCACTAAAGAGTACCTGGCATTTATGGACTCGATACCAACTCTTTAGACATGGTGTGTGCAGCATTTTCAATTTGTCATAAAAAATCTAGGGTCATAACCAGGTTTTGAATCTCAAACCCTCAAGCCTAAGGGTAAGCATGTTACCACTAGACCAGATATACCCCATGCATATCAACATGTAAAACTGGGACTTCAAAACTTTTAAAAAAATAAGTCCAGTTAGTAACAAATTCAATAATTTAAGTGCGAAATATAATATTTTTTATAACAATTTGACTTAAGGTTAAATTAATGTAATGGAAGGGTATCTAGGCAAAAATAATATTTATTTTGTCAGGTGGAAAAGAATGAGTGACATGAGGTCGGCCAAAAGAACTCAGGAGGCGTCCCCTGTGGTTTGTAGAAGCAGGAAATAAATGTAAGGTGGAAAGGTAGAGATTGATGGAAGGGCGTGGGTTATCAGCGAGCGAGATTTGAGGAGGTGGCGGGAGCTGCTTTATCAGTATTGATCTCGCCCCTGGCCGTGTTTACATAATAAAGGGCGGGTGGGACACGGATGTTTCCTGGCCCTTGACTCTCCCACCCTAACAACCCTGCTCCGCCATCAACTCTCTTTCAACCCTCACTCTAACCAAAGAAACAACCCTAAACCGCTGCCTATTTAATTTCTTTCACCAAATGCCAAAGCTTCATTCTTTTAAATATATTTGGTCCAGAAATGTACTACATATTTTCTATCTTTTTAATTTACAGGAATATTAATATTTCATAGGTATAAGACATATTGTTATCTAAAAATATAAAGTGATTTGTTTTTCAATCAGTGACATTTACTTTATTTATTAACTGTTTGACTGTTGCCGATAGCCTCTGTCGGTACCCCAGGGGCTAGGGAGTAATTCCCCTCCTGTCGACCCGCTATTGAACTATTCTGGTTTATACATGAGCATTCATTCAATGGAGACGTACCTTTACAAATGAAGGGAACCAAATATTCACATCATGCAATCATATGTGATCACTTCGTAAAACAAAAAGTAATACATCTCCTTTTTTAGCTTAAATAAAATATAAGACGAAAATGTAACTACTACAATCAGTTTTTGGCAAGTGACAATACAAGCATACTGAAATATGCCAACATGAACAAAAAGAGTGTCTTTCGGATTATTTATTAAACTCTGATAAGGAATTTAAGGTAAAAAAAATGACATTAGCAAACTTCTCTGTAGATCCAAACAAACGCCTACAAAAGTCTGGTGGAGCTCCAACCAACTTGCTGCATATCAACTTGTATACCTGCCTCGACTTCGCACGGGTAACCAGACAACAAATAATCATCAATTCCACAGAGGAATTTTTGTTTAAAATACTAGTATACCTGTTTGTCATTTTTTTATTGTGAGTACCCGCGATAAATTTCAAAATGTTTTTAAATTTATTAGCTTTATTACCGTACTATTTTAAAATCTTAATAAATAAATTAAAACACAATTCCTAAGCATAGCGACCTTCCTATCGTTATTTATGGACTCTGATTTAATGACTGTTTCCATAAACATGGAGAAGATGAAGACAAAGGAAAAAACAAGGAAAGAAAATGAGAGAAAAGTGCGTGTGCCTGATGGCTTCCGGGTGACTGTTGTCCAGGGGTGCATAGTCTTCTTCAAATGACCAACATACCTTCAAAATTTTAACTGTAGTAATTGATCTTCTCCTATTATGTGTCATATGCTGTATGAAACATCGTCAGAACAATGATTCCAATTGCAATTTCTTCTTTGAATTGAAACAAAAATTGTAAATTTCGAAAGAAGGAAACTAATATGTTCTTATTAAACTACAGAATGTTGACATTTTATTAAAAAAGGTCAACAAACTACAAATATTATAAACCACTTAGAAGTGTTATTAACTTATTGTTAGAAGAACATAACAAAACCACTTTACCAAATTCATTAGGGATTGGATTTAACATTACAATATCCGTGGTACTAAAATATTTAAAGTATATATATTTAAAGGTTTCATTAACCAAAGGCTTTCTGTCCATTTCATTAACTAGTTAAACATACCGTCCTATTCTTCTTGTCAGTTTACCCTCACAAAATTTATTTGAAACTAATTTTTTGTTTGTTAATAATGAATGGTACGCTAAGCGCTGTATTAGGACTTGTGGAGGAGAGGGCAGTGGTTGGACTGCCGGTGGAGAGAAGCTCCATGGCATCTGCAAGATTAGTTGTGTTCCCTTTTCCCCCTAATTTAGTGATGAATCGTGTCGCTCTAAATGGATTTGCTCCGAGATGGTTGCAGACAGTGACACACGGACGCAGCCCGCCTAATCATATCGGCTCTCCCGCTTGTAATATTGTTATTCACTTTGCCGCCCTCCTTTGTCAGCCCAACTGTCGCCTCCCCCCCTTCCCCTTTGTCATTCTAATCTCCAGTCCTTCCATTTATTTATGCCTCTGTCCTGGTTGATTTACCACGCCCTCAGGCATATGCCCCTCAAAAAAAAAGCAACCCCTATCTCCAAAAACCATTTCCCTGATACCGCTTCATAAATTCCGTCTTTCCATCATCCCTTAACAAAACTCTCTCATTCTCTCTCTCTCTCTCATTTTTTTTTTAAGTGCCACTTGAATAAACACCACCATTTGCAACCTTATATTTATTACTCTTGTCACTGTTATTGTTTCCCTGTGAATGAATTTCTTCTTATCTACAACCGTTTTTCATTTATTATAAATTGATTCAAATCCAATTGTATTCAACTTTCAAATCACGGTCGGATTATATTTGTTAAATCCTTCGAAGAATGAATAATTTAAGGCACTAGGATACACTTTAACATTCCCCATTTAATGACAATATGGTAAAAAAATCATTATTTGTAATGGTGGGAACATTCATTCAATTAAGAAGCGTTTACTGTCCATGAATGACTGCCAAAAAACCAGCCTTTCCTTAATTTACATGGCATATGTTGTATTAAATTTCCAATAAAGAATTACAAAAGCATTGATTTTAGAAAATATTGAATAAGAACACAAGTTTCGTAAGAAAATTAAGAGCGTTCTATGTTTTGTTGTATAATATGTAATGTTTTTCTTTCTTATTTCCTTGAAACATAACAACACTATTCGGCTTCATTTGGAAATTACAGTCAAAGATTTAGATGTATAATAAAGTCGACGAATTGAAAATGAGGTCTGAAATGGTCCTTGAGGGTCGAGAAAAAGTGTGGACTGTTACAAGGGGAGAAGAAGAGCGAGAGCCATGAGGAGCAGCCCATGTTGAGATGTCCTGCAAAGAATGCCCGGACGAGTTATTTCAGGAGATTGGAACTCTTTGGAACGTGAAATTGTCAATAAAGGAGGTTTGGTGGGGCATGGGATTTTGCAGTGGCGGTGGAGGGCGAGTTGAACAGCAATTAGAGCGGAATAAAGGTCGGGGGGGCGCCATGAATGATTTCACGGAAGAGGGCAGGAGCGCAAGGCCTTCGCCCCCTCAACTTCCTGTCATCTCCCTTCAATCCAATCCATTTCAAAATACCATTTTTAAGCTCTTCTTTATGTCTCTTTTGTATTAGTAATAACTGGTGACATGCTCATTGTATTTTTATTTCATTTCAATAAGAAATGAAAGGAAAAAAACAAATCTTTAAAAAAAAAAATTAAACACATCGACAACTCTTCAGAGCAAACATGAATAATGAACACTCTTCCTTATGCTTTAACATTGAAACGATTCTTTGAATGACACTCTGATGACGTCAGTCCAATATCGGTCACTCGTGTATTCTCCTACAAATACGTAGGATTTATTAAAAATGAAAACAGCCGAATATTTGCAGTTTCCATATCTTTACCTTTTTAAATGTTCAATTGGCAATATTTGAAAAGGCAGATAGATTGAATGAGATAAAACCTCTTTCTTTCTTCTTTTCTCGCTGTCTCTCGGTCATTCTCAGGGACTCTGTCTAGTTTTCTCAATCTCTCTCACTTTCACTCCATCACTCTCCTTCATTCCCTAATACTTCGACGCCTGATGGTTTTGATCGACCACAGAAGCCTACTGCATTACATTGTTCTATTCAAGCTGAAATTAAAACAGTCCTGACTTAGGAAATGATTGTATTCATTAGCATTTAATATAATAACTTATTTTCTACTTCATCATAACCGAATAATTTTATATTTTATATAAAATAAAATAGAATGTTTTCCTTATCTCGACCATATATATTTAATACTATTTTTCTTTTTTATCCAGGTTTGGTCTAGCTTCAAAAATGCAACGCCTTTAGTCAAACATTTCGTCTATATTTGTAGCCCTGAAGATGTCTACAAATATAGACGAAACGTCAGCTTAAAGGTGTTGTATTTTTGAAGCTAGATCAAACTTCGATAAAAAAAGAGAAATAGTGTAAAATAAAATATAAAATAAAAATATAACAATAATATAATGAATAAATATATTATAATAATTACATATTTATTATAATAAAGAAATTTAATAAAAATATAAAATATATTTTTATTTTATATTTTCGGAAAAATAAAATTGGTATCATGTTGATATATTAAGTAAAATGAGAAGATTAGAGTTTAAATGCGATGGCTTGAGAAGACGATAGGCAAGTGATGGAGCCTGATGATTGCACGACTAAGAAATAAAGTCGTCCACTCGTAAGGACGAGGCACAAAGAAAGCGTGGGCGTGGGAGCTGGCAGCCGCTCGCCCAGTTATTCAGTAACTCTCCCTCCACAGTCAACTACACATCCAATGCCAATTTTTTTTCCTCTACATTTTGTTCAGCTGCAACAATTATTTCTTCTGTTGCATGATTTTGGAATGTTGCCAATCGTTAGTCTTAAAAAAAAAATTCTTTTTGTTGCATAAAACGTCCGAGTGATTCTTTTATGATTTATTTACATTGGTTCAATATATCAGCTTTTTAGCAATCATTACATTAAATTATACAAACTTACTAAATCCTCTTCCATGAAAATATGACAATTTACGAGATTAGCTGAACAATTATGTAATGCTTTCAATTATATTCACTTAAAGAAGGTCATGTGTCCTAACCATCTAAGACGTTCATGAAATTACTCTTATGCTATCTTTGAAATATTTTGATATTTTCTCAGAGGTCCAGGTATTAATTAAATTAAAGCTTCATCGTTAGTTTTGAATAATTTGTTCAATAAAACCACAAATTCATAATTAACGTTACAATAACTTTTCATCCAATACCTTATCCACCAAACTTCAATGAACGACCTTATGATCAAAGAATAACACTTTTTGATTTATTGAAAGTGTAAAAAAGAAGAAAGATTAAAAACAATATATTGTCAACGCCAAAAAGAGATAAAAATATTATATAGTGGAATTAAAATGTTTTAAAATGTAAACTTTCACTGCTGCACTTCTTTAATAAATCAATTTGGCAGATTCCAATTGAAAAAATTATACTTTTTCTTTCACATAAAGTACTAAAACAAAAAACTGTGCTTGAAAATATAATTCTAGGGCATATATTGCGATGGCACAAGCAATAGGTTTAGTTTCCATAATGTACCTCTCGTATACTACATCTTACATGAAAACAACGAAGTATTCAATATTATTTTCATTGAATTATTCAAATTGCTGTTGATAGTACAAATTTTAACAAGGTGGGTACGCAGAACTCTGTGAGTTCCACTCCGATAGTTTCCGTGAAATATCAGTGAACAAGAGTTCAGACTAAGTGCATATTTATATGTGAACTTTTTTCTAAAAGTTCAAGCCTTCACTTATTTCTCCGTTGTCCTAAGGCCGCGAAATATCAATCAAATAATATTGTTCGTGAAACGCGGGTAAAAAGAACAACCGATTGACTTGCATGAAAATTCTCCTTTCTTAAAAAGACAATTATCATAAAAGACAATTATCTTAAGAGACAGTTAAGACAAGCGAAAATCCCTTAAAAAACATATCAGAATGGAGAAATAGTACAAATAGTTTAGCAATTGACAGGGTTCATTGTTTGAGCGTAAACAAGGTGATTGAAAGAGAATTAAATGGGTTTTGAAGTTTGACAAGTGAAGTTAATGGTATGGGAAAGGATGAACTGGGACCACCCAGGATTTAGCAATGGCCTGAAGAGACTGCGTACTAGTGAGCTCAATTGACTAATTAGTTTCCGAAATGGGAATCAGCTGGGAATTAGCACGAAAATAAATATGGAATGGTTAAGTGTATAGAGGTGAGTGGGAGCAGGAGAAATGTAATTATCATGAGATTGTAGGATGCGATTAATATTAAAGATCAGATGGGTTAGAGAAACAAAATGAAAACTGCTCTCATGTAAGGAAATTTAATTATCTGAGGAGAAGGAGATGAACATAAGAGATGTGGGTGGAGGGAGGTCTTTATCCCAGTCTAGTCGCGACATAAAAGGGGGTTCTGTCGGCTAAGGATAATATTATCAGGAAACAAATTAGGCAAATCTGCGAGGCGAGTGTTTCAATTAAACTGAATTACAGTTTATGGGCTGAAGCGAGAGGGAGACGACGTGTCAGGGGGGATATCTTTGTCTCGGATCTCTCTCTCTCTCCGAGGTCGTTTTATAATTCTAACGGCAGACAGGGAAACAGTTATTAACTGGCAATTAGGAGAGAGCGAGAGAGGGCGACTCGAAAATAATTAACAGAGAAGGGAGTCAGCAAGGCGGTTACCCCTGAAAACCCATTAGCGCCTTACCTCTCCCAGCTGTAATTAATCAGCTGGCCGGTCTGACGGATTATTGTCACATTACTATGCTGTTACAAACCTCCCTCTGTTACTCTGCCAACCACAACCCCATACATCAAAACAAACAATCCTTCCATTCCCAGCAAAATTAAAAGAATTTTAATTGCAAATCAAGACACCCTAAATTTACTTTATTCATCCAGTAATCACTTGAAACATATTGCCAAACTATCTTTAAACTAGTTCAAACAAATGACTTCATGGTCACTGATGAATCATCAACATCCTGTTCACGCTTCAGTCGGAGCCTCAAACGATCCATGAACAAAGCTTCCACAAATGTGTTCACATTCAAAGACAGCGGATAAAAGCTTTCTAAAAAAAATAATAAACTCCATTACGTAATCATTTGTTTATCTGAAATTGATCAGCCATTACTAATCACGTGATTCAATAAAACAATGAGATATCCACGTGGAATTCATCAACAAATCATAATTCTATTAACAAAATGTAGAAGGGTTATCAGATATCGTGGCTTCTGATCTAAGGTAATATTCGGATATTCAGAGGTCAGCAAAATGGGAGGACGCCAAAACTGATTCTATCTTCAGATCTTGAAAAAACATTTAAACAGCAAGTGCCTTGTTTAAAATTAATTTTGAAACCTCATCAACAGAAGTCAGGTATTTTTATCTGTAGTTTTTTTAATATCTGTTTTGAATACCCTCCCTTAGTGTCTTTGTAATCTTGTTGTAACCTCTTTTGTATTTAATTTGTAGTCGCTCTCTAATGACAAACTGAAAGGTCCAGAACATATCTTTTTTTTTTATTTTTTTTTCTTTGTGGCTTTTATTTCGTTGGTCTAAATATACCTTTCAATACTACATTTAAAAAAAAAACTAATACTTCCAAAGCTCTCTTTATTATGAAAATATCTATTTTTTCGAAGGAAAGATATCTCCCTGACAAGCACATACATAATACATGCTCACTTGATCATGAGAACCTACTTTCAAGTTAGTCATCCAAATCGTAATTAAAACGAGTTCAAAAGAAAAAAATCAGAAGTTGAATAGAAATGAGGCAAGTTAAAAATGATTGGATAATATATTCAGTAACTAGAATGGATGAGAGAAAGCAAAACGATTTCCCCTTGAAAGTAATATAACCTGCTGAGTCAAAGTGCACTGAGTCAAAATGCACGTTTATTCATTCTTATAAACGTTTCAACAATAAATCACCAGCCGAAATAGACTTTAATTCAAATTAAGTGTCGTAAATATGTTCTTACCTGTTTATGCATCTCCACGTTGAGACCGTAAGACATCTCGTAATACTGAAACAGTAAAAAAAACACGAATTAACATTGCATTGCAAGAATCTTAAATGCCGTTTAAATCTCATTACCTGAAGGGAATAAAGAACTTAAAAATTAATAACTAACATAGAAAGATTTCTTTTGAAATCTTTGGTGACACAAATACCGTAGAATTCACTTTCAAGAAAAATGTGTTTCATGACGCATACATGTTTAAATGTCAAAAAAAAAAAAAAATCAAGAGTGGGCTACATTAGCTTTACTATAAGAAACCGTATTACTATCATCAAGTTAGCTTATTCAAGCTACTCAACTTATTGTTACAAACCTTTAAAGATTAATACATGTTTAATTTTCTTCTGATGAAAAAATGCTAAGTTAATCATGAATTCATTCATAGTTTTATAAAAGTCTATCATGATATAATAATTTTAGATCAATGCTATGAGCTAAATTTGTGTTCTATAGTCAGCATTTTTATGGGAAATTTCTATGATTTCAAAATGTATTATAAGTACAATAATGGACCGTCTGTTGATAAGGCTGCATTATTATGAGGTATTATCGGAATATAAACTCATTTCTTTTTTGGAATGCGCCATTATCAAGTTGATAGTAAGCGTCAACGATTAGTTTTTACTTTTCGGTGGTTATTGCTTTTAATTTATTTTATTCTTTTTAAGTGTTTAAATGGCAGATTGATCGTGTGAGAATGCTGTTGGTTGATGATAGTTCCGTGTGTATTTCAATTCTCACAATTTAAAACTTATAGTATTTTCTACTATTTCTTTAGAGAGTGGAGTAAGTGCATGCGGTATCAGATGGCATTCGGTAGAGTATGTGGTTTGGTTTACAAAGTTACTTATATCCTAAGAATATATCTTATGTTTTTATAATACAATTGGATAAATATAAAAAGAAAGCAATAACAACGTAAATATTTGAAATGTATCCAGAGTTTAACCACGTGGAACTTCAGAGTAAAAAGTTGTCGGGCAAATTAACAAATGATTCAGGCAAAATATAAACATTTCTTTGGTTGTAATGAAATCATTCATTTTTGGTCGTCTGAAAGATAAATTAAGACAAACAAATTTCTATTAATGCTTGAATCAGTAGTTTTGATATTTAACTAATAATAGATTCATTAAAGCAGAGGAGATTGGTTCATAAGACAAATTGGACTTTAGTACGAAGCGTCAAGCAAAGAGCCGAGTTGGGCAGGCTCCATCAGAGAAAAAAATGGACAGATATTAACTGCTGGCTCCACTTGGGCACCGCACGCTGACAATACCAACTTCTACCCAACCCTTTCACCTTCCATCAAATCTTTTTCCTCTAACAAAGCACTAAATATTTTTAACAGCAATTGATCCAACGCTTTTACAGTTTTGAATCCATTAAGAAAGAATAAAGAATTTTAATTTGTTCTCTAATGAACTTTCATGAGAGAGCGTCATTAAGTACGCATATAAAGGAATATCTTGCTTTGGTCAACAAGCCTACTGCATCATCAATACTCAAAAACTCGTATTACTGCGATTCAAACTATCAGGTCTTCAAACTGTAATTTTAAAACAAATTTAGGAATCCGTTTTATTGATTAACTGTGAAAAAAAAAGCCCACCCTTCTTCTAATTGCAATGTTCATATATGAAAATTATTTGTTTTTTAAAGGAAGCTGTTGATGAAATAAGACAGTTCGTGCCGACTCAAAGGGGCGCGCTCCTGCCCAGTCGTACAGGGCTCTTGATTTCCATTGTTAATGCTGACAGTGCAGTGCTGCTGGTTAGCCGGGGCACTGGGGCTGTAATGAAATGGACAAGTTTGAGATATTTACTTATTGATGGAAGGCCGTGATTAATGGCCAGTTGGCGTGCTCGACCCCACTGCCCGTCTCCATAAAACAATTCTCGCACCTTGATAGCACAAGAGGCGTTGCGTGGGTGGTGGGCTAATTGCAGGCTCCACCTAATGGAAATGTTATGCCATTAATTTGTTGTGCCGCACCGGGCTAATGGGCCGACCAGTATGGCCTCGTCCTACCACAGCCTCCCCTTATTACCCTGCTTCATTAACATTCCTCACTGCTCTCAATCTGACTAACCACTGCTCTTTCATCTTTTTATGCATTCATCAAATTGTTATTTCATAACTCACACTAAATCCTCATACTCTAAACCCTTTCTGTCTAACAATATTCTCCTTTAATATGCAAATGAAACATATACTGTACACTGTTAAATTACGACTCGTCACCACCCACAAACATTCTGCCTTGCTCCTATTTCTGCTGAATGAGGTAAAAGTAGGGAAGTCAAAGGGTAATTTCCAGAAAATAATTTGGACATATCCAAAACTCCAGTAAAGGAAAATACTAAATTTTACACCACCGTTTAAAATACAGAATAATTAAAATATAACGACCGATGTGATAATCAATATTTTAATAAAGCGAAGATATGATAGAGTTTATACGACTCAGAATCAAGCTTTATTATTGTTTAACACGTGTGAAATGTGGCCACCTCCTTGAGAAGGAGCAGCAACGATACGATAAGAGCATTCCTTCCAACGCTCATCAGAGTATCACTGGATAATCACTGCCACTAATCGTGGAAAGTCATGGTAGTGTTGAAACACAATCGCGTTTATGTATCTTTCTATCATTACTCATAAACTTCCTTGAGTTTCAACAATGAACAGTATCAGTGATTAATTAGATTGATAATTTTCTGCTGGTAAACCTGTGGTAGAAATTTTGTTTCTATACTGATATTGCCTCTCTGGAGGTTCTGGCCATTGTCACATGCAGAAACAATACAGCTTTATTCCTCTCACAATAATTGTGAGTGGTAAAATCATAACACCCCTGTAGTCGTATTCTTTCTCCTTCGTAAATTACAAAACAATGATATCGATCACTCAAAGTGCATCACTCCATCTATAGTGACACTAAACAAACTGTCTCCAAGTAAGTCAACAACTAAGTTTTAGTGATTTACATTTTAGGATATATAGAACAAATAGAGATAGCATAATGGTACAATATGGTACGATTATTATATTACCTTAAGTGACTCATAAAACTGAATATTATACTATATTAATTGGAAAGTCAATTGATAGATTTAGCAAAGCAAGTACTAATAGGTTAAGAGCCAATTAAAATGTTAATGGCAGAGTGTAAAGTTTAAAGTTGAAGGACTAAGTTAGGGCGAAAGAGAAGGAGGAGGGGGGACGAAGGGCGATGGAGTGGGCGGCAGACCAGTCATTAGCCGACAGGCCTCATCGCCAGCATTGAGCCATCACCGCAGTGCTCATGCACCCTGCCATCGCAACTAATGGGACTGACTGCTTGCTGTCTGAAGGGAAACGACTACATTGCCACAAATGATAAATGTCACACAAGTCGACAACAACAACCAAACGAAAAACGGCAAAGTGATACCTCAGGCAACCGGGGAAACTAGAACAGAGAGGTGAGTGGTAAACCTCTTAGAAAGAATCACCAAGTGTACTATCCATGTCTAAGATACCCTTCACAATAATCACACTATTCAAAAAATACACAAGTTTCTCAATATACGGTGAATCCGCTGTATGACTGTCAATAATGTTATCAGTTAACTATTGTGACCGAAAAGTTTTTTAAAAAACAAAATAAATCGTTTTTGAATTAAACTTCCGGGTATTTTTATACAATTTCAAGTCTTTACTACGTCTGGAAGTTTTTATACTTTGTACCTTTGTGTAATTCCTGTTTAAATATTTTTCTTAGACAGGCCAATCCAGATAGATTTGTTCTACTGTAACCACAGTAGAAATATAACAACAGAAAACTCTAACTAAAATAGTAAACTTTGAAAAGAATAGTAAACATCAAATCGAATAATCATATAAGAATCCAAGAAAACCATTGAAACTGCAAAAGCAACGAAACGCTCTCTTCACTTAACAAGGTCTCTTAATTTGAATCGTAGGCTTTTTATCAAACGCAGTTAATTGACTATAACAGGTTTGATTTCTAGTTTGCAATACGTTTCAGCATTTTTTTAAAAATAATTAATCAAAAATAAAATAATAATGTTTTAATAAACTCTTAAGTTGTTATAATAAGTGCCTTTATTAACAAGAAGATTAACACAACATTTAAAAATTAACTTTATTTGCAATAAACAAGATCCTCTACAACTGCATAATACTAAACAAAACAAAAATGTATATATTTTAAAGTAAAATAAAAGCTTTGTAATAAAAACGGTAATGTGACTCGCACCTAACATTAACAGGTGCTAAATAACAAAGAGCCGCACTTCGGCCCGTAGGACAGTGCCAAAGACGAAAGGTATGTATGTGTGGAAACAAGTATTGTGGTTGATGAAAGAGGAGGACGAGGCTTCAGAGAGAGGTGATGGAGAGAGGGAGCGAATGAGAAGAAAGGATGGACCAAGAGCGGTACTGAGTCATGAGGAACATGTACAAATATAAACTAGAAGGAATCAAACAACAACCTCCCACAACCAGCAATCCCTTCCATCTGCTAGAGGAGGAACTCGCAACCAAATGCTTTGTTTCAGCAACCTCAACGACACTGACTTTAAAAGTTAGTCATTAGCTATAGTTATTTATTATTGCTTAGTCAATTATATGTGCACACCTTCAACATGATTCAACAAACCTAACTTCGATATTCTATTAGTCGCAAAGATAGAAGACTAAAAATAAAATGTTCATATTAATGCTAACAGAGTAAAGTAAACAATCCTAATATATTAGAATGAATGTTAGTTAACTTTAATTAAAGGGAACAAATATAAAAATTAAAAAGCTCTTTGAAATCATTATTCGTCACTGAAAGGAGACATTAGTCTTTATGAAAACAGATGAGTCAGGACGAGAAAGTGAATAAAGATATAGGGAAACGTTGCCAACAATTTGCAAGACAAACACAGAACCTTTTAAAAAAAAATGAAAATAGAAAGTTGAATAAATGGTACAATAAAAAGTTAATGATGAAAGGCAAGAAAATGAGCGAAGTAGGAGACAAGACGACTGACTACTCGACAAATTATAGGAGCTGGCAAGAGCCCTGCCTGTTGGACCACCAAGCCGTTACACCAACAAAGATATCCCTCTGTTTCCAATTCGAGTTGGCAATGACAAACGACCTTTGAAACACCTTCATCCAATCATCAAAATGACTTTTATCTATATTTAGAGCAGAATTTCCTTTAAATAATTACTTCTATTAAACATTCTACCCATAATTATGACTGACAGAAACTTTAGGATACAGAGAGTATAATTATCATAGCTAAGCAGAACCAAATATTGTCTACTCTGCTGGTTAAATAACGTCAAAATAACAGCAGATAACATTGCAATGGTTCTACCATATTTTCATCATTCCTATTCAAAATGGATGAAGTGCTAATGAGTAGGTGGCTGACATTTTAAAATGTATACGAACCTTCTTCAATATAATATTCTTAGTTAGAAAAGATTTTCTTAGTTAAAGAAAAAAAATTAAGTGTACTTAATGAACATAATATTTTCACTAAAAAAGAGCGAAATGTAACAATAAAATCACTGTTAGATCGAGGAAATAATTTATGCAAAAAGTAACTGTACTTAAACAAACAAGGGTATTTTTTTCCAAATGATACATGGTTTTCGATTCATTTAAAGAAGTAATTTGAGGTTGTTCCAGAAGGCAACAGTTAATTTGTTTATTTCACCCATCATTAATTTCTTTAACGGTCAATGACCACCAAAGGCACTCAGACCTCCTCGTGTACCATATGTAGGGTGGAGTGGCCTGGTCTGCTTCTCTTTCACACTCAGTTCATCATGGATATAGGCACTAGTGGAACTGCTAGGGTCTTGGTATGAGTGCACTACACAGTGGCACCTCCGAGAAAGAAATCCCCGACCTAACACCCAACTCCTACAAATGTCACAAACCGTAAGTCTTCACGACATTAGAGCAAAACCTTTCTCCAACGGAAATGCAAAAGTCATCCTATTCATTGCACTGAAGCTTAGTAAGATAAACACAAAAAAAAGTAGTTACAGCAAAATCTATTACAAATTACGATAAACTTATATTCTTAATAATTGGCAATAAACACCATTCAACAAGAGTGTAAATTTGTTACTTTTAATTTATTTGGTTACCCTATGTTAAGTTCACTTTGCTTCACTCTTTTTAGCTTTAACTATTTTTTCCACGAAAGCACTTGTACTACTTTTAAAATCAACTTTGTTAACCATTTAAAATTAAAAAAAAAAACATTCGTTTTTAGTTCGTCATTTCGACAGAAAGACAGAATGCTGTAAACATTTTTTAACAACTCGTCAGAAATAAGTGGATTAAAAATAATAATGCTTTTCGTAGACACATACTTCCATTATTTTTAGAATAATAAGCTAGAACTATTAATAGAAAAAAGTAAAGTCAACAATTCTCAAGAAACCACAAGAACAGATGTCAACCGGACTGGGGTTTGAACTAAACCAACAGCTCATATGTTGATATAAATGAACCTAAGGGGTTTGTGGTTACTAATGATGTTACCTAATAAGGTGGTAGGAAAGGGTAGTTTGAGGTATTTGGTTGAGGAAGGGTGTGGTAATTAGGGGTTAGTGGGAGAGGGTAGGAAACAGGTCCATTAGGGAGGAGACAAAGGAGGCAGGGATATTGGCCTCTCCTGGCCCATAACTCCATTGTCCAACTATCTTGTACACCTTCTGCCGGCTTAATTGCACCGCAGGCTCGGACCACTTGAAACAAACGACGCCACCTCGCCCGCCAACTTCCTCTCCCCATCCCGCACCTTCCCATAACATCCTCCATTAACCTCACTATACACCTAATTTCCATTAACAGCATACGGCTTGCCTTTTCAACAACCACTTTAGCAATATTCCAAAAACATTCCCCTAAACTCAACCTGTAGACTATTTAGTTTCAGATGAAGTTTGGTGAATAGCCTGAAGGGGAGACATATTACTATAAAATAACTATTACGACGCTTATAGTAATGATTTAATTATTGACAGATACTTAATCTTTTTTTTTCTAAAGAACGAAACATAATATGAAAATTTTACACATTTATAAATCTGATAGGAAAAATCCGTATACGATACTTCATCGCGATCATTACTCTCCCCTCTCCTCCTTCTCATCAAGAAGTCGAAAATGAGGCTGTAAGACAAGTGCAACCACCTTGCTCACAATCTCACCACCCATTCGCACATTCCTTATGGTACACCTGGTCCTTACCACATGTACAGGTAAGCTTAGTGTTTATTAAGTGGCGTAAGGTCTTCAAGACAGTGCAACTAAACCAACAATTATAGGCTTCTTTGAAATTTTAATTTCATGAACTTACTGGTTCGATGATGTCTGTGTGTGTGTGGGTGGGTGAGTGTGTTAGCATTGCTTGTTACCACGCTACGGTCCAGAATCTTTGATGGATCAAGTTGATATTTTACACAAAAATGGCCCCCATAGGGAAGAAGATCCCTATTGTTTGGGAGCAATTATGCATGATATGAAAGTCACTTTTTTTGCCGAAAACCTATATTTAGACTACGTTTGTTTTCCCCTAAAATAACAATTCTAGAGTCATGAAATTTTGGCATTATCTTAGAGGCTACACTGGCAGTAAAAGAAAAATATACTCAGATTTTTTTAAAAACAACAGGAAATATTTCTTTAATCAATAAAATGTAAAAATTGAGAGTTATAGTTCAATCTCAAAGCTGGTGAAAGTGACAGAAGCCATACCGTTTGACTGATAAAAATGAAACAATACCTAAAAATAAAACATTCTGTGGAGAATTAGTTGAGATAATTTTTTTTTAAATTACATTCACCAAAGGGACGTTACAGTACATTTTCTGTATTCTGTATTCTGAAAATATTTTTTGACGGTAAATGGTTCTTTAAAAAATCATAAAATTTTCCAAAAAAATGAACAGAAAATTAATATGTTTATAAAAAAAATTGATGACATTTTAATTACGGCAAAGAGTAAAGAAGACATACAAACTGAATATTAATCCTGGACTAATGGTTTACTTGCTATAATTGTCGTAATTGTTTTCATTTATTTACATTGTTTATACTGACTTAAAAATTTTTTGAGTGAATCCACTGAAATAAAATTGATGTTTAGAAGTTTAATGAAAAATTGTTGAATAATTTAATAACTTAATATGAGAATAAAACTTAATATTAGATATAAATTGCTTTTGTGTTTATCAATTATAATGACTCTGGGTAATATTGAAGTGTAAGGAATGGACTCTTCACTATTCTAGTCTAATGGTTCATATTTATTATTTTCAAAAATTTCAAGCTTCCAGCTATAAAAGCTACTGAAAAGTCGACTTTGAATGTGATTTGACTATGCAAAACTGGGTAATTATAAATATATTTTTTCTCAATATACATTTACAACAACCTTATAACAGAGTACAGCACGCAGGAAAAGATAACACTCGCTTAGAGTAAATTGGATTTTTGACAAAGGGAAAGAAAAGTGATTTTTTAGAAAACACTAGCATGCCATAAAATTCCCAGTGTAATAATTTTATAAACAACCAAAATGCAAAACATAATTTAAAACTGAAAATATTCTTGGAAAAATAATAAATGAAATTATACTACATCTTAAATTACAAATAAAAAATATCTTAAAACGACATTTTTTCTTACATGTTTTTGACATTTTTCAGATAAAAGAGGAATATTTTCAAT
Source organism: Hermatobates lingyangjiaoensis (assembly GCA_026182355.1). Lineage (NCBI taxonomy): Eukaryota > Metazoa > Arthropoda > Insecta > Hemiptera > Hermatobatidae > Hermatobates > Hermatobates lingyangjiaoensis. Next base: position 2,389,285 of record JAPFBL010000105.1, on the reverse strand, counting down.
ATTAAATGGAAAATTCATCATAAATATTCAATGTAGAAGGAGGTCAGGTTAACTATGTAAGAGATTCCACTGGCTACTGGAACAAAAGCCAAGTTCTCTTGTAGGAGATCATTTCATAACACGAAATCTACACTTTCACTTTTTAAAAATGTAATTACTACTGTAGTTGTACTTATGATATTATATGCATCAGCAGTGTGATATACAAAAATAAGCAGATATATTGATAAGTTGTTCAATCACTATCTGTACTACCTCCAGGAATGAAAGACTAATAAACATCTCCCATTCAAACATTTATATTATACCTAAATGGAACATTATACATTATATACTCAAGAAGTTTGATATTAAGTTTACTTATAGAAAAGTTGAGTGTAAGCCACTCCAAATTTTTTATTAATATGATTGTAAAGACTTTCAAAGTGAAGTGACTATTTTGTTTTATCTTCTGATTTTTTCCCTCAGGAATTATTTCTTTATAACTTTATCTAAGATTCAAACAAAGGGAGTCATAGCCTTATTGCTAAAGTAGAAGTCAACACGTCAGGTCCTAAGAGGCAGAAAGAGCTGGCTTTATCCCTCACATATACATAACAGGACATTTAGAAGGCAAGGAAAATTGGTTGAATGGTTCAACACAGAAGGTAAGGGGTCTTGAGAAAAGTGCTCAGCTCGAGGCCCAAGTGGAGAGGCAGTCACTCAAGCGGACTAATTGGACATGCGCAGAGGCTGGTCGTAAAGAGACCGCTGTTTTACGGTCGGCTGGCCGTAAAAGACCCGGCCGGTCGCAGCTGCTTCCCGCCGCCCATGATTGCTTGCTCCCTCATAAATACTTCCCTACCTGCCCTTATCTCCCTGCACAAATATTTATTGCACACTCGTAAAGTACTTATTAACTTTCAATATACCAACAAGAAAAATTAACCTTTTTTATAAGCCTTCTTAAGCATTTCTTTACTACCTTAAAATGTTTCAACAAGAAGTAATTTAAGTTTCCTTTCTGAGTCAAACGGCACTGAATTCTACCTCATTATATTATATTGAAACCAAAGCGAGACAAGTACAGTTGGATAGATTACAAATGAAATAACTTTATATTAGTCTGCGACAGGAGAATTTCTGCTTGCTATATAAATAATCGTAATGAAATGGAACTGCATATAAATTGAAAATACAAAACGTTTTGCGTTTAATTGTTTACGCTCTTATTAATAAAGTAGATTTTGTAATGATGCTCATCAGGACATCTTATACACATGGTCGGTCTATGAGTATCCAAACATCGGACAGAAAATAATGTTCGGGTCACGCTTCAAACAAGAATTCAGGACGGGATACACGAATGCCTACAATGTTCAAGAATATAATGATATTTCAGTACCTACTACAAACAGCCATTTAATATCAAAATTAGGTAACGATTAAGGGAACACTGAAGAAGATATGCAGGTTATGTGGGCCCGAATCCCTTCTCATGTATCTGTGCTGGGATAACGGTCTCCCTTGCTCATCTTACTCATATTCTTGATATACTCAGCTCAATTTTACCAGGATTTCTTCTTATATTTGTATACAAGTCAATTTATTAATGGAAAGGGAAAATGTTTGTTAAAATATATCTTCTGTTGATCTTCCTTTTGAACTTCTTGAGTTTTAAATAAACTATTAATAATGCTTTATTCCAATCATTTTTTTTTAGTTTTTATCTCCCATCGTGTACATGCCATTTGGTACCCATCTTAGTATACTTCTAAGTAATATTTATTAATAAAAATCTCTAAGGAGGACATATATTAATTTTTCCTTGCTCTATGGTAGGAGAGATAGCCATTGATCTTCAAAATCCCCAGACACGTTTATTTTGTATATCTCATATAAGGGTACATTTCTATTTACCTTACGATACCATAAGGCGGGCAAACAATAACATGCCTTTGTCTCAGCAGTAAAAGTAATTTCGTAGAGTCTGTATATTTGGGGTTATGACCCCATGCTCTGCAAACAAATCCCTTTCAAATATTCCTTCTTCTTCTGGTGGCAATTTAGTATTTTTGTTGATATATATATATTTCTTCAATAACCTAAATTGTGGCATAAAAATAGCACCTCTTTTCCTATGCTCCAATATGACCCAAAAACAATGGTGTTCTTCAACAGACTAAGAACTTTATGTTTAACAATTAGATGCATTAAAAGGTGTAACATGTAGATTGATAGAAATACATTCCCTAAACAACCATCCTCTACTCTGAGGAGCATAACAAATTATATTGTAATTTGGCACTTGTTTTTACAGTTTTAAACTTTGTCTTATCTTTACATATTACATTAACTCTTTCAAATACATTCAAAATTCTTCTATTAAACAATACAAAAATAATTATATTTGAATGGGTTCTGTTAAAAAAATGGTATACCAATGTAAATAAATTCGACAAGCACAGAAGGTTTATAAATCGTTCCCAGTTAAAGTTTTTATAGCTCTTTCTTTTTAAAGCAATTTAGCTCATCTTCTCAAAAGGTGCTATTTTTTGGTAAATCTTCAATACGATCCGTCAAACGGTATAACCGGTACCGTGCACTCAATCTTTTAGAATCAAAGATGTTTACAATTTACTGCTTAACTGATCTGCCTGTTATTAAAAAAATCTAGCTTTGTTTGTTAGTTCCACTGTCGTCAGTTTGAATCTAATACAAAAATTTCAACACATTATGAAATAAATAATATAGCATAATTTCATAAATTGAAATTATGAACAAAAAATATTACCTGTACTACATTTTTGCCAAAAAAGTGACTTCTATGTTGAAATTATGTACAAAAAGTATGTTGGTCGCGTATTCATGGGTTCACTCAGGAGTTTGACGCCGCCCTAGTGAACAGTAAAGGTGAACTCCTTCTTCCAGTAGGCATGGATTACCTTGTTGAGACTGTTCTGAACTTCTATACCCTCGGTCCTCTGAACCTTGATCATGGTTAACGGACCTTATAGACGACAAAGGGGTGGACCCATAGGTTAGTACTAAATGTGCGGACTGCAGTGAGACTTTACTTGAAATAGTTACATAAATCGTTCGGAGTATTACAAAGTTAAATAAACCTTCATTCGATAATTTTAAATAATAAGAAAAATATTGCAGATAAATAACTTTGTGATTGAACTAAACATATTATCAAAAAGGAAGAAACAAATTTGACAGACACCTGGTATGAACTTCAACACCGAGGAATTTTCTATGTCACATTACCATCAACACAAAATATCCTCCATAATACCAGACAAAAGCAAATCAATTACCAGTAAATAAACCTGCTTCAATGAAACCAACAGGAAAATGTACAGGATACGCAAAAACTGAATAATTCATAGGTCTTTTTATGTAATGTTACTGTAAACTTTGGGAAGTGATGATATAATTCAAGGCCAAACAGTTTTACACTGTGTGTAAATTAAGAAGCCATTCCACTAATTAAACAGTCAACCATAATTAAAATCAATGTACATTTTTAAGACGCTGTGTCCATCACTTAATTCTTCAAGATGGACGGTAAAGACTTTCGTCTTTAGATTGTTTCTAATTAATCATTCTACTTATACGATTTTTAATTTCATGAAAGTGAATTTTATACGGTAATCATGACAAACGTAAACAGGTAATTTACAACCTTATTAAACATTTTAATTGATAAATATACATGCTTAACAGAAACAAATAAAATTATAATAAAGTAATATCTTAATACTAATTATAATAAATCATAAATATTAAATATACATATTCATAATAATGAAAATTCATGAAGTACTGCATGCATTAAAAGTGAATGAGCGTGGCAGACGACAGCTAGGTGTTAGGGAGTACAGATCACACATGTCCTAGTTAGCTTAATGACAGAGACATGCAAACAGGCAATATCAAGTAATGACCAGCCTATTATCAGTGACACATATGTACTTCCAATAGCTCCATGGGCAACAGGACACTTGAGCCGTCCATTCCGATACAGTTAAAGGACACTATCAACAGAATATAAATGAATAATGTAGAAATGGTTACAGTAACTCGGTCAGGGATTACGAATAAGGTCAGTAGAACCTTATGAACCTTATGATGCTTACCATGAATCTGACACCGAATAAAAGACATTTATACAAAGGAATCCCAATAAAGAATAAACATAAACAGATGACAGATTATGTACATTGTGCTACGAATAGTTAACATAAAAAGGAGAATGCATGGGCTATCGTAGGGGCAGCAGAATATATATCATTAATGTTATGCAGAAGAATACAGAGAACATGGCGTCGGATACATAACATGTTGAGGGTACATCATAGAAATCAGTGAGGTAAGGTATATTTAAAAAGAATACGTATTCTATCAGAATATTATGAAAGCGGGTGGGTGGGTGGGGGGGGGGGGGGCTTAACATTCTGGGTGGTTGTCCCCTCAAGGAGTGAACTAAGAAAGGCGAATGGTTAACCCGGGTCGGTCGGAGCGTCCACTTGATCGCACGCCGCTTCAGGAACTGTCCGTCTTATTTAACTAATGCCTGTATTTTTCAAGACTATCTTTCAGAGTGCGGCGAGGTTGGTTGTGTCCCTAGTTAAGGGTGCGCTCAATCTGGGCTCTCTCCTGGGGAGCCATCCGTCCATATGGCCTTCTGTGCCTAGCACCTCTTTTTCAAAACATTTTTCTCTCTATGGTGGAACAACAACGGTTCTAGCTGGTTTTTTGGGATGTTATGTTCTTGGATAGGTGCCCGCAGGAAGGTATCTATCTGTTATTCTACCCTTTTTCTTTAAATTTCCACCTGTAATTCTTGATGATTTTTTTCACCATATAACCAACAGTCTCAGAAAGCTAATGCTTATTGATCTTGTTGATATAATTCGTGGAAGTCCGCCTCTGCGAGGTCTACCTTAGGCACTGCACGAGGCGTCTCGTTTTCCTCATTTGTCAGAATGCGGTTCTTCTCTCATGATGTGACCAAATGGCTCAACTTTAAAAAAACATTAACTTTTCTGGTTTATTATGGTATGGTTGGAAGGTAATTCAAATGTAATGTAATTCAAATGTAATTCTGTGTAATTCAAAACAGGCGGATATACAACATATAGACAAAGCAGCTTGGATACCAGGGAAGTGGCAACATACATAGAACGTGGTGGCGGACAAATAACATGTAGAGGAAGCACCATGGACACCAGAGAGGGTAGACAGTCAGTGGTGGTGAATACATAATGCCATTAGAGAAGAGATCATGCAAATGAATGAGGTAGCGGCATGCAGAGGTACTGACCTAAATCTAAAGAAGGGATAACATGAGAAAGGTGATTGCAAGTGGTTAGTAAGGAGACAGTGTACATAACATGGAGAGGTGGCGGCATGCCCACCTCGTTCCACTCACCATCACGTAGTGCCTCTGCATTTCTGTTTTCTCTTGTGCCAGTTTCTCTAGCTCCATTTTTAAACTGCAGACAGACACGACGAAAGGCGTAAGGTTAATCAAGCCAATACAACATTGAAAACAAAAGCAAACAATCATGTTAATAAAAACATATATAAATAAATGAACATGCCAACAAATGATGTTAGTGCTGGGCCAGAATCACTCAAGTATTGCATAGTTTATTTGTTTTCACTTCTGTAAGAAGCAGTTGGGAAATAATATTTAGTTGATGCAAAAACCTCGTTTCATTCAAACAAATGGCAATGTTACTTCTATGCTCTTAGGCAAGTATGTTCCAGTATTGAAGAGCATGTACTTCACAGTGTTTAAACGACCCTGACTTCAATTCAAAATACATAATACAATAAATATAATTATATAATAATACAAGATCGTACTATTTCCACGTATTTATCTAGTAGGAGAGGTATACGTACTTCGCAACATCACTGAATGAAGGGCTAGGGGTAAGGCAATGTTGGGTCCCGGGCTGCATGTGGTACATGAATAGTCACCAATGGCGACCACATCGACACTATTTAATGTTAGGCCTATTTCGTGCTACTACCACTTTTTTCTGTAGCAGTGCAGGTAAACTTGTATTAGCTTCCATTATTTAAGATGCCGACTTTATATTAAAATCTAAGCTTACAACTATTGTTTTTTAAGTTAGTACTAATAAGATATATTTGTAAACTAATTTGAACTATCGTTTCAGTGAACTTATTATTTACACGATATATTATGAATCTTTATGTCTTTCCAGATAATTAATAAAATAACTCCTACAGACTGGCTGATTGAAGTGAAAGGATTTCCATCAAAATAAGATAGGCATATAAATTAGTGATAACAAGTGAAATGTAACGGCATGAAAATATAAAGTGAAAGGAGTACTGCGTAAATCACTTCGACACTTGAGGGTCACTACAGCAGGCAGGAATGGATGTATTTAATGAAATGAATTAAACGTTTTCCCCACCTTATAGGGCTTTGCCCACACCTTTTGGGCTTTACAAGGGCCAACCTGTGCTTCATTCTATCACCAGGCTTCTGTTTAAACCCCTGTTGACTCGCATTGCCAGCAGCAGGTCTAGTCACTATGTTATGGTCGTCGGCTTCAATTATTAAAATTCCAATAATAAACATTTTTAAAATTAACAACGGTCTATTGAGTGGCTGCTTTAAAACACATTGGGTAATTTGAAAAGATAAATACAAAACGAGGACGTAATTAACACGAGATGGAGATGTTGTTACATGGACGGAGGCTGCTGCGCGCTCCTGATCGTGAGAATCAAGCGAGAATTCCGTTGCAAACAATGTCAGTTGGAAACGCCCGAGAGAAGTTGTTAGCTGGGAGAGCAGTGGTAATTTAAAGCGAGGCGGAGGATAGGCTCGACGAAGCGTAACCCTTGCTACAACCACGTTACGCACCATCACTGTCATCTACCACTTAATTCAACTGCACTCCATTATAATTGCGTACTTTTTTTTACAGTCCTGATTAAACTTTCAAATTAGATATTTAACTAATTTACCTAATGAATTAAACAAGTTTTCAATTATGGAGTCTGTGTTTGCAGGACATGGTTGCTTGGATTTTGTACTGAGTTGTACCGGAAATAGACAAGGTAACAGAGAAGCGTGTAATGCCACACAGAGTTAATAGACTGCGCATAATTTCTCTGATACATTAGTGAACCCACAATTTAATTGTTTAACATGTTGTGTAATGACAGACACTAATTTTAAAAGACGGTTAAGCTTTCATTAGCATGAATCATCACTTTTGAACCATACTTCTTTTTATAATCACAATAAAAACAATTTCACAATTACTCAGTCCTTAAAATTATATATAAAAATCAAACTTTCGACTATGAATAGGTTATAGGTTATTCTCCGAGTTATGTAATTAAAATTAAATGAAAAAGAAAAAGAAAGCATAAAAAATTACATATCACAGTTCTTGAAATTCGTGAAGGTTGCAAGAATAAGGTTTTCAACTTCTGTTGCAAACATTGAACAAATAAAATTTAAATAAGAATTTATATTAGATATCGGTAAATTCTTCTAAGTTTAAGTTAGCTTGTAGTGGTTTTTTATGATCACACAAGGCATATTTCTGATTGGTGTACCTTAAAATATGGTGGCTTAACCCAAATATATGTAGAGTATGGATCTTTAAGGAATACCTGACATTGTACAGGCTAGGAGCCGACTACTTAACGTCTTCTCCGAGGGACATGTTCAGATTTATTCACTTCCCACATGAACATCAAGACCCACAGTCGGTATTGAACCCTGCATCTGACACTACAGAGGCGAGCACGTTCCTATTGGGTTAACCTTTGCCCCTGCTCTAAGGTTACTATACACATTTTTAAAATTCATATTATTTTTGTGTTTTACAATGCTAATCATTTCAATACACCTCAATTTCAGTGTGTCTGTTAAATTTTGATGCCTCAGTAATGACAAAGTTATATTTCCAACCGGCACTGTAAGAATCTTTAGGTAGTCCTGTGCTGTTTTTATTTTTACATTTAGCTTATGCTGTGGTATACTTATAGTATTATATTAGTTATAATATATTAGTTATTGCACTGTCCAGAAATTATGCACACTCAAATGAATTTCATTATCACAAGGAACTAACGCGGGGTGACGTTCACACATCCTACTGATAATTTCTTTCACGCTAACAATGTTCTAAAGAGATTAACATCAACTATGGAATGGGGAATGTTTGGTAATAAAGTGAGGAGATAAAGCAAGTGGGGTTAAGCGGGAGTGAGGAGGGCGTTGGAATGGCAGATGGTGCGGTGCTGGCCACAGATGGGAGGGCCGGAGGCAACAGATGTCCCATCACACCTAATCGTCATAACGGCTTCCTGACATGTGCCTCGGCGGCAGCACATAACTCTCCGCATAACTCACCCTAACACCGTCATCAACACGGTGTCCCGCTACATCCACTCGTGTCTGCTCCACTCCTAAATCAACTCCGCTCCGCTAAGTACACCAATATCAATAGCATTTATAAAAGACAACATCACCATTACTGTATCAACACAGTTACTATGTCAATACAGTGAGAGTTTGAGGGAATCGCGCCAGTCAGTCGAGTTATCATTACAGAATTGAAATCAAATTGAAATTGTCTAAACAAGCCATCAGCGGGCGACAGGTCTGATTAACGGCCAGAGCTTAATTGCTCTTTATTGGTTATGTTAACTCTTTAGATAAAATAATACCGACTCGAACTAACTAAATAGGAAGGAAATAATGAGATGAAGGCAAGATAATACAAAATAACATTTCATCTGCTCATCACTATCAAACACTTCCTAAGCGGTTTAGTATAAAGCAGTATTTGTCTAAGATGAAAATTTTATATTAGCATTAAAAACAATAATGTTTTTAACATGATCACTTTTTTCATAAAAAACATGGCCAATCGTAAGAATTAGAGCAGTGATTCTATCTAAACTACAGATATGCGATGGTTGCCAGTATAATGAAAATAAAGACTAAATATGCTTTTATTAAACATTTCCATGGAACAGTAATTAGGCATAGACTATAATTTATTCACTTATAATTAAAGAAGAAAAATACAGAGGTAAATAAGAAAGAGAAGATTAATGAAAAGCCTGCTTAAAATGTGGGAGAGAGTTTGAAATGATATCAGATTGCCAGCAGAACGGTGAAAGCAGACGCAATGTGCAAGTTTGAAAGGGAGCCGCATATTATTAATGTTTGTCCACTTGTTACCATTGAAGCTATTCAGATTTGTTGATTTACGTATACGCAGAATGTGGAAGGGAGCTCTAATTTAGCGTTTAGTCAAAATCATTTCAGCCAGAGTACAGGGTGCTGACGAGATCAAAGGAAGCATACCAACACAAATACAATCCAATGTATTGACCTCTGTTCATTAGCGCTCAAGTGTACGTTTTGTTAAATAGTCAAATGTTAAAGGAGTAGAGAAACAAATTAGAAATTTACATATTTTTGTTAATTATCGGATAATACAAATAGCCGACATACAAAATAAATGTGTTGAGGATTAGGTTGAGTTCTCACGACAACATTAAGTAGAACACCGTTTCATAGGATCACAAGGTGTAGAGAATTCCATCAATGTAAACAACATTGATCTTAACTGATAACTCGCACGTCACATAACAAAGTCTCACGAATTTAAATAATTATGGCTGTTAATTATGCAAAACTGTTCAGTGGAAGATACAATAGGAAGGTATCCCAGAGCGTCGGTATCAGTAGAATTAAACTCCTACGCAGACCACGGAGGTCTGATGTAGTTTTGCGGTTGAATCTCTATACAAGGATCAATGGAGCTTGATACAAGTAATACTAAATACACGTTGTTTATGTCACTCAAAGACAGTACGTAAATGCCTTCGTACAGACCCAGAATGATGTCACCTAGTTCTAAATTTGTAAAACTCGATAATTCCTTTATAACAAACTTACAAAATCTTGTTTACACCACCCTGAGAAGAGGACAAACTTCTGCTGGGAGCGATCAGAAACGGTATGGGCAAGATGTAAAGGATAACTCCATTACGGTAAGTTTTACTACTCTGCAAACAGGACGAAAAATCCGTTGTTGGGATCAAGGATGGTGTCACCTAGTTCTAAAGGATAACGACATTATGGTGGAGTTGCAAAAGCCAGTTTACGTCATTCTGCACAGAGGATATTCATTTGCTGGTACAGGTCTTGAACCGTGTCAGATACTAGTAAAGGATAACCCCATCGTGGTAACCTTCTAGAATCTTGTTTACGCCACTCTGAGGAGAGAACATAAAGCTGTTGGTAATGTTCATGAACGGTGACCGATAGTCGTTAAGATAACTTCCCTCTGGCAAACTTGTAAAATCATGTTTACACCATTGACCGTATCTTAGGATAGATACGCCAAAATCTCTTGGGACAGATCTTAAAAGGTGGTGGCTTCAAGTTAGAGAAAACACGCTCTCGTAAACTTGAGCAAAACCAAATTTTGGAGGACTAAGTAGAATAAACTTAGTCACTTTATAGTATGCCTATGAGTATTCTCTCTTGGGGCGGCCACTGTAACCTCGCCTAACCTTCTATAACAGTGAACATTCCGACCAATTAAAAAAGTTGAATCCGTTGAAATATATCCAAACCATAATGATAGTTTTTTAAATGGTACATTCGTTAGGGATTGAACGTAGACAGGAATATCTGGTCTTTATTAGCAAACGAAGAAACAATTTTCAAATAATGTCCAGGTGAAGCGCTTATTTAAGGCAAACAGATAATAAATACTGAAAGTCTTAACATATAAGTCTGAGGTAAAGCAGTCTCTCCTATTTGGGAATATTTGCTTTACTTGCATTCAGCTTAGATTAAAAAGTAATTTCTTTAGGATATTCAAATGCAAAAAACAACTTTTTAAAATGAACACTATTTAGTATATCGATAATTATTTATCCTAATTTAAGAAGATTTAAACTTTTAAAGTTTAAAAGTTAAAAGGTTCGATAGTATTTAACTCAACTTTTGACTGTCAGCCTGTTTTAGAAACTTTAGTTAGCACGCTGAAACTAGCATAGAATACAAATGTTGAAGACTGAACGCTTATCTACATATGTGAAAAAGTGACTTAGCCAGTTTGACTGGGTGAAGGAGGTTTTTGCATCAAGGCTGAGATGGCGGAGGTGCGGTAGCAGTCGGGCATTGGCACGCCTAGTAAGCCAGAAGCGCTAACGTGCAACACACCCGCCCCACTTACCATCACGTAATGCCTCTGTATTTCTATTTTCTCTCCAGCCAGCTTCTCGCACTCCAGTTTTAGGCTGAAATTAGACAAGAAATGAATACATTTGTTTAAATTAACAAAGTAGTCTCCAAGTCATTGAAGCAGTCAGCGGCACTGTGCAAAAGGTCAGCTACCTCAGAACTCAGAGACACTTCGTTACAATCACAATTACTTAAAACTGAATGCATTGACATAACTTGAGGAAAAGTTAAAAAAACTCATATAGATGATTTAAACCGACATACCACAACATACCTTCACTAATCCACGAAATAATTCGTAGTTCATTAATTAATCCTACTCCTTACTACCTGTTACAAAGATGTTTCAAGCCGTCAGGTAAGTCGTGACATCTTGACCTAATGTTTCCCCATCTTCCATTTCTTACTTTCGAAAGTAATTGTATCATTTTCCCACCAGTTATATTTTACTCTCATAAGCTTAAATTGAAAAATATTACTGGAAGTGTACTTAAAATGATTCTTTTTGTCACTTGTCACAATCATGAGAAAAAAATGCTTGAGAGGTAAAGTACAATAGAATGTATAATAATAAAATACTCGTAAAAACATGATACATTAAAAAGAAAGAACGCAGCCAGGATGTCAAAACACTATTTTATGTAACAACACTCTTAGGGATCAGATGAAGGAGACATAGTCTACTATGTGGCAAGACAGCGACAGGCAATCAGCAAGCTCGCAGCAGATTCCCAAAAAAAGACAATTAAACAAAAACAAGACAAGAAATAACAGCAGATAAATATGACAACACAACAGGGAAAATAATAATAATTAGAAATAAACAAACGTAAATGTGGGAACAGATATTAAAAATAAATAATAATACAAACTGTAAAGTTAAAGTTTTGGAGATGATTTTTCAGTTTTGGAATAATGTGTTAATTATTCACATACCACAAACTCTGAACTTCTTATAGAAACAGAGTTAGAATTAGGGATGCGATTAACGATTCGCAGAATGGACAGTCATCAATAGTGAGAGAGTTATACCTTGCAGAGAGCGCTTGGGAGATAAGAAACTGGGATGTTTTTTAAAAAAAAAAATAATGATAATCACACAATAAATTAGACTGAAGCATAAATAGTTACCACAGAGCATTGTTGTGATATTGCTGAGTATTCAGTATCTGCATAAACAGAAAGCGCATAGACTCACTGACTCAACAAAAATCAAACTTGCTGATGCAAGAGCCATGAGATTTGGTAGTGATACCTTCTGCGACGTAGGCAGGCAGTAGGACAAGATTTTAGGAAATTCAATCCCCAAGGATATAACCTTTGCTATACCATTGTGAGTCTCAAAAAATGACAGTTGATATTCAGATGGAAATAACTTACAAATGAATTAAAAACATGGAGCTTATTAATAAGTTTTCAATTCTCTACCAGTTTGACAAGAAAATTGGTTTCTGCAACATCTTAGTTCTCAAAATCTCAAATAAAAAATCAAGTATAACATTAGAGTGAGGAAAGTCCGAGTGAGTAATCTATTCGAACCCAAGAGAATATTTAGCAAACATTTCATTTATGAGTCACCCACAGGACTTGATTCATCTTAGTACCAAGAGTAGATTAAGCTATACTAGCATTTGTAAACAAATCTTGAACATGTAGATGTCCTAACAATACTTTGTTGAGATTTTCATATCCAACAAGTAAACTATCTATAAGAAAAATTGCATTCATTAATAAATAATCTTAGAAATATATAAGATTGGAAACAAACGTGTTTTTATTCTAAAAACAAAAATTAAATTACACGTTACCACTCCGAGTTAAGAACAATTACAATAATAAAAATAATTATAAAAGAATTAAACGATAAGTCGATATAAAAGTAAAGAAACATTAAAAACCCATATATCGGAAGGTTATTCTGAGGTTACTGTAATACGAGTATTAGTAGTAATTATTAGTACGAGTATTAATACTATAATCGTATTAGCTCACAGCAGTGTTGCCAGCTTACAAACATATATTAGTCGTATTAATCATATGAATTAATACATTTTCAATTTAATACAAACAATATTTTAAAATAAATATGCTTAAATATTGTTTGTAATTAAATATATTCATATGATTAAATAAAATTAATTAATGACTATCTCCATCAATTAATGAAAGATTGCTGTTCCATTTCAAAGCTAACATGAACTTGTGTGTATGAATCCTGGTGAGGCAGACAATTTGCGAAACCCACTTTATTAAATCCAGGTTTTTTTTGAAGATTAGATCGTGTTTCACTCATTTGACTTCATTCCGTTAGTAAAACTGGTTACCCTTTGTTAATTAATAGTAACTTTAAAATATTAGTCTTTCCTAAATATCTTTTATATTTCTGTTTGTAAAGAATGACAACTTTTTCATTCTTATATTTGATAGTTTTATACTAACATATCCCATTCACTGGAAATTTAGCGTGAATACTTTGATTTTAAATAAAAATCTTCCAAATGAATGATTATTATAGTTTTGTTTTTCAGGTTGGACTGGGCTGCCATTCAATCGGCAGTCTAGTTTGGACATTAGCAGTGGCCCGTCCTTACAAATTGGAACAATAACTACAGTCACTGTTATTTCGCCCAGTCATAAGAAAAGCAAGTGTTACCTCAGGGGTTTGCTCCAACCAGCAAATAATTTTCATTCGTTCCGCCTATTGTCACCTTGTTCTTTCTAACCATTTTTCTAGCCCTTTACTCTTGTACAAAAAAAAAACTATTTATTGCATCCTTTCTCCATGAGGAATCATATTAATTTCTTAGAGTTTCTAACTGAGGTTATAGCAATTATAAATTAATTTAGCAAAAGATGAAGTAACAAATTTAAATAAGTTTACTTTAAAAATAGTTTAATTCCACGAATTTATTTTATAAATTCACAAATTCTTACTACTTACCCAATAAATAGTTAAAAAGTTAAAAAAATATTCTGACTAAATTTCAGAAAAATTCTTGTTGTTCAGAATTAATGTAAACCTACCTCGTTCTTCTTAGAGAGGAATAACTTCTAGGCACTGATGAATCAAAGCAAGGGCACCTGGGTAACTTAGTCGGTAGATGAACTGATCGGTCCCAGAGTATTTGTTCCATGTTGCACAAGATGTTTTGCATCTTGGATAAGGTTGGATAAGGTCTTGGATAATTAAATCTTTGTCCTCTCCCTCCTCCCTCCCCCACCTTTCAAGCCTCATTCCTCCTGATTATATTTAAATTTTTCTGACAATGGCTTGGATTTATTTTTCATATGAACAATATGTTCATTAATTATCTTAAGGTTTCAGTAATTAGTAACCAATTTAAAACTACATCTACATGTTAACCTTCCATCGTACTATGGTCATCAACCTGTGTGTTCTTCTATCTATCCAAAGTCCGTTAGCAAGGACTTTCCAAATTATATTTTTTTGAATAATAAACTTGAATCATTATTTTTGAAGGTACCCAACATAAAATTATTATTCTGGAAAATTCAATACCATCAATCCAATTAAAATAAAATGCTGACAAACTTATTTATGAACGTATATTTAAAAAGAAGTTGGTACCTAATTCAGATGCATGTTTTAGCTATATTACTTCTTTCTTACTAATCGTCTGCCCACAAGATCAAGTGCACAAATTAATTTGACTATTTTTTTTGATTTTCTTATGACAGAGAAACATTTTATTAATTTTCCAAAACCTTCACTTTTATGCTTTGGCAAATAGAATGTTGCAAACTTACTTTAATGGTTCATTCCGATTAGTTAATACTGAGATATCGAATGGTACAGGAAATGCCATAAGCCTTCATAAAGTAGCAGTTAGTATTGTACAGTTCATTAACTTATTTTCTCCTGGCTTTCGAAAATATTCTGCCTTCTTCAACTACTAAGCACAGTTGACCAAAAATATAACTACAAGGTCGATAAATTCAATATCCCATGATCTTATAGGGGAAAAATTCTGGTAAGCCAGGCTCTCATACTCCGTATATTGAACAGCTTATTTCAAACAGTTAAGTTGCTGGATTTACTTTCTTGTACAAAACGTTTAACATATTTCTATAGATGAATAAGACTGCCATCACCTTCTATTTTATAACAGTTTTCCATCCAAGTGAAACGAGAAAAGATTCAAAAGAAGTTCTAGCACATTAGAAGCAAGTGTGCTCTTGGATGCGTGTAGGATAATAAGAGGGCTCCAAGAGTTACAATTATTAATAACAAAACAGATAGAATTACTAAGTAACAGTTTGAAATTAAGAGAAATGAATAAAAATAAGAAAACTATAGGTATCTGATGGATAGTTGAGGTATGGTGTATTCATTTTTAAAAAGGACTTCACATTTATTGTTGAAACAAAAAGACGCACATTTAAACCTGAAAGATTGGAAAATTGAGGCGCTAGTCAAAATTCATTCATATTGATTAGTAATGCATATATGCGTGGAAGTGATAAATTAATTGTATGTTATCTTTTGTTCTGTTGATGAAAAAATAAGTAACTTTCTGTTTATTGAGTATTAAATGTATTCAAACTATGTTTAGTGCAATTAAGGTTATTGAAAAGATGCATTCTGTAAGAGCCTTTGCTTGCAAATTAGAGTGTAGCTAAAGGTACTACACTGTGGCAAAAAACAATTGTAAATGGTAAATAAGACCTAAATAAAAACAGGTTTGATTTAGGTGTTGGTTAATTAAGATGGCTTAAGCGGCTCTCTGCCAACGTCACCCGAGCGAAGTGAGAACAATAAACTGGCCTCCTTCCAGACTGCGCAATGAATACAAATGACCCACTAGGCACTCATTGTAGCACTATTCTCTTTTCACAGAGCACATTTACGTCAGTGGGAATGCAATTCAAATAACTAACCGTCGAAACGGAAGCGAGTTGAAAAAATGTAATCAAGCTGCGAACAACACCAGTTATTTAATAGGCAGTGTTAGCTTTTCTAGGGTGTCACTGGCTACACAATCAATTAGCACTGTTTGCATGACTTTGGCAATGTGTGATAACCAGTAATCTATTTCTATTCATACAAGTTAAAACAACTTCATTGTCTAGGCCAGGGCTTAGATTACACAGAAAACACCATCGTTTAGACATGAATACCATTTAGATTCCTTTAAAAATAAACAAGTTAGGACTAGACTAAGTAGCATTAATTGTTACCTAAAAGTAAACAAGCTTTTTTTTTCTTTAAGATGGAAAGGGCTTATGCGCACTCTCACATCCCACGTCCCTGGGAAACGGATGCTTTGCTTTCTTTGGACATAATAACAGCCAACTGAATAATAGCTCAGCATTATCAATAGCCTTCGAATGCATTACCCCAGTATGATTGGATACGCTTCGACTCATATTATGTGCATTCTCATCAGTTAGTCTCTTCGCCTCTTGATGATTGTGATTCCTTAGTAAGGTATGGATTCACCTGTAAACACGAAGCTCCCGAGCCTCTGTGTGAAAAGCATATATCCTTCTCGGGAAGTTACCTCCAGAGAGACAAGTGATGACAACAGCATCGCTAATCTTAACAATATGTATAAGTCCTGTGAAGACTTTTCTAGAGCCTTCATCCAGAATGGCAGACCAGCAGCTATGCTCATCTGATGGTCATACCCCAGATTATGTAGATCAATCTAAGTGTTTGTATTTCTATTAAAAACAACAAACCTTCTTATTAAACTGGTAACCTTGACTTAACTATTAGCAATAGTTAAGTACGGCAAGGGTTAAAAAAAATAATATCTTCCACATGTTTTTCAAGTTGTTAAAAGTTAACCCGTCCTCCAGTCACACCTCACTAAGAAAAGCCTACCCTGCTAATTAATAACTTGCGCCATTGACACATGTAGGTCATATGGTTCTCATCTTACTACAATCTGTTAATCATTACCTCAACCATCTTGTCAATAAACATAAAAAAAAACCGAATGTTGAAACCAAATTTATTGAAACACTGAAAAGATAAGACACGACCAACGAAATGAAAGCGGGTCCGGGCTGAGCGACAATGTACAATCACTGAGCTGTGAAAGATCGTTTTAGAAAGTGCGCCGAACAGCCCTTCTTTTGGGATACAATGCACCGGGACAAGAAACGAAGGCAGTATTATGTAAAGATCAGAAATTGATCTACGAGTAATAAGCTGATTTATTACAAAAGATCGCAAGAAAGTTTGCTCTTAAGAAAGAAAGACTTCCATAAAGAGTTCAGTAAATAGAAATACACTTCTTTAGGTTTATCGTTAAGGGGTTGGCTTGACACATGCAAGCTATTGTATTCTTCCTACAATTATTCACCATATCATCACTTCTTCTTTATTTCCTTTGAAGATAATTAAATAAAAATCAATCTTGCATCTCTCTCATCATTTGTTTTCATTTTTTCGAAGTTTGAAAAACGATTTAGACAAAACAAATATTACAATTTTCGTTAAAAAGCAAATAGGTTCGTTACATTCATTACAAGGTTATTCCATATTTTACAGTATAACTGCATACACGGTCTGCGCTGCGTAGCTCTTTTGTATGCAGTACAGTAGTACTACAGATGATTGTTTTATTTTATGAATATAAAGTTTTTTTGGGAGACAATACTAGGGACAAAGAAAATTGTGCTTGAGATATTCTTAGGAAGGACTTTTATTCCGACTCAAAGTTTAGTTCAACTCAACTATCCTATCTGTAGGCAGTTTCAGAGTGCGCAACTCTAATGTTTTCTTTCTCCTTTAAGCTAAGCAAATTTCAGTTCGACGAAATCAGTATATGGAGTTTTGCTTCATTTTGATTATCAGTTGGGACAGCTAAAGTCTTCAAAAGAACACAAGCACTTTGCATTATAACAATAATTATGTGGCATAAAAACAAAGCTGCCAATGGGGCGTCATCGTAAACTACTAGTTTTGAGATTTGTACTCAAATATTACGTTTATTCACCCTTGGATAAGGATTCCACTCCAGCTCTGCAATCAGAAGCTTCTCTACAATACTTAGACTATTAGAATATAAGTATTTGAAAGCATGATAAAGACAGACAGAAAGAAGTAACAGTGAGATAAATGACACGCAGATTGTTTTTCGAAGGAGCATTCTAAACAACTAGTATTATTTTGATTAAATTATTTCTACCCCTATTGTAAGAATTAGTAATAAACAATTACAGTGTTGGTGCTGGAAACAAAAGTGGATTTCCATAGAAATGGTTTGAAAGGGGACAGGAGGGAAAGAGTGAGGAGGAGAGGCTGACGAGGGAGATAAACAGAGCAGACAGCTGGCCGGCTGTGCAGCTTGTTTGGGCCAACCCTGCGGAGATTAATGCAGTGTTTACACAACCAAGGGACCCCACGCTGTGGCTCATCGTAAAAATAGAAAAACACTGCCCCGGCTCACCACGTGTAACCTGCTGCACACACCCAAAGCACAAGTATGCAACCAAACAACAAACATCCACTTCAATTTTGTTTAGCATTTTTAACGTTTGTTGCTAACATCTACAGATTATCTTGACATACTAATTTATCTGCTTGACCTCAACATATTTCAAGAAATCTGACAATTTCTCAAACCATACATACACATCTTAGAGAAGTTGAAATGCTATCATAGAAATAACGTTTTAGTCAATAATTAAAGAAATCTTAAACATTATTTTTGTCTTATCTAAGGGGGAATGTGAATATCGTTCCTTTATTCATATCATCCAATTAAATCAATTTCAAGATTTTTGTATAGAAAAATTAAGATAAAAAGAATTAGTCCATTGAATCGAATGTGAGCCCTACTAGAGCGAACATTGATTGAAGTTACCCTTAACAGGTCAACAAATAGCGAAGACTTACCCACTACTACTTTGCGGTTCTAGAACTACGATTTGTCGAAAAGTGAAGGTTACCCCTGATCAAAGTTCAAATCCAAACGAAACTGATTCATACCCTACTAGTTCATCCTCGGGAGGTGTACTTGCTTCTCACACAACGACGAGAGGATCCTGGAAAACCCATGAGATTTGGGAGAAGCATTCCTTCCTTGGATTTGGAACCAAATGTTGCACGAAGCCACCAGTGACTGACGGCCGAATGCGTGGAGCCATACCCACCCTCATACAGTCTTGGTCATACCGCCAATAAAATACTCAAGGATTTGCACTTCACGCCATCACACTTGAAGCAACCAGCAAAAAAATCGACAATAAGGAAACCAAAACCAATCAGTTCTTATTAAGACTAGTTCTCAAATTAAACAAGTTGAGGTATTTTTGAAAAACATGTTCTTAAATAATTATTTTAGAAAAATAATCGTCTTAATATATGATTTTCAATAATTTGATATAGAATAATAGAATAATTTGCAAAAATTCCTACAGTCACAGAAATATATTTCAATGGTGTTCTTAACATAAATAAATAAACAATATAAATAATTAGTTTTACTAATTTCTTTCACTAAGTTACTCCAACGAAGCAGAAAAAGAAAGGGATCGGTTATATTTTAGAACAAGTGTAATCCACTGAGTAATAACAGAAGGGTTACTACTTAAGTCACTAGAGGTGTGTTATTCCAAAGCCGATGTGTGGTGGTGAAACTTGTATCTTCGCATGAAATCCCTATTACTTCTCAACATCCACAGCTAAGATACCAGGAACAGAAATGAAATGGTGAAATGTATTTTACCATACTAAGGTGTGTCAGTCTGTTGGAGAGTAGTAGGTCTGATGTCTTCTTACTTTTATGGAATATGGTCAGCCTTATCCTGTCTTGCTCGTTGGCAGTCACAATATTATTACTCATGAGTTTTTGTATAGCACGTTCCTCTTGCCTATGTTCAGTATTAAGTATCCTCTGTAAAATAGGCGGATACTCTCTCCTGTAGGCGGCACTGTCTCGTCGCCTGAATACCATCTATTGCAAAATAATTTTATCGAATTGGCGACCTCCTGATTCGAAAACCCATTATTAATTAGTACTAGAGCCGATCGTTCCAACTCTATTTAGTTGAATGATAGTAGTTACTAATTTTTTTTCAAAAAGTGGTTTCGTGGTTCACCTGAAGGTTATTTTGCGTGTTAATGTCCCATACTAACCTCCTTTAGAAGCTACCAGAGCCTCACCGCAGAGTGATAAGAAAATTAGAGAGTGTCAACAAGAAATTGGTCAATGCAGAAGCTGCTGATAATTTTAATAATAATAATATATATATGTATATAATATATTGTAAACAGGAAAACGATCCAAAAGGACCAGGAAAACATTTCACGGTGAATCGCAAGCACAGAACATATATATATATATACGTTTCACAGTAAACTATAGACACAGGATAAAGACACAAACACACTTACTGTCTCTAATTTTTGGTTGAACCATCATCAGGAGAGTTGAGTAGGGACACCAAGTGCACTTGATTGGTGTCCCTATCTCAACTCTCCTGATGACGAAAATTAGAGACAGTAAGTGTATTTGTTCCTTAGTTCTGTGTTTGTGATTCACCGTTAAACTATATATATATATATATATATATATAGCACTTGATTCCACATCAATCAATAAATGATTGATTAAATCAATTAATAATTACTGGTTTAAATAATGGTGATAATAAGATGTTCTTATAATGACGTACGGATTTCAATAATAAATATACAGCTTGCTTAATAATGATTACTATGATTTTTAACTGTAATTATGTAGGCTGATTTAATATAATACGTTATAATCAATTAGTAACACCCAATTATAAATGTATAGTTCGCAAATTTAGCTGGAAAGTAATTATAATAATTATTTAATAATCTTTAGACGTGACACAACAAACCAGGATACACTCTCCAGATATTCATTTATATACAGATGATGAAACCAAATAAAAAGATTCTTAATACATTAATTTAGATAATTTTGTATTGGAGGTGTGTCGTTGAGTCAGTAAATACTGGCTGTCTCCATGTTCCATGAGTTCGAGTTCGTTTCACGGCCATATATACATAGATCATTGAAATAATTAAGTATATTACATGAATTCTCAAGCTTCATCAACTTTAATTATCCATTTAACTACATGGACAGCACAACGACCATTCATTTATTAAATATTTACTAGCAACAATGTTCTTTATAGCATAATAGAAGAAAACAATTTAAAATGAAATGCTCTTCCATGCTGGTTTAATGTGGCAGACCTAGTTAATTAGACAAGTTTTTAGGGACACTATAAATTACCAATAAAATTAAAATAAAGTTTTCAATTTCATGTCTAATCAGTGGTTTATTTTTAATAAATACCTGGCTCTCTATGATTGGTATCTTTCGACAGAGCACATTGCCTCAGTATTTTATAATACCCATTATAGCTTCTTTTGGGAAGTAAATTAAAAATCAAGGTTGATTTTGAGTAATTAACATTTACTTAATTTCGAAATTCGAAAACACTTTCATAGTCTTTATGTGCAGTTTTAGGTAATTAAGTTTGGTTTCTATAAGAACAATGTATTTTATTTTCTAGCCTCTGGTGAAACACTTTCCTTTCTTCATTTATACAGACCACTGAATGATTCTCTTTTTACTCCGTCTAATTCAAAGGGATTTATTTTCTTTCGTGATTCATCAATTCGCCTATTCAAAGAGTATTAAGTCTTATTTTGAAAACAATAAGTGGATTAGAGTGCGTTGCACTTTGAAATCGTCAGTGGGGTTGGTTAAACGTTGGGGCGATGGGTTCATGAGAGACCATTACGAGTGGCTTGAATGCCAACTAGGGAGTCTCTTCCCCAAAAACCACCCTTATCAATTAATCTTTCCTTCATTTCTTATTTTTCACTTTGTAATTAACAACCTTGTGGCTTCTGTTTCTTTTTTTTAATCAAAAAATGCATTTTTACATAAATAATTAATCGAGTCAATCATACTATCTTCATTATGGGAATAGAAGACTTCAAAACAAAAGCAATTGAAGAGAAGAGTACGAGTATGTGGAATATCAAGAAAAAAGAAAAAAAAAGAGATGATGAAAAGTTATTAGGGGTATCAAAGCAGAATGTGAAGTGGAAAAGATTAAGCTATGAAAAGAAAAGGATGGAGGACAGCTGTACGTAATGACTGGCAGAGGGGATTCTCAGAGAGGAGGGTTTAGAAAGAATGCCGTCTAAAAATGTCCAAGAGGCGTTAAGTGTAGGGCGGAATGAAAATAAATCGAGGGGCGCAAGCACAGCGGAAAACAAACAGTTGGCAGGTACAATGACATAAAGAATGAGAGCAGAATTGGCTGAAATCCACGATAAATATTGTGTTTGGGCGGGTCAACAGAGGAAGGTAAACAGTGCAGATTATGAAGGGGCACTGGACAGGACTGTGCAAACAGCAGCTGATATCTTATCAGCCTCCGGCGCAGGCAGCCACTCGGCCATCTCGCAGTGTACGCGCCCACACACCGCACTGCAACATTAATAACACTCTCACATTCCATTAAAAAGAAACTTACTCTTCTGCAGTTCGAGCCGACAATATTGCCATAATATACAACATACACCCACGATTATTAATACAAATATTATAAACAACTTCAGCTAAATAAATATAATAAGCAATATGAGAACATCAAATTCTTAACGTTTACACAATGTTATGTCAATGCATTCGACATTATTTTAAAATTAATACAAAAATAACAAACTTACCTTTGATACATTTATAACATATTGAGAATCAACTACTACTGCTTAGTATAGAACTAACCTTAGTTAAAATGGTTTCATTAACAAAAGGAAATAAATTTAAAAAAGCATATCTCACAAAAAAAATATGCGAAACATGTGAATGAAATTTTGAATATTGATATTTATTAGTACAGTAACCCTCCTACAACAAGTTATTTTAAAATGTTATTTTAAAATCACTGCAAAATGATAGAAGAAAATTACGGAAACTCGCATATAGCAGCAGGCAAGCCGCTACATACGTAGCTTAATTATAACAGTGTCTTTAGCAGTGTTAAGAGTAAACACTTAAGTGTTTAGCACTTGCTGAGAGTAAAATTGAAATTTTTATTCAAACAATTTGATATCACAGAATTGCATAAAATAGCTGTACAGTTACCTGGTATTGAATCAGTTTCCATAATTATCTCTTATTGGCACAACCGAACATTTCTGGGATACAACTGAGACCAAAAGATGGCATTTTTCAACTTTTGGAACTACTCGTACCTTACCGATCGCATGCTGACTAACTGAAATTGTATACGACCTAAGCATTTATTAAATACATATGGCAAATCCACACTGACCTCTTACATCCAAATGCTAAGCTTATCGCAGAATAAAACACGGGGGGGGGGGGGACTCCATGTTTTAAATGAGATTAAAAGAATTCAGTTAATTCAATCGGAGGATAGGCTTTGTTCATCATACTACAGCTGCTCTACGTCTTTAGTACAAGAAAAACTAGACCAATATAATTTAGAGTAATGTCGTTTAAATGATAAACATTTTGATGACTTAGATTAAAGAATAACGATTTAGATTTACCAATTACTAAACGATTTAACGATTTATTTATTAATAAACTATTTTTTTCTTTAATACGCTTTCGTTACGCTTGACTCATTTCTTTACTGGCCCTTTGATTTGTATAACACCATGCTTTCTTACAACCTATTTTCGGTTCTGTAGAAGGGTTACCTACAATTCAATTTATAGCTCATTTGCAAAATAAACAGCTTTTTTTTTTATTCATATTCAATTAGTTACCATACATCAAATGTAAATATATAAATTAGTGAAATCATTTGTTGTTTTAACATAAACATTAAATAGGAGTATATTATAACTCAATTTGTAATCATCAAAGGTGCATACTTGAACAAGGCCTCATAACACTAGGGTGTAACATGATGGACAGTGTCTTCAACAAATCTACATAAACAGCATTACTAAACTAAAGCAAGTAACAAAACTGGTTTTAAGTAGTTGTTACATTTTTGATTACTCATATTTATTGACAAGAAAGCTTTAGTCGAGTTCCTCGGTTTAAAACATCTCTTTTTCTCTCAAAAATACAATATATTACCCAATAATATCAATAATCGTTAATATTGTATATATTATATAATATATTTGTATTTTAATATAATTAAGGTTGACTTGTTGAATAAAATAACTGAAATCTATTTGAGAAAATAAGCTGGAATGTTTATGAGGGATGTTTTAGAATGACACCTTGAAGACACTGTAAGGTTGAGAATGGCCTGCGATGCGGCAGGCAGGTTTAGGCTTACTTGTGGTACTGGGCCTGCAGGAAGTTGAACTCCTCCTTGATCCTGTCGCACGACTCGCCCACAGTAAACTTGAATGGTTGCCCCGGCTGGGGTGGACCCTGAAACAAAACAGAAATAGTTTGCTTTGGCCAACTGCACATCTGTATTTAGTACATGAATCAACTCAAAACATCCAAAAATAAACAAAAGTAACAGTCTATAAATAAGTCCTACCCCAAAGTTTTACGACGACTAAATTACTAAAAGGGCTATTTCTATTAAGAAACTTGGTGAATGCAGGTACTTCTATGACCCATGATACTATAATATAATTTTTTTTAGCAGATTACAGCGTGGATTTGAAAATGTTCTTTAGTGAATATCGTCAGAATGTATTAATAAAGTTGTTTGCTTGTTTTCAACGCCCACATCGATAAGCTTTCACTTGGATGCCGTTGTTTAGACGAAAATTGCAGCTGATTTAATTAACAGTGATTTATGTTGTAAACGAAATAATCATACAAAAGGGACTCCTAAACATTCCTTTGGCTCAAATTTATTAATTACCTATAATTACTTATTATTTATTGATAAATTGACATTCGAAAGGCTTTAAACGAACAGGTTACGCCATCAGAGGGGGAAGAAGTTGCTTCGCTCACATAAAATCTTGGATACGTTGACGAAGTAATGCACTAAAGACAGCACACAAACACGAGGCATGATATAAACAAAAAATTAGAACATCAACCTATTTGTACTAAAGGCAACCAGTCTACTACGAACCAGATCAGAACCATTATTTCAAATTGGAATTGCTTCTATGGAAGGCAAGAAGTAGGCTAACAGGAAACCTAAATGAAGTCAATATATCAAACTTAGAGTTCTAAAATTTTAGTAACAATCAAACACATCCATTTACTGATGCCTTTTTAAATTAATTCTCTAAACATTTCACAATTTTTATTATATCAATGCGCATATGTCTAGACAAAATGAGAAGCTGTTGTCTAGCCTGCTTGACAACAGGCTCAAGTAGCCAGCTATGGTGAATATCAATGACTCTAGGGTCATCAAAGTTGGCAATCCTGGTGGAAATCGGAAATACATATTCAGATAGGAGGTTATACTTAAAGATATGTTTACAGTAATTGAAATAAGTGCCGAAGAACAATCCGTTTATAATGTAGTTGGTAGTAAAAAATTAAACTCCTTCTGCATTGAAATTAAAGCTGAAATAACAAATACATGCCCCATTAAAATCACCACTCAAAATAAATAATAACTGCTGCCAGTAGAAAATATTAAACTCAGATTGATTAGAGAGTAGAATATAACTGAATTTAAAAGTGACATGATTTGGAAGCACAACACAGTTTTGTAAAAATACGTAGAAGTGACAAAATGTATTTTTTTGGCAAGATTAGATAACAACAGTTTATCAGTAGATTTAAAAATAATCTATATAAGACATCGATAAATACTAAATATTCTACGATATATTCGGTATTATTCTTAATTGAACAAGACAGATAGGAGGAAGCAGACACTGTCAGCATCACCGAGATAAAGAGTAGTTAATGATTGCTAAGAGTTTGCTCGTTTATACATGTGGCCTTCTACCAGTTTAGGAATTTGTCCATCTCCTAGAGCAGCTCCTTCAATAAGTCTTCAAACTGACAGTACTGATCGAGTACGAAATGTTCGAAGAAAGTTGAAAACGAATATTTATAATTGTTGTACAAAAGTTTAATACAAAGTAAAAAACCTGAACACAAACTAAGAAATACATCCATACGAAAAAAACGTGTAATTGTTTGGTACAGAAAGATTGTAAGGTGCTGAAATGGAAGATGGAGAAGCAACGACAGCAGCTTTGTCTCGACTTCTTCAGAGTTCATTATCTCATTACCACTGCCTCATCAGAATAATACATTCATCTAGCATTCTCCCAACCCACAATCTAACCTTCCTCCTCCATTCCTGATTTGGTTACGATGGGAGGAGGGGAATGAGTGCAGACAGCGGCTTTGTCCCGACTTCTTCGGACTTCTTTATCTCATTACCACTGCCTCTCCAGAGCAAGACATTCATCTAGCACGTCTCCCAACCCAGAAATTAATCCATATCCCACTTTCCTCCATGCACTCCACAGACTTGGTTAAGTGTGGATAAGGAGAAGAGCAATGTTTCGAGACAATCTCTACAGAGCTCTATCATTACCACTCCCTCCGGCAGTTCTTACAAGTTTCTTCGAACTCATCTCTGAATTCACTGCCCAATCTGTCCTCCACATCCCTCCTAAACTTCACTGACTCCGTTCCGCAGAAAGGAGAATGTTGAGTGCGGAAAGATGTTTTGTGCCAGTCTATGCGGAGCTTATACTCACAATTTTAACTACATTATATTAATCAATCCAAAAGTAAATCAATACTTATAAATATCTGAGCATATAATTACCCAAGGAATGGCATAAATTGAGTCCGGAATGTCAACATCAATAATAAACAACGTATTTAATGCACTCTTCCAAATTATTAAAACTTAATTCCAAATTATTAAAACTTCCAAACCTATGGAACAACAGAAATAGATTTTAATAATAATTCACTATTATGAATAATTATTGGTTTAATAAATACGTAATACATACTCTTCACTTATAACTGAACGACTTCGAACTTCATTTACACGTTGGAACAGTTACAGGCTATTATAGTTGGAAATTAATATTGATCATTATTTAATAATATCGGTTTTGCGAGCCAAGGGTTCATGGGACCCTCACATTTGTGGCATATACCTATATGATACGTCCCAAGAAATCCCCCCCTCTACAGACAGAGAGCTATTGTATAAGAATGGTCAATACAATTCCCCTAATTGTTGAATTAGCAGAGCCGATGAGGGTTCGGTTTGTTAAACCATTATTAAGTGCTACAGGTTTAATCCCACTCATTCTACTACTGCCCGTCTTTTGGGCTTGCCTCTTCGTGACTGTGGCTCAATTCCATGGCTGGAAAAACTTATAAGTGTTATCTTCGCCCAGTTTCGCTGTGTGGTGAAAAGTGCTTAAGTATGTGCGTTAAAAATAAACAAGTACACACAAAAAGTTATGACTCAACGAATAAACTAAATAAAGAAATACAGACCTTTTGACCAAGCAAAGGTGTTTGGTAATACCAAGTCAGAAGCTGGTATTACGTGATTATTTTCAAATTCTTTTTAAAGATAAAGTAATGTGTTTAACAGCGTAATGAGCCAAAATAAAAAAATATGAATCCAACTAAATTACTTATGTCAAAGGCAGACTAGACCTTACATGCGCGCATCTGCTGTGTGATGGAACGGAAAACAGATTTGAAAAAAAAAAGAAGAGATTGTTTATGTAGGTATGTTGTTGGCAAGGAAGTGGAAGGAGGAAGACAGATTGGGAGGTTGGTTTTCGTTTTGATTTAGGAGGCGAGGACAAAGAGGAGGGTGGGTGAGAACGGATGGGAATTGTATCTGGAGCAGGTGACAGTATGAAGAGGCTGACTGATGGTCCTTGCCGACGTCTGCCAATAAAAGGGTTGCACCAAACAACCCCGCCAGCCGCACAAATTAACCTAATCACCTCTGTCAATTGCAACCCTCGCTAATAATTCATTCACTTCCACTCCCTTCTCCTCTCCGCTGTCAGCTCAATATTTCAGCATCGTCTTCCACCCCATCTCATTCCCAATTTCTAGAGCCCTCTTCTTTAAACCTTAAAGCCCCTTCAAAGTACCTCCTTCCTTTCAATCCCATCAAATTATGAATAATTCGAAAATAGTAATTCCAGTTTAACAAGAATTGTTCTTCCATTCTCAATATTTGATGAAAGAAAGACTTTGAATGGCTCTCATTGGTTTTATTATATAATAAGTAAAAGACTACGAACAAGTACTATACAAATAAATTTAAAAAAGATTTATGATATCAGACGTTGAACATATTGAAGCTGAAATTACATTTCCCTAACAAAATAATCAGGAAGTAATGGCCCTTTCACCTTCAGTGGTTGAATTCTCACATTACAAAACTGTTAAAACATTTGCAGAAAAAAAATACTAAAGGCAGTATATGAATCACAATTAGGGATGGCACTTGTGAAGGTATTAACAAAAACGGTTAGGAGGGTGGGCATTATAACGGGTCTGTTGTGTCGAGGGGTGAGTGCAGGGAGGGCGAGGACCAGCTGCAAACCACCCCACATTAATTCCAAAACCACCCCATGTGTAAATGGCTCACAGCCCACAGGAGGAGCAGATAATTACGCAAGTGTATTAGCGGTTGGTGGAATGTCGGGACCTACGAGCCTATTATTTGGTCATCTCGCAGCTATTGGCGAAGTTGAGGCACTTACAAAGCCGTTACAGGCCACTGGCAGGGTCTCACGGGGCCAGGGGAGGCCGTCTCGTTCACTGCCTAAGCGACATAGCCTCTCAGCAGTCATTAAGTAAAAGCCACCTTCCGACCATCGACGCTCTCCTCACAAAGACTCCTGCTTTGCTCCTCATCAGGGTGCTCCCTTTCCTTAATACTATCATTAAAGAACCATTGCAAAACTCTAAATTATTCAGAATAACACTTATGGAAGAATCTAACATCCTGCTCGTGGATCCTCTTCCTAGCATGGTAGTTTCCGATCCATCCATGTTCCGGAGACTGCTAGCAGTTTATGGTAGATTACTAGACTTTATAACTATTATAAGAATAAATTTTACCTAACTGATAACATCTCCTATTGTCTATTCCAGGAATATGTGACTCCTGATGTTTCCTTTATTAAAAATATGATATTTTATTTTTAACTATAAACAGAAATTATAGATAATGTAGAAAATCAAAATAGAATAAATATATATTATTAATAAACAAAAAATAGATACAATTAATATATATGTACAACACACATATTAATATAATAGGATCATACTTATCGACTAGGAAGAATCCATTCGGAGGATGGTAGTAAATTCACAAAAGCCGTCATAAACTCACAGTTTCCTCTAAAAAGTGGATAAAATGCTAAACCATTGGAAAAAGGGAGAACATTTACGACATAACATACCAGATTAATGTTATATTCATCTGTAAATGTTATTAACAATCTGCGTTGCCAATAACATTATTGGGACTAGTAGCAATAGTATATTGTTTGTTTGAAATAGCACATAGGCAATAATTAACTAAATCAATGGAATAACTATAATTTGAACGAGCAAAACAACACATGTGCTTTCTTACACTATACTCACTTAGATTATTCTAGTGTTAGAGTAATTTTATTTTTAAACTGTAGATTTTTAAAATGTATAACGCAAAAGTTATTTTCAAAGTTAGAATGTACAAAACTATGGGAATCTATCAGAAAAATATAATACCCAAAAATGTTCTTCCATTAATAATTTTAATAGTATGATGAATGATTAAAAGTGAATGACAGAAAAATTAAGCATATATTCTGTATCTTCAACAACCCAAGATTCACTAATCAAGTGTTCACTGAGGGAGTGGTAAGAGGAATACCCAAAATTCACTAATTAATTGTTCACTGAAGGATACATTAGACATAAGGCTCCTAAACATGAAAACAACGATTTCGACAACTGCTATTCCTTTGGTTGTATGTATATGAATATTTATATTACGTCTTTCATGACATTGACCTTTTAAGAGACGACAGCTGATAATGATCAATTCGAAATAAGAACAATATTACCTGAGTAGACATATCTATTCGCCACTGGCAACCACTTTCTAGTCAAATAGAAATAAATAGATGTGTATTTGATAGGAGAGTGAAAAGGGAGAACAACCTGTTACAAAGAAGTACTCGATTAATGTTACAAAGAGATCAAGGGCTTAAGAGAGCTCCAAGAGAATTTCCACAGGCTGGTGAAAACTAGCTTGCCTTGTATAGACCAATACCAGATGATTAGATTATTCATTGAAATAGAGAAGATATGAAAACAGGTGACAAGAAGGTAACGATGACGATAGTAAAGTTCAAACAAGGACTACAAATAACACCTAATTAGGAATATCCAGTGACTCCTCGTTTAAGTAGACTAATCACTAATCAACGCTCTACAAATAAACCTCTTCCCCGTCCACACCTTAGTCTTTGATAAAACTCACCCACATCAAGCAACAATAATTCCCTGCATTAAGTGAAAATTATAAGATTTTCTCTCTCTGTGATTCCCATCCCGCTCTCCCTCCCTCCCTTCCACTCCTCCCTCTCACTCCCCCCACTCTCTCTCTCTCTCTCTCTCTCTCTCTCTCTCTCTCTCTCTCTCTCTCTCTCTCTCTCTCTATATATATATATATATATATATATATATATATATATATATATATATAAACAAAAAGGAAACTCTAGAAAAACAAACATTGATAATTCGACAAAACGTTAACACGAGGGGACATGAGATTTGACTGAGAAGCGAAACCTCACTAAGGAATCTCTTCGTCATTGTTGCAGTAAAAATGCTGCCCACATACGCAGGGAGGGGAAGGGACACCAAAGAACAAAGCGGACTACAGTTTGAGAACAGTTGGTGGCAAAACAATAAAATAATGCTTATTAATTAGTTTACATGGTTAAAAAAAAATTACAATAAACATCTAAATTACAATAATTTAAAGTGTGTATACATTTTTTTGGGACACCCTGTATATATACGAGGTGTGTAAATAAAGTAGTGAGACTGGCAACGTCGCTTTCGATCTGGCAACGCTGGAGACGCGTGGCCTTGAGTAGCGTCAGGTGCACGTGTGATGCGCCTCCAGTATGAATCTGAACTCGCCACAGTCATTTGTTTGTCCGTAGCGTTGGTTTTCGTGAAATGGTTTTTTCTTGAGCGTTTTAAAAATGAGTGACCTCAAAGTTGAGCAGCGGTGTGCAATCAAATTTTGCTTCAGATAATGCAACCGAAACTTTTGAAAAACTTCAGGAGGCCTATGGAGAACGTGTTTTATCAAGGGCACAGGTTTTTCGGTGGTTTAAGGAATTTTCAGAAGGAAGAGAGTCGATTGAAGATGAACCACGAAGCGGAAGGCCTTCAAGTGCAAACACCGATGAAAATGTCAACAGAGTACGGAACCTTGTGCGTTCAGATCGACGCTTGACAGTCAGAATGATCGGGGAACAGTTGAATTTGAATCACACCTCCGTTCATCACATTTTGACCAATGAATTGGAGATGAGAAAAATTTGTGCGAAAATGGTTCCGAAAAACCTTTCCCAAGACCAAAAAGATCTCAGAAAGTTTTTGGTTTTTGGCCAGTAAAAACATTCCTGTTGCTCCTCAGCCTCCTTATTCACCAGACTTGAGTCCTTGTGACTTTTTCCTCTTCCCGAGATTGAAAAATCACCTCAAGGGAACTCATTTCGGGACACTACAAAACATACAAACTGCTGTAACCGACCAGCTGAAGGCCATTCCAGAATCCGAGTTCCAGCAATGCTACAATGATTGGAAGGACCGTCTCCAGCGCTGTGTGGCTTCCGAAGGGAACTATTTTGAAGGTGACAATATCACATTGTAATTATATTTGAATAGAAAATTTAAAAAAAAATCAGTCTCACTACTTTATTTACACACCTTGTATACATACCTGTATATATATATATATATATATATATATCAGTTCACAATACGAAGAAAAGCAACAACAGAGAAAGAGACACATTACAAATCAAATTTTCGGATGATCCGTCTTCAAGAAAAAGAGAGAAAGCGACCAAGCACGCCGGAAACACAACGGCAGGAAACCGTCGGCAACCGACGTGCCCACGCGCGCCCGTTCAGGAAGTAATGAAGTAAGACGATCAGAAGAAAATCTAATATTAAAATTAAAATTAAGAATTAAGTAAGCAGTTCTGGTTGATTGAAGGTAAAATAAACAGCAGGAAGAAAAATGAAGTATAAAAAGGATACCGTGAAAAATACCTAAAAGCATGAAAAAGGAAGATTAACAGAGTTGGTAAGGCGATGATTTATCCTTGTATTTTCATTTGTTTCTCATCGCCTTACCACTCTGTTATCTTCCTTTTCATGCTTTTAGGTATTTTCACGGTATTCCTTTTTATACTTCATTTTTCTTCGATGTTTATTTTACCTTCAATCAACCAGAACTGCTTTTCTTAATTCTTAATTTTAATTTTAATATTAATTTTCTTCTGATCGTCTCTACTTCATTACTTCCTGAACCGGGCGCGCGTGGCAGCACGGTCGGTTGCCGGGACGGTTTCCTGCCGTTGTGTTTCCGGCGTGCTTGGTCGCCCTTTCTCTCTTTTCTCCTGAAGACGGATCATCCGAAAATTTGAGTTTGTAAGTGTGTCTCTTTCTCTGTGTGTTGCTTTTCTTCGTTTGTGAACTGATTTGCGTCCAGTTTGGATCGTTTTTTCGAATTTTAAGTGGATATATATATATATATATATACATTATCTGGATATATATTTTTATGCAGATTTAAAAAAAAATTTAAACAAAACCGAATCCTCAGCATTTCACGGATGATTTTAACTTGGATTACTGACCAGACCCTATTTTATTTGTTAGTATTATTGTATCATACAGTCGATATATGTTCATAACATCCTGTCATTAATTACATTGTCATTGTTTCATTCCATCTGACTGGTCAGTATTCATTTTTGTGACCGGATGCCACAAATCAATAGGAAGTAAAAATATTTCTTAGACTGAGAAAACAAATTTACAATGATTGAATCAGAAAGAAAGCTTTCTCTTAAGATACTGTTTATCTTCGTTTGTGGAATTAATTCAGTTGGTAATTTGAATATGCACTCTTACGATCAATTTTGGTTTCATCTAACAGTTTTCTGAAGAAAGATCATTGATCAGGTGAGTAGAGACCAGTAAGAATAGAGTATTTGTAAATCAAGTTGGACTGGAGTTTGGCTGACGTAGAAAAGGACAGAGTTACTCCCAAACACTGACACCCTACTGTCATACTGCCAGTATGTATTCCACGCTGCTCCGACGTTTCAGTTAATAGGACGTTTAATAGTAGTAGGTGGTTTAATACCACCTACTACTATTGTTGAAATATTTCAACACAAAATATTTATTTTGTGTTTATTTTAGATTTGGACCATTCATTAAATTGAAAACTGACGATGATCTACTCACAGGCTGAAGGTTGAGTTAAATTTGTTTTAATAATTAAAAATATAGTTTCTTAGGAAATTCTGGTTTCCCTCAACGAACCTTTAGATTGCAATGTATATGCAGTGATACAGCATGTGGAATCTCTGACCCACTTAATGTGGAGATTACAACCAGCAAATTATGAAGGCAACCAACAAAAGGTTAATCAATGCCAGAGCTGCAGCAAAACATAATAACATGTCTAAGTTTTCAAAATTAAACAAATAAGCACCGACAATAGGTTTATAGACTTTCAGCCTTGAATTTTAGGTTTCACCTCTGTGATCCTGTCGGTGTGATATATTCTCTTTCTTCTCTTCAATAATACAAAATGATGCAGGCAAATCAATAATGCAATAAATGACATTATTGTAATGACAATTTATTAAAGTGAATACTATTGAAATTTTGTACACGATATTATTAAAACAAATTAATGAAAGCGCCTACAATGACAAGAGAAAGATAATGATGGCAGTAGTATTGTTGGTAGGCTTTTGATTTGTCTAAGTAATACATGACCAGAGTGGCTTTTGTTTAAACTATTTGTAAATTAAATAAGTGTGGACGGGAGATACATAAATTTGGAGGAAGGGAGTGTTGAAGGATGCGAATCCATGGACACGTGGAGAATACTTTAGACTCTTGACAGTGAAGGAGAGCTATAAATAATTCATTGTGCTTGGGTCGTACTGCATCGGCGAGTCTGCATATGACTTGACATGCATCCCCTGCTAGGGACACGCTTATGCAGGACAAACATTCACACGGGAAACACTAACGAAATCTACAGTGACACCCTAAGCTTAGAGGGCCCTACATTACTTTGGGTCATCTAATGAAATCCCTCGCATTCTACCTCAATATGCATGATAATAACAAATTTAATATTGAAATCTACGTAATTTCAGATTAGAACACAGAACATTAAAGTTATGCATTGGTTGATTAAGGCAGTTTTAATTCGACTAACATTTTAAAGCAGCCAATCAAAAGTGTGCACAGCATGAGAGTACTTGTCAAATGCCCTCTTATAGAAGCTTAACTTTTGTCCTATTCAAGAGGAGAAAGTGTAGCTCCTTTATGATTCAGCACCCACTTAACCGTAATGAGCCGCATGCAATGACTCGACAAAAACTTCACGAGCACCCATCCAAGTACTAACCACAGCCAATGGTGCTTAACTTCGGTAATCCATCGGGAACCGGTATATTCAGCATGGCTGAAGCCCCTGGAGTACACCGTGATCGTTTAAAGGGGCAAATGTAACAAAGCAATGCCTGCTAAAAAGACATAAACAATTATTCCCAACAGTTATACTGAAAGGATTTCAATAAATTCGTAATGATTTAGAGCTATCTAGGTAGGAGTCTCTGAAAAAGCAAATTTTTGGAAATAGATATCACTTCTGTCATTAGGGATGTTACTACAGTCTACCGTAATGGAGCTGTGCTGTTTCATTACCGAATGTTACTTGTTTTAAATAAACTCAAATAATTTTACCTCAGCCAGATATTCTTGGCACTTCATAATGAGGAAGAAAACCAATTTCAGTCTTACTGTCATGATTACGAGTACATTCTTCTGAACTGGCCACCCATACAGATGGGGAAGGCACTACTCCAGTATCGATTGGGTTGGAAGTCATGAAGTCTAAATAGACTATATGAGCAGCACCCAGGAGCAGTCAGAGTGCTACCACAGTCATCCGGGCAAGATTCAAAGGTAACTTCCAACTGAACACACTACTTTGAACTCCTCAAACAGATAGGTTTGGCGTGAGAAACTTTTAATAAATCAATAAATCGCCTTTCATCATACACTGTGCTGAGTCTGCGAAGTTCATCGTTACCCAATTATACTAACCTTTGAGTTGCCAACAATATGCAAAGTATTTGACTCAGTTGTCGGTTGGCTATAATGGTAAGACAGCGTTAGTTGGCATTCACGAAGAATTATAATTAAGCCATAATCAACAGGTCGATTCAATGATAACAGACTACTTTGTGGCAAAATAGTGGGAGAAGTTGAGTGGACAGTCGCCTGAGGGAGGACATAGCGGTCTGTCGGCAGAACGTGAGTTGGCTATCTGGACAAGGATCTCTGGTCACGAGTGCCCCACACTTGTTATCGGCCCATCTCAAACACCTTCTATTTCCATGCTAATTCTCCGGAGATCCCACTCAGCTTCCAACCCTTAACCGACTCCACCCAACTTATCTGTCGTCCTCACCATCAAATTATCCTTTCTTCTAGTCCCAATAACACTTTCATATAATAACACCCGTCCAGTGTACTTAGAATAAATAAACGGATGTAAAGGATATCAATTATATCCCGACTTCTTAGCGAAATCAGCAATAAGTGGTCAAACAAAATTCAGTGCAACCAACTATATTCAAGTAATTTTATTAATCAAAATAACAGAACTCTCGCTCAACAGGAGAAAACACATTCAGATTTTTAAAGAAAGACAAGTGAAGTCAATAAACTTGTTTTGATTTTTTGGCAACAGTCTAATAGGCATGTTTTTGCAACAATATTATTTACTAAACTTAAAAGACTGATTAAAATAAACTTAAAACAACATCAATAGGAAAGAAATCCGTAATTAAAACATACGACCTGAATAGAAGTCAATTAAATATTGCATGTTAGCAGTGTTTTTCCACTACACATCTCAGATCTGCATGCACTAACGTACAGAGCAGCCGCCGACAACCTCTGACCCCGCGGGTCTCCCACTGCCCCACTTGATAATTCAAATGACCCACTTCAGTTTCGCAAACATACTATAAACAAATATTAAAAATCTCTAACAATTATCAAAAACTTTCAGGAAAAATTAACATATTGGTTTGACTACTAAGTATATTAACTAAACAAGTATGTGAAACACCAGAAGAGAAACTGTAGGTAATATAACTTCTCTTATTAATAGAGGGAGGTGTCTTTTAGTTTGAGCGTTTCAGTATTCAGTATTGTTAATTATTTCACAATAAACACGTGACATAAAATAAACAGTAAGAATTCAGAAACGGGACGAAGATCTTTGGACCAAGTAACTGATTTTCGTCAGATTCACATGATGAATTAATGTTAAGCAACATTGGGCATGGTTACTACTTATTGGTGTCCCTGGTAATATAACTCACCATTAATGGGTGCCGAATCATAAATGAGTCACACTCTCACGCTTTTGATGTTTCAAAAGGAGCAAACCCCAGAAGTGTGAGGATTGGATAAAAAACCCAAGGCTCTAGTCGTGTGCTTAGGAGCCAATATCTCATGTTATTTACATTAGCTTCAGAGGAATCTGACATGCCTTGTTTGTTGAATGTTGTATTACAAACGAGTTGTAATAACAACAGTTGTATCGAATCACAATAAATTAACATACACATTGTCTCAAGTAACCATAACCTACTGACTACCTGGCTATAATTTGTCACTAAAGTGTATATAACCTACATTTGATGACAAAAAAAATTACATGCATATTTTACGCCCCACAGAATTGAGTATTCACTACATTAACAAGTAAATAAACCATCTTATCTGATATACTGGTGTTAGAGTCACTCGGCCGGTTTCGGGTACAGCACGTTTATGTAACAGATTATATTAGTTTCATTTTAAGGTGAACAAAACCCGGAATTGGTAAAACAACTCCAAAACAGTTTAAACATTCCGACGATTTATTCGTTTCTTAATTAATTATTACTTGATTTTAATATAAAATAAAAATTAAGGAAATCCAAAAGACTTGAAATAAAAAGGCAGTAGCGACAAAAGTGATACAAGAAAGGCGTGTAATTGAGAGGCATGATGGGGTGGGAGATGCGAATCCTGGGGCTGGGGAGAACGGAAGGGCTGAGGAAGAGTCTGTCTGGAATGTATTAGCATCTCATTGCACTATGTGCAGCACAATGGCGCCGGGTTCCCACAGGAAGGGCCGTGTTGGCGCGTCACCGACAAACGTCACGTGGCTCGCCTTCATGCCAACGTGTGCCAATAACAGAGTCAGCGGCGCTTTCGTCTTAAAGCAATAACCTCACAAGGTGGTATCAGCCAACAAGGAACACTACTGGCCTGCTGTTAACTCAGACCTATCGTCTTTAATATTTCCAGACTTTTATTACTATTACATCCATTTTCAATAAACGAAATACACCAAATTTGTACATGCCACTATATTTTCTCCTTCATAAAATGTTTTAAATACGAACATAAATAAAAAGTTAGGAGGTTTCCTTCTGTTTAGGAGGACATTTTGACGTACAATTACATCATCATGAGGTATAATAATTAGGGTAATAAGTGTTCTTGATCAAATTCAATTATCATTCTACAAATATATTAAAGTTACATGACACAGTATTATACATACCTTACCAGGATATCTTCTACAAATAACAATTTAAAATATTGGTATCTGAGAAGCAAATATTAATGTTTGTAACGTTGAAGTTTTAACTTAGCTGGTGTGCTCATGTTTATATCGAACATTATTATCTCTATCCATAACTATTGAATGGTTAAGTGAATATATCTAGGATAATACGAATCGAATATAAAATCAAAATGAAAATTAAATATCCATGACTTTAAGCAAAAACTTTAAAAACAAAATAATTTAAATTGCAATACCCATTATGCATTCCAATAAGGCGGACACAACAATGTGTCATTCAATTTTAATATATTAGTACTGGTTTCTGTTTTTAATCATGTAATTTATGCAAAAAAAAACATTAAAGCAAGGCATACAGTTTTATATTCTGATAAAACATTCAACAAAAATGTCACAATTGATATGATTAATGTATTCAAGAAAAGGATCATGAATAAAACATACGAAAGAGATTAGTTACAATAACTAATTAAATTACAACTCTCAATGGTTTCTTGATAAATTGTAGTTAATCACGTTGACAGTTACTATCAAGTTATCAATCAATGTGAGTTGCTTGTTTGCTAAATAAAGAACATGATGGTTACATCATCGGCGTTCTATATCATCGGCGTTACATCATCATGGTTATATGGCGTTCTGTCCAACTATGAAATGGTTTTGATGAAATGAGAAGGTGCATTGCAAGTGGGAGGCTAGATCTCTGGAGATGAAGATAAACGTAGACTTTCCGCTTAGGGTCGTTATGAATAGATAACAGAACGGAAACAGCAGCCTTCCGGGCCGGCGACAAAGCCAAATTTCAGCTTCATCATCCAAACAACTGACCACCAGCGCTATTTTCCATAATGACATCGTTAAAGAACGGAAGTCACTGGTGCTAGAAGTCGTCGGTTCAACTATAGCAGGAGCACAACAACGGTCGAACTAAACCTTGGCATTACAAAGCATTCCCTACATATCAGGTGAACAGTACTAGCTATGCTAGGTGTACTGATTACATCTTACTTTATCACCTACGAAAGTGATAATTACAAACTACTAATTCAGTAAAGAAATTCAGAAAACCACATTCCGTAGCACTGTCAATTTCAATTTCAATTTTTTAAAGGCTAATTTATTTCAGTGTTAATAAATTGATATTTCATCTCATTTAAATCATTTCAAGATATTAAACTATTGAATTGTCAGGGGCTATTGATTTATATTACTTCAGTTTATTTTATGAATTATTCGTTTTTAAGCAGCTATTCACCCTGGGTAGTACTGTAGGGTAATTAATGTTAGTAGAC
The DNA here is from genome assembly GCA_026182355.1 of Hermatobates lingyangjiaoensis. Classification (NCBI taxonomy): domain Eukaryota; kingdom Metazoa; phylum Arthropoda; class Insecta; order Hemiptera; family Hermatobatidae; genus Hermatobates; species Hermatobates lingyangjiaoensis. The sequence continues at coordinate 2,349,832 of JAPFBL010000105.1, read as the reverse complement.
GAGTTGTAAAGATCAAGTCCAGCAGTTACCTTGTTCTGCAGTGTATTTGACTGAGTGTCATTATATGGTCGTCCCTGGAGGGCTGGAAGACTCGGTATCGGAGGGCTGGGCCTAGTTAGCACTTTTAGCCGAATAATGGACCTTTGGAGGTATTAGACCAACCCTCTCACCATTAAAACGTGACTTTTTTGTTAAGGAAAAAAATACCACTGGTCCATTGAAAGGCAATGACAAACGACAGCATAAAAGAATAACAAATGGGAGAGGACAATGCAAAGGGTTTTGGAGGGGGCAATTTCACCGTTAGACCGAGGCCAAATCATTTCATCTTTTTAGGGTTTAATGTAAAAATTAGGTTGAGAGTGGAGAGCGGTGTCCAATGCCTCGTCGACTGAGACCGCTCAAGCGACGCCTGCCTCTCAGCCTCTGCTCAGCATTCCATCACGCCTTCAACGTGAAACAAAGTAACACGTTTTTTATATTACCCGAGTCACCTTTAACAAAACAATTTGTAACCTGCTACGTAAACAAGCTTTTCCGACATTAGTAACCACTCAGGTTACAGACCATTGTTCGATGATGTTATCAAACAATAACATGTTTTATAATGCATTAACCTTTATCATGTTTCATTATTCAATACATGAACCTAAATCAAACTATATCAAATTCCAGGTTATAATAAATATATTATCTAAAAATAATATATTAAACCATTGGATCTGTACATTAGATCTGTATGATAATATTAAAATAGAAATCATATTAGGACAAAACATAATTCGAACGAAGAAAAACTAAATGCCAAGCGCAACGAGAAAGTAGCATTATCTCATTAACACCTTTTCAAAGGACAACAGTACGTGTTTGAAACACGTTTTTTCGATAATACACTACTTTATGTGAAGATTTATTCAACATCGTCAATAAGAATGAAGTTTAATGAAATTGTTAACACACAGGGGCTATTAGTAATATTATTATAAACATCTACCGGCTTGCATCGTACGTACACTACAGCTCGACCATTGTTAAAAGAAAAGCCCAAGTAACAATATTCAGTTGTTCTTTTTGAACTCAGAAACTAAATGAGGTGTGACGAAAATGCATAAGGAAAGATGGTAATTTTTTTTAATTTAGTAAAATTGAAGTACATAGGGCTTTACACTTCTGAGGTCCTGGTTTGGGGTCAGTGAAGTATTTTTTAGCATGCCTTTGTATGAGTGAGAGAGTGGGTGTTTATTCAAATATTGTGAACACGCTACAGTTTGCGCTATTTCATGTACTACATTGATAGTAACAGGGTATATTGTTTCATGGAGAAACAATTTATTACGCATTATGTATTATTCAAATTTTTTTTCTGAACTAAAATTTCTTGACAGTTATAACTCATCAGTTAATATTAAACTGTTATGAATAACAGGGGAAATATCAGATTTTTTCGATAAAAAAGGTCCAGTTTTCTCTGAAATGACTCCTAGGGTGCCTATGATTCTAAAATGATCTCGGGTAATCTGCAGCTAACTCCTGGTCTCCCCGGCACTCTCTTCGCTTACAACCCTCGTGAAATCCTAATAGCACACTGATAGAAGTAGCTTTTGTTAAGCGTCTGTCATGTGGATCGTTATCTGACCAGCAATGTTACGCGAATCTTTCTTCAAATCACATTTGCTGATAGTTTTACTTGCAGCATTTATCATCATTAATAACTTAGTTTACACCTATATTAATGCGCATGTAATGATATCAAGGTAAAAGAGCCCTCATGAAATCACCTGAACATGGGAGTAAAACACCCTCAAATTACTGATTAGCCTACATTTATATTACTGAAAATAAAGGGAAACAGTACTCCTATGACGTGTGACTGTCATGAAGATTCACTCAAGGGTACGTGAAATCTGACAGGCTGAGGAGTGCCTCGAAGGCTTTGTTTGGACTTAAATAGATTCCAGTGATGTGTCTGAAATAGACAGAGCCTTGAAGGCAGTTACTCAATGGTATCGGCTCTCAGCTGTCCTCAAGGCTGATATTTCTCCCTGACAAGCCTCCCCAATTCCATCGTTACCAACACTTCACAAACAGATCTCCTATAAACTCTGCAAATAAATATACACAAAGCATGAGGAAGTACAGTGAATCACATAAATAATGGGCAGGAATACATGTTTTAGTCTTGCTTAAACAAACCTCAGTACGAATTTGAGACCTATCATTTTAAATTAACTCTTTATTTTCAAAAAATACGTACTAGCAAGTTAATCTACCAAGAATAACTATTGAAGTCAATATATAACAGTAGGATAGTGCTTAAGACACAACTCGACAAAACAAGGAAATGCCCTACTGCTGCCCAAGACTTCCCACTACTCATACCTTCATACTTGTTTGAAAGTGTTCGCTCCACTATAACGGGCCGAGCTTCACGGGCTCTCACTCTTTCTTAACCTCACGTCAATTTTCTAATTTATCACAAGTACTACTAGGATTACACTTAAAGTAAATTACTTTAGTTCAGGTTTTATGTTTGTGGCCAAAAATATTTATATTTTAAAAGAAATACTACAATTTAGAGGTGAGATAAAAGTAATTCAGAAACACTTGTTTCGAAATATCGGTTGGCTCGAACTATAAAGAGAAATTATTATACCATTGTTTCTCTTGGATTAATACTCCATTGGATTAAATTTTTTTTCAATATTTTCCTTTCTTTGCTATAAACATGAAAACATATATAAAATGATGAACTGTTCAAAGTAGGGGATGACAGTTGTGTAACGTACAGTGATATTAATCTATCAAGGGTAATCTGAGAATAGAAGGTGGAATAATAGGAATGGCAAGCACCGTTAAGGATAGCATTAGTTGAATGTTAAACAATGTAAGTTACAGTGAAGGGAGCAACGCCAGCAGGAAGGGCGGCTCCCCTAGTAAACCAGGGAGGTGCAGACAAAGGCACCATCAACTCACTCAATAACTACTACACTAACAACCTATCTGCATCTACTACCCTCATCCATGATTGTCATGTGGCAATCAAGAGCTCAAACCAAACGCTTACATCACGACTTCCATGGTGTAGGAAGGGGTAATGGACATCACTCAGTGATACTCACGTAACAAATATACTAATAACAATGACAACCATCCGGCCGCTTTACCGATAAAGAGCTTTATCACAACACTATCAAGAAGACCAGCAATGCATCTCACGACAGAGAGAATACCCAGCAGGAGCAAAAAGCAAAACTCAGCCGTAAAATGTTGACTGCTAACGCAAAGGTATTATTATGCTACGAATCAGGCTACAATCGGCTACACATTACAGAAGCCCTGAAAATAAAACCAGCAAACTCCAGCATAAATAACCACAAGACGAGCTTTTCAAAATTTGAACTATATATTTGTTTCAAGAACTACATTCTACAACCACATACACTAGTGTTTATAGTGAAGGCGGAGTGCAGTAAATTAGTCTAAAGTAAACACGTTAGGCAGGGAAAAGTGACTAGATACCTATTTAGTGTAACTTTCTATTCATAAATGTTCTGAACAATTAAGATACTAGATTTTATATGGAAGTATTTTAAAAAAGTAAATTTACAACGAAATGTTTACAAATATTTCCCTAGGTATGGTTAGAGTAGACTGAAATATGTAGGAATTTCCAACCAAGACATGTCCCAGGGAATCATGACCAAACTTCATAATACGACCAATTAAAGGTACATGAACATACATATAAAAAGATTTCACATAAACACGTGAAATAACAATCAATGATCAAACCACAATAAGAAATGGGAAAACAAGACTAAGATCTTTCAACCGTAACAAGCAGTCTTCGTCAGAGTCAAAAACCGACTGACCCGTCTTCGTCAGTTGCGTTTTTGACTCCGACGAAGACCGCTTGTTACGGTTGAAAGATCTTAGTCTTGTTTTCCCATTTCCTATTGTGGTTAGATCATTGTACATATATATAAACCAAAGGGACAAAATCAGCTCGAAGCGCTTTACCTAAGCAGCAGAGGACTTTTTTAACAAAGGGCCAAACATTTAAACGGACTTAGTGCATTTATCTAGCTTCTATTTTCTATTGCAGAGAGTTTCCCCAATATACACATGCTTTACTTTCATTCGTTTGATTTCAAAAATAAAATAATAAGGAGTAGGTTACTACTTCGGTTATCAAAGGCTATAACCAATTACTGTGAACTCAAGTTCAAAAATACATGAAGTACAAGGTAAACTACAAAGGTCGCCACGATGAGTCAGGGTTTAAACATCTCTTCGGGAATTATCTACTGTTTCAGATGTCTGAAACATTAATTTGCACAATATAGAGGGACATAAAAAGAATAGTCGCATTAACTACGTTATGACAACCATTATAAAGATGAAATTTATGGGTACTAAAAGACAAGGGAGATGAGTGCTATCTGAAAGGGTGGAAGACAGGATGAGGAGACCCTAAGAGTGGTCATAAAGTGGAAATAAATTGAGAGGGAGGTGGCTGTTTCACAATGGCCACACAAGCAGGGGGAGGGGGTAATTTAACGACATAGAGAACACAATTTAGAGTGACGGGGGAAGAGAGGGGGAGGTTTAGAGTGGAACTGGGAGAAACAGTCAAATTACAGACCGGAGAAATGGCTTGGAAGCCGAGGAGAATGGGCCCTCCAATGCCGGCCGCCCTTGAGGTCAACATTTCATAGGGTTTCGCCATCAATAGAGGACAAAGGAAACCATTTCCTTTATAGCATTTTGTTTCTTGTAGCAGAACTTCCTCTAAAGGGCTCTAACAAACAGTTAGAAAAAGAGACCTTAACAATCTACTTAGCCTCATCTTTAACTGATATCTTTGTGATTACTATACAGGTGTAACATGAATGTTGGGCTCAACTAGAATAACCTGACCAAGCTTTTTTAGCCATATAATTACATGATTACACATAATAATAGAAAGAACAAACTATACTAATAATCTGTAGCATATTATTCGATTTTATTAAGAAAACACAAGCCGATCTGTGGCAGACAATCTTGAACTTGTATGGCTATGGAGACAGTAGTTCAGCTGTTTACTTGCGAACTCATTTCAAATTATTTAAAAAATCAAAGTTTTTATTTCATTAGCTCAAACTTCCATAGGCTTGACACGAGTCAACAAAGATAGTCTACCCCACCACTATAAAATGTGGATGGTCCTTCCCATTTCTTTTGCACTCAAAAAAATAATTGATTTCTATATGTTTTATCTTAATATTTCTAAATGCACTACATGTTTACATGCTCATTGGAGAATTCAGGTAATGTAACAGAATATAGCAATGCCAACTTTATTTTGAAGCAGTGAGCTGAAAGACTTAAGGGATCAAGTGAATTCAGAAACTCTTGTAGTCAATTTATTGACTGGTCTTTACTTATAACCGTATGTACTGAGTATTCGTCAGTAAACTTTGAGATATATGTACTCTGTTCATTTGTCTGGTCAACAAGTATTTCTGGCTTTTAACAATATATTATAGCTATCTCCCACAATCGTATAAAATACTTATATATATCAGGATATGTTTCGCAAAACTAATTCGTCTAGAGTTGCTACAATTTTTCCTGATTCATCACCTATTGCAATTTACTCAATCTAATGCAGGTATTTTTCCATTACAAAGTAGCAATAATCAACCTCAAAACTTGAGAGTCACCCACTTCAGAAAACCTTTCCTATTTCCTGTTTGTTCGTTCTTAAATTTACTCATTCTATGGAATTTCAAAGAATAAACGATTTCAACAGTCTTTGAAAACATCTACTACTGTCCATCTTAAAATCAGAGGTTACATATAGCGAAACACACTGGCGAAGATAATGCTGATTCCTCCATTGTTCTCTCAGAATTGGGGATATTTCTTTGACTTCCCGTCTAATGTTTCAATAACGATCTATTGCCTTGTAGCTCATTCTTTTGAATTGAACAGAGACGAGAGCCTGTTAAGTTGAAACATTCAACGATAATTTAAATGGAGGATGTGCCGGTCTCCCACCTCCTCCAGAGAAGGCTGGCGTAAATGCAGAGGAAGCAAGGCTATGCTAGTTTATCTCAGAATCTGAGTCGTTCATGTATTTCGTTTACTGATAAGGAGATAGTTTTCTATGCTACCAACTTATATCATAAGAGAGCTTCTGATTTGAGATCAAGTTTGGCAAAATATGATAAATGAAATTGAGTACAAAACGGACACACAATTGACTCATTACTGTTTGAAAAGAATCAACGAACGTACCATCAATTACTGGAGGAAGAAAACCAAAATGATTAAAGTTTGTCCCTCAATTCAAATACGTCTTGAATTTGTGTAAAATATTGATTCAGAATATATTGAAAATATATATATATCATTTAGTTTTTCTCATACTTTATAAAATATGTCTTCACACAATTTTTCGTAAAATGTTTGCCATAAGATTAAAGGCTGCATTGGTAGACACAACAGCAGGAAGGTCTCATAATTGTCTCAATTTAAGAGCCAGTACTGCATCAACTAATGTATAGCTCCAATATCATTGCTTTCCAAGAGACCAAGATCTCTGAAAGATGACTGATATGTTGGTGAAATTTTTTCACAAGTAGTTAGTAAGTTTTCAAAAAGTCAGTCGTTAACGTTCTTTATTACATTAGTATAGGTTTCCTAATATATTAATCACCTAATATATATATATATATAATATATATTCTACGACATACTATAGATTCTACGACAAATCCCCTCTGACTGCAAAAATCTCACTTTCCGAGCCTCCGAAGAAGCCCATATTTGGTTGCTCAATGCGCGTAGTGCACCTGACCTTAATCTTAAGAGATAATGCTTCATTTTATTAGCTTCTTGTCAGTGCATCTAGTTTTTATACTTTTATTTTAAGGTATATTCTCTTTTTTATTAAAGCTTAGTCCATAAATTTTAATTTTTAATTTTTATTTATGTATCATTTCTTCTGTTCATCCCTCAGTTTTTATTATTTTATTTGTTTTTGTGTTTATTATTATTTTTCATATTCCTATTTTAATTTAATCTTAAATTGATTCTTGTCTACCTTATTCTCTGTGACCGGGCGCGTATGTGGCAACATTGTTGGTCTCCAACCGTCTCTGTACCAGTGCACTTGGTTTCCCTTTCTTATCTCTCCTGAAGACGGTTCAACCGAAAATTAGAGACTGTAAGTGTGTGTTTTTAATTTCTCTACGTTTCTTTACGTACATTGAACTATATATATATATATTAAATAATTATTTCTACATTTCTAAAATATCATTAAATATTATGTCTATAATATTTGAAGAAACCCTCATTTGATAATATAATATTTATTATTCCCGTAAACAGCTTGGGTAAGAAAACCAATTGATAATGTTTATAATCATGATTAAGATTAAACAATAAAGATAGTTGGGTATACACCGCTCTGCAACAACTCTAGTATAACTTTGTTAAAAATACCTAATTCATGTGAACTGCTTGTTCTGTTGGAGCTGTCCAAAACAAAGTCTCTTGAATGTGGATGACAAAGATAAAGATAAGATAAGTTTGAAAATGTGCATGTATTTCTGCCAGTAATTCAACCATTAAATGGAATAATAACGATTTAGAAGCTCCTTCAAAACGCCATCAACCAAGCTTCTATGGCTTATTCTTCCATTTAGAATTATTTCTATTATATTTTTTTAAAAAGTTCTAACAAAATAAAAAAAACATTAAAATTAAAATATTTTCAAACAACATATACCAGTTGTATTAGTGGACCATTTTCAAAATCACAGATTTTTGTCTGTGTCAAATTTAAATTTTGACTTTTTTTTTTCTGTACACATCTAAACAAAATAAATTAGTTACAGTAGCTTTTCAAATTTGATTGGTTACTCAGCTATCATTTTCCAATGAAGAAAACATTTGCTGCGCATTTATTAACATAGACACATAACTCGTTACCATGTTTCAACATGGTTAAATAGGGTGAACAGTTAGCTTCAGACAAAATAACGTCGGTATTTTATTAAAAATAAATGCCATGAAATCGTGACAGCCCATTCCCAAAGGACCACGATTTATTAAAGTAATAGTTGAAGTTTTAGGTCTACTTCATTGAATGAATCTCTTCCAAAAAATGGAAGAAAAAATAGAGAATAAACTGGTTGTAATTATAAAATCCTTATCAACTACACCATTTGCTTTATGAAAACCTCATTATTATATCTTCAACTTTCATATATCCAAATACACATATCACACAAGTGTTTAGTCTTTAAAAAAAAAGTAGACTAGCCAGTCTTAAGAGATGATGATCCATTACTTAAAGCTTAAGCTTACAGAAGGGTAAGCATTAGCTAATTTTCTTGAGTCAGCCCGGCTGAAAATACCTATCAGTGGAAATTATCTAAAGGAGATCTACTGCCATACTATGAGTCCTAGCTACATTCTTATTCTGCTAATCCAATATAAAACATATATCTTGCATATTTATTAATTTATATATTATTATTTGCTCCCATTCTAGTCCTGTTTAGTTCTAGGCACACCATGGAACAATAATAGAGCTCAGTGACATGACTGGTACTACATCAATTAAGTTAGGAAAAAGGAACGGTGAAAATGATTACAAGGAAAGAGTGGCGGAAGTGGTGGGTGTTGAGTGTTATCAGAGGTGATTGAAGGAGCGGGGAAGCGATGGGACAATGGCGTCAGTACAAAGAGGAAGTGCTTGTTAACCACATCCAGGCCATTGCTGTGGCAAGCATGTCCTCCCGTGGACCTGCGTACCCTAACACCGCCTACAACTAAGCTGTTAGCCAGGTACAGGGCAGATATCGCAAGTATGTCCTCCCGTGGACCTGCGTACCCTAACACCGCATACGACTAAGCTGTTAGCCAGGTACAGGGCAGATATCGCAAGTATGTCCTATCCTGTGCTTCTTATCATAACCAGGCCATCACTGTCACAAGTTTAGCCTTCCCATTGACCTGCGTACCCTCATACCTATACAACTGTTAGCCAGGTACAGGGCAGGTATCGCAAGTATGTCCTTTCCTGTGCTTCTTATCATAACCAGGCCATCACTGACATAAGTTTAGCCTTCCCATTGACCTACGTACCCTCATACTGTATACAACTGTTAGCCAGGTACAGGGCAGATATCGCAAGTATGTCCTACCGTGGAACTGCGTACCCTAACACCGCCTACAACTAAGCTGTTAGCCAGGTACAGGACAGATATCGCAAGTATGTCCTTTCCTGTGCTTCTTATCATAACCAGGCCTTCACTGTCACAAGTTTAGCCTTCCCATTGACTTACGTATCCTCATACCGTATACAACTGTTAGCCAGGTACAGGGCATATATCGCAAGTATGTCCTACCGTAAAACTTCGTACCCTAACACCGCATACAACTAAGCTGTTAGCCAGGTACAGGACAGATATCGCAAGTATGTCCTTTCCTGTGCTTCTTATCATAACCAGGCCATCACTGTCACAAGTTTAGCCTTCCCATTGACTTACGTACCCTCATACCTATACAACTGTTAGCCAGGTACAGGGCAGGTATCGCAAGCATGTCCTTTCCTGTGCTTCTTATCATAACTAGGCCATCACTGTCATAAGTTTAGCCTTCCCATTGACCTACGTACCCTCATACCTATACAACTGTTAGCCAGGTATAGGGTAGATAACGCAAGTATGTTTACACACAGGTCTGGGTACACTCACATCTCATACAAATGCTATTTAACCACATCCAGGCCATTGCTCTCGAAAGTTTTTTCCTTTCCACAGATCCTCAGTTGATATATTTCCACAAAAAATGTATTATCCTTTACTAGAGCCCACATATCAGGTGCCTGCATCAATCTATTCTAAACCACGGTATCAAACGTATAGAGTGGGTGTTTTCTCAGAGAAGATCTGAGGACAGTTTAAGTGGACCTGAGGTAAATTTTCATTAACATTGGGATTATAAGACTTGTCAGTATTCAACAGCACTACTAAAATATTTAATTATATTTTTAAATAGTCATTAACTATATATATAAAAATGTAGATCCTACAAGTCTGCGAAATACAGAATTGGTAAATTGACATCCAATCTAAGCTGGAAGGTTCTTATTTTCCTGTATATTTTTCTATTGAGATATCTTAAAAAAATAGTTCATATAACCAAAGTTACACCACGAAGTGCCCTACATGAAACGCTTTTTAAATCTATACCTCTAAAATTGTAAATGTTATAAACACTAAAATTTATAAAGAAAAACGATAACAATAATTTTTTTTTACTATAATATTTTCTGTGAATAAAACATTCATACTTGAGTATTCTAAAACAGTTGATTATAAAGATAATCTGAGAAACCATAGTCGCTTAAAAATTTCATTTTCTAAAAATGTTTCTGTGTGTCGTTATCTCATAAAGCTCAGTGCAACAAAGGAGTTTGCTATTAGTTTACGTTTTGGCAAAAACAGTCAATATAATTATTATTGTTGTTATATAAATTGGTATTGGTATATCCTTTTACATTTACTGGTATAAAGTAAAGAATAAATGACTTCAAGATTGATAAAAGGTGGAAATTTAGAATGTTCTATATACAAACACTTTGGAAGGTTGGGAACATGTAGGGAGCCATAGAAGCAAGAGGTTGACAATGCCCATCATTACCATTCTAGAATATATTAGGTGGGGCGTCAACGAGGCAGCTTCTTTAACAACCCAACTCACTGAACACCACAGGTGAGAGGAAGAGTTACCTCAACTGATATCGGAACTTACCCATAACTCTTAGGCTGGGTTAGCACACAAACTATTAATAGGAAAGTATATTGTTTGCCATAGCCCGTGGCGACTGAATAGGTCCACAGAACACATGGTAGGGAGACTGACTTCACTGGTGTCTCTGAAGACACAGTTCCATGTTTTTATTAGGTATGAAAAGTTATCGCGAGGGGTTATAGCTTTGACCAGGCAGGCTAATCCAAGTTCAGTTCCTTCATAAGGAAATTGTTGTAGACAATATATATATCTTCCTATATGATTACTACCCAGCGACACTGGGTAGATTTTGTTTTGTTTATGCAAACATAGTGTAAATTATTGGGAATAGTAAAGGTGGATACAGATATGCATAAAACGCTCAGAGAGGGTTTATAAATACATTCTTGGGCAAAAAATATGTTTTTAATTTGAAGCTATAAGAGCTTCAATCCTATGACACTTTCTGAGCGCCACTGCACTCCACTAGGGTTCAGTTCTGCAAATACTGCAAGCCTTTATCAAAGTGTTATTGTACAGGAGAAAACGCAAAATTTCAAACTCATCACTCTTAAGACTCATCAAAGAATAAACAAACGGAGTTTATTTTTCATCTATCAATCATGCAAAAGGAAGAAGCAAAAACTTCTGAGAAGCGCTCAATGTTTTTCATTATAAAACATCCTTGACTTTCCTTAATATTCCTTCTTCCCTCAATTATAATTTTTTTAACTAACTATTTTTAACGCAGATAAAGATAATAATTAAATACTATAATCATCAGTTCTAAATTAAACACACTTCAAAGGTTGTTGTTTAAATTGCTGCCATGTTTTTTACCAATAAAGACTAGATTTACAAGGTTCTTGAGAATATTTTAAATGTAAAGCTTCCACCAGCCCAATGGCTAAAGAGAAATTTGCATATTATTTATTAAAAAAAAAAAAAAAACTGTTGCTGGCTTACATGAATAGAAATCAGGTATTTAATTGATTTTGTTGAGGCAGTCTGAAAATGTCCGTGGCAATCATCTACAGGAGATTTACGACGTCTGATAAGAAGCGCACTTTACGTCACCCTTATCTAGTTACTCCAGCAAAGCATTAATAAACATAAAAGGCCCACTTTATATGCTATCGTTTTTTAAACTGTTAATATGTATGGATGTGAGGAAAAAGTGGAAATAAATAAAGTCAGTCATTGAGTGAGGCTTGGAACAAGATATGAATCATAAATATAAAAATTAATTAAATTAAAGAGGTGTTTGTGGCGTGGGCAGGACTAGGCACGCCATCCTCACTGCTCCCACTTAATTACCCGCCTCCGGCCACCGCCTGCTTCGCCCTGCTCTAATCATAAATTTAAAACATATTCCGTGTTTACTTTCAGAAACCTTTTGACAGAGAATTACCATTATGCATTGCAGGCAATGAATGTTCTCTGGCACTGTGTAATTTGCTATCAACTAAATCTTTCTCATCAATATGTGTTCCTCCCTCTAGATTGCCTTGTATATAAATTAACTCTCTTCTAAAAACTTCAACTCTTTAACAACTTTTTTTTTCCTTAATCAAGATTCTTATTTTAGATTTGTAATAAAGACAACTTCACTACACCCTTAAAAGGATTTCAAAATGTCAAATCAAACAATCTATAAATTGAAGTTTTCAGGTAATTTAATAATTATTCGAAGATTAGTATATTGGTACCTGTATAAACCACTAGCTCCGGGCTATTAAATGTATGAAACATATGTTTAAAAATATTCATCAAATGATCCTCCTTCTACAGTGTGTAGTGCTTGGAGATATTAAACCACTTTCACATTCTTGTTTCTCTAGAAAATTTTAATTCTTCAATGCACGTTGCACATTTCTAGTACTAATAATTGAGTGGTCTTTAACATAATTTGCAACTATGTAAGAATAAATAGATCTACTTAAATGAATGACAAGGTATAATATTTTCGGACAAACATATAAGTAGTGATATAGAAATGTACTACTTCTAAATCAAGGGGAGCAAAGTTTAACAGGTCGCAAAAATAAACCTTCCTTGGAACAGGCAGAATGCGTCAATATAATCTCAAGATGTTTAAAAGACATCACAATTGTCCTTTGTGAATAAATTAAATGGTACTGTGTGCTGTGAAGTACTCATACATGTGGTGCAAGGATTGAACTTGTAGATATTATCTGATAAAGATAGGAATTATGGTTACATGAATTGCTTTCTACAGCGCTTTGGGATTGGTAATAGATGTAAATAGGGGAGGCATGAGGGCCACGAAGGGGATTACGCGATAATTGAGGCGTGCAGGGCCGGTGACGAAAGAGTGACAGAGTCAAGCCGCCCAGAGGGGGAGTTTTTTCTATAGGGCAGGTGTCCAGCAGTGAGAGGGTAGGATGAATAGAAGGGTAACATAAATCAGATGGTTGGCAGGGGTTGTAGGGTCTAGGGGAGAACAAACAGGGCACAGGTAGGGGGGAGGGTACCTGCAGCTAAGGTTTCACCCCTCGCACTCTAGCCATTCTCCTATTAGGAGCAAAAAAAACTACCCCAAGCCTTGTTCACTACACCACCCCACGCTTGCACCCCTCTCATATCAGTTTCACCATTTACTCCCTAGTATCACAAACCGCATCCAGTTCAAACCATGTTTGTCCAGTATCACGTCTCTCAACACGTTCCACAAAACTTTCATTTCTTTCTTATTTCAGCACTTCAATAATCGGCATTCAAATTATTTTGAAAAAGTAAGAAACGTTATATCATCAATAACTTGAATATTTTGAAAATCCCGCTCAACATGATCCTCACTTTTCTTAATCTTGCCTTTCTTGCATTCTAAGAGAAAACAAGTACCTTATGAACCTCTTTTGTAACTAGTAACGCTGTTTTTAGTAATGCTTATAATATATAATTATCGCTACATAAATATAAATAACTTTTACAAAATATATATATTTCTTTCTTTTATAGTTTATACAATTGTTTATTTATTTCATTTGTCCTAGTTATAAGAACTTCATGTTTTTCCGTGTATGCAACTAGTAGAAGTACATTCTCGTACAGTGTAGATATGTTTCCATTGTAGATAAGCTGGTAAAATAGTACCAGACACCGTGTGAAATGATTTCTCGGGAGGAGCCTCTCACCACTGGCTGCCCAGAACAAAGGGGGGTTCCGAGAGGACAAGGAGAGAGCGCCAATATTTGGCCCAGATATAAGGTCGTCATGAATAATGAATGAGTTTGCGGAGGCGGATCGTAACAGCGTGTCGACACATGTTGCGAGCAGCCAACAACACTGGTCCAACACCTTCTAATATCACCAACATAAACCTTTCCATTAGGCCTGCCTCCGAGCACTAATATAACCCAGATGCAATGAGCAATCACACGCCTAATTCCTCTTGAACCGTGCTCAAGCCACCAGTGTGACCATTGCCTTCCTGTCTACTTATGAGTAAGGACTTGTAATTCTTTCTAACATCGAAACATAATTCTTTCACTTTTGGTGTTATTCCAGAGTCAAGCCAAGTGTCTTACTTATTACCCGGCACTGATTGTAGTTATGTACGAGTCAATGTGTTGTTTCTACATCGGGGGCCAAATATTTACCTAGTTTATTAGAGTAGGTCTTTAATGATAAACCTGACATCGTAGAGGCTTTATTACAGCTGTATATCCTCTTAGAGACATGTAGTGAACGAGATTTCCAATTCCCAATTTCTACCATTGTTATACCATACAAGGATGATGTAGTATTCATGATACCATTCAGGGATGACGCATTATGGGAACGATCCTTTTTTTTACAGTGAGAATTCACGTTAAATTTCATATTAAATATTGTCAAAACATTATCAAAATATAAATCTAAAAAAACAACGAAATTCAATTTGTTCCTACTCGTCAGATTTGCTATTTTTATGAAGTAAGAAAATGCTGCGTTACTATCGAACTAAGATGTACTGATAAAACTAAAACGACGATTCAATGAGTTTTTGCAAAATATTAAATTTCACATATGTAAGCTATTCATTTAGAAATCAGATGATATATGACAGTGTTTTGACGAATCGCAATGAAATTCAATGTATGAGAGTCCTTGGTAAGGAGAAACACTGTTTTTTTGTTTTTGTATATCTGGAATCTTTTGAAAGTACATTGTCGCATTTCATGTTAAGTCAGATGTTATTTTTTCTGATGGACCATACTTCCTAGCGAGTTGATGATGTATATTTGATATCCTAACATTATCAGTATAGGATTATAACACTTTGTGATTTAATGCATACTAAAATAACACTCTGCAGTATAACACTAAAGAGCGACTATTAAATTGAATTGTGCTTGCGTTGAGGTTTATTATTTTAATAAATATTTCTGGGGTGCTCTACTGAATGTGAACATATTTAGAGGGATTGCCATAAATTTGCCCATCATAATAAACATTTTTTACAGGGTTTTGGGCATTGAAGCATTATCCGCAGTTACAGAGTAGGAGGTAATGAGTCATTAATAATAATAATGAGTTGCGAACGAAGATGGACAAGATCCGAAAGCGCTCCAACGTCTCCGATATCAACTTACGAGGTATGACGGTTTTTTTCTATTTCTAATATTAATCATACTAACCTCGGTGGTAATAACAATATTCATGTATTCATAAAAAAAAACAAATCTGACGATTAGGAACAAATTGAATATCGTTATTTTTTTAGATTTATATTTTGATAATGTTTTGATAATATTTACTATGAAATATAACGTGAATTCTCACTGTAAAAAGAAAATAATATAGGATCGTTCCCATAATGCGTCATCCCTGAATGGTATCCCATGAATACTACGTCATCCCTGAATGGTATCCCATGAATACTACGTCATCCTTGTATGGTATAACAATGACAGAAATTAGGAATTAGGAAATCTTGTTCACTACATGTCTCTGAGAGGATATATAGCTGTAATACATATATATCTGAGATTTGACTATGACGAAAACCGCTTGTTAGGATTGAAAGGTCTTAGTTTATTTTCTCATTTCTTATTGTGGTCTGGACGTTGATAGATATATGTGTATAACATATACACACATACACACAGAAATCTTCATAGAACTGTCAATATATAATATAAAACTGTCAATATATAGAACTGTCAATTCATATATAATTACCTAAGTGTCGAAGTAGTGTTTTAATCACTACCCTTAAAAATTATTAATATTTACTTTACTAATGTTGCTTACCTAGGAAGTTCCCAGAGCAATAAAAATCAATTGATTTAAGACACTGGGAAAGCCTGTAAGAGAAATCGATTCATCTGAAAATTAGATGGTGCAAAAATAATGGAAAACTATAATGCTGCACATAAACTTACAGAATATAAAGTCATATTACTACATCATATAGCAATAATGTAATATATGAATTACAACTATTATTTATCATAATTTTACTTATAGTAAAGTAAAATATTACAACCACAGATTACATCAATATAGGGGAAAAGTACGGGGAAAGCTTAGGAACACTGGATCTCCAGATATGTGAGCACTGCGAGAGAGATCAATTAGAATGTCTGAATGACGCATTGAGGCGCACAAAAGATGCACGGCAGGGAAGTAAATAGGAAGCTGTAAGGAGGACACTGGCCTTCCAATTACCACAAACATAAATAAGGAGCAGTAGCGGGAAGGATGTAGTAAGCTAATGAGGCCGCAGGTAGAAGAGGGTTTTTACGGACCCAGTGCCTCCACCACAAGCCACAAAGCGCCTCAACCAAAATAAAACAAGCGCCCGAGATTGAGATAGCCAGCCTGCGGTCCGACCACCCTCAGTCAAGGACGTACCTCTGCTTTCAGGTGTCTACACGACTTTTCAGGTAAACGTGCCGTTTGTTCTCTCGAAACATGGGAAAATTTTCCACGATACTTGTGTTGTATCATTATCAATTAAATTAACAACAGGACAATGGGGGCAATTTCATTCAAAAGAAAAAACATAATTGATTCGCACGCGTTGAGTCTACTGGCTAGCTAACGACTAGTTACCTTTGAGTCGGTATTATTTGTTCTTGTCATTAGGTTTATAAGGAAGAATGAAGCAACTCAAGGACCAGTTTGTTTCACATCACATTAATTTGAAAGTGAAGTCTTCAAAGCGATCTCCCTACTCAAAGTCGTGCCTGTCACAACTCGAAAGCAAGTCGCCTGGCTTCTTTTCATCGACCCGCAGTTTAATTAGTGCACTCTCGGTCTCATATAGACTTCTTGACAGCTCCACCGCTTATGTTTCCATCTTCATCTATCAGTTAAACGTCAATGATAGTCCAATGTATCATCTACAATCAAGTTCCTCTATCGGCCCAAATTTTATTAGTTACATTGATAAAGCATAAAACATTATAATCGTAATTTAATAATACATAATTAATTTTATTTTCAAAAATCAAAGAGCCTGTTAGACATATGCTTCTAACACGCAAAATTTACCGACTAACATGCTAGTACTGTTTGACTTCACCTTGAGAACTACGTATAGTATTTATAATGAACAAGTAGCTACTACCTTTAGAGTGAAAACAATTATTGAGTTATAATAAAGCTGCTGTTGGTGCGGAAGTGTTAGGAAAAATAAGAAAACGCAGGGAAAAGGAATTTATCGCCTGCAAAGTTGACAGTAATTCATTTTTAAAGATAAATACATTTAAAATAAAACAATAGTAGATGATATGTGGGAACAGTACTAAAATTACGAAAGCACAAAGAAAGTGAGACGTTTGCCCACATTGTCAAAGGCGACATTTACTACGTGGTAACATTGCATGATTACACAGTATTTACGAATGCTAATCTATTATGTTAATGGCGGTTAGTTTCGTTTTAAAATATTCAATGAAGTCAATTAAACTTTTAATTGCCGAGGAGAATGTTGAGGTACAAGTGAGGAAATATAATTACAATATGCAGCAGCATCACAAGTGGTCAGTTGATTATTGTTTACCAAATTCAAATCAAGAGGCTGTGTAGCCTTCTTTTCTGTAGATGTCTTAATTCAAATCAATCGAAACAAAATAAAGAAAATAAGCAGGATAATTATAATACAAGCGAACAAGCATGGAAGAAAAAGAAAACTAAAGATAAAAGGCAAGGAGGAATCGGCTATTAGGGTGTGGAGGAGGGGCGGCCGATTTGGGGCTATGAATAGGTAATGGATGGAGGTGTGTAATTTACAGCGCTACCAATAATAACAGTAAAGTATTAATTTGGAAGGCAATTACAGTGGTTAGGAGGCGTGTTGGCCAGCCAAGGCCGGGCTCTCCCAACAGCCCGTGACGGCGTTCGCACCAGGTCGAGCTTCACTGCGCCCCGGCCAGGCCATATCGCCCAATCAACTACTGCCGCCACTCACGACGTCTCAAATCACATCACTGCGCTGCCCTTCTAACACCCGCTTCCTCCCAACATCAATCTCAACCTACCAAAAATCTCGTCGCACTGCCCAAATAAAACGAGTAGGCCTCCAGCAGACTTCACAAGAGAACATCAATCCTTACTAATAAGACCCTTTGAAATTCATCACAATCCCACTCAAATACAGCACGGTACTATTCTAGTTGACCCCAGCATCCGGGGAACCTGCATTAACCCTCTACCTTGTTAACATCACACTACATGTGAACGTAATACCTGTAGGTAGTTCAGAAAACGTATGATGTTCAGCAAAATTAAATAACTCATAAACACTAACAATTCAGTGTTCATGAATTATTTCAAAGAAAATTTGGAATGCCTTAAAAATGTCATTTAAGTATTAATATATTTTTTCTGGACAATTATTAATTTTATATATATAACATTTATATAAAAACAATTTTCCTTGACAGAAGCTAACTAACTTTGCTTCTGTACATCCCTGTTCATGTTTTTTTTTCCTTTATTGTAATAATTTTTTTTTAATACTATAAATCAATATGGTGAAGGGGGATCACTCTTTTTAACTGAACAATTACGGAGAAAAAAATATAAATACAGTTTTGAAGAAAACCTGCAAAATAATCAATAAAACTCCCTTAGGAATTCCAGAAAAATTCATTAAAATATTGATTCAACAGAAAACAACAAACAATCTACGAGTGCTTTGAGTACAGGTGTTGAAAATTGGGCTCTAAAAATTCGAAATTGTAAAGTTTAACAACTACACGTAAGAAACTACTCGAAAATGTAATATAAGGCATCCATCTATATCGGGATATATAGACAAGGAGAATATGACCATGATTGTTTATTCTATACAAGGTTCAACCAGAATAGAACCTACGCAATACTGCCACTGAAGTGGACTTTCTTTTACGAACTACCTGTCTTGAACCTGAAACCCTCAGCTTGGATACCCGAGATTTTAAATTTACGTTGCAAAGTTTACTTCTAGAAGCAATTCTAGAGAAATAATCGACAAGAACTATAAACCAGTAGAATTTTTAAAATTTGCCTTCTGCTTTTCAGACATTGTTTTTAAAGAGTTTTACAGCAAAACAAAGAAGCAATCCTAGATATCGCTCTAACAATGAGAATGCAAAGCAGAAACCTTATACTACGAAGTTTATTACAATAAGAAAGATGCATTCAAGACAAAACAAAATAAATTAATGTTTAAGCAAATTTTCATACAACACAGAGCTTGCTCTACGGAAACAGAAAATTATATCTGATATTATAATGAAGGTAGCAGCATTAGCTTTGCTAATATACACGAGTAAGATAGAAATGGGAGTCTATTGATGAAAATGAATATTTCCAAGTGCATGAAAAAAAGACTGAGTTCACAAAAGGTCACAAAAAAATAACATCTAAATTCTAACACCTCATTGATTTCTTAGTAATTGTGGAATCCACAAAGAGAAGATATCTTCTCTTGAGATGACTTCTCTCGTCTAAAAATTATTCCCAGTCAAGAATTGGTAATAAACATTTTATTTCACCGTGATTGATGAAACGCTCCATCTGAGCCATTCTCCAACCTAGAATGTTGGTTATAAATCTATTCCGGTCTCTCTAACTCGTAATTCAAAAAGGGTTTTAAAGTTTGAAATAATGTAATTTACGAAAGCTGTTTTGACTAGGCAGGCAAAGACACAGAGCATAGTAATAATAAAGCAGAATGGAGAGAGGACTGTGCCGTGGCCTTGGCTAAGATTTGGATAGATGCGTCGGTATGTGAGGTCACCCACAGGGGGCTAGTCCAACCTAACCTCTCACACCATGCTCCCCAACGCCTGACGCTCAAGTACTTCACTATCACTCCTACGCATCATAATCAAATCAATGCTTTCTATTATTATTTTTATATACAGTTTTAAGAATATAAAGTACATTTAATAGTAGTTAGACAGGACACACGTGAGTGACAGGGTGTTGTTATCTTTCTGAAGCTATAGCAAATACCATGTTACCTGCGGCCCAGCTGACAGACTATGTATCACGTATCAATGCCAAGTTTGGTTGAATAACTAACATCATGTTCGTCTCCGTTGCACTCATAGAAGATATTCTTTTGATCAATATTTTCATTTTTAAGAAGTGTTGACCGTAATGCTCAACCCAAACTTTTGAAATACATCACACTTGAAAGCTTAGCAGCTAGTCATTAATGATTTCTGCATACATATGACCTGAGCCCAGTCCAGGCTTCCTCAAGAGCAGACTTTTGTTAAGTCCAAATTAAGCTAGCTACTGCAGTCCGAATATCCTTTTCATCTACGGCATGTAATAAATAATGTCTGGTTACGAAGAATTCACAACAAAGTCCAATGGATTAAAAGCACTTTGAAGCAAAGTAGTAACAGTAATCTTTCTGTAAAAAACAATGTGCTTCTTTTCAAATAAAAATTACATAAAGTACACAGTTGCGATTTCTTTCTAACAGTTTATAATCTTGTGAAGTAAATAGATATTTGCCGTTGAGCGTATTCAGACCATAAATGATGACAGGAGGTTGGAATGAATGGGTTCGGAATGTTAGTGAGTTCACACATGGTTGGCGACCATGGGAGAGTTTGAAGAGAGGCTTTGCAGGACGACGTCAGAGTGCTGTGATTACGTAAGACAGTGCAGGGAAAGCCGCCCTAGCTGACCTGCCCCGGACGACTACCGGCATTCTCTACCCCACGCCTGCAGCTCGCAACTCACCCAGCCACTGCGCTTTCTAGACAGCGCTTCAATCAAAAAAGCACACATGCAAATAGAACATCCAGCACTTTCTTAAAATACTTTCACTAATCACGGACAACCACATCGTGTACCCTACCACCAAATGAGCATTAATAAAACATCCACACTCAAATCAGCATTTTGACAGAATTTGATTACTTCCATTTCAGTGAAAAATAAATTTCTGTCTAAGTTAAATCCAATGAAACTTTGAGGTTTCAGAACTATTCCATTACCATAAAAACTTGTTAACTTGGTGTCGTTTATGAAATTTCAAAATATTTGTAACGCATTCAAAAATATTAATTCAAATTTCATATAAATCACCTTTTTTGTTTTTAAATATAGTACTAATATATTTCCTTTATTTTTTATACAACAATAAATACGTTTATTATGAATTATAAACATGTTTATTTTGAATTAACATGGAAGGTAACCGGTTACAATAAAACGACGGAAGACTGTTTTCAATCGAGGGGCCTATGGGTTATTCAACACGAGTCTGAAGTGTTTTCAAGATAATGGAATCATATAGGTCAGAAGATACCCACATTACATCCACCACTTACAAATAAGATAAAGGTACTTAATAATTAACGAGCTGCGTCAACAAGCCATATTGGCAGTGGTTCGAAATTAGATCAAGTGGGTCACCACAGTCAGAGTGATCTCAATTATGCAGTTTGTAGAAAACAACTTCCGGACCGACCTGAACAGTCGGCCAGCGAGTCGTGGCTGGTTAATTCATCTATGATCGCACTTGTCAAGTGTAGTAAGTCTCTAAATGTATTTCAAAGCACCTCTCAACCCATCTGACCAATCTCACGGACTAACAATGCAGAAACAACTTTTAATCTACTTCGTCTCTTTGTCTGAGCTGGATGAGGAGATATCCCTGGTTAATTGATGCGTTAATTTATCTGAATTGATTCACGCTGCCGTCAACATTGAAATGGAGCACGCAATAAAAAGAGTAATCACTGACACATCAACCGGCTTACCAGCCGACACACTAACTATCCTCCATCTCGACTATCTATAACCTCGAAAAAAAACAATTATAATTTAAATAAAGCTACCAAGATTAAATCAAACAATAATTAATTATTACAAAAAAGAAAAGAAATAAACAAAAGAAATAATGAATTTAATATTTTGAAAAGGTATTTTTTAAAGACAAAATGGACTAAGTGGCTATTAAAGGAAGAGATTATTAAATAGTTACAGGGTGCCTGGCGGCGGCGGCTGCTGCATTCATGCCTGCCGTGGGGTACATGTTACATCAGGCCTGCATTCCTGCATATGCTGAGCACTCACAACACAGACACTGACACAGCACAAGCACGGAGAGGCGGCGTCACGTAATCCCACTACACACTAGCTACGAATGTTCCCTGCTCCGAGTCTGGCACTCGACTGCCGCCACCGCTCACCCCCTCCCTTCAGAAAAAATCGAAGCGCCCCAACATGGCCGCCCCTACGCTCTCCCACAAAACCTTCCCCCCCGACAATTTTTCTTTCCCCCCAGGGAGGAGACGCTATCTCCGTCGCACCCCCGATTTCGACCCCCGGTTTGCACAAATATGGCAGTCCCCCCCTCTTCACCGGGTCCTCCCGCAACCCTGATTACCAGCCTCACTACCCCCACAACACTTCCCCTCACATTTCTCAGTCGAAGCCGGCTCCACGTGGAGCATTCTGAAGAGTGACCAATCAGAACCGCTTATTCTTCTAAACCACGCCTCCTCCGTTCTACAAGCCTGCTAACCATCTCACCACTCAAACTCTCCAAACAGCCAATAGGAGCTCTGCGGTTTCATTAAGCTCCACCTCCTTGCTACTCCACGTGGAGCCGATTCTGGAACTATTGTTGGACACGGGGAATTTAACTAAGCGAAGACGACACATTTAGAAGAAACCAACCCGAATTCATAATAAATTACATAGTAATAGTAATATGGCTGATCAGAGTCAGTTGGCAGTCAGAACAGTTTCATCCTATTTGTATTAAGTAAGCAGTACTGAACACCTTAGTAAAGGCCCGTGTAATGCTACTGCTCTAAGTTCGTCTATTATGAACTCTGATGTTTTCTTGATTGCATGAGTGGATTTTTATAGCCATGCTCTGAGGTATTTTCTTAAACTGTTTTTAAAAAAAGGCAATAATAAAATAATTTAAATAAAAACTTTTAATATGAGGTTTCTGCCTCGTGAACTGGTTGTTTAGTTTTTCGTTAATTCGCTGTCGTCGGTGGTATCTTTAGTTTTCCTATCTTTTACATAACTAGAATTATTTTTTGATAGAAGATTGACTTTTTAAAGTAACTGTAAATTGTTGCACTTGTCGACTAATGACACATCTGTCTCACACATTTTAATATAAACACCAAATGCTATTGAAACAACTTGAAGCAGTCACAATAACACTCATGACTCTGCATTTAAAGAGATCACCGCAAATTCAATAAATTAACTAGAGAAGTGTAAATGTTCTTTGAAACTATCGAAGCACTTATCAACTTGTCTAACTTTTTTTCATAGGCCTACAATACAAAAAAAAAGCTGTGAGAATTCATTTAACACTCGACAATGATACAGGTATCGAAAAACACAGTTACAGCATATCAACAAACAAGTGAGAAAACTTACAGAAGTACAAAATTTTGAAGTTGGAAAACTATGAACGTATTAGAGGTTTAACTTTAACCCAACAAAAAGTTTTCTTCTTTTAATGAAAAAAAATCGGTTTCATATATATATATATATATATATATATATAATATATATATAAATGTTAATTTCATTGACTTTAGGAATCCTAGAGGTACACAATTTAAATGCCTTCTGATATTGATCACTGTTAATTTATCATAGGTATTTTTTTAAAAAAGAAAATACCACAATCGTAATGAACTTTTTTATTTAAATCTTTTATTTAATATGATTTCCTCAGGTTTGATGTTTCAGTAAATCTAATTTTGGGTATCTATTAAATTTTCAGTTTAAATACCGCTAAGAAAAAAACTTTATTTAATTTTGTAAACAGACTGGGAGTCGATAAAAGAAGTGGAAAGTCGGTTTATCAACACTTTTCGAATCTACATCATTTTCCCCTATATTTTGGCTCAGTTAAGTTTATTGATTTGTTTATTCCTTAAGTTTTGATTATTATTTAAGTATTGCTGTTGTTCATTATTTTATTGTAGTAGTTTTTATATGCTTGACCTTATGTGCATTGCGAAACTATTAAGTAAAATCTTTTACAGGTAACTGATAGTAGCTGGTGTGACTTAGTGGAAATAGCCACCTCGGTATTGTCTACGAGAGGTCCCAGGCTACCTCCTTGTAGCCCGAGGGGACAGGAATCTAACCATTTCAAGAATTCCTCAATTGAAAGATAATATTTGTATCTCTAACACAATCTGAACCAGGCAGTTTTACTTCCGTCTAGCACCAGAGTGAGCTTTCATGAAATGCCAATTTGAGTGAGGTCTGGTATTTTTGATTTCATTCCCGTTGAAACCCTCGTCGTCCACTACATCCTCGAGTATGCCTTCAACACACTCGGCTGCCCAGCATGGCACCTATAAGGTCGGAAGTCTTTCCACCACGGCCTGTGCCAACCTCCTGAGTTTTTCTTCGTCGTTTTTCCCTCGGCTGATAGACAGCTGAGCATAGACCTGAAAGGACTGCTAGAGATTCCCAAGACTAGAGCCCTTGTGTTCCCCGAGATGTAACATTCACATTTCTACCAGCTCTTGAACCCAGAATTCAACCAAAAGGAACTATCAGTTTAGTCCTAAAATATCAATCATATAAGGATGAAACGTTGGTACAGGGAATCGTCTTTTTAAATGAACAATAATCGAGAAAATGTAAAGAAAAACTGGAGAACATGTCTGAAATAATAAAGCTCCTTTAGAAATTCTAGAAATTATTCATTTATAATTCAAGCAAAAATTATTACACAACAGAAATTTTAAACATTTTCTTCAGTTTTTTAGAAATTGTTTTCTAAGACATTTACAGCAAAACCAAGGTACAATTTAAAAATATATTACATAGGAATTAACTACTTATTCATATGTGGGGAGGTGAATTAGGTCATGGTAATGACTCAAGTATCAAGTACATGCAGTGTAGAGTGATAAGATTGTTATCGTAGGACTGTCACCAGTGCTCAAGAATTCGCGTAAACACATTCTCAGTGAACAGTGCCGCAATCACATAGGGTTCAAAAGGTTGATATTCTTTGAATAGTTCAATCATCTTGTGCCTTATCAGATACGCTTAATTAAGGAAGACATCAAATACTATTTTCTCAATTGACAACTTTCCAATTAGATAATTCCTTGCCTGAAATCACTAATTTGATTGCAATATTGTATCAGGTATTTTCAATTTCTGAAATCACTGATTTATGAGTTTCGTTTATGCTTTGATCTAGAAGTAAATGGCATCGTACGCTCGTGCTAAATGTTCCCACGGTTGGTCAAATCAACATCAAACAGTCTGCTGATTCACTTTCCCCTCATTCACTGAATGTGTATTACATCGCCGTGCTTACTCTCAACCTTCAACACATTCATTGCGTCATCATCATCACGACTAAATAGTCCCATGTGCACTAGTGCCTTTGTTATTACATTTTACAAAATATTAAATTTCCCCTTTATTTCTAATTTAATGATTTTCAATACATAGAATCATTTTTGATTTACGTACTACTGGTGACAGGTAAACAACATCTGATATAATAACTGAAATCGTGTTTTTAGTAAGTAATAGTGGATAGGTAAAGACGTGTTTACTGGTGCTCAGTAATTGCGGTCGTCTGTGTGAGCAAGTGGATGAAATAATTTGAGAGAAAAGCAGTTGTTGACAGGAGTAAGGTAGGCGAAGACCTAATTCCCAGGGAGAGGACGGCAGTGCTCTAACTAAGCTTATTAGGACGCATTAGGCATGAAGGCAGCGCTCCCCGCGGCTTCAACCCCAACCAGCGCTATTTATACCACGTCCACCGACCCTCATAACAGATCCCTTTTGACGCCCTGCCAAATGGTAAATATAAAAGCAATTGGGGTCTGGGCAGCGATAAAACTTAGAGGAAAAAATGAACGACCGCAAACAGAGTGAAACAACTTTTTGTACTGTTGCCTCCTCTATTGAATACCCACTCACTTTAGCGTTTACATCTCTAAAGAAAAGTTATTCAAAGACAGCATATTTCCAGCCATACTTAGAAACCCTATTCGCTATAATTTACACCATGAGTTACTAAGTCGCACCACCTCAAACTGACAAAGAAGCTTAGTAATTCTATTATTAATAATACATGTTTCAATTTAAAATATTTATTTCAACTATTGTAAGCAATAAGAAAACAGAAATAGTAAATTTTTAAGAATAGTATAATAAACAAATATTACTTTTTTTGGTCATCCAGCTAAGTATTTATTAAATTTCTAGTTTTGCTTCCCTTCAGTGTGTTCATATGACAATATATTCAAAGTAATTTTGGTAGTTCATATTAGCAGGTAGTAGTCAATCATACTTTATGTACCTACTAATTTTTCCCCCCAATCAGGTCGTGTATGAACCTGATATTTGTATTGGAGAATACTGAAGAATGATAATGTACATTGTACGAGAGAAATAATTTTTATCTAGTAAAGTAATTCCAGGTAAATATTTGAGAATATACGATTCAATTGTGATTAATACAAGTAGAGCAAAATAAAAGGTAACCTGTTTATTAAAATATGAGCTTTTTTTTAATTTTGTAATTATTGTTTTTATAAACGAAGGCAAAACACAAACTGTTACGTTTTGCTTATACATTTGCATCTAACTTTTGATAGGATTAAATGTAATTTAATTATGTTTTTTGAAATATAGTTATTCCACGTAGAAGTGTTTTACTTTACTGTAAGTAAAGAGTATAGTGATTGTGAAAAAATTCAGTCTCAACATTTTGACCGAATTACATGTATTGAGGTCTCACATGGCGTTTTATGAAGTTTTTTTACTTTACTATAAGTAAAGTATAGTGATCATGAAAAAATTCGATCTCAAGATTTTGACGGAATTATATGTTTTGTGGTCCCAGAAGTCGCTTTAAAAGTTTTTTCGATGATTTCTGTGAGTGTGTGGGTGGGTATATATCTAAAGTTTGTGACCACACAACGGTCTAGAATCTTTGATAGATTAAGTTGATATTTTTCAGAAAAATTGGCCTCATAGTGTAGATGAGCCCTATTGTTTAGAAGTAATTATCTATGATGGGAAAGTCTCTTTTTTT
This sequence comes from Hermatobates lingyangjiaoensis, assembly GCA_026182355.1. Taxonomy (NCBI): domain Eukaryota; kingdom Metazoa; phylum Arthropoda; class Insecta; order Hemiptera; family Hermatobatidae; genus Hermatobates; species Hermatobates lingyangjiaoensis. Next base: position 2,322,510 of record JAPFBL010000105.1, on the reverse strand, counting down.
GCCAAAAAACTGTTTTTAGACTATATTTTTTTCTCCTAAACTACTGATTCTAGAGTCTTGAAATTTTGGCATTATCCTTGAGGCTAAAAAAGCAACGAACGAAAAATATATTCAAATTTTAAAGCAACAAGAGATATTTTTTTTCAATTTTGACTTATAATTCAATCTGAAAGCTTGTGAGAACAATACAAGTCATACCTTTTAACTCCTCAAAATGACACTACACCTAAAAAAAGAACAATCTGAGGTGACTGAGTTGAGATAGTTTTTTTCAAAATTACATTTACCAAAACGGAGTTCAGATAATTTTTTTTTTTACTCTAAAGGGCTCACTAAAAAACATGAGAATTTGCCATAAAATTAACACTTTATATAAATAAAATCACGTAATTTCAATTAAGATATAGAGCAATAACGCTATGAAAACTGATTGTTTATTCTAGACTAAACTAGCAGGTTCACCTGCTATACTTGAAGAAATTATTGATTTTAATTAACATTGCTTACATTAACTTGGAAATTTTTTGAGTGAACCCACTGAAATAAAATTGATGTTCATAATGAAAAAAATAAATAATTTATTGACTTATATAACATATAATAGAAATAATATTTTGACATATAAAAAATCACTGCCAATGAACATAAATTTCTGTTGATTTTCATAGTATGATGGATTTGTCTCACAACATGCTCTAATCAATCTATATATTGCACTCTTGAACAAAACTTAATACCAATTGTAAATTATTTTGTGCTTATGAATCATAGTATATTTGGGTAATACTGAAGTGTGAGGAATTATGTTTGTTGAAAAATATCCTGTTTTAAGCTATTCCAGTCTAACAGTTCATATCGAGTATATTAAAATTTTCAAGCTTCCAGCTATTAAATTTTAAATTATACTGAACTGCCGGCTTTAACTTTGATTTGAGTATGGAAAACTGGATATTTATTAATATACTTTTTCTCAATAGACATTTGCAGCAACCTTATAACAGAGTACAAAAGGCAAGAAAATGATAACACTCGCTCAGAGTGAATTGGTATATGTATATGATTTTTGAAAAATGGAAAGAAAAGTGATTTTTATTAAATACTAGTAAGCCAGAAAATTCCCAGTATAATAATTCTATAAAAGACATCATTCAAAATTAAAAACATTCTTCGAAGAATAATGTATGTAATTAATTATCCTACACCATGAATTAAAAATGATCTAAAAGACATTTTTTCTTAGATGTTTCTTATATATTTAAAGAAAAATACGAATATATTCAAGTTTTAAGTGGTATAATTTATCTCAAATATTCAATGTAAAAGGAGGTCGGGTAAATTATGTAAGAGATCCACTGGCTATTGGAACAAAAGCCAAGTTCTGCTATAAGAGATTATTTCAAATAACGAAATCTACACATTCGCTTTTCAAAAATGATATTACTACTGCACCTATGCAAATGATATTATATGCATCAGTGATGTGATATACAAAAATAAGCATATATATATATATATATATGGTCAGTGGGACCATCACCATCTCCAGTACCTCCTGGAATGAAAGACTAATAAACATCTCCCATTTCGTCAGTTATATTACACCAAAATGGAACATTATATTATATACACAAGAGGTATGATATTATGTTTACCTATAGTAAAGTTGAGTGAGGGCCACTCCAGATTTTTTGTAAATCAGTTAAGAAACTTGAAATTATTTCACCTTCTAAGAGACTTGATGGTTCTTAATGCATATAATATCAGGATTATATTTGTCACTAAACTGATCTGTTTCTGCTTTTCAAGTATGGACAGTGTTTCAATGGCACACTGCTCATTGAGGTGACCGACTCTTACAAAGTCGTTAGATTAAGCAATCCCATCGTATCTATAATCATTCGGTCGTCTATCCCGCACCCCCCTCCCCTAAGGGAAGTGCCCATTAACTCGGGACATGGACTCACCTAAGTCAGTACCGATTTTCAAGTCCACCTGCCAACTGATAAACCTTATCCAACGGTACGGTTCGAGGGTCTAGTTCCCTCCTGTTGCTAAGCAAGCAACCTCCTGAGAAGGACCTGCTTCTCCCAAGGAGTCTCGCTAGAAAGTCTACCTTTCCTTGGTGGGGAATCACAGCCACCATGAGTCCAACACCAATGACGGTGCATGCGGAAGACCAAAAAACCCCGCAATGGCTTACCTGCCCCCGTGGTATCGCCAACATTTTAAGGGCTCTCGGGTAGAACTCCGGACCCAGGTGGAATAGAGCCTACCCTGGCTGCAGGTAAGGACAGAGGCCATAAAATCTTCCGCATGTTAGCTGGTCTACGCAAGCGTAGCTGAGTGATGCCAACCCTCCGGCGAGGTTGTCGACGGATGGGCACATGGTAATGGGGGCTGTCACCCACACAGAAGAAGAACCCCTTTTGGGGTAGGACCCCTCAGTCCTTTAGATAAGTGTGCTCATTGAAGATTCGGTCTGGTATCAATTTGTTTCAAGCATGGGTGATCCACATTATTAAGGGGTGCCAACAGCAGGCTGTGTTCACAGGTGGCCACCCATCCATGTACACTCCACGGCCAATGTTGCCTAACAGCGGTGATCAAAGCCAAGTGGTATACTCAACATGACTGGCCGTTAGACAAACTGAATAGTTCTACGTCATAAAGTCATCTTCCTATTTCAACTAGACTATAACAATGCTCACATTTGGAAAAACTTCAACATTCATTCAGGATAATTACTTTACGCCATCAAATCTTAACTATAAATTTTTAATTTTAGGTTGGTCAAAATTATAATTTTAAATTTTAAAAAAAATTTATAGTACTCTTAATGTTTATTATTGGGGAATATTTGAGATTAGAATTATCAAGTAATCAAATTTGAATCGCAGCTGCATTTTGATATTGATATTAAAATTAAAAATTGATAAAGGAAAATGAACTTTCCTTTTTGTTATTGGTTTAGGTTGTTCCATTAAGAGTTCTTACTTTTTTACTAATCATTCAAAAAAAATAATAATATTATAAAATAATAGCGGAACAAAAAACTCTACTGATTAATGAACAATTTTAAATAATTTTCTTTAAAAAAATTAAATAATTAATTTGTTAAATATCTGAAGAATTATTGCGTTGATGCTGTTAAATCTGACTTCGTGCTGAAAACATCACGCGATTACTTCTTGGTAACTTGAGTAGAGTGTCCTCAAATAAATGGTAATGGGCCTATTACCCATTTATTACCCATTATGGATGAGCGTGAGTGGATGGGTTGTATCAAAAATGTTGTAATACCTTACAAGTTTACCGTTTGACAAATCTTATAGAAATTTGTTGAATATATAAAGCACTGTGTGAAAATGTGCTTTATTCTTTTCAGGCAACATTGCAAGATCAATTGAAATACTATCAAGATCACTTGATATCAAAACGAGAATTCACTTTTCCATTAAAATTTAGAATTACCATTGGGTGATTAGTTTATGAGATAAATTTTATGAGTTTTGGATTCTAAAAAACATCAGTATTGAACTAATCAAGTCATATATGAAGTCCCAGGCTTGTCCACTATCGGATTTCTTTGCATTAGTCGTCTTAACAGGTCAGCGTTTAGTATAAGTAGTACATTAGAATTCTTTTTAAAATTAGAATAGTAATCAATTGAAGTAATTCATGTTTTAAGTTGTTATAAGAATAAGTTAAATAACTACTCTAAGATTTAAAATGAAAGATTCAATGGTAATTTTTTTTATTTCCTTTCAGTTTATTATGTTGTTATTACCTCTCCCATATGATTGACGAACAAATCGACTGCATAATTAACCACCTAAAGTCCATCCCATCTATTGCTAATGCATCAGATGACAGCGCACTCTCTGTCATTACATTTAGTGACTAAATCAGTATATATTTCAATCAGTAGTGCAAATGTAACATAAATTGTTTCTTCTCTGATATTACAATTAGCGATTTTTTGGATAAATAACATCAGTAATAAATAAATGATAAATGAATGTTAACGTTACTTGTTTCACTTTGCTATTCAATCATAGTCATTCAACAAGCACATGCCTTCAAGTGTTCTGAACAAATACCAATCACAGTTTAATTATAATAGGCAATCTTTAATACAAATTTAAGGAAAACAACCATTTTATTGGACATTCATTACTTCTGATAGTGGGTACACTTACAGAAAAGTTAATGGTATATAGTTTTACCATATACCATTATATATTCATATAGTTTTACTTTTTTTTATTATGTGTAATTTAATAATCTATTCTTATTACCTTCAATGAACTGAAAAAATTCGAGTAATAATTGTAAATGCAACTATTACTAGATATATGACACTAAGTTTTATTCCCGAGAACGCAAGGTCATCAGTGGTCACGTTCTTTTCAGAGTATAATTTTTATTGGGCCAACATATCTAAACGGCTAAATAACAGCCTAAGTATGTTATTCTCCTACTGTTTAATTCAACATTACTTTGATATGGGCAATATGAAGGAGAGTTCATATTTTCATATTGACATTCGCGATGGGAGAAAGATTTAATGATCGTGATATTCTAGTCACCTTTTTGTTTGAGCACATATCCATAACTCAAACGATAGATAATGCTCTATAATGCATAGTAGATAATTGTCTACACAATGTTATATCGCCCTGACAGTCTCCGCCACAGACAATGTAAATGTATAGTCAAGATCACTTCATACCAAGCACTGGCGTCATGTTAATTCCACCTCCTTGAAGTGTATTTGCTGTTAAAGTAATCGAGTTAAATCTTCTCTTCTGATGAGGACGATTCGTTGAAATATCAAAGTGATTTTTTGTAATGCTTTCTATGCGTTATCTTTTTGAATTTGTTTGATATATATATTTATAAGTATGACTCTGTGTCTGTTGGAGGGTCCTTTCAAGTTTCCCCTCCTGTGTCTTCTCTTCTTTTTCATTTTCTTCTCTCCTGAAGACCGCAAGAAAGCCGAAATGATCGAAAATCGTGAGTGTTAGTCCCTTTTTTTGTTTTTTGTTTTTTTAAGGTGTAGCTTTAATAAACATATATTTATACATATATTATATAAGTAAAGTCTGTTTGATCATAAATCTCATTGACTGAACAGTTTCAATTTCTCAATACATATACAAATATATAAGAAAAATAAGGAGGACCAACTAAGGCCATGACAGTTACTAAGAGCGATATACTGAATACCAGTTTCATATCAAGAGCAGATCAGAGGAGAAGGAGTAATCGAAGATTGAACCTGCCTGCCTGACCACATCTTTCCTGCTTCTTCTACTCTGATCATCTCCTGACAACAAGTGTTTGTCCTGAATTGTGTGCATTTTACTTTATACACACAATCATTGTAACGCCTGATAATTTAAACTGTCTGATTATTTTCAATCGTTATAATTCAGTATATCTATCCTACACCACATTAAACTAACTGCATTTCCTTTAACTGTGTCTACCGATTGGATTGCACTCAATGTCATGCCTTTTGCCTTCCACTAAGCTGGGTCTTTGTATCAAAGGGCTTCCGTCTGCCTGCGCGGCACCACACACATACCGTCCACTCTGATTCCTGACAATACTTCCAGTGTTACTCAGAGCCAGAATAACTTGAGACTCAACCTATATCATAAGTATTTTTAATGACATTTATATTCATGCTTTAAATACTTTTAATGATCTATCTTTTACTTCTCTTTCTTTCTCCTCTTTCTTTTCTGTTCATGCCTGTTGATAAGACTGTAATCAGTACTCGTGGGTGCACGAGTACTGATTAAAATCAGCCCACTTCCTTTGCTTTTCAAGTCATGAATATGTTTTCTTGACATCGGCGGATATATAAACATATTTGATGGTGATTTATATATATTTTTCTTGTGCTTGGTTTTATATATTTATATAACCCTAAGAAAAAATAAACTTTTCTCCTCTGTGTTTTTAAAATACTAATAAATACTTAAAAACAAGAGGGGAGCAAGAGGTATATACCATATACATATAATGAAATTAGAAATAGTTTGATGAAATGATTTTTTGTTGTTGTTGTTGTTAAAGACAGCTTCATTGGAGTCATGAGATGCCTAATCTCGCCTTTATCAAAATAGTAATTCTGACTGAGATTGCAGTATAAAAGAGAAACATACACATTGTTAATTATCTTTGAGACAGTTTAATTCCTGAAAAAAATACTAAACAAATACATCCTCACAGTTTCATATATAACATAGTTGAATTTGTCAAGTGATTGTAAATAACAGTTGGTCTAAAAATGAGTTAGTCACGCTGGATGGGGCAGTTCTCTTGAGATACTCCGCCACAACCACTATGTTATGCAATTAAAGTCAGATAAGAGGTCATCAAAGTAGATTAGCCCAACTAAGACACCACAAATATTAATTCACACTAAATGATTCCACACTTCTTCTAGTCTCTTCGATCTCAAATAAATATTTACTGACAAATATTTCCTTTAGGATAAGCATTACAAATTTATTTTCCTTCAAAGAACTGGGGTTGATAATAAACACAATAAATGGGCCACAAAACACAAAGCCAATTACAACTTTTCAATATTTGAACAAGTTTCTAATTTACAATTGCTTTTATTTCTAAAGACAGAGTCCAAATTTCAGTGAACTATTAAATATTTTATCCACTCTGCATAAAGGAAAAGGGTAAGACTCTTCATTAATTTAAAGTTAGCACTTCTCCCATTTTGTTTCGAAAATTCCGCACAATGGATTCAATTAATACTTTTGTTTTCTTTTCTTAGTTTAAAATGTTCATTTATTTCATGGATAGTAAAAGTAGAAAAGTATTTCATTTTTGTAATATTCATTTATTATAAAGTGCATAGAAGGCAGTCATTATGCTTTAAGGTAATATTATACTTGCTTTTTAAGTAAATGCCTTCACCTCAAACTGACAATCAACTTATTTAATGAATCACATAGGTTGAGAGACATTATAGTTAGGTTGGATAGAGAAGAAAATATGTAATACTACTCATCTTACTAAGCGGATATAAATTATTTAGAAGAAATATTACTCTAATAATTATGAAGAAGAAAACGGCTCTGCTTTGTTAGAACCAAGTTTGGACGTCAAACACTCACAAAAGAGAAACAATATTTGCGTTCGCTACGGTGTAACGTAGTAATTAGTAGACCAGGAATGCATTATTATTGAATTATTGAACTCATATCAGTGAGAAAGTCAGCTGGTCTTGTCAAATTGTTAATTAGTCCATCATGTAAAATTTGTTTCTTTGGTCATATGGGTCAACTTTAGAAGTCAAGAGTTATAAAATGGTGTTTGCTATCTCTAGTCACATGCCATGGGAAATAGGAGATCAAGAAGAGGGGTAAGGTTTTCTTAGATGGTTTAAGGCACGCATGGGCAAACCTTTATGAACTGGGGGCCGCATTATATAATTTCCAAAAGACCGCGGGCCACATGGTAATTTCTGAGGTATGTCGATAGATACAGCTTATATGTATAATTCTATATATATATATATAATATATATATAGAATTACATACTATGCGCTATATTAATGTGTCAATGATTATTTACTTTTTATTGTTCTTATAATAAAAATTATTTTTCATCTCATTATTTAACTGTGGTAAACAATTATAACAACACAATATCAAAAATATGAATGCGTCGATTAAAAAAAAATTAAAACATTTATTGCTATAGCTCTAATGTTGTAATTTCCTTCCAAAAGTCTCTGTAAGTTTTTGTTAATAAACAAAACGCAAAAGAATTTTTAATATTTAGATAGAATTCAAGATAATCTCTGAGGGCCGCACAAAAACACGTGCTGGGCCGCATGTGGCCCGCGGGCCTGGTTTAAGGGGAAGGTGCACACCCGGATTAAGGGTTCCGACAAGCAGGTCTATTTGGGTAGCGGACTTCTGTTTCCATTGCTTGTAAGTCGAGTGGTGCTGACATCAATGGGTTACAAACATAACTCAAATCATTTTATAAATCCCCAGTTCACGTGTGTAAAAGAGCCGTGGTCATAAGCCGAGCACATTTATTCTGGATAATTAAATGGATAAATTCTTTATAGCCAAATTTCTGAACCAGTCCGAGCATCGAAAGGTCACAGTTGAATAAGTGACCGTTCTATAGATCATCTCTTTCTCTTGGGTTCAAGTATATATTTTACATAACATACAATTCTAACTTAGGTAAACCACATAAGTGCTGTTTATATAATGTTAATCTTCAGTCTAAAATGAGAGTCAGATATTTAACTTGGCGTAGTAGGCGATGACTTGCTTTCCAATGGACACAAGTTTCATTAAAAAAATTCTTTATAGTGATATGGACCACATTGAAACACCTATAAGCAACTACATTCTCCTCTGCTAAGTATTGCAATACGTCGTTTTAGTATGAAGTGAATAAACAAGGGAGTTTGGGAAAGTTATGAGTGTATAGGATTAAACACCTGCATTTTATTCAGGTGGCACTGTTTAGGCCACCTACCTAGATTGCACCCTGCATTTATCCAGTCAAAGATGCTATTAATCACAACGAACAAGTTGTTTTCAGAGAGGAAGGGTTTAGTTGCCTCCATAAATCATTCTGGCAAACGAAAACATATTAATTTGTATAACAACAGGCCCAAATGTCAGACGGAGATCACCAAGCAGATCAGTTGAAACGGTAGATTCTTTCAATCAAAGAATAATGGGTCGAAATGACTTAACCCTTGGTTATTAGGGTATTATAGATTATGTATCTCTGAATTAAGATGCGTAAATAATCAAAGTTATTAGGAAATTAACAAAAAAAAGGTAATGAAATGGTATTGTATGTCAAATAGCGTGACAATTGTAAAATCTGAAACGACTAATTAAGAGGAACTATTATAAAGTAAGTTAAAGAAAAGACAAATGGTGAGAGGTTTGATTAAGACGGAGTAGAGGCGAGCTTTATCGGTGTCGAGGCTGCATTGTCGATTGCTTGTTCAGCTGACATAGAAATGGTGTTTGCTCGGCCTCAGCAAACCCCATTCTCTGAGATGTTTAGTGTTTCGTGATTGACTCTCTACAATGTCACTTGGCAATAGGTCCGTGTTGACGAGTTCCAATTGATAGCCTGTTTATTGATGCATTAGTAACACAACATCGATGAAAACTCAGCCATCACTCCAGGCTCCAAATCAACCTATTTTCCAGCAATTACTATGCTATTGTTGAGGCTTATCTTTACATGAGCTATTCAAATACCTCCGCTCAAATTACACATTGAAAACCGAAATGCTATTTTACCAATTGCTTTTCTTGTTGTCATTTCCACTTCTTTTGCGATGAAGGCAACAAAACGTCTGTGATTTAAATAACCTGAATATTAAAAACGTACATTTCATTCTAATATAATTTATATAATTTCCTTGTTAAAACATGTTTACAATTATTGTACAAGCAGCAAATAAGTTGCAGAAAATCGAGTTTCTCATTGAGTCTTAGTATCCATCTATAGTGATTCAATGATTTATGAATTCGGTTATTTAACCCAATAACTACATTCTTTGCAGTTTCTAATACCTAGTCTAAAATCATTACATTTAATGCCAATTCTAAGTTTAGTCATAAAACTTAACAAATGTTTGACATTTATTTGTCGTAAATTTTTATTAGTTATTTAAAATAAACACCAGATATTTTTTGCATTAATTCTGATTTGCCCATACAATTTCCGACTTCGAAATTGTTCCATCTTCTATTGCAATTTTTAACACCTACTTCATGGTTTCGGACTTTCAAATCCCTTTTCTAGAATGACTGAGAGTTTAAAACGGTTATCCAATAATTATATGTTCTCATCGGTTCATTGCTACCTAAAACCTGTCTAATTTACTATTTCAGGATTAAATATTGCATTTTCTTTCCTTCTATTATTTATAAAATATATTAATTTCATTTTTGTTCACAAATAAATATATATTCTTCATTCGCCTCTTGTCAGTCTCTTAGTCTTTGTCCTAATATCCATTAGTCCGTCAGTGGTTTAAATAGGTCACTGTCGGAATCCTTTACAACCTTGATATACCAAGTCAACAGAATTAAAAAAAAATAGTTTTTTTTTATACATGGACACGAAGCAGACAATATGGACAACTGGAATAATGACTAAATAAAGGATGCAAGACTGAAAATTGAGGTTAGAAATATTGAAACACAAATATAGAATAACACGACTATAAACAAATAAACTAACCATCCAGAACCATAAACACCACTTTAAAACAGAGGGATAGCCAGACAAGAGACCTACAAAACATAAGAGGCAGCAAACAAGTAAAGATAAATTAAATATCTTATAAATAGTAAGAATGAAACTAAATCGAATATTTAATGATGGAATAGTAAATTAGATGGGCCGTGGAATAGGATGTACCGATGAAGGAATATGAATATAAGATATTCCTTTAAAACGCTTAGTGTCCCTATAGAAATGGGCATACAGATTGAAACAAGTGAAGTGGGCTTGAAGAATTACGAGGTAAGAAGAGAAAGTCTTGAATGATTACTTACGACCTCTGTGATACTAACAGTGATTATAGTATTATCTTTAATTTATTGCTTGCTATTGAAAATTTACTCAACATCGTTTTGTTTATGTAACTGTCTAAAGAACGTTAACATTTTAAATCAAGAAGATGTTAATATTTTTCAGCAGGATCTGTAATTTTTATTTAACTAAATGCAGATTATTAGTAAACCATAAATCAGTAAAGTTGTTGTTACTCCAGTTACACTAAAAAAGAGATAACCGTCCTATCTGTGACACTGGTGTTGGAGACTTTGACCGTTCTCCATCCAAACACCGACTGCATGTGGTAGCTGGCTCATAATTAGATAGTTGTCCACTAATAGATTACAGATGACAGCAGCACTGTTGCATTTGGAGTAACTGTGCGGGAAATTCAAAAAGTCACTGACTTATCAATCCACCCTCATATTAACAAAGAACGAGATAACAAAAGACTTGACTCGATTATTTTGTTATCTAATATGGGATGCATATCTTAAACTGTTTATAATATTTACTCAAACTAGAGTCATGGAATCACTGGACCTATAATAAAGCCTTGAGTTTAATGAACATTTTTAGAGTTTTAGACGCACCTTTTTTACAATTTGTTCAGTACTTAGAGGGTTACAAACCATTATTTCAACATCAACTTTTCAGATTAGTTTAATATTTTGGTTCAATTGCTTAAAATATTTATAATTAAAAATGCAAAAAGAACTTGGTCCCAACAAAATTTATGAAATTAAAAATTAACAGAATATAAACAGAAGAAACACTTGCTATGTTCGACATTTCTTATAACAGCTCTTCATCAGGAGATGATTAGAAGAGGATATGATATGGGAGAAATATATTCCGTTTAATATCATGAGACAAAGTTATGTCAGAATTGAAAAAGAAAAAACTATTTCCAGTTGAATATAATTAATCCACTTCACCTCCATCCTGCACTTGTTCAGCATTTGACACAAACAATTAGCAAAGTGTTCACAAAATTTTCCTAAAATTCTTCTAACATGGTATAATTAAGACAAATTAAATATTTGTTATGAAATTTAAAATCGAACATACTGAACGAGCTAGAAAGAAATCTTATTTAAACTAAAAAATGTAAAAATTCTAACAAAGGGTATTAAGGAGAGACAACCTGTTTATTTGAAAGAGGCATTCAAAACCATCTTCAACGGTCTTTGTGTTAAACGAACGCCATTCTTTCCATGTTTTGAATGTCATTATAATATGATCTTTAATGCCTGTTCTAATTTTATTGAATTTCTTATACTTATGTCTTTTCTCTTGTGTTTTTCTCTTGTTTTGTTTCTTTGTTTTGTTGTCTAGTCTTTTGTCTGTTTTGTGTCTTTTGTTCGTCTTTGTGTCTTTTGTGTCTGTCTTTGTGTATATTTGTATCTTTGTGTCTAAATACTTTATGTCTGTCTATTTGTAAAATCGTGTTGTCTTTGTGTCTTTTGTGTCTGTCTTTATGTATTAGTGATTCTTTGTGATTTTTGTCTGTCTTGTGTCTTTTGGTTTCTTTGTAGTCTTTTGTGTCTGTCTTTGTGTTTTGTGTCTTTCATTTAGTGCTTTTGTGTCTTCTATAGTCTTTTGTGTCTGTCTTTGTGTTTTTGTCTGTCTTTGTGTCTTGTGTCTTTTTGTTTTTGTGTCTCTTTTGTTTCAAAATTGTCTTCATTTTGTTGGTTCTTTTGTCTGTCTTTGTTCTTTTGTTCGTTTTGTTTCTTTTGTGTCTTTGTATCTTTTGTGTACTGTCTTGTTCTTTGTGTCTTTTGTCTTTGTGTCTGTCTTTTTTTGTACTTGTACTTTTGTTTTTTGTTGTCTTTGTGTCTTTTGTGCTGTCTTTGTGTCTTTTGTGTCTGTCTTTGTGTCTTTGTTCGTTTGTGTCTTTTTGTTGCTTTGTGTCTATGTGTCTATGTTTTGTAACAGTAACAGTCTTGCAAAGCTTTGATCTGTTAATATTACTCGAGTGATGTAAAGATTAATAGTTTTTATAGCCTTATTCAAAAATCCAAATTTTGTTGGTTCTTCTACTTTCTTCGATTATTCTTCGGTTTCTCTAATGTATGAAACGTAAAGATAACTTGAAATAAGTAAATTCTAAGCAATGTACAGACAAAACCTTCCTTTTATATATATACATATATATATATATATATATAAACATGATTTAGTTTATGTATATATGTGACATTATTAAAGTAACATAAACACATATTCTAAAAACTTAATATATATGTGAAAGTTAAAAGTCTGAACTTAGTTTAAAAGTTAATTTTTTGAAGAAATTATGCAATCACATGATTTAAAGTTTAACATTGTATTACTTATTGCTACAAGTAAGTAATTAGTTAGTTAGATGCATAGCCCTAATTGGTTGTCAGGTCAGATGGTATGTGAATCTCTGAGGACAAGAGAATGTAGCTAACTGCAACAGATTAAAAAGCACGGACACGAATACAGCAAGAGAAGAAGTGAAAAAAATCTTGGGAAGTGAGTGTTATGCGATTAAAGAGAAATGCAGGGAGAGATACTGGTGCAAGTACAGCTTTCAGACAGCAACAGCCTGCATAAATTTAAATAACACAACCAATCACTTGTTTCTATAAATGACGACAAGAGCCATGTTGACACTTTCTGCAAAGGATCTTGTTCATTCAGTTTTAAAAAGCTAAGCATATAATGCGTACTCAAATGCAACTATATGTGAAATTAGAATATAATTATTTCATGAACTATTTAACAAATATGATTAATACGATCAGGAGGTAGTTGTTAGTTGAACTTCACGGTAGGTTGTAGAAGCAAAACAAAGGAATAACTGGTGATAAACTAGTTATATTTATATGATTATGCGCAACACTCGAAAAAGTACGGGACAGTGGTGACCAATTTTATTTTCTTAATGGTCAGAAAAACCACTTCTGGACTTCTTTTTGTTGAATTAGGTATAGTTCTTTTTTTACAAGTGCAAGTTGTAATTGATCTACTAAGTGATAATCACGACATGGGATGTAACATGACTCTAAAACTTGGCCACAACATGCTCCACTGTGATTTGGATTTCTATCAAGCTATTTCAGGGATGGAGCAACGTCAATATATATTCAAACATACATGTATATTTGTACACTATATACTGGACACATATATGCTTATTTCACTACTGAGTTATTTAATCAAAAATTAATCAATTTTAATCCATTCCATTTACATAAAAAGGCCTTTGAAATTATATGTTTTTGTTAATTTTCGTTAAATAACAATTTATTAAAAAACAATATTTGAATAACAAGATTATTATTTATAATCATATATCAGAAAAATCATGTTATAAAACCTGATTTTGTGCAGCCGTTTTTTTATTTGTGCTTCTATGTTTTCAGAAATACTCGAGACATTTCAGAAAACATTGAGGCTCAAAACTTTTATGTTTTGAAAGTTTCTAGAACGTTTCTTAAGCTGTCGACCCTGTAAGACAATTTCTATGCAGATACAACCCTATACATATGAAATATCAACCAAAAAGTCACAACTACAGTAACGTCGATCAAAATCATATGGGCAAATTTCAAATAAATGCTAAAAAAAAATTTGTTTTTTGACTAAAAGGGTAAAGCTAACTGCACCACCGAAGAGCTAATAGTAACTTAAGTACTCGTAGAAATTTAGGTTTTGGAGGCAGCTTGCTATACACGCAGACCAAGTGTCGAACCTACTTAACTGGACTCAGAGCACCTCAATGCATGTACCTATCAGAAATTATGCATCAAAATTTTGACTCAAATAAAAAGTTTTTAAACCTGGATATTTCATGTGAAAGCTAAATGAATGTAATAGTCATCGTCACCAAGGCTTTATCGGGTCAGATGGAAAGACTTTAGAGGACGTTTGAGGATCTTCAGTATTCTAGGAATGGGGTTCAACATATGCGAGGCACTGACATCTCTTGATTTCGAATCAAACTGAAGCTGAACATGTGTTAACCAATCGATTTCACTAAATTAACTTATAATTCATTTTTCATTTACATGACAATAGGTACACCTGTATTTCTTTCCATAATTCGAAATGGCTTCCACGGTTGGATTTCATGCAGACTTGACTAGAAGTGCAGCCTCTGTAATCCAAAGGCGCAGATTCCTGAGGGGTCCTACTGGCGAAAGTGGAGATCGTTCGGACACAGGCTCTCAAGTCGGCATGTCGAAAGCATTGCGTCCACAAGAACTTCCACTCACAATCCACAAAGCAACATTGTTTCTTTTAAATCGTTTTGAGGGATTCAAAGGTACTATCTTATTTCACTTTTTCAATTTAATTTTTAATTTTTTAGGGCCAAATTGTTTTTATGAAATTCATTTTAAAAAAAATCTTATTTTATTTATTTCATATTATTTATTTAATTTAAAAATAAATAATAAAAATTTAATAAATAATAATTAAAAATAAAATAATAATGAATAATGAAAAAAAAATAAATGAACGAATAAATATGTTTTCTATTATAGTCGTTGCCGGAAGAGTTATACAAGAGTAGAGTAGTTAGATTGCATGTGAACTGGGAGTAATGATTGAGCTATTATGAAAAAAAAGATCTTATGGAGCGTTATTTAGAAATAATAAACTTTAAATATTACATATTTAAAAGTATATAAATTTAATAAATATATAATATGAAATTATATATTTAAGTTTTAATAGATATATAAAACTTAAAACAAAATCTAAATATTAAAATGAACATTCTAAATAATTTAGAGTAATGTAAAGAACATTTATTTTAAAAGAACATGTTGAAAGATAAATTGTTTAATGTTTGATCTCAAGGTGTGTGAACAGTAGCAGAAATGAAATATGAAAATAATAATTGAAAATGTTACACAATGATAAAGTTAATCAAATTAGAATACCAATAATTTCATGTAATACTTTGTAAAGATTAATGTTTTTAACTTTTAGTAAAAACCAGCAGTAAGTGTTGGCACAGTTCATAACATCACCAGTAACAAGCTAAAGGACAGTAAAAAAGTACAAGTTGGGTAAGGTGACCCTTTTCGAAACATTATGAAACTTGGGTTCGCCACTTCGAATCGCAGCCCAAAAAACGTGAATACATGAAAGGGAAGCACACTAACTCGAAAGAATTTCAAAAGTTAACTGAAAGACACATTAAAGTTAGAAACAGGAATCTGGTCAAGAATTCAGGCACAAAAATTGTCTTTAAAACTTTATCTCGTAAAAGAGTTAGCCAGCGTGGCAAGGAAAAGGTTACAACGAAACCAACGAAAAATTGTGAAAATTCATAACCAGATTCAACTCGATGGAGCTAAACTAACATATAGAGCACCAAACTATGCTTTATTACAGCATGTACAATAGGTATATGAAAAGGAGCATGCATGTCTGAACAACCGTTTGACATGGCTGATTCGTCTGTACCAGGTGTAGACCATGGTATCTACTTGTGGTTATCTAACTGATAGTCTACTATACATTTTTCTTAGTTAACTTGTTATATCCATGCTCATAACTTTACACTGAAAATCCAATAACCTACTCCGTAACAAAAAAAACACACACAGGAAAACAATAAACAGTTACAGAGCTATACTTGCAATTTGACTACCTTGCAGAGGGGGAGGAGTGAAAGGGAAAAATCCAAAATAATAAATGAAATAAATTAATGAATTAAATGGAACTGTAAGAGAAGGAAAAATAATAAAGGATTGAGGCTGAGTCCAATCTGAATCCAATCAACCCGAAAGAGATAAATATATGCTCCTTTGAAGCCCTGAAAGACACATTAAAGTTAGAAACAGGAATCTGGTCAAGAATTCACGCACAAAAATTGTCTTTAAAACTTTACCTCGTAAAAGAGTTAGCCAGCGTGACAAGGAAAAGGTTACAACGAAACCATCGAAAAATTGTGAAAATTCATAAGCATATTTAAAAATATGCATTTTAATAAATATATAATATGAAATTATATATTTAAGATTTAATAGATATATAAAACTTAAAACAAAATCTAAATCTTTAACTCGATGGAGCTAAACTAACATATAGAGCACCAAACTATGCGCCATATATATGTAGTTATTACAGCATGTAAAATAGGTATATGAAAACGAGCATGTATGTCTGAACAACCGTTTGACATGGCTGATTCGTCTGTACCAGGTGTAGACCATGGTATCTACTTGTGGTTATCTAACTGATAGTCTACTATACATTTATTCTTAGTAAACTTTTTATATCCATGTTACTTTCCTGAAAATTCTCAATATCCTACCTCCGTCCAACCTGGATCATTGTCTCCCCATAGTCACTATGGACCTTTACTGTCCAACAGATCTCACTGAGGATTTGGATATTCTTCAATATTTTCTTCACAAAGAATTCAATCTCTCAGTTCTTCCTCGAGTTTTATTACTATCCTGGCTGACTTCGTTTCTAATCGTTACGCTATTTGTTTTGACCTCCAAATCAGCGGTACTGCAGTGTCACAACAGGGTAGCTGTTCAAGTAAAAGCAAGGTTTTCTTGCCTCTCCCCTACTTTTTGAAGCCGCTGTATAGGTGACATGTTTTTTATTTGGCTCGATAATAAAAATGAAGTTAGACCTTTCCCTTACGTACTTCCAAACTTGCTGTTCCTCAATTTTTTTTCACCCAATCGAACAAGTATCTGATCTGTTAAGAAAATTTCCAGATGTCAAAGTTATCTTTGAGTATGCCAGTGTCTCCACCTTTGACCATATTAAACAAGTTTTTTTCATCAGTATCTTCATTTTAATGATTACCATTTTGTCCATATAAATAAGGTTATTCTAAGATTCATTGTACGTAAAAAATTGTTGAGTAATGTCCTCTTGGAATTTGTAGTATTTTTATGTTGAATGATTCAATAAGAAATTTCTGACCATGGATATCCGTGTTACTTATTTTATTATTTAAGAAAAGAGCCAGGGAGCTCAAGGAAATGTGTGAATGAAAATAAAATCAAATTTTTCTTTTTCCGAATAACCTTTGGTTTTCTGTGATGTCATACTAATTTATGTTAATTCTGTTTTAGTTTAAATGTTTTCCGTTTTAATACATTCACTTAAGATACAATTAATATTTTAAAATAAAAATAGAACAGAAAATAATAAAAGGAGTTAGTAAATATAAACGGAATCAGTTACCAAGTTTTGGTTATTTTTCTTTTATAATGATTCTATTTGCATTAATAAATTCAAAGTGGGAAAAATGTGAAAGGGAAATGAAAAATGAAGAAATGACAAAGGAATATTTATTTGAGTCCATGAAAAGAAATTCAAAAGTTTTATTATTCCCTGAAGATAAAAGCAGTTTAATGCTTTTACATATGGATTAGCATGGATTATAATGATGAGCTAGGAGTGGCGTATTATTGCGTGTTTAAATAATGTTTGAATAGAGAAATAATTCATTGTTCACTGTTGAGAGAGGCACAGAAATGAAACTGCTAATGAGAGTAAACAAGGCAGTGAAAAGTAAACCGAGGTGATCTCAGCTGACAAGGCATGACTTGAGATTACAAAGTTGTCAAAACACATATTTGGAGCTCTTGTCGATTGCCCTCACTATTTGCCTTCGCTTCACTTTTACATTTCACTCCTTCAGTCAGACGCCAGTACTTTTCTTTCATTAATATTTGCATCATTGTTACTAAACTATAACTAACACATATCTTTTAATTAAGTTATGATAAAATACAAAAGAAGAACTGTAGCTAGTCATATTAAAAATGCAATAAGCAAATAACCTGCTACAATCCTTTTTCCGCGCTTAATATGCGCTAGTGTCAAAGAGAGATTCATAACTACAAAGAGAAGTAGTTACACTTTACTTAGATTGAAGTCATTGATGAGCACACAATGGAATACCGATCCACCAAGGGTCACGGGTGTCCAGAATGAGCAGGGTAAATAGCTCGACGATCAGTCTGGAGACGATAGTTTTGGACGAAAGCGGCAGTGATGTTATCAACATTGTAAATACAAAGTTGTATCTTTCAAGCAATCGCATTGTCTTCTTTTTAAGAGTTATAAACATTTTACCGATTTGTTAAATAACAGATATTGTTAAAAATACAATATATTCATGAAAATACAGGTTCTTTAATTCTTTTGTGCTTAATTATTTTATTATTTTCACAATTGGTTTTCGTTCACTTATGTACTTTGATTCATTTCATCAGACAGATCTTTATTCATACTGGGGATTCTTTAAATGCTGTGCAAGTACAGCGTTGGTTAGAAAGGTGATGAGATACGTATAAGAGATGAGCTACATAAGTAATATTCACACTGCGGGCAGCTTCATGTGCTTTTCGCTTATAAACCGCATTCCGACCTCGCAGCTACGAAATACTTACGACTGCATATTGACAGCCGTCTTTATTGGACTCCTAATACTCAAATGAAAAGAACAAATTAAACAGATGCTACGAGTACAAACAACGTCTTCATCTAACGAATTAACGTTTAAAATTTACAATCAACAACAAAGGATTACTTTATAAAACTGCCATCACACCTACTTGGACTCACAGCATTTAGTTACAAAAGAAAACAAAGCATTTTAGAAATAAAATTTAAAAATTGTTCAATAAAATTCAAAATTCTTAAGTTTACGAAGTGACAACAATATGTCGTTATAAACCCTTTAATAACTTTCTTCCTTAAAATTCTAAACCCTTGATTTAAAGTATTGTTTGTGTAACAGCTCGGAGAACCCCCAGAAACGTCTCAACGGGATTGCCCAAAGAGACTTATGCAAGTGACATATTTTACTATTATTATGTTCATGGTCACAATGTATACATTACATCATTTTCCTGTTGGCTTTACTTTTTGTACTTATTTGTTATTTGTTAGTGTTTAATGTTGTATCCGTGGTAACAAGTAAAATCTGTGGATTATTTCTTCTCTTTTGTGTCATGAGTCCTATCATGCACTCACCAAAGCTTGTATGGACTGACATTTCAAATTGCTTTTATTATTTCAAATAAAATAAAAGAATCTCTTATTTATTTTAAATGTAAGCTCTATAATTACATGGAGTAAGGTTTTCATTATTGTATATTTTAAAGATGGGGACTTAATTTTACATACACTCGAACACTCAAGAGAAATTCGTACTAGTTCGAATGGTGAAAATAAAAAAGACAGACGATTCACACACCCATACAATAAATAACAATTCAGTTATGAAAGTCACTACCAACGCTTGACAGTGGCGCAAAACAAGCCATTGTATCTCTTGATGATGGTATACCATTTATTAAATATGTGCTCTTATTAAATAAGCATGATTTTGAATGAATTATCTTCTCTTATGAAATTTGATGGTTAACCATTATCATAATGTATGTGCCTTCCTATTCTCATAAGTCTATTATATTAATCATGATTATTAGATAAATCGATGATGAATAACAATCACTTTAAGTATGATCTATAGAACTACCAGTTTGAATACCTTTGCTTAACTCGTCACCAAAACTTCATATCAACAAAAGTATAATAAAATGTCACTCCATAATAAACAGATACAACGATAGATCCGCATAAATAGAACACTGGTCCTTTGTGATACGACACAATTATCTTTCTGCATTGGGAGCGTTCATTTTGCCGAGATCAAGAGAATTTAGAGCAGGGGATTTTTAACGTGTACCTGACATCGTACAGGCCCGGAACAACAGCTTAATCCTCTCCGAGGTACAAAGTACTCAGATTTATTTACCTCCTGCGTGATTGAATCGAGGGCCAGAATGGGTGCTGAACCCCGGATCTCCCAGTTCACAGCCGATCATGTTGAGTTCAAAAGTAAAACGAAATAATCACTTTAATAAACACAAATTATCACTCAGAAACTGATAGCTACTTTAAAGTTATTGAAATTGTAAACAATTGTAAGCAAAAAATTTGTTCTCGTTGACCACAGCTAGACTTGTAAAATTTTTGTGGTAAAAATTCGTTCTCGTTGTCTATAGCTAGACTTGTAAAATTTTTGTGCCATCTGTTTTTCAGTACATAGTCACAGTATCTTAAGCCTGTCTTCCAGTTTAGAGCAAAACATCTTAATCCATGTTGAAAAGCCAAAACATCAATAGATAGTAACATAAAAATTCCATCATTCGCTTATTTGTATCATATAACATTATTAACAGTTGAAATCTGTGATCTGTTACTTGTTATTTAAAAGTCCCCAGTATGAATAAGGAAGTGTCTGATGTAAATCTCTGTTAGCATTTCCAGAAGTTGAAGGAAACCCAATTGTGAAAACAACAAACATGTTTAATTTACATATGTAAAAAGCTGAGGCGACATTACACGAGTGAACTTTAAAGGCTCTTTTGCAAGGACCACAGCTTACTTAGCCATCCATGAGAGCGCCTCTAAACACACATTGCACGAGCCTCTTCTCCCTTCACACATCTCCCTAATTATTCAAAGTCCTAACCTTTCGCCAACATGTCTTCTTCACAAGTTTCTCATTCTATCTGTTTGCTTCAGCTAACCTCACAATTCTATTATAAATAAGTGTTATTTTATAATAACAACTATAAAAAATAATGCGGAACTCACTTTTAATTCGCACTGATACAATTATAATTAAATTGTTATTATAACTATTGCAATATTTACTGTTATAAAAACGATTTAAGTTATTACTTAAATTAACAAAGCAAATATTTATGTGATAATAGCAATAATAATTGTATAATATTAATATTATTATTATAATTAAAGGCTAAAGTAAAAAATAGGATTACCTTCCTTGAGACTTTTCAATCTTTCATGTGTGCAGATTTCATTTTAATGTTTGGACAATAGACTGGCTACAGTTTCATTATCAGGGCGCATTGACCATAGAAAAGGGATATTTTGGAGCGCTTTGTGAAATTAAAATAACAATTACAGGACAGAGGCCCCATTACAGTTTACTTACATACTAGTTAGAAGTTGAGTACATCTTGGCAAATAGGTAATTAGTGTCACAACATTATGACGTTAATACCTTTTTCCGTTTTCTTATGTCAACAAAATATAATGATGAAGGTCATGATTACATGAGGCTCAGTGCTAAAGACGTTTGACATTTCTAACAGCCATTACTCAGATGTTTTATTTTCTCAATTTGATGTCAAACAAGTGTTTTATGAACCACTGATGAGGTTTTCGTAATGAGATTTGATTCTCTGTGATGTCACTGATAAATGGTTACAGGGATTCAACATCACACAACACAATGAACTACAGCACTCCAGTTGCGGCAGTTCCCCAGCGAACTAGTTACTTTCTTCCAAAATCCCATGTAACGGAAGTTGACATCTTTCAAAATAAACCTATACTTCAAAGCTTCCAATTGAGGTAATTGCGTCCAAGTATTTCCCTGATCCTCTCTGGTGCTTCATCAGTAGATACCTACCTTTCTTCAAGTGTTCATTTAGTCCCGACGCACCTAGCTTTTCTCCTATTTCCAAGTAAATGTTTCCTCTTCCATTGCTTTATATGCTTGTTTGACTGATTTTGCGTGGTCAGGCTGCATTGTAAATTCAATTATATCTAAATCATAACAAAACACTTCATTATTTGTTTACTCAGCTGCCGATACACTTGTTTGCAGTTTTCACTCATTACATCAATGAAATTATATTTTTAAACATTAGTCTGGAGAAAACACACACATAAACACACAAACAGAAAGTTTTTTTATATACACAATTATAAAGATTATTTATACCAATAAGAATACTTCCACAAGATGAGAGTTATGGTTATTTAGTAATTGTTTTCAGTGGTTTTTGGAGTCCTCCGTATCCCTTGCTGATTGAATGAGGAGGTCAAGCGGTCCGGGTAGAGGCTGTGGAAATATTTTATTTGATGGCCGACTGTTGAATCAGAAATGAAGCCTTTAGTTAAAGTACAAAGCCTTTCCTCAGTACAAATAACAACTCATAAATACAAACTTCTCAAGTTGTTTATTGATTTCCATTGCTTATACTTGGAGACTTTTTATATTCAGTGTTGTCTCAAAAGTTGATTAAAATGAACTATTGTTTTGTGTCCACGTCGGGAGTTTTAAATTTATTAAAGTAGAGATCTTCAATAAGTACCTGACATGATATGGGATTGGTGACTACAATGTACGTCTCTTACAAGCGAACGCTTGCACAAGATTTTCTAATAAGACAGGATTATCAATAAAATTTGAATTTTTTTAGACCAAGGACAAAACCACAAGACCCTACTACTACTCGACCATTATTCGAATCAAGAAGAGGTGCGTTAGCCATAACGAAACAACCCAAACAACAAAACAACAATAAGTTTAGGTATTTCAACCGGAAATCTGAGATATTGTACCAAAAACTCACACAGCATCAATTTTAAAGAATTACTTACAAATTAACAGTTGGTGGGCTTTCATATATATTTTTATTCTAGAAACAAGTAAATATGTCAGAAATGCTAAATCATAAACAATAACAGGTTTACACAATTGAAGTATAACTGATTTCGGTAACACTTCTTTGAGAGAATATTTGACAAAAAGAACATTGACAAAAAGAATTGGACAATATGTACACATTTTTGATTTCAGAAATATATTTTTACAATGTGGATGTCAAACTGTCCGGTATAATGAAATAGTAAACGTAGTGGTTCTAACTTTCATAAATGGTTAAACAATTTGATGGACGTCATGAAATGCTTAGGCGTTTCAATTAAGGGAACAATGACAAATGAATTGAATAATTCACTATAAAAACATTTTTGATGTAGCCGTTTTCAAATAAATATTTAAAAAGGAACATAAAATGTAAAAATTAAAAATTTGTCATATCTTCTTTCATTCATGGGAAGGTTTTGTTTGCAAGTAATCAATTAATATCAATTGAATTAATATTATGGTCGCTGTAAGAAGGCACAATTGGATTGAATGAAGCATACCTTTGTCGAAAATGTTTTGTGTACAATTAAATTATGTCAAGATATGATTAATTTAATACCAGTAACCATTATCAAGCTAAGCTGTAGCTTCTTAATTTTATTTAATAAAAGTAGAAGTGCTAAATCATAAACATACAGGATCTTGCACAATTGTAGTGGCTAACTGGACTGTCGGCTAACACATCTCTTGAGAGAATCTTTGACAAAGAACATTGACGAAAAGCATTGGACAATATGTACACATTTTCTGACTTTCAGAAATAATTTAGAAACTTAACCAATGTGGATGCAAACTATGAACTCGTATAATAGAAACAGCAACGTAGTGCACCATCTCTAGACCTATTCATGATCATGGTAATACAATTTGATGGACGTCATGAAGATGCTTTGGCGTGTTCAATTAAGGGAACAATGACAATAATTGTATCACTATAAACATGTTTTGATGCTACTCGTCTCTCTCAAATAAATATCTCTAAAAGGACATAAAATGTAAAATCTCAAAATCTCTGTCATCTCTCTCTCTCTCATCTCCTATGGGATAGGTTTATGTATATGCATAGTATATCAATTATATATCATATTGAATTAATATATATGGTCGCTGTAAGAAGCACAATTGGATTGAATGAAGCATAAACTTACTGTCGAAAATGTTTTGTGTACAATTAAATTATGTCAAGATATGATTAATTTAATACCAGTAACCATTATCAAGCTAAGCTTACCTTAAATTTATAAAAGTAGAAGTCTTTAACATGGATCTTGCATTGTAGTGGCTCTGGACTGTCGGCTTCACATCCTTTCTGAAAGACAGCGAGCATTAGAAACTACATTTTCTACTTTAAAAAATTTAGAAACTTAACCAATGTTCAAACTATGAACTCTTATAAAAAACAGCAAGAATGCACCATCTCTAGACCTATCATGATCATGGTATACATTTTTACACATATAAGATCTTTGGCTGCAAGAGCTGCTTTCAATATGGTTTGGCTCTCTCTCTCTCTTTTCTTCTCCTTTCTTCCGTCTTGACTCTTTTATATATTTATATTTATATATATATATATTATTATATTATATATAAATATATATATATATATATATATATATATATATGTGTGTGTGTGTGTGTGTGTGTGTGTGTGTGTGTGTGTGTGTGTAAATAACAATCAATGATCAAACCACAATATGAAATGGGAAAACAAGACTAAGATCTTTCAACCGTAACAAGTGGTCTTTGTCAGAGTTAGTTGTTTGACACTGACGAAGACCGCTTGTTACGGATGAAAGATCTTAGTCTTGTTTTCCCATTTCATATTGTGGTTCGATCATTGATATATATATATATATATATATATATAGAGTCCTATTGTTACTTTTCTTTCTGTGTGTCACAGTTTATTTTAAATATACTCGTATATATCAACGACCAAGCAAATTAGAAAATCAGAAAAAGACTAAGATCTTTTTAAATCCTTTGTGTTTGAAAATCTTTAACAGTTTGATCACTATTTGTGTTTTTTTTAAAGTAGGACATCGATTTTAAACAATTTTTAATGTTAAATTAAATTTAAGAAGTAATAAAAAAAAATTAAAAAACTTCGTAGTATAACAGGTGTACACTGGTGCATGAATGCTGTGACAAGCGAAATATTGTTACAATATACATAAACACAAATAAGAACACAGGAACGTGGAGCATCACAGAATTAAATTTACTTTTAAATGTTTTGAGCACCGCAGTGACCGCAGTTAGGAAAAGAGTGATATGTCGAAGAAACGATAGTCAATTGAAGAACTCTTGAATATAGAGAAAAGCATCACAGTGTTGGTATAACACCAGAGAAACCACA
Organism: Hermatobates lingyangjiaoensis; assembly: GCA_026182355.1. NCBI lineage: Eukaryota > Metazoa > Arthropoda > Insecta > Hemiptera > Hermatobatidae > Hermatobates > Hermatobates lingyangjiaoensis. The sequence continues at coordinate 2,297,064 of JAPFBL010000105.1, read as the reverse complement.
CGGAGAGAAGGGAGGAAAAAATGAAGATTGTAAATAGGGAATGGGTATAAATAATAAAGGAAATATAGCAAAATAATAAAAAAAAAACATATAATGTACTATAAAAATATTAACGAAACACAATCAATACAAACTGTCAAAAATAGAAAAGAAAATGATACATACTAGAAATGATTAAAAGTATTAGTTTAATTTGAGATTAATAAGTTTAGGTCGTACGTCTGCTACGATATGCCAAAGTCGGGCTGCTTAAGTATTACTTCTTTGATCTGACGAGGTATCTAGTTTAAAGGTGATGCCTTCTATGCGGGTTAGCAGCTACAATCACTTAGTATGAACAATCAGAGTGTTTCGATGACACTTTAGTCTTCTGTTGCTATTCACGGTAATCCCACGACTGCCGACAGAGCACCCTCACGACTAAACTTAAACTTCTACCGTTAGTTCTTTTAATTTTTTTCATTTTTTCTCTTCCTTATTTTTTTTAATTATCTTGGTTAATATTTTTACGGTTATATATATGTTTCTGTCTTTATTTACAACTATTTTCGTATGATTTATTTACTGTTTATATTTTCTTTTGCTCAGAATTTTTGTTGTTGTAACACTATATAATATATATGTTGATAAAAGTATCAACCGTGAAATAGAAACAAAATTAAAGTTTATCAGGACTCGGTCAGTTCTTCAAGTTCAAATTAAATTCTCATTGCCAAGGTTTTTAATTCAAGCCTTTTTCATAGGCAGAAGTTTACAATTTCTAAACAGAATAACTAAGTATTGTACTAGAGATTATTTTACAAAGAAAAATAGCCTGTGGATTTGAAGGACAACTGTCTAGATTCAATGAACACAGTGTCGCGTTCTGGAGTCACAATAGTTATAATATGTGAATGATTTTTGTTTGATGATTGTGTGTTACATATAGGGAAGTACTTGGTGGCAGCGAGGCTGTTTTACTGATTGCTGATTTGGCATTGCTGTCTAACGCAAGGTGAGACACTGCTAACTGGACAGGCTGCAAGGGACGCGAGGTGGCACTGCAGGCTTACCCGCAGACCACCCCGACGACTGACCAGCTCCTCATGGTCTCCTCAAGGTCACTCTTATTTAGCTGACCATAATGAGCTTTGTGACGAATCCAAACCAGTCTCTGCATACCTCACCAAGTCTCACCGTCTCTGCATACCTCACCAAGTCTCACCAGTCTCTGCATACCTCACCAAGTCTCACTAGTCTCTGCATACCTCACCAAGTCTCACCAGTCTCTGCATACCTCACCAAGTCTCACTATTCTCTGCATACCTCACCAAGTCTCACCAGTCTCTGCATACCTCACCAAGTCTCACTGGTCTCTGCATACCTCACCAAGTCTCACCAGTCTCTGCATACCTCACCAAGTCTCACTAGTCTCTGCATACCTCACCAAGTCTCACCAGTCTCTGCATACCTCACCAAGTCTCACCAGTCTCTGCATACCTCACCAAGTCTCACTAGTCTCTGCATACCTCACCAAGTCTCACCAGTCTCTGCATACCTCACCAAGTCTCACCAGTCTCTGCATACCTCACCAAGTCTCACTAGTCTCTGCATACCTCACCAAGTCTCAGCAATGCTTTCTGCAGCTTACTAGCATTTATTCTACCATTGGCCATGCTTCATATGTTTTTCTTAAACATTTCAGAACCTTATAAATATATTTTAAATTTCAAACATTATTACACTAGTATTTCACCCTGGGTGGAGAAATAATAATAACCATGAATTTAATCTGATGGTTATATTAATTTAGAATTCTGGTACATGTGTACCAGATATCTATATACCAGTAACCAGACTGGTATATAGATTAATTCATTATTATGAATTAATCAAAATTACTTATAATTACATAATATATTCCACTAGATAAAAAAAGCTATCTATGAGTTAATGGCTATAGACGAAAATTTAAAAAATGAATAATTGTTAAGTATTATTAAAAATAAAGCACAGAGTTTGTCATTTCACCAATGGAATAAATTGCAAAGGAATGAAAGAAATATGATATCATAAACGAACGAAAAAACTATTGTAAAATTTTGGTAGAATGGGTAAATCAATATCAGTGATATTCAAAATGTTAACAAATGCCAAACATAAATTTCACACTTTTAAAATCTTTTATATTTAGCTGATTTAGAAAATGTTATAGAAAATATTCCCATTAAAAGTAATAGAATAATTCTCGTTATGACATTGAGCTTTCCAATTAATTTGTTTATAAAATTCTCTAAACTCAGTTTTTGGTCTCAATATCTCCTATTTTTTTACCCCTTGTAACTTACAGATTTAGATCTAGGTAGGATCTAAAATTTTGTCCATAAAGAGATCACCAATAATTAATTAAATGTACCTGTTTCGTTTACTAGAAAGTCAAACACAAAATGTAATAATAATAGTCATAACAAATTTGCCTAAAATACGATTTACTTATAAAAATCTTGAGAACGGTGTCGATACTTAAAGTACACGTGTCCTAAACCGTACACCTCCTTCCATCAGCGGTGAAGCTTTACAAACTTCAACCTCGAAAAAATAAAAAATTCTAGTATTTAGATATACCAAAACATGAGGTAGTAATAGAGTGATTAACGCCTCTAATACCATCTAACACTCAACTCCGACTTTCGGCGTTCACGAGACTACCCTGTTAACCTGCTATATGCAGGGACAAACGGAAGAGGAGGAGAAGGTAGCCAGGGGCTGGGCCTGACCACCTTCGTTTCAAATCCTTCCTAATCCTCAATTCTCCTCTTTTTATATCAATCCAATCGAAAGTGTTATGCAATCCGTGCCGAAAGATGGATGATATAGGGGTTACTGTATTATGAACGGAGCCTCAAGGGTTCCAGGTGACTACCGATAGAGCTTCAGGGATATTCCCTGTATGATACTAAGGAGAAAGAATTGCGGAAGCAGAGAGTGCGAAAGCGCTAACTAGAGAGAGGCAACCTCCCACAAGTGCACCTAAGGACCCAAAGAAGACTATCCCGGAGAAAGGAAGGAAGGAAAGGAGAAAGGAAGTTACTTTCTCCCGAAATGTAGGGAGCCTGATTGGGATTATCAATGATGGTTTGTGCAGATTCTCCAAGGAAGAGGAAGAAACACCGTTGCACCTGCTGGCTGACTGTCAGGCAACTTTGCTGCACAGAGGTAGGTACTTCAGGAAACTCAACAAACCATAGAAAAACTTTTACGGCTGGACCCAGCGAAGGTGCTGAACTTCTTGGAAGCGTTGAAGCTAACTGCTGGGGTAGTTTAGTACAGAAGGTGGGGTGTAGAATAGTTTTTTTTTAAGACGCAGTACTATAGTCACCCTTAAATAATAATAAAATAAAATAGCAAAATATTTTTACGTTTCAGTTGATCAAATATTTCGTTTTATTAACATTTAACAGCACAATAAGTAGGATTGTATTGAAAGAGATGATGTTCTCAGGGGTTTTATTGCGGCAAGGGAAAAGCAAACACGAGTGAGTAGAGGCACAATGGACACTGAGTTTTGAGCGATCGATAGGCTCTCGACTAACCATCTGTTTGAGCTTACGGGGACGGTTGACAGTGACAATTAGCGGTGCGTGCGGCCAGCACTCCTTTGTCAGCCTCTGCCCACAACGCTTCAATTAGCCCCACGCGCGCTCCACTCTGATAACTCTTTATTATCAATTTATTAGGTTTGTTCTTCCAACACTGGGAGGGAAATACAATGGTGCATTGTCGCCACAAGTGAAGTGCCCGGTGACGTCACTGGGCCTCAGAGCCACAGCCATATCTCCCTATTGTCCACTATTGCCGTCCTTATTACACATTGCCAATTACATTCCTTGTCCTCCTTCAACATTTCATAATTAAATAAACTTATATTATCGTTGCTTGTTATTAAAACTAATTCTTAATGAAGTTACTAATGGAAATATAATTTAATTTTTTGGTACAAAACATATACAATAAGGAGAGAAGATTAAAATTAATACTGTCATAGCACGTAATAACCGCATTTCTAAATAAATTGGCCATAAACTTATATTTAAATGGTCTGAAGTGTGAATCTGCTTAAATACTTAGTCTCATATTCGTGAATAATATTGATTCATATGTTTTAACTGCCCCGAACAGATCCGTTTAAGATCTTTTACATCCTATTTTTTTTAAAATTTCAATACATAGTATATATTGGAATAAATATTTCATAATATACTTCAAAGTTATAGGTCATAGATTTCAGTTTCTGGTAGTTGAATACCAAAATTTAAAAAATGAAGGAAAATATTTCAGACCTATTAATATATGCTGTTTATGTCCTGCCAGTATGGAGAAAATTGTGGATTAGCCCCCCTCCAGTAAGAAATTCGAAGCAGAGCGAAAAAGCTATTCTAACCTACTAAAACATGAAACTCAAGGAGGAATAGTTTATGATAGGATTATAAAAACTCTGCTGAGAAAGAATATCCGGTACTCATGTCATCAAGGAATGATATTGGTAAAGTATTTGAATTCCAAAAGAATTTCCAAGAATACCTCGGTACCAAAAGAAGAAATTAGGAAAGGAAACACAGAGGACATTGGAGGAAATGTGATCCGATGATATACAAATGGATGAAGGGCAGCGGAAGGTACAGGAACTGGAGTATTTGGGTCTAAGACTAAATACTCCGAATCTGTGGGCATGTACACCAGTATCTTCCAAGCTGAAATTCATGCCATCGAAAGATGTTCACCATTCAATATGAACAAAGGATATAAGAACAGACATATAGCAATAATGTCTGATAGTCAAGCAGTAATCAAAGCATTGAGCTCAAACCTTATCAGCTCAAAGATGGTTCTGAACTGCAAAAATAAACTCAAATCTCCTGGGTATGAGGAACTGGCAAATCTTGTATTGTATGGAAAGGAGCAAAAATAATCTAAGGATTTTAACTGGATTTCTAACGGGTCACTACAAACTTAATGGCCATCTCCAAAGAAGTCATTATCAAGGTAGATGAAGAAACACCGTTGCACCTGCTGACTGATTGTCAAGGCACTGTTCTACTCAGAGGCAGGTGCTTCGGGACAGTCAACAAAACTATAGAAGAACTTTTACTGTTGGACCCAGCAAAAGTGCTGAACTTCTTGGAGGCGTTGAAGCTAACTGTGGTACTATAGTACAAAAGAGTGGAAAGTACTTTGGAGATTATAAAAACAATGTATACTTGGTTACAACTCAAAATAATACTTTTATGAAAACAATGTATACTTGGTTACAACTCAAAATAATACTTTACATCTCCAGACAACAAAACATCCAAAACGAGAAAAACAAAACCTTGAAACCGAGTAACCTTCACCAGTGTTGCCACATCACTTCCCCCCTTTTTAAGTGGAACGATTACAATTATATATATATATATAGTTGGGGTCTGGAGCAAAACGAATCTTCCTGCCAGACCTAGTTTGCTGAGGCTGCACAGGGGTCTCTTGTGGAGTAGCACGTCTATTCTTGCCGAGAGTCTTCTCTTTGAAGTATGATTCTGGTAAGATGGCAGGTTTTATTCGGTCTACAGACACTGTTTCCTTTCGACCACATGGGCGCTGAATCGTGAAAAACTTCTCGGATCTATTGACCACCGGGAATGGTCCTTCATACGGTGCCTCCAGGGGTTTCCTGACACGATCAATTCGGAGCCATACGTGGGTAGCGGTGTTCATGCCAGGTGGGATGTAAGTCGATGGATGGTGGTGGTGTCTACCTGCAGACATAGTAGTGAAATCTATTTCTGCCATGTGCTTGGCTATTTCTTGTACGTGGCTCGTCATGTCAGACATAGTAGGCGAACTGTTGGACTCCACTAACGTCTTCGGGCAGAGTAAGGTAGAGCCTGTGACAGCAGAGAAGGGTGAGTAGCCTGACTCATTGGGGATAGTTCTAATCCCTAAGAGAACTACTGGCAGGGCCGTTAACCAATTCTCCTTGCGTGCCTCGATAGCGGTTTTAAGTGTCCGATGGCAACGCTCGATCATGCCTTGAGCCTGTGGGTGGTACGATGTGGTGCGAAGACGATGGAATCCAACCACAGATGCTAATTCTTTGAACAACTCTGATTCAAACTGTGTGCCTCTATCAGTATGGACATGAAGAGGGACACCGAATCGGGATATCCAACCTTGGAAAAATGCAAATCCAACAGTTTTGGCTTCAATATCTTCAAGGGGTATGGCTTCGATCCAACGCGTTGCTCTGTCAATACATGTAAGAACGTACCTATATGGGGAAGAGAAGGTTTTGCCAGGCATGGTACATGGGGGCAATGGTCCTATAATATCAATATGGACAGATTCAAAGCGGTTGGATGCAGGACTGATGGTTTTCACAGGTGACTTAGTATGCCTGTTTATCTTTGAAGCTTGGCAAGGCATACATTCTTGACTCGACTTTTTGATATTGTGATCCATATCTGGCCAGAAGTATCTGCTTTTGATGAGACGTTGGGTAGATTTTATACTTGGGTGTGATAGGCCATGTAGCATGTGAAATATTGGTTTGCGGCAAGAGTTAGGGAGAAAAGGGCGGGGAGTTACCATTGACTTATCACACCACAGAGTTTTTCCAAGATGGGGGTAAGACTGTAGCTTGGGTTGGTAGGATATGCATTCTGCATCTTGTTTTTGTGCTTCGGCAATGGAGGAGAGGTCATATATGTCAACAGAGACAGCATTAACAGACCGAGAAAGGCAGTCAGCCACCACATTATCTTGGCCTCTAATGTACTCAATATTTGCAACGTATTCTGAGATAGTAGTCCAGTAGCGTTGTTGACGATCCGTTTTGGCTTCCTTCTGGCTGCGAAATGAGATCGCCAAAGGCTTATGATCTGTGAAGATGGTGACTTCACGTCCTTCAAGTTGTCGTTTGAAGTGCATGACTGCTTCATATGCTGCTAACAGTTCACGGTCATATGTGGAGTATTGGGACTGTGGTTGGGTGAATTTTTTTGATAAAAACTTAACAGGGTGTGCTTGTCCATCTACCATTTGACGGAGTGCTGCTCCCATAGCATACTGTGAAGCGTCAGTAACTATGTGAAATATGTTGGAATTTGGGTTGATGAAGGACAACGTTGGGCATGATGATAGTACGTCTTTGATTTTTTGAAAAGCAGTTATGCCATGTTCAGTCCATTTGATGGTTTTAGATTTAGGTTGCAGACGCATGATCTCTGACAAGGGCATAACAATATTGGCGAAGTCTGGAACCATTCGTCTGTAAAATCCAACCATTCCGAGGAAAGTCCGAAGAGCCTTTGCATCTTGTGGTAGGGGAATTCGTAGAATTTCATCTGCTTTTCTCTTTGGGGGACTCATGCCTGAGGCATCAATATGGTGTCCAAGAAACTCTATGCTGGTTTTGGCGAATTCGCATTTCTCGATTGATATCTTCATATTGTTTGTAGACAGGATCCTAAATACAGTCTTTAAATCATTGTAGTGCTGGTCTTCATTCTCTGATGCAACTAGGATATCGTCAATGTACTGGAAAGTGCAGTCAGTTCCTCTGAACATTGTATCCATAAACCTTTGGAAGGTAGCACTCGCGTTACGTAGGCCAAAAGGCATATAACAATATTCAAAGAGACCAAAAGGTGTTGTGACTAGTCTCTGCATACCTCACCAAGTCTCACCAGTCTCTGCATACCTCACCAAGTCTCACCAGTCTCTGCATACCTCACCAAGTCTCACTAGTCTCTGCATACCTCACCAAGTCTCAGCAATGCTTTCTGCAGCTTACTAGCATTTATTCTACCATTGGCCATGCTTCATATGTTTTTCTTAAACATTTCAGAACCTTATAAATATATTTTAAATTTCAAACATTATTACACTAGTATTTCACCCTGGGTGGAGAAATAATAATAACCATGAATTTAATCTGATGGTTATATTAATTTAGAATTCTGGTACATGTGTACCAGATATCTATATACCAGTAACCAGACTGGTATATAGATTAATTCATTATTATGAATTAATCAAAATTACTTATAATTACATAATATATTCCACTAGATAAAAAAAGCTATCTATGAGTTAATGGCTATAGACGAAAATTTAAAAATGAATAATTGTTAAGTATTATTAAAAATAAAGCACAGAGTTTGTCATTTCACCAATGGAATAAATTGCAAAGGAATGAAAGAAATATGATATCATAAACGAACGAAAAAACTATTGTAAAATTTTGGTAGAATGGGTAAATCAATATCAGTGATATTCAAAATGTTAACAAATGCCAAACATAAATTTCACACTTTTAAAATCTTTTATATTTAGCTGATTTAGAAAATGTTATAGAAAATATTCCCATTAAAAGTAATAGAATAATTCTCGTTATGACATTGAGCTTTCCAATTAATTTGTTTACAAAATTCCCTAAACTCAGTTTTTGGTCTCAATATCTCCTATTTTTTAGCACTTGTAACTTACAGATTTAGATCTAGGTAGGATCTAAAGTGTTGTCCATAAAGAGATCACCAATAATTAATTAAATGTACCTGTTTCGTTTACTAGAAAGTCAAACACAAAATGTAATAATAATAGTGATAACAAATTTGCCTAAAATACGATTTACTCATAAAAATCTTGAGAACGATGTCGATACTTAAAGTACACGTGTCCTAAACCGTACACCTCCTTCCATCAGCGGTGAAGCTTTAACAAACTTCAACCTCGAAAAAATAAAAAATTCTGGTATTTAGATATACCAAACCATGAGGTAGTAATGGAGTGATTAACGCCTCTAATAGCATCTAACACTGAACTCCGACTTTCGGCGTTCACGAGACTACCCTGTTAACCTGCTATATGCAGGGACAAACGGAATAGGAGGAGAAGGTGGCCAGGGGCTGGGCCTGACCACCTTCGTTTCAAATCCTTCCTAATCCTTAATTCTCCTCTTTTTATTTCGATCCAATCGAAAGTGTTATGCAATCCGTGCCGAAAGATGGATGATATAGGGGTTACTGTATTATGAACGGAGCCTCAAGGGTTCCAGGCGACTACCGATAGAGCTTCAGGGATATTCCCTGTATGATACTAAGGAGAAAGAATTGCGGAGACCATAATTCGGAAGCAGAGAGTGCGAAAGCGCTAACTAGAGGGAGGCAACCTCACACAAGTGCACCTAAGGACCCAAAGAAGACTATCCCGGAGAAAGGAAGGAAGGAAAAGAGAAAGGAAGTTACTTTCTCCCGAAATGTAGGGAGCCTGAATGGGATTATCAATGATGGTTTGTGCAGATTCTCCAAGAAAGAGGAAGAAACACCGTTGCACCTGCTGGCTGACTGTCAGGCAACTTTGCTGCTCAGAGGTAGGTGCTTCAGGAAACTCAACAAACCATAGAAAAACCTTTACTGCTGGACCCAGCGAAAGTGCTGAGCTTCTTGGAAGCGTTGAAGCTAACTGCTGGGGTAGTTTAGTACAGAAGGGGGGATGTAGAATAGTTTTTTTTAAGATGCAGTACTATAATCACCCTTAAATAATAATAAAATAAAATAAGAAAATATGTTTACGTTTCAGTTGATCAAATATGTCGTTTAATTAACATTTAACATCACAATAAGTAGGATTGTATTGAAAGAGATGATGTTCTCAGGGGTTTTATTGCGGCAAGGGAAAAGCAAACACGAGTGAGTAGAGGCACAATGGACACTGAGTTTTGAGCGATCGATAGGCTCTCGACTAACCATCTGTTTGAGCTTACGGGGACGGTTGACAGTGACAATTAGCGGTGCGTGCGGCCAGCACTCCTTTGTCAGCCTCTGCCCACAACGCTTCAATTAGCCCCACGCGCGCTCCACTCTGATAACTCTTTATTATCAATTTATTAGGTTTGTTCTTCCAACACTGGGAGGGAAATACAATGGTGCATTGTCGCCACAAGTGAAGTGCCCGGTGACGTCACTGGGCCTCAGAGCCACAGCCATATCTCCCTATTGTCCACTATTGCCGTCCTTATTACACATTGCCAATTACATTCCTTGTCCTCCTTTAACATGTCATAATTAAATAAACTTATATTATCGTTGCTTGTTATTAAAACTAATTCTTAATGAAGTTACTAATGGAAATATAATTTAATTTTTTGGTATACAACATACATAATAAGGAGAGAAGATTAAAATTAATACTATCATAGCACGTAATAACCGCATTTCCAAATAACTTGGCCATAAACTTATATTTAAATGGTCTGAAGTGTGAATCTGCTTAAATACTTAGTCTCATATCCGTGAATAATATTGATTCATATGTTTTAACTGCCCCGAACAGATCCGTTTAAGATCTTTTACATCCTATTTTTTTTAAAATTTCAATACATAGTATATATTGGAATAAATATTTCATAATATACTTCAAAGTTATAGGTAATAAATTTCAGTTTCTGGTAGTTGAATACCAAAATTTAAAAAATGAAGGCAAATATTTCAGACTTATTAATATACGAGTATGCTGTTTATGTCCTGCCAGTATGGAGAAAATTGTGGATTAGCCCCCCTCCAGTAAGAAATTCGAATCAGAGCGAAAAAAACTATTCTAACCTACTAAAACATGAAACTCAAGGAGGAATAGTTTATGATAGGATTATAAAAACTCTGCTGAGAAAGAATATCCGGTACTCATGTCATCAAGGAATGATATGGGTAAAGTATTTGAATTCGAAAATAATTTCCAAGAATACCTTGGTACCAAAAGAAGAAACTAGGAAAGGAAACACAGAGGACATTGGAGGAAATGTGATCCGATGATATACAAATGGATGAAGGGCAGCGGAAGGTACAGGAGCTGGAGTATTTGGGCCTAAGACTAAATACTCCGAATCTGTGGGCATGTACACCAGTATCTTCTAAGCTGAAATTCATGCCATCTAAAGATGTGCACAATTCAATATGAACAAAGGATATCAGAACAGACATATATCAATAATGTCTGATAGTCAAGCAGTAATCAAAGCATTGAGCTCAATCCTTATCAGTTCAAAGATGGTTCCGAACTGCAAAAATAAACTCAATCTTCTGGGTATGAGGAACTGGCAAATCTTGTATTGTATGGAAAGGAGCAGAAATAATCTAAGGATTTTAACTGGATTTCTAACGGGTCACTACAAACTTAATGGCCATCTCCAAAGAAGTCATTATCAAGGTAGATGAAGAAACACCGTTGCACCTGCTGGCTGATTGTCAAGGCACTGTTCTACTCAGAGGCAGGTGCTTCGGGACAGTCAACAAAACTATAGAAGAACTTTTACTGTTGGACCCAGCAAAAGTGCTGAACTTCTTGGAGGTGTTGAAGCTAACTGTGGTACTATGGTACAAAAGAGGGGAAAGTACAATAGTTGTTAGGACGCAATACTATAATCACCCTCAACAAAATAAATAAATAATAACATGTTAGTTGGATTCAAGTTTTATAGTTGATACAGGTCAGCTACTCTAATTGTTAAAAGTAGGGATCTCAGGGTTGAGGTGGCGTTAACTTGAAGAGGCTGTCAGATAAAACATGAAGACAGGGACTGCTGTAGCCTCTTGAGGGTCTTTGGTCATGTTTGAGACGGCGCTGGGATGAATGCTAAGTCAACTGTCTCCTCTTTAGGAGCTTTGATCAGCGTTGAGGCCTTTCATTCAGTGACCAGTAGTCTCTTAAAGACTACAAGGCATACAATTAGCTCAGAAAGTAGATCTCAACTTGCCGGGGAATGTCTCTTCTTACTCATTTTTAGGGATTTATCTCTTCATACCTCTTGTGACGTGGCTAGAGGGCGCCAAGTCAGCATGTCTGTCTTTATCCAGAAGACTGGAGTTCATGACTTCAATCAAAGCAGGTGGGCTGAAATATTAATAAGGGGGTGGTAAACTGAGGAAGGCCATTAGTGTACCAAATAAAAAATTAATGTCGTTAAGGAAAACCTAATTCAACGAATGCCTTCACTACTATATTCACCTGTACTGTAAACTACAAATAGACAAATATTTATTTAATTGATGTGAAAAGTATAAAATAAATGAATTTTCACGACATTATAAAAGTGAGATAAATTTTTAGCAGGTCAGGGATATTTTACATAAGGTATAATTAAGATTATACTAAAAGAATGTAATGTTATCAATACTAATTAATCCTTTGCAATCCAAACTGAGATATTCAGTTTGACCACCAAGTACTAGAGCCAGAAGAATAGGAGAAATAAAATAAAAATAAATTATTCAAAAAACTGATAAAATTTATTTAGTTATTACCATCATCAGTGAGGATATTATTAATAGCATCGTTTGATCCATAAGCGAAGAAGTGATATATTCAATAAAACATTCTATACATGTATGCTATCTTAAGAAGTAATTTTCTAATTGGATTTCGTAATTTCCTGCAGTTCTGAAGATTAACTACATACATTTTTATCAGACTTTATCATACTAATGATTGTTTTTGAACTATTATTACACTGAAGTGTTTGAATTATGTTGACTGTATACATCTATTTGCTTCCTAAAGAGGTACATAAATAAGATCTGCTTTTGCTTTCATTGTAAATGAAATTGCACATTGATTCTGTTACGACCATCCTTACTCATAAGGATGCTTTAAAAGGACTTGTACATCAATAGTAAACTTGCAGTATATTAAACTATGAGAGTAAATGGCGAATTTGAAAGATTAAACGAGACTACAGGGAGGAGAGGAGGCTATCGGCGACGGATCCCTGACCCGACAGATACCGTATCTGGGTTAGCCACTAACTTCTTCGTCGCTATAGTTGTAAGTTTTTATATACAGGCTTCACACATTATGACTGTACACATTACGTTAGCACTGCCCAATACATTGATTGCTGATATTATTTACAAATATTACGTTTATTTTTAATTATTGCAATTATACTGCCTGACTTAATTATTAACCTTCATTAGGTGCTCAAAACTTTGAAATGATACTTTTCAAACACGGATATTTTTAGAAAAATCTAGTAAAATCCTAGCGAAGGCACATACAGCTTATGCTGCTTATCATGCACCCTACTAGGGATACATAATGTTAAAAAACTCAGTACAGAATTCTTCCATTTTTTATGATTTCTTTTTTCAATCATTTTCTATGTGACTTTATGTGTACTATTAATGGGTAGTTTCTCCACTCATTTATTATATTTTAAATGCAATAAGTCATTATTGGTTGTTAGTCTGCTAAGAATAGTTGTAATATATTAATAAATATATTAATATTTATATACAGTTCAATGTACATAAAGAAACATAGAGAACTTAAAAACACACACTTACAGTCTCTAATTTTCGGTTGAACCGTCTTCAGAAGAGATAAGAGAGAGAAACCAAGCGTACTGGTTCAGAGACGTTTGGAGACCGTTGGGTCTCCAACCATCACTGTACCAGTGCGCTTGGTTTCCCTCTCTTATCTCTCCTAAAGACGGTTGAACCAAAAATTAGAGACTGTAAGTGTGTGTTTTTAATTTCTCTATGTTTCTTTATGTACATTGAACTGTATATGTCCATTTCGGATCGTATTTTCATCGAAAAAGTGTTAATATTTATATATTAATAATTAATATATTACTATGAATAGTTATACTGGAAAAAGTTCTGTAATGAATACTTGTTGGTAAAGTAAAGTGTTTATTTCAAGTATATTTATACTTATATTAAAAAAGAGTAAATGACTTAACTAGCCAAGTGGTGACTAGATATTTGGGGCAAGGTAATCGAGTTTGCAAGCGATTTAAAAGTATTTTGCGTTATTGATGAAGACAATAATTTCTGACTTGCTAATAAGCCTACAGATTCTAGAGTACTTAAGAAAATCATTTCATCAAGCTATCAGCATACGGGACGTTGCAAAGCCACTTGCCTTGAGGGACTCACTAGAGCACAGGCCATAGGAAAGACAATTATATCATTGGGAGTGCCCTGACTGCCATCATCCTTGACTTCTCAATAGCGGGCAATATATTTAATAGAACAGAATTATTTCTTTTCTTTGCATAAGTTAACAACATTAGCATGCAAGTAATGTTACTTAAAAATAATTAATCACAATGAAAAGTGAATATACCTCCTTTTAAAAGCCACTATCATAGATCTCTTAGCGTTAGTTTGCTAAATCACTAAAGTGCCATTTATTGGGATACTACATAAATTAGTTAATTATTATCAATTGTGTCCCCAAAAATATTTGTATTAAATTAATATTCATATATAATTTCTCAGTTTACTGTATATTAAACCTACAGCAGCTTCTTTATTCACGACTTTTCTTCTGCTTTCTATTTGCCTCTCTTCTAGCTGAAGTGACCATAAAAATGGATCTGCTCTTGTTGAATATTCGTGTGCCTGTTACTAATATTTCTTTAGCCAGGCATATGACTTTTTTCGAATTTGATTCTTAATGTTACTAGACGTCTAGTGTAAATTCAACCTTCTTGACAGCTTCGTTGTAGTCATTTATATATATGTATTTGGTAGGGAATACAAATATATATGAGATGACTTCACTGAAGTTCAGGAATATCTGTTATTATGTTGTTAGTTCTCTTATTTTTGTAGAAGATAACCAGGTTTATTCGGCCTTCCTCTGTTTTAGGCTTAACAGGGTAGTGGATTATTTTCTCGAGCTCTTGTTCACACTGTTTATACTGGGTATTCATGTAAGCCGGGAGATATATCTTAATGACTTCTCCCTCTGGAGTGCTATGTTCCCATTATGCCTGTGCCACTTGTCCATTTCTTGCTGTTTAACACACTGTTCTGGTTTATTAGATTACTCATTATAATACTTGAGCAGACCTCTCAAGTTTACCATGCACAGCTTTTCAGCTACCACAATTCGTCAATGCTCTTCTTACGTATAACGAGACTGTAGATCTATAATACCTGTCAGGGCATTTACTGGAACCATTTAGGCAAACCCAGGATTCGTTGATTTTTTTAATAAAAGTTATAATAAAGCCTCATATGTCAGGCCATTGAGCTCTGAACTATAGACCGATTAGTCTCTTAGTTAGTTTTGAAAAAGTCTATAAAGGGTTAGTACTGATGATTGTTAAAACTATTTTCCTATTCCAAAAAGAACTGCTTGTGTTTCAATTAATAACAATAATTATTTTAGTTGAAATATAGAATTATTTGAATAACTTTTAAGAAATGTGTAGACAATTAAGGTATGTTAAATGAATGTGAGATATAATGGCGTTGTTGTTGAGGACTAATGCCCAGGGGTGAGTCTGCGAAGACTCTGACCTCATGAGGACTGGTCACAGTCCATGACTCATGTCAAAGGTCACTATAATGCGGTAAAGTTCTGCTGGCAGCGGACTCATATTGAAATAAGAGTTCTGCAAACATCAGTGAAAGGTTGT
Organism: Hermatobates lingyangjiaoensis; assembly: GCA_026182355.1. Classification (NCBI taxonomy): domain Eukaryota; kingdom Metazoa; phylum Arthropoda; class Insecta; order Hemiptera; family Hermatobatidae; genus Hermatobates; species Hermatobates lingyangjiaoensis. Next base: position 2,281,619 of record JAPFBL010000105.1, on the reverse strand, counting down.
CGACCTCCGTCTTGACCTAGCAATACCTTCCTCAATCTTTTACGAGCTCCTTTCTATTTATAATTTTTTTTTCTTTCTTTTTTAGAAAAGCTTTGCAAGCTGTCCATTTGATTTTATATTAGAGTATTATTCAGAATCATATTGACAGGAAACATTTTATTACCCCATCAAACAACCTCTTATATGCACCTCTTATTTTTTTCATGCAAAAATTTTTCAGGATTTTAAACTGAACATCGTGGAAAGAAAAGTCGGTTATGACATCATACTTGTATAGTTGAATATATACTTTAAGTATAAGTTTTACAACAAAGAAAAATTGGTAGGAAGATCAAGAGATACCACAGTAGACATACAAAGTTGCTTTTTCGAACCCTACATTATTCGGAAGACTGAACCCTTGAAATTACTGTTTACTTTTAAGTATATGCAACTAAGATGACCGAGATGAAAAATGAAGAGGTAAGTTGGTGTTTCTGTAGCCCTGTTGTGGAAAGTTTGATTGAGGTATTTAGATGTAAATGCGTAAGGGATCCCTTTATACAAGGCTGATGGGACTGTGTAATTGGTCCACGAATTATGACTGATTAGTAGCAGGCTAAGGGGCAGGGTTAATTTGCAGGTCTTGGTAAATGAGCCGACAAGAGCAGCTAACAGGGAGTTGATGTCGAATCATCTCTCATCACTAATACGCAATGGTAATGTGGTCCAATTACCGCCTTCACTCCAACACGCGATTACCATGTGAAAATGATTATATTTATACCAACGGATTACCAACCATTCCCGCCAATATTTTATTCCATACCTGTGTGATTTCAACGTAATACCTCTTGAGCACTCGACTGCACCACAATCTCAAAGCGGGTTAGTGATATATTAATGCCCCATTAAGTGTACTCAACTCTTAACAGGTCACCCTCTGAAATAGCTCATTGAAGTGAGAGCACGAGTGCAACAAGGATGTGAAACCTCATCCGTTTTAACACGCTGACACTTTGGGCCACGCCGCTTGGGATAGCTCGATAAAACATCCTCGTTGGGTTACGGGACCTCTCCTATTGATCCCAGTGATGCTATTTTATCAGACCGTTGTGGCCCTTAAACAAGTTGTCTTAAACTTAGTAATATTTGGGAAATGTTAACCAAATAATTTCTTCTGTTTAATTTACAGTAACTAAACTGTAGTGATAATGAAAAAAATCAATTCGAGATTTTGACAGATTTAGCTGTTTTGAGGTCATTGAAGTCATTTCCTGACGTTTTTTTTGATGTGTGCATGTGTGTGTGTGTGTGTGTGTGTGTGTGTGTGTGTGTGTGTGTGTGTGTGTGTGTGTGGTGTGTGTGTGGTGGGTGGGTGGTGGGTGAGTTGGAGTATCCAAAAGTTTGTTGGTACGCTGCAGTCCACTTCGTTTCATGATACTAATTCATAATTTTGCCTTTACAAGAGTATTATTACAGCTCTGCTAAAACCATGACATCAAATGCATCGGTTGCGTGGTGTACAAGAACAAATGTGTACAGGGATAACAACGAATTTCTGTACTACCTCCAGGATAGAAAAAAACAATAAACAAACATATCCCATTAAAATATTTATGTCAAAAATGATTGATTTTCTGTTTCGTTTTACGAAATGAAAAGACCTCTTTCGAGAGATGAAATATCAAAAACATTAATAAGATGGAACATTCAGGTTAGATACAATGCCCTTCATAGATTATTTTGCAGGAGCGTCGAAGTAAACACTCATGATCAACCAACGACCAACGACCAACGAATATATGATCATTTGGACTGAAGCTTTCTAATTTAAATTTCAATATAAGCGCTCTAGCCTGATATACTGACAGGTCATGAATTAGTAACTTAAACAGTGTAAATAATTTGATTTTTATATGAGTGCCTAGAAACAAAGGTATACATCGGAATGAGTCAGTAAGCAATGTTGGTATGTTTGGAATCATACAAATATCTTGCAGTCTTCAACATTTTTACACTTGACACCGCAGCTTTCACAGGTGAGGAACTGACAAATAGATCAAGAAGAAAGGAGTCAAAGGTGGGGAGAACAGCCGGGTCTAATTTAGTTTACAAACCTAATTCCAGTTGAATATACATTTGTAAAGAATACTGTATCTTCAAAGGCAGAATTTAAAATATATGTAGGACATCTATAAGAAATTTGTCAACTCAATTATTATGAATGGAAGCTGTAGTTGACATCATACGAAGAATGTAGACTGTCTGTCTAGAAGAGATAAAAACCTTTGATCGCATTATATTTGAATGCGAGCCAATCGCCTTGGAAGGGATAAAGATTTTCGCCAAATATAACCCTAAATTACAGATGTACAAGTGAAACTTCTCTGTGTACATTTTTAAACAGCCGGGTCTTTTTTTTTGAAGGTCTTTAAAGAACTTAAAACCTGAAGATTAACTCAGGTTTTGAACAATGGGATGCACAAAATTACGGGTGTGCCTGTGAAGCGTACGGATCCGATGAGAATTAGGCCTTCAGTTTAATAATTTTAACAACGTGTCAGACTGATCAATAATTTCACGTTTCTTGTCACGAATAAAATTATTATAGCTACATATAAATAAAAGATACATATTGAATAACATGTACATAAGACAAAATAAATAAAACAAAAACAAATCAGTTAGTTGTCAATGAGTTTTAAATTATGTTTACTTATAGTAAAGTTGAGTGTAGACCACCCCCGATTTCTAAATTATAATAAACCCTTGATTATAACAAACATTTCTAAGATAATGTCAAAAAATCCTACATTTGGGACATATGGCGAATATTCCAAGTTGAGTTTTGTGTTTTTTAGAACCGTATTTCTTCCTATTGTGACACAAAATTCTTCTGATAGTATATAATTTTTACTGAATTGAATAAACGGTCCACACGGGCTATAAAACTTTGAATTACACAAAATACGACGCAGAAATAAGGTAAAATGCACACTTAGTAAATTCAATATTTCAAACTGTTGTTTGTTATCAGGAGAAGACTAGAAGAGAGGATGAACAACAGCTCAAAATATTGAATTAAGTAAGTGTGCATTTTATCTTTTTTCTGTGTCGTGTGTTGTGTAATTTAAACTACATAATTTTTAGTAGACCTTTCAGGTAAATGTTCTATAGTTAGCTGTGTAGAAAAAAATTTGAAATTAACAAAATATACTATATCACTTTCCTTAGATACACTTACCAAAAATATGCTGTTGATCTTCTTATAAGGAACTTTCGACCTCAAATTGATTGTGATTCGGCAGTGTGATCAGTATCATGTTCAAAATTGTTCACATTCTGGTAAGTTAAAACTATCACATTCAAGTAGACATTAAGTGAAATGAGGTTAAATAGACTGTATAATTACTCTCATAGTTAGGAGGAGGCATCTTTTAAACTGTTTTAAATTCAATGTTATTGTCCATGATAAAATTAAAAATTAAAACTGTCCTTGAATTTCAGTTTACTTTGGTATAACCAGGTACCATTTGTCCTAATAGATAATGCATTATTGATTTCTTAATAAATAGCGAAATATATGAGGCTAATTGGTCTAAGATGCAAGAATGGTGGAAGAATATACAGTAAACCCTCGCTAGTTCGCGGTTCACTTTTCGCGGGTTCAGTGTTTCGCGGAGTCCTGAAATGTTCAATTAAAAATAATATATAAAAATATTCAACTGTCATTTCAACTGTAAAAAAATAAAAAAATACAACTCGTACGTAATAAAAAAGTATAGTAGTTAGTATTGGAGAAGAAAATATACAGGATTCTTCTTGTACGATCGAGAAAGATATCAAACAACCAGTGACTTGCTGGGTCAAAATATACTCTACAGTATTAAATTAAAGGTTAATAAAGCTATTAAAAAATATTCAATAAGGACTAAAAATTAATGAAAAATATTAAATTAAAATTAATGAAACATAATCAATTGTAACAAGAGAATAATAAAAATATCAAAAAATAGAAGTCAAAAAATAGGACTTTACATCTATAAATTAAAATAAAGTATAGTTACGATTTTTTTTTATTTTATTTATTTACATTATTATTTACTGTAAAATACATTAAGGGCATAATTCTCTCTTTCTCTTTCTCTCTTATAGTCGGTAAAGATGTAATTTTTTTTTATTAATTATTTCTTATTTTTTTCTTTTTGTTTTTCATTTTTATTTACAACACAGTACAGTATTCAGTAAGGTCAGGATTCTCTCTTTGTTGAAGAGGTCGTTGTTTGAGCTTTAGAGGCTTTTATAAAGGCGCGTCCATTATTCGCGGTTTTTCGATTTTCGCGGGTGTCTTCGGTCCCCATTATCCGCGAAAAGTGAGGGTTTACTGTACCTCTACTGCAGGAAAGGCAGGAACTGCCATACCCCGCCATGAACCCTTTGGAAAGGGCTAGGCCTTGCCAGGGAACAGTGGAATCGTGCAGTAGAATTAATTTCCATTTTTAGAATTCGCAAGGCAACATTTTGTTCATAACTATTACATAAATTAATACAAAATGATTTATATGAACTTTATATTATATAAATAAAGATATTATGTATATGCAAAAGGTATTACTACAAAACAGTACGAAATATATTAAAACTGCAATAAAGTAAAGAAATACTCGTACCATGACGGAATTAGAAAGATCTGATAATAATAACTAGGAACGAATATAATAACTTCAATAAAGCACTTAATTCAATGAAAGCAAAGCTATTAGCAACGAGGGTAATTAAATCCTAATAAGTAAAATGCTAAAGAATAAAAAACGAGTACTACCAAAACAGTAATAACGTTAATAATTCTAATAACAATATTAATAAATACCCAGCTATAACACTTTTAGGAGAAGTTAAGCATATAATTGCTAAATTAATAAACCAATACAATGTAAAGGTAGGCCACCAAACTAATAATTAAATAAAATAAATAATGGATTATAAAACTAATAAATATGTTGAAAGTGGTGTATATTAACTTAAGTGTAAAGATTATAAACCGGAAGGAATTTAAAATATCGATTCAAATTTCTCATTATAACACGAACAAGTAAACTATGCTAACCTTTTAAAATGCTAAACCGTTCAAATAGCATTAAAAAATCAGTGAAATTAAAAAAAACATAATAAAAAGGAAAGAGATTGAATATAATAAAAGAAATGGAAATATACAAACATAGAACTACGGATAACCTAATGAACAAATTAACTACCAAATTGATAGAATATTTAAACCAAGAATGAACATGAAATAACGACAGGATGTACATGAGAAGGACAACTTAAATTAGAAAAGAATAAAAAAAATTAAAATAAAAAATATTAATGATAGGATATGTAGGCATAATTGGTACTATTGGTTTTTGTAGGTATTCCATAAATACGATTAGTCGCTTTGACGATGCAGCCTATGCAAAATCGACGGGACGACTCCACCAACAAGATATCAGGTATGACGGATGTTTAAGTAATATCTTTTTTTTTCTTTTGGGTAAGAAGGTGAAATGCATTTACGCACACACTGCTGAGCACCCAGATAAACAGACCACTAACTAAAGCTCCCTCTTTTCTTCTAGGGCACTAGCCTGGAACAGTTTCCCACATTACCGATAATAATATCTTTTCTAGCCCCTTGGTATAACAATACGCATGGATTAAATGAAGAATGGTAAACGTTGATTTATGTTATGTCAGGTCAAGATGTTACTTTCCTTATGGGATCTATTGAAGGAAATAAAGACAGTCATTTATTAAAAATAAACAACTCAAGAACTAAAAAGGTTAAATGAAGGGATGAAGTGGGTTTTTTGTGTTATCAGATAAAGAAGTGAGTTGTTGTAATAGGAAGGTAAGATTCGAAGAAAGAGTGGCATAGTGCATGACTGAACTCAGTGTTGTAAAGCAGTAAATAGCAATTAGAGACAGGGTTTGGTAAGACAACACTGGGCTAGCTGGTTACGACGGCGTGCGCGGACGCGGTAATAACTCGGTCGTGTCACGTGACGACCGGCACGCCTCTACAAATTAATGGAACAACCGTTTATCTGGAGCAATTAAGGAAAGGGGCTATTAGAGCGGTGAGTATAGCCGACATCCTGCACGCTCTTCCGGCTGTAGTCACAGTAGCAGCACTCCTCGGCAGCCGGCTTCCACTCTGCAATCCACACTGCCAAACCACTTTGGAATCACCCACTTTGCACTGCCGACTCTCTCACTCCACCATAGCCACCAATCTCACCATCTCAACATGCATTACTTTCTTCACTTATTTTAAAATATCAACATTTAAAAATTCCTCATTTAAATCATAATACATTAGAAAGAAAAATCTGTCATTATACCATGAACAAAGTTTGAAAAATAAAATGCTGCTTGGTTTTTTAGAAGAAAAATTTATCAAAGTTTGCATTTTTATTCCTAGTATTAACTGTCAAGAGCCATCGTCACATAGAGACACCAGTTAGATCACTGGTGATAAGCAACGTTGGGAGTGGTGGGCATTTGGATGGGTGACACCTCGTGCCATTAGCACCACTGACAATGTGGCTTGCCCATGGTTTAAAACAAGCCAAATCTTAATTAGCCACACTTTAGAAACTTGTAAAACTCAAAAGGCATTAAACTCTTGTAATGAAAATGCTGCTAATAGTATTTTAAAAAATGTCTTATATTAACAGAAAGGTAAACATGATTACGAATGTTGAATAATTTTAACGTTTGTTGAGTTTTTATTATTAGACATAGTGTCGATATAAATTAAACTTACCTAAAATAAGTTATGGACAAAATTGTTATATTATGCAGAAAATCAATATACATATACTTTGTAGATGAGGTGACATTGTTGTTAGAAGGGTTTCATTATATTTTTACCCTTAAATAATAAATTATCTAATGAAATCTCCAAACAAAATAAATTATATATATAAACTAGAATTTTCAAAAGAACACGTAGAAAAGAAATCACTGAACTTTTTAAACTGTTTTGAACTGTTTTTAAATTATTGTTGAATATATGTTCAAAAATAATTTAAAAACAGAAAAACTATTACTTTTTTGTAGGAATTATTGGCAATGGCTTAGAAAATCTATACTAATCAGGGAGTTCCCATTCAATAAAAAAAAATCAAAAGTCAAGCTAAAAGAGAACCATAAGTAATCAATAAACGTAAAGAAAAAAAAACAGATATTTTTATTGATTGGTTTATGAAATCGGTTATGTTTTATTCTGTAGTAATAATAAAACATATTTCAAATAGAAGGTCAAAATGATATTACCTTTCTCACTTGTTCTGGTGAGAAAGGAACCGTTTGGGATTTTTCCGAAACCTTAGAGTTCCGGAAAACTTCTGAAAGGCTAGTTTAGTGTAATGCATATCAAGGTTTGAAATGGGGGCAGCTGTAGTAAGAAAGGAATCTGTAAAACAAGTAGAATGTGATTGGTAATGAATGAGAGAGGTATGGGTATGTTAATTGGAAGCGCGCGATTACACGGATCATGTGGACACGGAGAGTGGCTGCGGAGGTGTTTCTGAGAGAGCGGAATGACTGGTGACAGGAGTGCGGCGCAGCGTGCGTGAAGCAACGCCGAGTCTGTTGGGAGCGTGACGGACGAGCGCGTTACATCATGTTAGACTGCATCCAAGTGAGGAGAGGTAATGTATTGTGTGCTGGGGCCGTGAAGGCGGCGGGTCAAGGGGCCGCTTCAATATTAACACATCGATTACGATGCGGATCGTCCCATCATAACTAAACCATGGCCGCGACCTCCGGCCTCTCCGACAAATCGATGGCATTCCTGCCCACCAGCAGCCTCTATTACTCACTCAATTACTGTCCACTCCCTCTTCAGCCCGTCAATGTTCCATAGTCCTCCACAATTCACCAACCGACATCTTTCCTCCATTATTTACCATTCTATATCGACTAAGCACGCTATAACTTCTCTTATCTACTCCTCAATAGGCCAATAGTCTTTTTCTCTCTTATGTATTGTTCAAACAGTTCTAACTCAAGCAAGCATTCTTAAGTTTCATAAAAAATAGATCGTGTAATTGCAAACAGCCTATTAAGCATCAACATTGTAACTTGTTTTTCCTAACAGAAATTTATGCATAAACATGAATTTGTCAATTATAGTTAACATTAAAATGTTACTGTTTCCATGAATAAGGCGCTCTTCAGAGCAACGCTTCAAACTGAAGCACATTAAATAAATAATATACAAAATTAGAACAAAAATAAAGTGAATATATAAATTTTTATTTAAAAAAAAGCCTCATGAATATATACTCATATATGTAATTAAATAAAACGTTTCGACGAATTAAATAAATTCACAGAAAGAAAGCAGATACAATAGATGGCAGAACTCACTCCTATTCTACTGCGTCGTCGTCAGGTAGTTAGGTTAGCGGGACTAAAATGACTCAAGGCTTGGTTAGACCTCAAGATTGAAATCAAGATCTTACTGCAGTCTTACTGCAAGATTCGCTTACCTTAGAGTATGCTGGAGAAATGACTAGTACTTTACTAAATTAAACCTTCAATTAACAAATCATTAATGATTATAAAGTTCTAAACAAATATTCTGTTATCATGACAGGGCTATACTTAATATGAAACCAGGGAAGTAAGGTAGGAAGTTACATAACGAATGGAGTTGATAATTAATTGTAATTAATCTGTTATTGCCTTTTACCAGGGACTGGAGGGCCAGTTCTACTCCTGGTTACGACAAGAATCAAAGCACAGAAGTAGGTTGCGCTAGTTCTTTCTATCTTTCCTTTATATGTAATTTGATATATATATATATATATATATATATATAATAAATTATAAAGGAAGTAACACAAAGATAAACGTAGACATAACTCGCTTCTATATTTCGACAATTGTCCTCAGGAGGTGAAGAGTCCCCCAATGTGGCAGGGCAGTGACTGAAATCCACGTCACGACCGTTACACAAACAAAATTTAGCATCTTTACTGCAGAAATACATGCATTAAAAGAACATGTATAAAATACAACATTGTTTCTTTTTCTAGGAATTGTTAATTGCATTTAGGTCAGATAAAAATATAACTCACTCATAAATAAATTAAATTTCAATATTTTATGAAAGCGAAAGAATAATTTGTAATGAAGTTTCTTCTTTGAGGCGCTTAAGTTTTTATTTCCATGGTAATATAGCAGAGACAATTATAATATTTAATTCTTTAATTTTAGGCCTACATTTTTTCCCCTAAACTTCTAATTCTAGAGTCTTAAAGTGTTCGCATTATCTTTAAGGCTACAAAAGTAATAAAATGAAAAATATCCTCAGTTTTTAAAACAACAGGAATTTTTTTCAATACAATGTAAAAAAATCGACTTATAATTCAATCTGAAAGATTGTGAGAGCGATACAAGCCATACCAACAGATCAAAATGAAACTATCCTAAAAATAGAACATTCTGTGAAGGATAAGGATATAATTTTTTTCAAAACTATATTCACCAAGGAGTGGGTCACTGTATAATTTCCGTTTTCAGAAAATACTTTTTGACGCTAAACGGTTCATAAAAAAACAATGAAATTTTATAAAAATTGAGAAGAAAATTGAATATTTATAAAAACAATTCATGAATTTTCAATCACGGCAAAGAGGAATAAACCTATAAAAACTCAATATTGATCCTGAACTAATTGTTTACTTGCTATTCTTGGTAATATTTTACATTTATTTATGTTGACTAAGGAATTTTTTGAGTGAATGCAATGAAATAAATTGACAGTTCTTTCACTGTTTTAGTCTAATAGTTCATATCACTTATTTTTAAAAATTTCTAACTTTCAGCTATAAAAGTTTTAAATTATACTAAATTATACAAATCAAATTATTCTGAATTTGATTTAAGTATGCAAAACTGGCCAATTACTAATATATTTTTTCTCAACATAAATTTATAGCAAACTTTTAACAGAGTGCAGCACGTACGTAACACTTCGTAACACGAAATCATCACTTTGGTTTTTCAAGAATGTTATTACTGCTGTAGTTGTACTAGTGATATTATATGCATCAGTTATGTGATATACAAAAATAGATATATATAGTAATAAGTGGATCAATCACTATCTCTCCCACCTCCAGGAATGAAAAACTAATAAACCTCTCCCATTTAGACATTTATATTATGTCTAAATGGGACATTATATATTATATACCCAAGAAGTTTGATATTAAGTTTAGGTATAGTAAAGTTGAGTGTAGGCCACTCCAGATTTTTTTTAATATGTTAATGAATCAATTAGCTTATGGACATGACAGACAAGTGTACAGTACTTGAAAATATTAACAGTTTTACAAGTCAGTTTAGTTTCTAAACATATAGAACAAAAATTTTAAATGAGAAAACTCGCGTGACAGTTAATACTATCCTGACCTATTCTGCTATATGATAGACATATCACTTTTCCAATTTCATAATTAATTCAACCTTGTGATAATCAAAAAGGGATATTATAATAATAGACTAATAGGAGTTTCTTATCACTAAATGAATAGAGATACCTAGGTTTACTATATGTATTTTTCAGGAAAACGATAACTTTTTCTTAAAATATGTTATTATTGTCACCTTGAATTCATTTTGGATCTCTCATTTTGGTACATATTTCCTAAATTAATGTAAAGTGTAATTCAGATTTCCTTGAAAATATGACAAAATTAATTTACATAATGAATACGTAATAATTAACTTTATTCAGTTTCTAAAAACTTGAACAATTTTGTAATTAAAACTGAGATGATGGTTGCTGCTGTATCATTTGTGAACGTGAGCAGTATCTGCTCCCTGGTTGGAATGCTACTTTTCAGAGCAATCAAAGCATTTGTTACGCTCTCCTGTTCTTTGTGCCACTTTTAAAAACTTGATTAACTCCTAGTACTGAATGCCTACAAAAGAAATCGAACTATATATCAGCAAATAATAGTTTGAGCTGAATTCAGTGAGCATTTTCTAAGGAAAAAAATTGTAAAAAATTGTAAAAAAAAATTGTTGGCTTTTCTTAGCAAATATGTAGAGATGCCAAAATGTGTACATCATTTGGAACAGCTAACAATCCATGGCTGCACGGCCCAACACAAAACAGGTATAATAACCATTATACTGGGAAGTGATGCTCATAATGAAATTGTTTTTTAAAAAGTAGAGTATGTTAGGAAATGACTGGAAAACCCGTTTGATCCTGAAACATTTTTTTCCTCAAAAAGAGATAAGTTTTAAATAAATTTAACACTGTATTATGGATCACAATACAAATGAAAACTTAAACACGCCTTAATAAGCAGATAACTTTTTGAAAATTGGTCATATGAGCTGCTTAAATGCTACCAAAAATGGTTCAACCTTAAAATAAATAAAATTTAATTTCAATTAAATTTCAGATTGGTTAGATCTGTCTTCAATGAATTTCAATAACAATTGTTGAATGATTGTGACCATAAACCAAACTGGCCTCCTGTACATGCACGCTTCCACACTTAGCAGTACTTTTTGTTAGGCTGTGGACAAATCCCAGGCATTAATATTACAGAGGCTACAGGAGTTCCAACTTCGCTAAAATCAGTATGCTGAAACATACATTGCTTTATATGCAGTCAGAAAGTGTATATCATGCAAAGACCAGTGGTTTGCGGAGAGAAGCAAGTGAGCTGGTAGAAAGTGGTAATTTTAAAATATCAGCTCTAGATTAGAAAAGCATAACAGATAAACGCTTTAAAGAGATGACTATCAACTGAATTTAATAACGTTAAAACATGTTAAATGATTCAAAGTGTATTAATCATTAATATTTATTTGTTTACAAATACATTTCTTGATTAAACATAATTTGTTTAAAGAAATAATGTTATTTTTAGGCATATGTGTATTAATATTATAACTGAAAATATGTTTGCTATTAAATATTGATTTCTTAAATAGAAATCAATTTTTGTTTCATTAGAATTTTCTATTTTGGAGAAAAGAATACCTTTGAAGTTTTACACTTAACTTACGTTAGCAAATTTAATTTTTTTTATAATATTTTGAGCCGATAGGGCTTGCATTGCTGAGCTGTGCTTTGACACTGTGTAATCAATACATAATGTAATTGACTATAATCTGACGTGGAGCAAGTGGAGTGCAGGCTACATAAGTCTTTTTAGCTTGATAGTGCCTGGCAGTACACCCTGCTGATGGCCGAGGTGGCCACCTCAAGGCTTACCTCAGGTCTGCACGCGGTATCATTAATTGCTGATTGCCACACAATCGTTTCCCTGTTTATCAATAACAATTCCATAGTCATGTAATTGAAATAAAACTATCTAAACTCTTTTCATAAAGTGCAAGCATTTAAGGTTGTTCTAAATCATCTTTACATATTTCAATTTTCGTTTATATTACCCACAAAATGTGGTAAGAAACTCGGGATAATAATTTTTATATCAAGTATTACACTATTGCATCAAGGTACCGCAATAAAATATACTCTATGTTAGGTTTAGGATGCAGTGAGAACACACACATATGCCGAACATTGGCACTTTGTGATACCATTCGATGACGATTGATTCTACATTGGAGTCCTAAATTGTGCACCACTCAAATGTATTTAGAGTGGGATCTTTAACAAGTACCTGAAATCCTACAGGACTTTACTTATACCAAATTAATTATTCTTATTTGTAATTGCGAAAATCTGAATTTATGCGTTACCAATTTAGTTTTATATGTGTTTATTGTTTATTAAAAACATTTTTACGATGAAATTATTTACCTAAAAATTCTCAAGTCTATTGTAAGCATGTTATATAATTTTCAAGGGATGAATATAAAGTTTTCATTTTTTTTTTAAGTACTACTAAAAAAAACTTATATTTTAGAAAAAAAACTCAACAAAGATTTAGCGCTGCAAATCAATATCAAAAGTCATCCTTTTCTCTATTTTAATCTCGGAAGAAGAGACGTTCTTGAAGAGGTCGAACAAGTTGCAAGATAAGTGAGTTGGTTTTCAAACTTGATTAAGGTCAGAGTAGTTTTTCGAGAAAGGCATTAGAGCCGGTCTGTAGAATGTTAACAGCGACATGGGTAGTTCATAATCACGACTAAATGGGGGAGAGAGTCATATATCAGTGTTCAGTAATTGTCCAAAGCATTAGTGTCGGTCGACTACACTCTGAGCTCATTGGTTTTAACGTAGAAATGTTGTGGCGAGCAGCGCTATAGCGGAACGGTGTTAATTTGTATTGGTTAATGCACACGAGAGGTCTGCGAAGTGAACAGTGTCAGCCAAGGGTAAAGAGCCAGCGTTTAGCGCGCCAGCCCCGTAATTGGCTCCCGCTTCTATCTGGTCGCTTTCCTAATCACCAAAGCCTCCCCACACTTAGCCAACTCCACTTTGATCATAGCGTACCTTCTTTTCAACTTCATCACACAATTGACATAACGTCTTTCTCAACCAGTACTTATCGGCTTCAATAATTCAAGCATGACAAGAATTCGTTCCGATACCATTCATTACATGGCTTGCATGTTTCCCTCGACGAAGCTTCATGGTTCCTGACAGCAATAACTACCACTTAAAAATAGATTATAGTTGAAAATCAATCACCCGTATTTGATAAAACACTAGTATTATTACACTTCATCAGGGTGGAACAACTTAACAACTTTTTCTTCTTAGGCCTTGCATTTATATTATTTTACAACCAGCAGGCCGATGTAGTTTATCCATACTTTAATCGTTTACTGTTTTCGTACTACTTGTAAAACTGGTTACCCTGGTGTACTGCACTTACATATACTATACGTCATAATGAATGGATTGAGAATAAACTGGTTCCACAGACCATGTTGTCGGAGGTCATACAACTTCAATAGTCTGAACCATGCTGCCGCAATGTTGGGTAATTTAAAGCCAACCTTCCATAAGAATCAATGAGGCAGCTTTGATTCTATCTCTTACCTTTACGTATCATTTCTTTTCCTTTTCAGTATTTTTTTTGAAGGTTTCAAAAATAATGTCTTTTGCAGTACAATGGATGTGTAAATTAAATAGATAAATAGTTCAGCACAGCCCCGGATGGTTCCAAAAGTTTCTGTTTACTGATTTGCAAATATGTAACAATCTCATATGTATTCCACGGGCTTCCTTTGTCATTGCGCCTAATATGTTCCGAAATGTGGCTATCTTATCAACAAATATTGCTAGAAAAGGAAAATGACATGAATTGCTAATGAAATGAAATTTGCTAGAAAGTTTGAAATGAATTTGAACAAATCGTAACATTTCATAAATTGTAACTATTTGTGACTGAGAACATTGAACATTACTTAATCAGTCAGGACAATAGAGAATTGTGAAAGAAACTTTGTCTGATCAAAGCAATTTGAAATGCATTCATAATATACCTACGTGCAATACTTAACTGATTATGCCTTCTTAAACTAATTTAAATATAATCAAATGCAAGCAGACTCTTTGATTGTTATAAATAATCACTGTTGCAACTAAATAAACGCATAGAATTGTAAATAACAGCTGTCGTTTACATCATCTATTTAAGTAGATGTGAAAACAAATTAATAGGATAGCGCTCTGAATGTTTTATATAGATAGTGTGTGCTAAGAGACTAACACAGAAATGGTTCTTAAAGTAAACGTATTCTGTGATGAACGGTATTCCAGATGACTGCGCAGAGGACAAGAAATGTTTCTATAAAAAGAATGTAATAGAGGTATTTCTTCAGAATATCAAAATAAAGCGTCATGCTGGAGTCACTTTTAAAAGGCTATTCACCGTGAAGGGTGTCATTTGGAAGTAATTCAGCTGAGAAATATCTTTTCATCTTTCCTTTCAGAGAATCGGAGGGAAGGAGGTTATTATTATGGATCATCATTTATTTCATGTGGGAGATGTTTGGCTTTGTTCAAATCAAACTCGACGATGGCTTCTGTTTTATAATTGTTCTTACTTCAAAGTGCAACTTATGTTTGAAATCATACTAACATGATCTCAATATAGTAATTAACTTGTTGGTTTAGATGTAATTTATTCTTTTTATAAGCTATATTAATTTAAATTAGTCTTTAGTTCGTTAGAGGCATTGAGCCAAAGTGCTGAACTGTAGTTCGCTGGTCTCTTTGGACCTAGTAGGCGCTATTCCGTCAATCACCACCCTGCATGTCCCTCACTACCAGCTGACAGTCAGTCTCGGAGCAGCGGCTTAGCAATGACCGCCTGGCCAGCGTAAGATTAGGCACCTCCTATACACCGCTGGCTGCTTGTTAAATTTGGATTTAATGAGTTTCAATATTTATCCGTGTCCAGCCAATGTTTACAGCCTACCATATTGAATCAGTTCCTATAAAGATGTCTTCCTGGAGAAAACTAAAAAGGTTTGCTGTAGAGGAAGTGTAAGAGATGATAATTTTCACGCTTTCATACTGTGGCTCGTAATTTAAACAGACATAAAAAGATAAATCCTAGGTAAACATTTGCTCTATTCCCAAGGTAAAATGCAACAAAGTAACATTCTCAAATACTTTTATCACTGTGCTTCGTTGATATTTGCGATCACTGCAATAACTGGAAACGTACACACTCATATGCATACATCAGTCAAATATGGTGTTTCGTATTGACCTCTTGCAGACAAAATCTTCGATATTCGGACGGCAACATCACCTTCCATTAAATAAGTCTTAGTATCTTCCCTCTTTAGATACATCTTTTGAAAAAAAGAAAAAAAAATCGAATAATATCTAGTATGTTAAATTAAGCACTCAACATTTACCAAAAATTACGTTCCAATTTTACCCCTAGTGGTTTTGGCCCTGAAAAATCTGAACTGTACAATGGGTTATTCATTTGCAAACCATCTTTGAGGAAAAATTTTCAAAATCAAAACACTACCAGACTGACTACCTACTGCTCACTACCATACATAACAATTTATATTCTAAATTTGATGAAAAGCCCTGAAAACATTTACAATATAGAAAGTGTTATTTACAAAAAGTCGTTTTTTTGTTAGAATAGAAGTTAGAATAGAAGAGTCTAACTATGAAATAGGGTTACCACTAATTTTTAAATCTTCAATAACACACTACTGACGCATTATAAGATATATTTCTAAACTGTATGCATACATTAATTATATCATGGGCTATTTTTTTTTAAAGTTACATTCAACTTTTGATGACTATCAACTCGCTAGTTTTGCACAGGCGAACAAAAGATATGTTTATGGTGAAAGCCTGAAGTTGGCCGAACACACATTGGTGACTGTTGACGGAGATTGTTCTTTATATGCCACTAACAAGGAGAAGAAAAAAGGATTTAACAAAACAAGATAAAAATGTATCACTAAAACATGTAGTGAATCAAGTTTTTAGTCAAGTTTCTATTTATAAATGTTCTATAAACCGTTTGTTACAAAATATATTAATAGGATTATTTTTCTACAACTTTCCATTAACTTTTAACGTTTAGGAATTTAAGTTATTTTTAGTTACTTTATTTAGTTAGGTTAATATTTGAATTTTATTTTACATTAGTGCTAGTAAAATAGGTATACTGGCAGGAAGAAGTAGATTGTGTGTGTGTGTGTTTGTGTGTCTAAAAGTTTGTGAACCGGTCACACCATTTGATGAGCAATTTTATATGGCACAAAAAAATAGCCCTCAAATTATAGATGGACTGTACCGTTTTTAGGCTACATTTTAAATGGGAAATCAATTTCATATCCTATTATGTTATATTAGACTTAATTTCTTTCCACGAACTCTAGAATGTTTAAATTTTGTAGTTGTTACGAAAGTTATATTAGCATTAGCAGATAATTCATTCCGCATTTTTTATTACAAAAGGTCATTTTACTGAAAGTTAAAAAATTTAGCTTTTGATTGATTAAAAAGCTTATGTATATTTAAAAAAAATGGTCATACTATGTCACCGATTATAATGAAATTGTAAAAAAAAAAGTATTTTATAAAAGAATGAGCTGTATAATAAACTTGGTGCACTTATAAAAACTGCTTAAGAGAAGAGTGTTATGTAAATTTGTGAATTCAGAATTTTTTTTTCTTTCAGGTACTAAAAATTAAAACTAACACATATGTGATCTACAAATAAAATCCTGTGAAAAAAAAAGTACATTTTGATTTAATGGAAGAGTTGATACAGCTGGGAAATATAACTTGCTTGATATAACTTGGAATAATGGAAGCTTGCTCAGATGTATATACACTGACTTTTAATAATGTTTATTGTAAGTAAGGCAAATATATTTATTTAATAATATGGATTAGAGTGCTTGGAGTAAATAAAGTTGAACTGAGCCCAGGACTGTTAATATGCAAGAGTATTGGAAGAATACATAGTAAAGGTGACAGACAGACACATTTCATTTTATGTTTATAATAAATATTCTCATATTACATACAGATAATGTTTAAAAATAGAGCAGCACACAGTAGAATATATTAGAATATTGTGTAAATATATGAATCTTAAACAACATATTGACCTAGTTATGATGTTAGTGCATATTAATATAGTTGTGCGACAGAAAATTTCTTTTCCATCGTTTCTCTCGGAAAGTTTCTTGCGACCATACTGTGCGTTACGCCCCTAATGATATGTTATTACATATTTTAATATTATCAAGATACTTGGCTGTAGACTTTATGATTTTTTTCAAAAGGGTCAGCGAAGGGAAAGATTTCAGCCTGGAATTGTCTAATAAGCAGAAGGGATAATTAAAAAGTGTACTTTCTTTTAGAGCGAAGGGAGAAAAATTGCGTGGAGAGAGGGTGTGACGAGCTGCTAATTGGAGGTGCTTTTTGGTTGTCACTCAAACACCACTAATTAATAACCCCTTGACTCTCGCCTCAACTCAATTTACACCCTAGAACTGCTCTCTTGCCAACTGAAAACAACACTTGAGGCCTCTTCCCGCCATTCACTCTTCAAATTAATTTACAACTTTTATTCAATACATGTGCTTCCCAACAAATTTCTAACCACTAACAAACTTTTCTTTAAAAAAAAAACCCAACATACTCTCATTAAAAAAAAAACGATAGGCTACGAATTTAAACCTTTACTTTAATAAAAGCTGGACTTAAAACAATAAATGAAATTTAAAATTTCCTGCCACCATTCTAAGCAATTTACAACAAAATTTCTAAAATATACTACAAGAAGACAATGATGAAGAAACAACAGTCAAAGCAAACTTAAAGTTTTTTTCTTCAGGTAGTAGACAGCTGTCTGCTGTTTATTACAGCAGTAATAAATTAATTTAGAAAGGAATGACTAAATAATCGGGTATCATAATTTAATTTTTTTTAAAATTTTTGTAAAATATTTACGGTTATGTAAATAATGAGGCAATTATAGCCTTTGCATCATTTAGGTTTTGGACTGGAATAAATTTTGGAATGCTTGGAATAAATGGAGTACACCTGAAAACACCTCCCATCTCTATTTGTCGGGCATTGAGGTAGGCATCGTTCTGGAGACAAGCCTTCACATGAGTGATGTTTCAAGTACGCACTCGAAATCATCAGGCCAGGGCTGCCATTCAGTTTTTTACGATTTCTCAAGATATGACCTTTAAAACTCCATGTACTGACAGAAAAATCCCGATGTATAAAGTAATAGAAGAGTAATCATCTTGTTTACCTTGGTAGAATGATGTTTTATCACTATCTTAGAGCTCAAGTGCACCTCACAAGTGAATCTGATTGTTTCTTTTTGTATTTTGATAGCAAGGACGCCTCTCCAGATCTTGAATTAATTCTTATATTAGTTCACACAAATTCCTCGTTATTCCTGTTTGGTTATAAACAGAAATTCTGTTATACAATTATAAAACACCACTGTTTAGCAAGAAGTGCCCTGTTTCAGCTTAGAGATTTAATTTATTTTATTTTAATACTATTAACTTTTAAGAATATTCCATCAACATAGGGTTGAAAAAAGATGTTCATTACCTCTTCCACAAAAATGCTGTTTTCGCCAGAATAAAGTATTATGATTACTGTCATAATGTACATATAATGGTAAGACATATTCGCCACTGTGTAAGCCAACTTTCTTCTTGTATCAGAAGAAGAAGCATTTTTTTTATATTAGTATAAAAGTTTTCTGATCATGATTAGGATCCTTGCCTTGCAGCTCTGCATGATGTTTTGAAGACAGTGAGATCACTCTGCACTGCTCATTAATCTAGCACTGAACAATTTAAAATTAATCCACCGACACATTTAATATTTACTCGAAGACATAATCTGAGTATCTTACTTGATATAGATTAAAATTTTTAAGCGTAAGCAGTTTATAAGCATGACATAGTTGATATTAAAATCCTAACGTTTAATATTGAAATATCAATACTGAAAATGACTAAGTCGAGAGTGGAATTTCCCTAGGAGTGGCTAAATTTCAATTACAGGAATTACAAAATAAATACGATTAATCCATTACTTAATTTAAGTAAATTTTTTTATTATAAAAATTTTATTAATAAAAAAACCATTTTCTTCAACTGATACTTCTTAACCAGTCACTAAAATTCATAATTCTAATGAAAATGTAATTGTCATACTTATTTAGAACAATTTGGCGACGCATGGAAAGAGTATTACTTCACTATGTGTGTCATTCAGTAATGCTAAAAACAAACTAAATTAATATTTGAACCCTATCATTTAGGAATTTACATTAGTGATATAAAAATCAGTCAAGTGACGACTAAAGTGGTAATGCTCAATACCGCTCTTGCAGCATGTCGTCAATCAATTGCTCAAATGGAATGAACAAACAAGTATGCCATCTGATGCCTTATCAATCAGGCAGTGTATAGCTAGACCATGTCAATAGTTATGCTCTGTTTTGTAATTAAATATCTTTAAAGTCATCAGTTCAATTAATTATTGATAATTGATCCAATTATAAAATATATTTTCTTCTCATATTACTTCTTTTGACGTTGATAAATTATAATGAATATAAGTCAATCCAACAAGTAACTACGGTTGGAACTTAATGCTTGTCTTTTCAGTGTTGTAAAGTCTCATGCAATAGCACAGACTTCGTAACATTTTCGCCATGCAATACTCATTACAAAACTAGAACATTTTAAAATCTAACTTTCTATAATGGTCAGAATATAGCAAACAATAGTAACAGTGATGATATGAAAACCAAAAAGTACCTTTCCGACAATTTAATATCGCTTCAAAATAAAAGGTAATTCCCCGGGCCAACAGCTATATTATTATCAATTTGCTCTATATTCTGTTAAACCACATTTTAACAAAATTGTTTTAAAATACATCCACTTTTTATTGATAGTCAGAAATCATGAGAAAAATTTGAAATATGAATTTAGTATACCTCAAAACCTTGTAATTTTGAAATAACTTAAAAAAATTGATTTCTTCAAGATCACTATACTTTTGTTACAGTATAGTGAAAAATAGCAAATATATTAATCTAAGAACACATAAATGGTAAAAACAGTGCATGTAAAGCAGCCTGTCAACAAAGTATTTTAGAGAAAACTGTTCAAGAGGATTCTCTCTCTCTCTCTCTCTCTCTCTCTCTCTCTCTCTCTCTCTCTCTCTCTCCTCTCTCTCTCTCTCCCTCTCTCCCTCTCCCTCTCTATCTCTCTCTTTCTTTCTCTCTCTCTCTCTGTCTCTCCCTGTTATTCTCTCTCTCACTCTCTCTGTCTCTCCCCTCCTCTCTCTCTGTTTCTCCCTCTCACTCTCTCTCTCTCTGTTTCTCCCTCTCACACACTCTCTCTCTCTCTGTATCTCCCTCTCACTCTCTCTCTCTTATCTCTATCTATCTCTCTCTCTTTCCCTCTGTATGGTGTAGATATCTAAGATATATCAAAAGGCAATAGAGATACTTATCAAATTTCACACTTAAGTCACTGTTAGCCCTGAGACGAAACAGTAGCCTGATAATGATATTGTAGTTTCTTAAATAATACTTCATAAAAAAAATCGATTTTTTTTATTTTCTAGAAATCTGTACAGATTATTTTGGGTAAAATTACTGTGGTTCTGCTTTTAGGTTGACATTTACAATAGTTTAGTGAATATTTATATGTAATGAGTGGATCGAATATTCTGAAAGTTTTAAATGATTTTAAATGAAAGAAAACTAATTTTAGTAAATATATAACACCTGTTTTATTAATATCTGTAAGTGATAAATAACACCTGTATTGTTTTTAATCGGTTTCAGTTAATTATTTTTATACTAACATCTATAATGTGTTTCAAAAGGACATAATTTTTATATTGATAAAATTAAGACTGTGAGTTAATGAATAGTAATTGTTGAAACATTTATTAATTCATGCGTATAATTATACTTTTATAAGCAGCTATTGATCTTTGGTATGAATTATATTATTTTTTTAATTGACAGTTTATTCTAACACATTCCAGTTCACTTGAAATTTAGAGTAGATAGTTTACAATACAGAAATAACAAACAGGTATAACAGCATTTTAAACAAAAAAAAAACCTGTCAACTTAATTATGGTGATTATTTTTTGCTGACCCGTATGCAGTCGGCAGCATTGCAGATGAGGTGTGTGAAAGTCGAGCGTCTCCCAGACTATTCAACATAAACAGGTTCATGTGTCTACTGCATTCGACCAGCTTCACTGGTTTATCATCCAGTCCATACTAATTGAGCACTCAAGCTATTGTAAATAATTTAAAACAGAAAAATAAATTACCCCTCTTGAAATTTAGTAAGGTAACCACGAACCGTCATACAAGTTTTAATTTTACTAAAATAGTAGTTATCATTTCCGTCTCCTAACCACTCACTATTGATGGATATTGATATTGGTAAACTCTTGTCTTCTGACTTTACAGAATGCTACTGTATGTTTACTTTAATGAACCATTTTAAGCAATCTTCAAGATTCGAGAGTTTACTTTACTCTACACTATAGATAGGGACAAACAGTCGTTGTTCACAATAATTACAGATCTACTTGCAGGTAGGGAAAGAGATAAAGTGAAAAAAGAGAGGAGAGAGAGAGAGAGAGAGAGAGAAAAGGGAGGGGAAGAGAGCGAGTGAGAGGAGAGAGAGTTTAGTGGCAAAGATGTGGTTTAAGTAACTCTCAGTAAGAACTAGTTAGTTGGTTGGCTGGATCATTATAAAATGTAGTAAACTCAGCTCTTCTAAATAATTTGACATTTATTAACTTTATATGCATTCAAAAAAATTATTTAAATTCCGATAACAATAAAAGAACAGCATTTCTTACTTTTACAAGGAATAAAGCTGATTTTAAACTGAACATTGCACTAAGTTAACAGTTAGTACGGGTGAATTTGAACAGTCATCTAAGAGGTGGGTGAGACATGTTGAAGCGACAGTTTGTTAAGATGCAAGCAGAACGCTTGGCTGTGGTGATAATCCACCCGATCAATCTTGCATGCATCAAAGGCGAAGCAAACCTGATTTAAGGCTGTAAAAGATCTAAGATTTCAAGGAATAGAAAATCTAACAACTAAAAGCCGAAATTTGACAAAAAAAAAACTTGAAATACTCTCAAGCAGAAATAGGCCGAAATAAAACTAGGAATATTTAGTCAAGCCTCCTAGAATATTAATATCAAACAAATTCACAATAACAAAGTACAGTCCAAGGACCCAAGCTAAATTACAAGCTTGATAGTAGAGTAAGTGAGTGCTTGTAAGTGGTTAGCTTGATTACCAACAAACATGAAGCAATTATTAAACTGCGAATAACAAGGAAACTAGTAGAAGCGTAATTGATCAGAAAAAGTAGTATTATAAAAGTGCAATGATAACGAAATAGTCAACAAAAGAACACAATTTTAATGTTAATTACAAAAAAAGAAATAACATCTACTGAAGAATATATTTCTTTCATGGCAAAAATACTCAAATAATCTTATGATTAAATAATTACTGATATAGTTGAACCTTCATAATCTCTGTAAAAATGAATTACGAAATCACTCAGATGTATGTCAAGTCTCAGTCCTACAGTGTAGCTACAGAGTCTTGGCAATGATAGTGCTATCTCATGAATGATTTAAATATTCAGTCTATGAATTGTTACACTAGTGAAAAGGCCTAGTTGCTATACTGAAGAAGCAGTGTACCATTCAAGCCATTTGCTATTGCACAGTATTGCACAAACCAATACGATGACATTATTATTCACTCCAGCATGATGTTTTAATTTGAAATATCACCACATTCTCGCCTGCTGTTCTCGTCATGTCCCCTTTTTGACACATACGTCACAGCTAATTGAATCCATAATACCATAAATGGTGAATTCTGTTTTTTTCTCCACTTCATATTTGTTTTCTTGTTTGGCTGCACGAGAGCATTCAATTCAAAACATTTTTTTCCCCTACTTTTTTATTCAATAAATGCGTTTGTTGTTCCTGTAGTGGTGAAATCAACTTATTTTGCTACACCTTTATCTTGAAAGCTGCTCCGGAATAAATTGTTTTGCTTGAAACAGGCCTATGTTGCAAAATAGGTAGGAGGACACTGCTCATGTAAACTGACGCGTAAACATTTTCACACGGTCTATTTTCCTTTATTAGTTTTATTATTACTTTTACTCCAACTATGACACTATTATGTTTAAAGACAAGAGAAGTATATTTCTGGATTTTACCCAAAAATATTTCAAAAAGTAAACAAATAATGGAGAAAAAATTATACTTTATTTTTAAAAAATTAAAATCTTTAAAAACATTGAGTCGTAGATTTTAGTTAATAATTTATATTAATAATGATACAAATATTTGTTATTATTTGAAAAAGCTCGTGCCTCACAAATTTGAAACACAACTTTTTATGTATATACAATTAAATTTAATTTCATACATTTTAATTTATATAATGTTCACAAAATGTTAAACTAGTGATATAACTTTATTTCTTTTTGTTTGAAATTTTTTTTATACCTTTCAATGATTTAAGTAAAATCGAAGTATATTTTTATTTATACACGTTATAAATAAAAATATAATTAAAAAAATTTAAAACTATTTGATGCAAAACATACCGATATGATAAATTTATTCGAAAAATGTTAGCAGTCCATGAGATTTGGCACGGGTGATATTTCTGAATCCTACTTAAGGACGCTTATTTGACTAACCTAGATATAAGCTGAGGAAGTATACCGACTCGGTAAGAGATCCACTTAATCATTATTAAACAGAGGATAAATTTTATGAGATTTTAAAAAGTGGAGTACTACTGGGTACTACTGGAACCCGTTCTTTAGATAAGATTATAAAAGTTAAATTTCTAATTTACTGTTACTTTAATATTGTATGATAAATATTTCAAGAACATTAGCAGAGCAAATTAGAACAATTGAGTTTTATTACTAGAAACTAGTCGGATTATTCTATAACAATAATGTCATTTTTTTTATAACTATAAAATCGATGTAGGCAAACTATAATAAATTAAGTCATCACAGTTATTATTCATGAGGATGATAACACTTTTAACAAGGTTTTGATCGTACATCTCCACACAATAGCCACGTTAAAATATCAAAATGTAAATTCATTGTCAACAAGTTTGATTAAATATTTACTTAAAATAAAGTTGAGTGTATCCCACAGCAGATTTTGTTAAATACATTTTTTATTTTGTTTGGTATTGACTTGTGACATTGGAATGTGGTCCGAAGGAGATAGCTTGTACGCAAATATGGTGCATCTTAATGTTTTTTTTTAAAACTTTTCCTGGCTGTGATTTACCAAACTGACTCCCTTCTGATCTCCTTGTGTTGTTGGAATTGCTGGATCATAGCAAATATTTTGTTCAGATTTGTGTTCTGTGTTTTATATATATATAGAGGCTTCATCAAAGAGGATTGATGGGATGTGGCAAGAGTGGACCATTTGATGACGATTTGGGTTGATGAAATACGACGGGGCGGTTGCGCGGGTATGGGAGGAATGCAGGAAGACTGCGGTGTGCAGGAGACTGCTAAGTATTCCAACAATATCACTTGGCTATTCGAGCAGGCCGTCGGCGGTGGGCAGAATCACTTATCCTCTGGGTGTCTAGGCATTCCGGGCACGGGCCCGCCCATCCGTCCTCCGCCTAACTACTCACTTCACCACACTCTTCGGCCCACCATACATACTAATCGCCTCGGCCACTCAACAATTGTTCAATCGCTTCATAAACCCATCCTCTCTGCAATTAATTAATACTACTCTATTGTGATTAACAGCCTCATTCAGGCATTACAGCTCACTATGTTTCTCATCATACTCTTAATACATCAATAAAGAACTTGAAATTTATTATTGAGTTTTGAAACAACAAAGATAGCAGAACATGAGTAATGGTCACGCTGTGCACGAGTCCAATGAGACTCAGACCCTCATTTTAAAAATAACAGCTTG
Organism: Hermatobates lingyangjiaoensis; assembly: GCA_026182355.1. Lineage (NCBI taxonomy): Eukaryota > Metazoa > Arthropoda > Insecta > Hemiptera > Hermatobatidae > Hermatobates > Hermatobates lingyangjiaoensis. The sequence continues at coordinate 2,256,100 of JAPFBL010000105.1, read as the reverse complement.
ACAATTGTTCTAAATCAACAATTTTAAGTTTCTTATAATTGATGAAATAGATATAGACCATAAATACATATAAAATAATAAAATTTATAACCTATTAGTTTGATAATATATTAGTAGGAGTTCGACTTTACATGATAGTTACATTAAAATAGAACCAAAATTAATAATATTTGATATTAGTTTATTTAATAATAAACACTATTTAGTGTTTGATATTATGTAAGCTGAGTGTAGGTTACTCTATATTTTTTACTTTGTCCTCTCACAGTTACAAGAACTACAAACTTAAAAGCTCCTGAGTTACGATTCATTGAATGAAAAACAGTTGCAAGAAGATATAATGTGAAGGGTTCTGGACGGCAGTTTGCGATTGAGATAATAATATAATGCTAACTCTATTGAACTTTCCTTAAGATGACAATGCTTTGAGATTATTCTTGGAAAATACCAATGTCTGATGTGCATTGCTGGAGTGTTAAGTTTTCATAAAAACTGTAACCTCACATAGTCAGAAGTGAAGGAAGAATTTAAACACTCTAATGAGATGTACTGCATATTACATTGAAATGATGCAGTTTTATAGACAACAGTTACCATCCTAATAACCTGAGAACAAGGGCAATGAGAAAGGCGTCTGGTGGAAACCTTATTCACTAGAGATCTGAAGGGACACCTGGTTTTATAAAAACCCCACTGCATCCATAACAACCCTCCAATAACGCTCCTCCCTCCCAGAGGAGAAGTAGTAGCTGACACACATGATTTGCATACACAACTATGTATACACAACACTATAATTATTGCACACACACAACTATGTATACACAACACTATAAGTATTGCACACACACACACACACAACTATACTAACCACAGTGCACTTATTTGCATTTATTACTAGTTGGTACAGCTGTATGATCGTGTCATTTCATGTACTGTAAATCACTGTCGTATTCTGTGATTCAACTGCATTTTTATTTCCATCGTTCAATATCAAACATAATAAGTTTTTGTCGGGAAGGAAAAACGACCTATTAAATATATAATTACAAACAAAGTTTGTATTTGAACTCCACTTGAACACTTTATTCCATTTTGAATATTATCCATTTGAATACCCAAATGTTGAAAAAGCTTCTTGGATGCCTATTTGATAATCTGTTATGATAAACCCTGATGGACAACCTTATTTAATTAAACAGTATAGTTTCCTTCCAATGAAATATGCTGTCACTTTGATATGACTCTTCATTTTTATAGAGATATGTAAACTAATCTATTTAATACCAAATGGCAAAAAATAAAATATGACGCAAGATTTGTTTGGTTTTTCATTATCAATTAATCAGGGCACTCAACCGAATAGAGTGTATAATCAGAAGTGGATTGAAAAACACTCGTCGAGTAGTCTGGCTGAACATTGATATTTCCTGTAAATCGTGTAGTTTCACTTCGAGAATGGTTTTAACGAACTGCACCGGTGATTTCACTTCATACATTCTCTTGCCAACTTCGCCATCTATCCTAATTAATTATATCCAATTGATATCATGTAGTATTACATAATATATAAAATATATAATACGTTTTTCTTTCATTTAAAAAGGTAATTATTGTCAAATGATGATTAATACATTATTAATTGAAATTTCATTTTAAAAAATTAGTTTCTGCATGGTTCTGTGCACTTAATATTAACTAAACTTTAACCTAGGAGAGTTAATAGTTGATTAGGTGACTGCTGCTAGAAAACCAGCAGTAGTTGCTACTTGGGCTTAAAGAATTGAATAGCGGTTATATCATGCCATTGCTTATGACAAGTTTAACATAACAGTTGCAGTTAGGTCACCACAGTTAAGAAACATTGGGAGTGGTTAGGCCTTGGATAGGTGGCCGCGAGCCGTAGTGTTACGGATTAGAAGGTGTTATAAAAGATGATTGAACTGGATTAAGTGTGTTAAAGAATATATCGGGGCCTAGAAATTGAATGAAGTTGTATATTCTGATGAAATATAATTCTCAGCCTAAGCAATCTACATAGAAGAAGAACTGAAATTGTCCACTATGGAGGCCACAGGTTTTATCGACACATATAAGACCCATGGCCTGTACACGAAGTCACAGAGACTTTTCTCTGTGTGGCTGTCTGTTTCCCTTACACTCCTGAATGACTCTACTAACCTTTATGAAACTGACGTCATATTAGTTCTGGATGATCCTTGCAAAATGATTTTACATTCAAAAAGTTATATTCGTAAGATACAAAGGAAAAGTACAGTAGAGATACAATACTTGTTTGTCTTCACCTTTTCCCAATATCCAAAAGTTCATGTTAAAAAGTTAGGAAATTCCCCAAAAACGAAAATCTATTATGTACTGTCATCTTATTTCTTCTATTAGCATCCATTATTTTTACCTAAAACTTTCCATGGTCAAACAGAATTAACACGGAACATTTCATCAAGATTAAAAATTTGGAGTGTTTCATCAACTTTCCTATAAGTAAACATGATATCGATCTCGTTGACAGTCAATTGAGTTTTGGTATTGTTTTAATGTAAATCTCTTCCTCTGTTATATATTCTGAGTGGTGTAGAAGCAGGTTAGAGTGATTTCTTCAAAACCTAAGTACTTTGCTACTTTCTTAAGAAAACATTGTGCAGCCGATATTGTTAATTTACTTTTCTGATAGGTACGTTGTCTCTTATGAAGATGATTATTTACTAAAACTTCAAAAGCTACTGCAGATAGAACTAAATTGTCATCATTTTTAGTGTAATAATCCTCTTTTAACATTGTAGGCCTTGAAATATTTGTACCAAGATAATATTACATACGGCATTTCTGTTTAGTCATAAACACCAAGGTCGTTTTTTTCAAGATTTCATTTTTCTACTCTTAGTGGTTTAGCTTGAAAATAAAACATTTTCTAAAATAAAAAATGTCCAATGACAGCTTATTACGACCATATAATTTCAGCTCAAAAATATTCACTTCATAAATTCAAAAAGTGATACTTTTGGGTATAATTTCATTATGATCCTTACATATGGTAGGGTGATCTGTATCGCGTTCACCATGCTTTTGGATTGCCATAAACGTCAAATTTTATGTCAAACGACCCTTTCAGTTATTTAAACAATCACAACATTATTTAAGTTCATGCTTCAGTAAGCTTGATATTAATTGCAAAATTTCAATGCTCTAAATTTAATAGTTTAAGAAAAAAAAATTTGGAGTGGCCCACACTCAACTTTACAATAAGCATAATATCAATTTTGTTGACAACAAGCTACTTTGTTTTATTTTAATGTGGCTGTACATACAAATTAACCAATAATCTATCATTAGTTTACATGTAACTACAATCATTTTGTCGGTTGTTACAAGACACTTAACATCATGACCAATCTGATGTGATATAATTAATAAACTGAGAGCCGTACGAATCTTCTAGACTCCTGCACTCTGCAGACGTAATGACCTGCATCATACAGTATAGTTCCTATTGTTTGGTAAATATGAATTTGATTCTTGAAAACGTGTGGCTTGTAGTACGACCACAACAATTTTAAAAACAGCCACTCACCCATCCAATCCCCTACCCAGCTACACACACAGACCCACATACATCGAAAGAACGTCTAAAGGGACCCCAAAACATGTAAATCCGTCAAAGTCTCGAGATAAAATTTTTCCATGATCGCTATACTTTCCTTTCAGTAAAATAGTAAAGCCAAATTGGAATGCATAATAAGCGAGTAGACATAAAGAACATTTTACATATACAACTGAGTACACAGGTTTATATGCTTTTTTAACATTGCAAGATAACTAATCTACCCTAACAAAGTCAGGTATCACATCCCAGTGAATGGTGCTTTTTTTTAAAAGGATTATCACTTCAATCAGTGATTGATTTTTAATTAAACAGCTGTAAGCACTATTGTATGTTATTGTCAGTAGCCGTAAGAACATACTAGTGTTTCCATTAACACTTTTTCACGTACATCTCACTCCAATGGCTTTAATTGCTCTAGTTATTAACTCCGCTGAATATGAGTATTGTGTTTGAGTTCGAAGTTTCACTTCGTAAGCACCTTTAATTTAATGATGGGCATTTTTTATTAACAGGTGCATTATAAGATGGCAAATTTACACAATATTTTTTTTTAATTTTACATTGATAGTTGCGATAGTAGAATTAATATTTTACTAATATTAAATTAATTGCGGATTAGTTTGTTAACTAACGGTAATAACTTATGGTAAAGTTGAGTGTAAACGTCTTTGCATTTAATTTAACTTTATTTTATATTTTCCAATTTATAACTGGACAACACTTGTTTGATAGCTAGTTTAATATAACAATTGCTTATAATTCTTATATTAACTTATAATTGGTTTATTATTAACAAAAATCCATTGTATTTTTGATCACGTAGCAAAAAAAAATCTTACAAGTGATTGATTGTGGTAATTTGCAATTAAGATTTACTTCCAAATTTAAAATGTACTTAAATATATTTATAAAAGAAAAGTTCACATAGAACATAACGAACTTGTAGGGAAAAGTGGCAACATTCATTTCTATGTTTCGACTATCGTCATCATTAGTGCAACTGAACTCCACTAGGCTGTCAGTTAAAGATATACATGTATATTATTTCATAACATTTCTTCTATGATATATCCCATGGGTGACAGGTAGACTACTTTATCAGACACGGTGACATTATGAGCCTTAATAGACCCCTAAATGGTTCAGCCGCCAGGATAGCATCACCATATCAAATGCCTTCTAAAGACAGTTTCCACAATTTTTAAAACTCTATCCGGCTAACAGCTGTAGACGTCCTACTTCAGCCAGTGTCACCTTCTACAGAAATAGAGATTAGATGTCCTCGAGAATAGTCCTGACCATGCTTCTTCTTTTGTGTTCTGCTAATTTAAATGTTAGGTGAGCTCATTTGGTCTTATAGCATGATTTGGTGGAAATATGAAGGTACATTTCACAATCAAAACTGGCCCTCGTTTGTATGGGCTCTTCATGAATAACTTGTGTCAAGTACATTTCTTTTAAAGGAGAAGTTGTACAAGAACCTATTAGCAAAAATTATTTACAGAAATACAAGAATAAACTAGCAAGAATAATCATAGGATGAAATTCAATACCCGTATTAATATTAAATAATTGTGAAAGCGCCAAGAACATTTTTTGAATGGGTAAAACATCAAGCTCAATTGAAGGATTTAGAGACTGATGAATGACATATAATGCCATTTGTCGAAGCTTAAATAAGTACATTATAGACCTGATGGCATGTCCAAGTGACAAGGTTTTGAAAGAAAGAATATTAGATGTATGAACGCTGTCAAGGAAGCTGGAATGTACTTTCTGGCATCTATTATACGGGAGAGACTGAAGATTCACCCTCCTAAAGAATTTGCGTCTTTCCCTGACACAAGTCCTGTTTGGCTGACGACATTAATGTTTATTAAAACTAAATTAAAATTATTCAAAGCAACAGGTGCCTCGAAAGAGGTAAGAGGGAAATTTTATTCACATATTACATTCCTACAAAAGATGACTCGATTCTGATTTGGACATAATGTCTGGCCCTTAGCGTCCTAGTTATATGTTATGTCCTACTATTATAAGGTATCGCAAGAAAGCTGAGAGTTATTTCTGCAAATAAAAAAAAACAAACTTATTAAGAAATGTGTATCAAGCGTGAAAAATCTAAAATCGATCATGTGCTTGGCTAAGAAAACCTCAAGAAAGAGGAAAAAAAGAATAATAGTTAGATTATTCCAAAGAAAAAGGTAGTGCAGGTTACAATGTTCACAAGGAGAGGTCGCTAGATCTACAATGATCTATTATAATGGCGTGTACGAAGAAAGAAGGCGTAAAAACCTGTCTCCAGTTATACAGTGTATTTTAAAAAAGAAATGATAAAATAATTTTTAATTTTTTTTTAAGAATCACGGAACTTGACATATATTTATCATATCACGAGTAATGGTATTTAGAAAACATTTAGTCTTATTGAGTTTTATTATGCGTGTTAAACTGATTTTTCTATATTGGCCTGTACAAATAAATTATAATAAAAAGCGTTTTTAAATTTATGGATAGGAACAAAGAAATATTATTTATAGAAAATTTAAACATTCTTTGAGTTAATTGTGGTTTTGTCTAACACTGGGACGGAGGAGATGAACTGATGGAAACAAAGCAAATGAGTAAATTGCAATAATTAAGAGGCTGTTGGTGCGACTGTTGTGGTAATTTGGGAAGAGAGTGCGTGTTGGGTTAAAGGAAATTGGTTTGTGAGAACGGGAGGTTTGATGTGGTTTGTGCAGGCACCTCGGCTTGCATGTAAGGCAGTGTCAATAGGGCGCATTAGAGCCGGATTCTCATTATCCAGTCAGAGTGAGCAAGTCCCGACATGGCTTCTCAAACAGCCTCTGCATACGTCTCGGGCACTCCCACATCTAGCACCTCTGCTATGCTCCCTCTCACTCCCATCTATCACCAGCCCAACAACGACAAATCATTCACTCACTCGTATATTACCATTACCTTTTAATTTTTGTTTAAGTATATGTATATATATATAAACTACAATAGTTCGAAAAAGTACAGTAAAGTACAATATATATATATATATACTCGATTTCGCAATAAAAATCAGCGTCAAAACCACTATAAAGATTTTAGTCATTTTTCTGATTTCTTAATGTGGTTTAGACGTATATATATATATATTGTAAACAGGAAAACAATCCAAAAGGGCAACAAACTTGTTCCTTAGTTCTGTGTTTGTGATTCATCGTGAAACGTTTATATAAGAGTGGTATACCACTCTTCTCTCCCATTCTTCTCAACTCCTCACCAGATGTTTTCTGCATCAAGTGTTTCAGTTGGGTTTTTGACTCTGACGAAGACCGCTTGTTACGGTTGAAAGATCTTAGTCTTGTTTTCCCATTTCTTATTGTGGTTTGATCATTGATATATATATATATATATTACTGAAGTTAAAACTACAAAACAAAAAAAAGAGACCAACCCTCACGATTCAAGAATCATTTCAGCTTTCTTACCATCATCAGGAGAGGAGAAAAAGAAGAGAAAACACAGGAGTGGAGACGTGAAAGCGTCCATCGACTGACACACAGTCTTATATATATATATATAAGAAATCACCGCTAAAAGTAGTAAAAAACAGATAAAAAAGTTTTTATGCGTTATTCCGTTTTCAAAACAATAAAGTAGATGAAGAGAAGCAAGAGGGGCACAGATCCAAAGAGGAGCAAGCAGGAGTTAGCTCTGTAAGTAAAACAATATTTTCAGGACCATAAACGTGCCAATCAACCCAGCGTCTGTGAAAGAAAGAGAAAAACTATTCTGCATTAGCAGTATTCTGCTTTAAAAGATATTAAATTTTAATTAACGCAAGAGTTAGTGTAGCACTATAAGGGGATATGTCTGGTCTAGTAGCAGCGTGACTACACTTGGATGTTTGAATCTTCACCTTAACCCTATTTTTCATATGGGTGTTGGCAAATCTTACATACCCTGTGCTTTGGAAAGGAGGAAAGATGTTGGTCTTCAACAAGTACAATGCAGGTAATTTTTGTATATTTTTGACTAAAATGAAATAGTCATTTACTCATCTGAGTGACTACTGACAAGATTATGATCATGTGTTAGAAGGTAAATTAATGTATCCCAATACTAATCCCAAGATCAAGATCTTGGTACTTCAAGATCCCAATACTAATAAATTGACCACGATAGAATTTCAGACTCTCGATGCAGGATCAGCCTGGTAATTTATCACCAGGATTTAAAATAGGTGCCAAATAACAAACGTTCCACTCTAACTGTTATTAGGAGTAAAAGTGTGGTCCTTGTAAACATCAACATATCAAGTGTTAATCTAAACCTCAAGCCACTTTAGATTTGTTTGCCTGATTTCTATTAAAACCTATAAAGATCAAAAGCAACAATAGACTTAAATGAATACATGATGCATTCAAACAAGTTTATTTTTCATACAAGTTCATTCAATTGATCCAGAGAATACTCTGTAACAAGCTAATAAAATTCAAAAGAGGTTATCTCAGGTATGTATCATATTAATTATACAAATGAACAGGATGTTACCATGTTATCAAAAGACAAAAATGTTGTTATGAGTGGTGAGGAGGAAGCGTGGCGGAGGCCACGGTGTGTGTTACCCCAGTACTCGTGAGAGAGAACTAGTTTGGCAAGGCCGCTCAGCAGGATGGGAACGAAGCTAGGAGTGTTGGATTTCGGCCGTAACCTATTCTTGGACCAGTGGACCAGTTCCTTTTTGATTGCGCTATGATTTAAATTCCGACTGTGATATTTCAGCGCTACTCTGCTTCATGTTAAAAGCATGTTTTGTAACTATGTAATCGTTAACCAAGGACCACCTGAGGTGTATGGCAACAATAATTCTCACAAACGTTTATAACGGTATTCTAAGGGTAAAACATTTGAAGTTTTAAGTTTACATTAATTTGCCTTCTAACACATTATCATAGCCTTTTCTCAGTAATCACTCAGATGAGTAAACGACAATTTCATTTTAGTGGCCCAAGTGAAATATAAAAAAGTAAAACATGCAAAATTTCAATTCTACTTTGTTTTATTTTATTAATGAAATACGCAGGATGTTATGTAACGGATAGCTCTAAGAGTGAATAGTCTCAGGGAATATTACATATTGGAAAAGGCATTTCTGGCTGTTATAACAAAACATGAAATATAAAAGTTTTCCCACTCAGAGAGATACATGTAGCTCGGAAAGCCAGCAGTAAATTTAATACTTCGTTTGCTAATGTTGACATTATATTTTTCAGTTTTAACCAGAATGAACTGAAACATATACTGTTTTTGTTACCAGCGTATTCAGGTGCTTCGTAACATCACAGTCCAATGAGTGCACAAGTATATTCACAAACTACTTTATTAATATTAATAAAATTGCTATGGAAAAGAATATATTAATGATATGGTTTTCTATATAAATAATACAGACATAATTATTATGCGAATGATTTAATAAAAATAAATGGAATTTTGTACACAATTAGTTATTTTCTTGAAAAATATATAACTGAAAAACATGTTTTCTAAATAATTTGCTATCATTGTTTGCATGGCACATTTATGGAAGAAAGGTGTTTTTCTTGAAAGGTATATTCAGTGTGGTGAAAGTGGCAAGTTTATTTTATTCCATTTCCGCCGAATTTTCAGCTTATCTTTGTAGCATATTAGCTATTCAGCCAATTCAACAAAACAGGCCACTCCCTTGCATAAATGTATTTAAACTGTTCACTTGACTAAAAACATCTGAATGATAAGAGGGTGGGTGAACTACTTTGAATAGTGAGTTATAATGACAGTGGTTGATTTTTCTAGTCAACAATGTCAGTCCGATTGGGAAGTGATAAAGGTAGCTGAATGACTTGCCAGGCTTTTGTTTGAAGTCTACAAGTATAGTAATAAGTCAAATAAACTACTTCAACTATAAAAAGATAAAAGCTAATAACTGCCTGTTTTGACCAGATTCATAGGGCTTTCAGGTTTTGTGGGGCTCATTTGTTCTTTGACCCAGAATTCATGAATGGGCAAGCCACACTAGCCGGCTGATTCTCCATCGGCAATCCTTAAGTCTGCCTTACTCAAGATTGTCGCAGAAGAATCATTAAATTGTACCTGACATGATAGTGGCTTAGCATTCTCTCTGAAGACGGCATGCACGAGATCACCTATCTCCCACAAGAACATCTAGGGCAGGCATGGGCAAACCTTTATGAACTGGGGGCCGCATTATATAATTTCCAAAAGACCGCAGACCGCATGGTAATTTCTGAGGTATGTCGATAGATACAGCTTATATGTATAATGTATTTCTATATATATATAGAAACACATAATGTACGCTATATTAATGTGTCAATGATTATTTAGTTTTTATCGTTCTTATAATGAAAATTATTTTTCATCTCATTATTTAACCGTGGTAAACAATTATAACAGCACAATATCAAAATATTAATGCGCCATATTAAAAAAAATTAAAACATTGCTATAGCTCTAATGTTGTAATTTTCTTTCAAAAGTCTCTGTGAGTTTTTGTTAATAAACAAAAAGCAAAAGAATTTTCAATATTTAGATAGAATTCCAGATAATCTCCGAGGATCGCACAAAGATACGTGCTGGGCCGCATGTGGCCCGCGGGCCGCAGGTTGCCCATGCCTGATCTAGGGTTATGCGAAGGCTTGATCCTGGAGTGTGAGCGCTAAACACTGGCCTGCTGCCACTAGACCACATCGACCTGCCTAATAATTATAGTGACTGACTCATTCACGCACATAAGAGGTTGAAAGGGTAAAATAGTAAGTAGCGCTTGATTTCATCAAGTCGCTCTTAAACCTGAAAATGTTAAAATCAACTACAGTAGTTAGTTCTTCAATTTCATGAAATTAAAATAAAAGAACATTATAATCAAAAGCACTTTCTACACAAATCTAAGATGTATACATTAATCGATGGCAGGTCAATAATGTTTGACAAAAAAAAAGTAGACTCACAGACAGTATTATGTAAGCCTCGCAGACGACAAATTTATTCTTCGCTTCTACAAAAATTTGCATACTGGCTAAAATTAACTAAATTATAAATTTACTTATCTCCAAGATTTTTTTTATAACTAAAAGAAAAAAGGAACTGGTTTATCTGCTTGTTACATCGGTTATATAACTATTAATATTCTTATAGCTACCTCTTCATTAAGGCTTGTTACTAAAACAAAACTAATGAAAACTGTTTTGAGCAGAAGACTGGTTGGATGTCGGTGTGGGCGGTGAACAGGTTTACTCCGGCTCCCTGGGATGCAACTCGTCCGACTCGCCAAACACTTATTGACCAAACAGTTGGCGGCCCCACCTCTTTCATCCAACCAAACTTATTTCTTCTCCTTCTTTTTTTCAAATTGGTGACTAATGGTTTCCAGGTGTGAGAGCTTTTTTTTCACTCTTCTAAAGTGCGAGAATAATTAGGAAATAAATAAAGCACTTTTCTTTCGATAGATAGACAAGAGGAAGCCATTCTTCTTGGCTATCATATTACACTTAAGTGTTGAAATATTTCCCCTTTCCCCCTTCTCAATCTGTCTTTCTCTCTCTACATTTATATTTCAAAACTTAACATTTACAATTGACCTCCAGAGATCAACTTCGTATAATTTATATCATTGCACAATTTTTTCCATTAGTCCAAGAACTTAAGACCATGCTACTGGGTTACTTTATGCTCCGGACTTTTTGAAAACTGGGGAACATATAGTTTTTTTTTCCCCTAGAAAGAGTATTTCATTACAAACTGGTTTGTTGAAATTAGGGACAATGATATGCAAAACTGGCCATCGGAGCAGCCAGTTTCACAAGAGGCTGGCGACAAATAATAGGCTTTGTGTTTAATATGTTGTCCGACAGGTGAAAAAAAAACCAAAAAATTAAGAGGGAATTAAAGGATTGTAAACAGATTGTTTTAGAGCATGTATTATACAATTTCCCACTGATAAAAAGTTAATCATCTCACTATGATATTTATGCAATGTTTCAAACGTATTTTTTTCAACGTATTACTCTTAAAAGAAATTCTATATTATTATGAAACCATTAAATGAAATATTTCTCATTTGATTTATCTGACCAGGTAAATAAAAAATCAACTATATCAGTAAACATTTACAATTTTTCATGATTAATTAATTATTTATATTTTTATAAACTGTGTAAAAAAATAACTAAACCAATTAAAAGTATATTAATTACACATAATCTATCATGTCTAATTGATAACGCATCAGATTATATTGCTATGACTTCCATTTGACATAATGATTTGACTAATAATTCATTTCTTGTTACAAGTCTAACTTCTTAGATATGGTTTATTCTCTTTATTTTATGATTAGGAAGTCTTTTTCTTAAATTGTTTGCTTTATATTAATGCTAATATACTTTCTTTATGCTGTTTAATGTTTTATTTAACACTTTGTTGTTTCTTTTCATCACTGAATCCCAGTCACTTTAAATAAACATACCTTTCATGAGTTCGCTAATTGCTCTTTATTAAAAAACAACATGCAAATCACATTTTTATTATAATTGATAAAATGTAGCAGCCAGATTAATAGCAGCAAATTAATTAAAATGTTTGGTTTTTAATTCTGAGAATGTGATTGATTAGTTTCACTAAAGTGGGGTTCAGAGCACTATAAATTGTTCAGATTTTGTCTGGTTGAGAAAGAATGAGTGACTGTCGATGGGACCTCAGGTCAGTCTGTGCAGTGCTGCAAAGCATCAGCAAGACTGCCTTATAATAACCGCTTCATTGAAATCCTTTCTTCAGTTGTTACGTCACGCTCCGAGCTGTGTCGCTTGTGCTTTGATTTCCACGCACTGCTCAACACGAATACCTTCCTCTTCATCAATTCTATCCACTTTATAATTATAACTAATTCATGTTTAAAAATATAAATCGTCTCATACAATTAGACTACCATTTACGTAACAAAACAGTTTTGCATATATATGAAAATGCATTCTTGGCTTGAAATTGAGACATGTTTATTACTTCCTCTTTAAAGCAATGCTTGGTTGCAAATGATACGGCTGCCTGCGACATCCTATTGTATTACACCCCTGATAATTAGAACAACAAAGTGCACACCACTTCACAAATTACGCAAATAATCTTTAGAAAGGAATCACGCAACTATACTGACTGCAAAGATGATTGACAACCCTCGAAAAAGGTCATTTTATAGAATTAATAACAAAGCTCGAAAAATATAATTATTGAAATTGTTTTTAAAGAAAATTGACATCTATCAGGAGAGAATTCAAGTTATAAACAGCGAGTGGAAGACTATGCAATGTGAGGAATTTTCGAGATAGTAATTCCATACATAAATGTGTGGGGGTATGTGTAAAATTAATTCCAAACCAAGTCTGCATACACTCCTGCTTAATAAATTCCAGTGACCTTCATTTTATTAAAAACAGGCAGAGTTATTTTTAATTTAAAACTTAATATCTACAATTTTAATAATAACATTATTTAATAAGCACATCATGTAAAAACCCAACCCATCAATTTATATGGCGATAAGATCGAACATTTTTTTTATAAAAATAACTTCCCCATTGATTTACCATAATCGTGGTAAATTCTTCAACTTATTAATATGTATATTAAATATCAGTTAGTTGTTTTGGGCAATGAAATAATAACACAGAGAGACTTGATGAGTCACACTAAAATTACTGTTATGTAAATGATTGCTCTATCACAGAAGCTGCTGTTCAGATAATAACTGAAAACATTATGTCTCAGTTATATATATGCTTTAAATGGGAAAATAAACTAAAACGGAGACTAACAATTCAACATGAGTATAAATACATAAAAAAGAAATACAGACACAATCTCAATTTTTTTTTTGTTTCATCCATCATCAAGAGAAGAAATAGAGGAATAATTTAAAACAACTCTTTCCAACTTACATGCATCTCTACACTCATTATCTCTTTATTTCTTCTGTTGAAACAAAAAAAATGAGACCTGTAAAAACTCTTAATTTTTACTTATTATGTATCTGAATTTATGCTGAATTATATATATATATATATATATATATATATATATATATAGTTATATAAAAAGGTTCAGTAAACTAACTAGATTGACAGAAAGAAATCGTATTAGAGATCAAAAAAACTCACTGCAATATTGCAACTGCGTCGTCATCAGGTAGAAAGGTGTGAGCCGCTCCGAGAGTCCTCGGTTGTCTCCAGAGATAGCGGACAGTCGTTCTAAGTACTAAATAAATAGGTTTCATTTTCTACTATATCTTGTGTTAACCCTTAGGTAGTAATAAGTCCGCTTGCAATGCCGTAGAAATTGATTTACTGTCATTAAAATAACTTACAATCATGGCGATCGTTTATGGCTGAGGCCAGATTGACACAGATCTCTCAAAATAGCTGGGCGCCACACTCGGTCGAAAGCCCCCTTAATGTCAAGAAAGAGTCCAACGGTATATTTTCACGAGGAGCTTTTGACTTAATTTCCAAGTGTCCATAAGGCATCATCGGATGATAAATTCCTCCTTGATACATATTGGGCTCCCGTAGTCATCTTTTAATATGTTTCCCTTACAGATTTTAACATAAGGTGTTCGTTATGCTTTGCCCATCACCGATAACAGGGTCACAGGTTTATATGAAGTCATTTTCGTCGAGTCTCCAGAGCATCGAAACATTCACTCCAACAAACACTCCAATTCGAAACATTCCTGGAATATCTGTAAGATTGTCTCTCCAACAACTCGGAGTGCTCTTTTAACATATACTGGGCCCTCCTACATTTGGTACGGAATTCCTTTTGCTGTTTAATGTATTCTTCATTTATTTCCCTACCTTGTGAATGACATCTCTGAGAAACCTGACGAAAGTAGATTGTTCTTGACCTCAACTCAGTTAGCAAACGAGACCACCATGGAACTCTTCTTTCCCTTGGAAGACAATATCCATTTGAGGATAGAAATGTACCACCTACAAATATTTCTATTGCACTTTTCGCTGTAATAGAAATATACGATCTTACTTATTGTTATCATAGAAATATGGCGTAAACCTCGAACGTTATTAGATCAATAGTCAGTCTCTTGTGTATTGCAAGAAAAATACTTCCTTAAATCTAACAAGTTATGCGAAATAATATATTTCTTACCTCCTACTAGGAAAGACGATATATTTCCATAGTGATGTGGTATTTAAGTTATTCTGATGATAAAATAGTAAGTAAGTTAATTAAATTAAAATATCTTATGGGATTATTGTTTGGTGTTTTTTTCTACTTGAATCAGTGTTTGACGGTGGATTTGTAAATGACATAGTGAAAGGTCAGGCAAGTTTTATCTGGTTTGCGCAATGGTTGAGGTTGGAAGTAGTTGGGAATGAGTTATCCGGGTTGTTAATTGGAATTAAGGAAGGTTACGGGCGGGATGGCGGTCTGAATAAAACATGAATCTGTCCCCAGGGAGGGCTCCAGATACCACTTCGCCGCACCAAATTGTCTCCCATAAGCTTGCTTCGCTCAGTCACTTCTTGTCATTAGCTTCCAACGCCTTTCAAACATTTAATCAAGTACAAATATTACTAGCAATCTAGAGCTCTATCCCTCTTTTACAATCAACTGTAGGTATTACGTGGATAACCTTGAAAATAAATAACTTTATTAATATCTGCACACAGAATACATCAAGTTTAAAAAAAAAATTATTTTTAAAAATTCCTAAAGAAAACCAAACATTTTATGAAAATTGTAATGCTATGTAAATCATTATTATAAAAACTTATTTAACATATGGATGATAAAATAGAGTAAAAAAAAAAGATATATTTCAGTACGGAATAAATGTTATTCTGGTGTCAGATTATTAATTGATGTATTTTACACGGGGTAACAAATTGATTCAGACAGGTATAGCAGATCTGATTTCTTCCATCATTACTTCAGTTCTTAATTAATCGAGTACTAGTTCGTCACTATGAATGCTAATCAACGACAGTAGATTCAGGTATATCAGCGTTGAATATGCCTGTCCCCGTTAGTTTACCCAAGTGAAGCAACATTGAACTTAGTTAGAACTTGTATGGGTGACCCCACGTGCGGAACAATGCGGCTCGATCATGGTGTAAATTCTTAACCATTCTTAATTAATATAGGTGTCCCATCAAAAATAAATCACCCTTCGTCCCTTACAGTCTGAAAGTTGTAAGCTGCAATAAGGGTGGGCCTTGGATAAAAGTAACGTTAATAATAGTAATACGCTACATAAATAATCAAGAGTATTAAAAAACCACTGGAATGGTATAGTTCCTTTGTATGCAATGTAGATGCCTACAAAGGACAAACCATGTAATTATGATGATTACATTTTATAGAGTATGGAAAACTAAAGTTTCAAAGGTATTTTTTTACCCAAATTTAAAATTGTACGAATAGAAATAAAGATAATTTAATGTCTAGCAGCAGTAATATTACTTTATGGAAATTTATGGTTAATCGGAAATTAAAATAAAATTAATGGATTTTACCATCCAGCCATTCATCATTTAAAGATCTTTGAATATATTAAACTGAGCATTTATTTTAACTTTTTTTTTATTTCATTGTGAGTAAAGTATAGTAATCATTATACAATTCGACTATTATATAAGATGATGAATTCACATGTTTTGAGGTGCTTGTCTTAAGCTTTTATATTAGATTTAGGTTTGTATGGTGTGGGTTGCACAAGCTACAGGTAGCACGCTTTATTGCATTATTTTGACAGAATACCCAAAACACCTGTCATAGTGTAGGCGAGCATCATATTAAGGCCAGTTCTTTGACCTTTATGTGTTTACAAACCCATCTTTTTCTCCTACCCTACTAAATCTAAAAAGTAGTAAGTTTGCAGTTATTATGGAGGTAATATTAGCATCAGTTGAAAAAGTTCTAGATTCTATATAAAAGTTCTAGAGAAATATTATAATATTCATTAGTATTATTTTTATTTTTTTCTAAAAGGAATAAAACAATTTTATCTAAAAACGTAAAAATGTTCACTAATGATGATTTAAAATTTTGAGAACACAATGATGTACAGACTGTTTGAAGTCTGTCAAACGTATTTTAGTGAAGACAATAAATTCATTGCTTGCGAGTTTGATAATACTTCGACTACAGGGTATAATAACACCTTTAAACGATGACAACATTAAAATAAGGAAAATCCAAAATTAAATATAACTGATGTAGAAACGAATACCGAAAACAGGAAAAGTACAAACTCCGGTGCTCACGTTGTAAGAAAGTGCTTAAATCGCAGGAATGCTAAGTACGGGAGTTTTCTTAATAGCCAGTTATAAAGAGATTAGGAAGTTTATAATACTTAACCATATGCTTCCTCCTACTGAGATGCCACATTCACCTGTACTACTAACAAAGGCACACAGAAAAGCACAAATAATGAACAATCGAAAATACTTAGTCTTTTCTTAGTCGTGGGGCATTCAGTGGTAGGTGGTGCACAGCTAACTTGAAGATTTTTATATTTTAGATTTCAGGCTTAAAAATAAATGTTAAAATTTATTCAAATCTAAAAAAAATACATTAATATGGATATAATTAATATAAATTAACGGTTACCAATTGAGTTAGGTAAAACACATTAATCTAAGAGTATTAAAACATTATTAGCAACCAAGGACAATTCTTTTTGCCGCTGGTTTGTTTCTGTACAACTTGAAAAGAGGATTGGAAGATGTTCAAGCCTGTTATTGTTTTGAACCATTGTCTACTCTTCAACTGAAAACAAAAGAGGTCTGAAAGGGTGATAATCTTTGAAGAAAAAATATGTTCGTTCAGCGCTCAACTTTTTTTTATTTCACTTGAACAATGGCAGAAAAACACTTCTTTTAGTAATACTTATCTTCAGTGAAGCCAATATTATCCTCTATCTGCAGAAACAATGACAGAATGTTACAGGACACTCAAGTTTCTAATAAAAGAATATACTTCAGCAAACTTTAGTTCTTAGTAACACTTTAAATTTACCTTTATTTATAGATCAAAAGATCCAGATGAGGGCTCCAAGGTCAATCTAAGACTGACTCTAACATCTATCTTAAACCTTTAATCAATCGTTTTTGAAGGACACTAGTACACATCCATAAACACTTGTATTTTGATTATCTCGTACTGCCATCTCAATATTCAGAGTCATAAATATAGAGTTTGCCTAGAGTGTCAGGTGTACCAAAATCGTAGCTAGTTCAGGTATTTATTTTAGGTATGTCTTGTACTCTTCAGAGAGAAGATATAGTTCCGCCCATATGTTGACTTACAATGTATAAAATGTATGACCGAACGTAGAATTAACAGGGTTATGTAGCATTTATGGAGTTAAAAAAAAAAATGTTAAGAAAATATCTTCAAGTCAATGCGGCCAGTTGCACCACCTCACTCTTATGCCAGCCTCTACTTTTTCCTCTTAATGATTTTTACTCTAATACAGATAACCTCGAACAACCAAAGACCAATTGAATTTTTTGGGTACTGCGCTTCATATGAGAAAAGACATAACAGTAGACATCCGTCACCCAATGTACATGATGTTTTGTATTTACACGATCATAATAAATCATGATTTTATTGTAATATATAATTTTTTTGCATCGTTAGAGTTATAGATTTATTTCATTTTATATAGTTATTAAATATATATCTTAAATCATTTATTTATAATTTAAAAAAAAGTTTATTTTATTTTGAACCCAAGGGGTAACGAGTAAATGAGGAATTTTGTTGATTATAAGGACGGATGGTATGCTTCTGATTCAGCTGTAGTTGCTTTGTGAAGTACCTGGCATTGCACTGCCACATGGCTGACATATTTATGTTCAGATGTCGATTAGAACAGATGAATACCCCTCAATCTCTGGTGACTGGACTCTGACACTCTCACTGTGGTACAGTCAGACGATCAGTACGGGAACAGAATCAATGTTACAAGTCAAGTAGGAATGACGGGTGTCAGATGAGAAATTTTAGAAGAATGCTGGCCATTCACGCTTTGCTGCTAATGTCTGCTTTGTACCCAGTGTACTGCAGAGGTACAATGTATATCTTCGAATTGAATGGATAGCAGTAAGGTAGAGAGAAGCTGACTTCAGAAAATTAACTCTTATCTGGAACATACTTTCATCAAATTAAGTTTTCCAAATCAAATGTTCCCTTAATGGTCTCAGCTGATTAGAGATCCCTTCATCCTTCTCTCTGCAGTCCAGCTTGCCTTTACTCGTTCAGATAATTCCTCCATCATTAGAGGAGAGCTAAAGCAAATAATGTGGTGCTGGGTAGCACCACTGCATGACTTTGGTCTCCATCTCCAACGCCAATCCCATCATCAATTTCCCAGCCATAATTCAAGAATTTTTCTTTTTAATTTGGATTATATAAATTATTCCCACTCAACTGAATCATGACAAAACATGAGTATGATTAAGTTAGGAGTGAACTTTTCCGTGGATAACAAGCCTCACGAGTAGTCTATGAACAAAATTACAATTTAATTAATCGCTTAGTGTAAACGACTTAATTAAGTAATCTATTGATTTTTTTTCCTTTCTCAATTAGTTTCTTTGGCCTGTATTATTATTTTCTTGAATTGCACTTACACTATAAACTATATTCAATTTTATTTTCAATGCCCAAGGTCGATGTTCAATGTACACTGTACAATAAAAGAAGAGTTACTGAGGCTTTAATACTTTAAATTCAATGAATTATTCTTTTCGTCCACACGATATTATTTGAAGAATATAATCATAGTGTTTTATGCTATTTTGAATTGCTTACAATTCAGAAAAGGTCCACTTTTATGTATTGCCTCGTGGAAGAAAAAATATGGAAACTGTTATTAGTATATTATTGAGGATATAAATAAGTGAACAAATATATAAACAAATCTAGTTTTCAGTTGTAATTTTTTTCCTTGTCAATCTGAAAACAAATAAATTAAGAGTTTACTTATGAATGTTGAGTACTTCTAAATATACTGAAAGAAAGTTTTGTAATGCCACCTTGTCACTTGCTGCACATTGAAAATCTATAATTAAGTGAATAAAAAGACGCGTAATGCAGACTAACTCAAGGTAATTTGGTGAAAATACGACTAGTTGAGAAGCAAACGGATTTTGAGAGCTAGTCAGTGTGTGAGCCTGTTTGGAATCAGCGTTAGCGAAACAGGTTGTAATGACAGCTCCTTCCTGTCAGCTCCCTAAGACCTTTGCGAATTCACAATGCGTATCAGTTCTCCAAAGGCTTACATATCTACACAAAGGCTTACTGTCATACTTGAGTAAGATAAATTAATTTGGAGATAAGAAACTATAGTGAAAATTGATTTTCAATAAATTCAATTAGTTTCTTGTTATCTGTGGTTACAGATACCAAGGTTAGAATTTAAATCTAGTTATTGAAATAAGTAGTTCTAGTTACTTCAACATAAGTGGTGACTCTAATGTGATTTTTTCTGGATTCTCGATCTGCTTCACCTCAAACAGGTAAAGAAGGACATTTCAATGGACACATATTATCTCGTTTTTCTCCACGAAATTGGTGAAGTAACCATGAATGATCACGGTGAGCCTATAGCGGTTTACATTAACTTATCTGGCAAGGAGGTGACTTTTCACCAGCTACCTGGCCAGTGGATGTTGATAACAACAGATAAGCTGAACACGAAGGTCCATTGCCAGTGACATGATACTACAAGTAGATGCACACGGGCATAACCACACCAATCATCTATACTAGGTAAAGAACATATGTAAAACAAAAAGTAGCCTTTTTGACTCCATCTCTAGAAGTGAAATGATTTAGTGGCATCCCATCGTAACTAGAATAAGTTATATGATACCTCTTACATGATTATGTTAACTAAAAAGGAAGAATTTTATTTTATTGAATCATTTTATTAATTGCAACTGAAGTATTAGTTCTAATTATTTTATATTAACATCCATAAGAGTTAAGAATATCTGAACTACGATAGTGGCAACACGGTAAGAAATTAATTTAACGCCTCGTCAATTGCATTACGAAGGTGATTGACAAGACGGCATCTGCAGAATTGATCAATGTGAAAGGATGCTCAGCATCTGAATGTATACTCAGTCTCAATCTATTCTTATTTTTTTATTTCTTGATTTAAGGATAAGTTCTCAAGACTCCTTATAAGCATACTCTTTATAAATTCAATGAATGGAACTAAACAATAATTAAAATGTACACATGTTTTGTTTAGAATAAGAGGAATTATAAAGGACTAAAATTATTCAACAAATTAATATTACAAGAATTTAGATCAAAATTGATAATGTTATTAAAGAGAGGGTATTAAGGTGGTAGCGAGGAGTGGTGGTTTGATGGCTGAGGAGGTACTTAGGACGAGTCTGTGCCGCTAAGTGAGCGCTGACGCCCTCAGTAAGCTACTTAGGTCAGCCATGCTAATGGCCCCACCTCTTGTAATCTGCCTCCACCTCCCACTAATTCCCAATTAAATAACCTCAACTCAACCATAACTTCTTCCCTCTGTCAAACCTTATCTCCACTACACCCGGACGTCATTAAACTTTCATTACTCCTCCTAGCACCCTCCCAGATTCCTTCCTCACGCTACTCCAACTTTCAAATATTAATACCTCAATCCATATTTACCTTGATATTCAATCATTTCAGCTGCAATTAACCTCAAAAATATTAACCAGTTATTAACAGAAGGAAAGGCTACTATATATAGCTACCAGCAAACATAGCATAACAAGAGAAACTACTTGTTTCCTCTTAGTTATCACTGTATAGAATATAACTTGTTCTTGATTTACCTGTCTGATTCCTTCCCTTCCAATTCATCTTCGCTTCTTATCTCCTTCTAATGACTAAGTGTTGATTAAAATATCGATCGCGGTAAGTGTTTTGTTTATTCAGTGATCAAGGACTTAAAGGTGTGTCACTTGTGTAGGGTAGACCTCCTGATTTCTCAAAATTCTGGAGAATCCCAGCTAGAGCAGAGAGATATAACATAGTGAAATAAACTATTACCTCTACAGGTAGAATTAGGTCCGTTATGGCCGATAGGTTCGGTGTATTACCCGATGAACTTACCCAGGGCTTGGTATTATAGGGAGTGGTGGGGTTATGAATGCATCATTTATGATTTAACAATTATATGGTATTGGACTCACTGAGGCTACTGCTCTAAGACCCTAGCCAGATGAAGTGAGCCAAGGTGTCAACAGAAGAAATAAAAAGGACCTTAGAGACTCATGGTGCGAGTGCTCTACCCCTAGGTAAGAATGATCGGCAAGTTAACTTTTTTGCATTGATCGACTTAGCTAAAGTGTGTACTCTTAGATAAAGCTAAATATGTGCACTCTAGTATGTATTAGATAAAGCCAATGTCTTCAACCAAACTAAATGGCTGTCTACGGCTGGAAGGACTTTTAAAGATCAACTAATTGCTTGAAGTGAAAATAGCTTACATCGCTATTATATTTTGACAGATGAGTTTTGGTACATAACTATTATATAGTATATCATGTCTGGAATCACTTGATGCTATGGTTGTACAATATAAGTCAAAAGAAGAATAATAGGTATTACTTTGAAACCCTAAACGTTTGCCACTAGTTATGTATTCATATTGACACTTCAGTCATCCAAACAATAAAAAACGAGCCCAGTACTCTTTTATCATGTAAGAATAATCTCTGATTAGTACTCTAAACGACAGGTTGAAATAACCCTACTAGTGCTACAAAATAAATGAATATTTGGATATTTATTGGACTGTTATGAAAGATGGTGGATGACATGTTTTTGAAGCATCACTTCACAGTTTTAAAAGGTTTAATCATTTTAAATATAGAGGTAGTACAAACTCTGATAATTCGTTTACAAATGAACTTTAATATTACTTGCTTTCAGCATGTTGTAAACAACAGGGTTATAAGTCATTTAGATGGAATTTAAAAGTTAGGAAACTAAATGAAGTTGACTGTGCAGGATGAAGAACTATTGGCGGTATTTGTTGACATGACGGATGAGAGAGTCGTGGAGCGAGCGGTGGGATTCCTCCGTGACGGCTAATTGGACTGTGGGAATGCGAGGTCCTGGGAGGTCTTTACTTAATCTCCATAGGCCTGAGGTTCCGTGCTTGAGCAGCCTCACGCTCACCTCATCATGGCCATATGTCAGCCTCCACTTAGACATGAAATTGAAATAGAAACGCTTTATGCCCCCCCCCCCCCCATGAATAACCATCAGAACTGACTCGAGTGATGAAGGGACTTGGGATCCTGCCATCTTAATATCAACCTGTCCTCCAAACTTATTTACGGCCCATTAAAGTTCTTTAAGGCGAAAATCCACGCCACTGCATATTCTATTTATTCCATCGACTTAACGTAATCCATCATGCACCAAACAGTTTCACCAATATTTTCGTTATTTTTACTGTTTATGACATTAAAAAACTGTATTTTATTCTCAAGATGTTGTTTTGAAATTATTCGTTGAAAAAATTAAATTTATGTTCAGTGTTGACTTATATATAAATTTCAATTTCTGACCAAAAGTTTATCAATTTGTTCTTTCTTACAAAAAAAAAACATGTTTTATTTGTTTAATCATTTCAAGCACACAAATATAATAAAATACACCTATTTTATTATATAACATAATTATACAATAAAACTTATTATATACTTATATTAAGTTGCACTGGTATAATAAAATTAATATAAATAGATTCATTACTGACTTGAATCAAAAAAAGGATAAGTGAATATATTATTGATGGAGTTATTAGTTTAATGGTGACGAATTTCAAACAAACTATACTCACCAGTTATGCAACTACAATAGCCGAAGGAGTGGGGGGGGGGGGGGGGCACGTTTAACCATTTTTGTGTTTAAATAAGGTATAAAGATATTACTGTAATATGTTTTGTATTTGTTCTAACAAAATTATGAGTTGGAAATACCCAAGGTTGTAAGTAATCTCTGTTCAATATTCCTTCGACGAATGTATTAGTCTTGTCAACCTGAGCACGAGCAAGTATGGTGTCTGAGAAAATGATTCTAATAAATTCTCAGCATCTCCAATAGACAAAAGGAGATGCATACCACTTTGTAGTAACGAGTTGTAGAACAGCTTATAATTAAAAACTAGTTAATCCCTGGTAGCACTATGTCGTCAGTCGACTCTGCAACAGTGCCAGGCAAACTTGAAGAACAACTTCACATTTCTTAAGCACCTTCTCTCATGTCAGGCCGTCTTCTCTGCATTCCAATAAACTTCACATGAGTTAAAAGGACAGGAAAAAACAACAAATGAAATCTTTCATTTCATGAAGCTTTTCCAGGTTTCAATATTATCAGAAACAGAGGTGAACCAAAAAAACTAGTAAGACAGTTAATTACTTCTACCTTATAAATAAACCCAACGAAAAATCGATAGACATTACGAAATGAAAAATGAGCTTGCTAACCTTCTCGTTAATCCATCTCAGTCAAAATCAAATGAGGATGGGATTCGTAATAGGCTATTACCACCTGAAAAACACCTGTCCAGAGCAGCTTTGACCTCAAAAAACTTCTGTTTAGGATATATGAAATGATAAAAGAAATATCCACAACATCGCAGGTGGATAGGGTCCAGATTGTAGATAAAGAAATGAATCTATCAGGCAGTTTGTCAAATCTGTTGTTCACTTTTGAAAAGATACGGATTTCAGTGTCAGGATAGGTAACAACTATTGTTACTACCACAAAGTCATCTACTTTGAGCGTAGTCTAGTTATCACCAACGACCTCTGCTCATGAATATTAATCAGATTACATGTTTGAAGTCGAAAATATCACTCAATCATTCAAGGCGATACACAGGTATCGGCAGTGCATCGTAGGGTATGGCTTACGCTGAATCAGTCGGCTGTAATCAGTCTCTTCAAGGTATACATATAAGGGTCACTGGAATGCCCAATCCAAACTCACAATAATTATTAAGTATTAATTGAAATAGAATCACTGAAAACAGTTGTATTATATTTCTATGAAAATATAAAATTATTTCTATTAAAATTAGAAGTAGGAAAGAAAGAATAGTTATATTTCTTTAGCTTGTTGTTATATATATATAAAAAGTGAACTGATTATGGACCATAAAGTAGACTTCGTATATTTAGCAGCAGTTTCATTTCAGGAGATTTCTTATTATACTAATCTATCAAATCAGTGTTACCATATATATATATATATATATATATATATATATATAATATATATATATATATGTTTTTGAAGTGCAACTATTCCAAAGTGGTCAACAATTATACCAATAAGTATCTATTAAATTCTGTGGTGAAAACAATATTATAGTATTTGGTTGAATGGAAGTCTGGCAGTCTAAATTACTTCTGTTAGTTAAGTTTACCTTTTACGTTTCATATAATAATTTCAGTGAAAACCTCATCTGTTCATAGTAAAATATTTAATTTTGGGGTATTCAATGGCTTGGACTTGTCATAAGAGCTATGATCACAGTGGAGTGTTACTGAAGAGTTCCTGAAATGAAATCAATGAAATGTACCAGTACTGTATTCACCACAGGCAGGTTACAGTATAGTTCAAGTAGGACATATTTGTGCTACAGATTTATAGTTATTTCGAGTTTCCCTAATATTCGATTGACCTCGGTGTTGTCTATTGCCTGAAAGTAATGGTAATTACCAGCATTCTGCAGTAAAATGTACGACATTGTCGGCAGAAATACTAGAGGCTGGAATGACTAAATGCCATGGTATATGTGTTAATAATACCAGTTTAATTCATTTGAATTCCGGGGGGGGGGGGGGAAAGAGTGTTAACAGACTTGGTGTTAGCACTAAACTTTGCAGCTTCGTATTTCCCACGTTAAATTAGTTTGCTGTGTCTCTCGAATAAGAAGTAAAGCAGAAGCAAAGTGTAGGATTTCAGGTAGATACGTTAAAAGTCATTACTCTAAAACACTTGAGTAAATTAAAATTAGCACCTCCTAATTAGAATGAGCCCGGTAACACTGCTTGCCAATAGCTAAATGGGTGCCCATCAACAAATGAGTCACTCCCCGCCAACGCCAAGCCAAGAGACTATTTGTGTAGCCACTGGAAAGAATCAAAAATAGTTTCATTTACCTTTAATAATAGTTTTATTATAGTTATCAATAGAGAGTTATTATAGTTTTCATTAATGTTTTATGTATTTTTATCGCTGTCATACCAGTGGGTATTTCGTTTTACACAACACTAACTTCATGTATTTTTCATGTGCCATTTATTTTTTTAGCAGCTATGAACGGATTATTGCTTTATAGTAAAAAAATATATTAAATATATTATAAAAAATATTATATTATTCAATATTAAATTGCTTTAATATATTGATTACGTATTAATTCTAAATTTGAAACACTTATCTAGAAATTTAATTTTAGTGATATCACGGAATTACTCACTATAGAGTCTCCTCAGTCCATGTGTTAAACTTCGTGAATACACTATATGTCATCACCATTTGATGGATTGTTTTCATATTACACAAAAGGAAGCAGTTTTAGAGTATATGGGTTGTATAGTTTTGTATAGTTGTATAACTTTGGCTCTTGACGAGTGAAATTTATTGCCATTATATTTCTTTGCACTACTTTTTTTCTCCCAAAATAGCAGTATCAGAGGGTTTGAATATTTCAGCCGTTATGAATCGAATAATAAAATATGATGAAGAAAGATTTTACATGTATTAATGTAAAATCAATACATGTAAATGTATTCTCTATTATGAGAAAAAATTAAAAATGTTGCATTATGATTGATTCTTTCAGAACACCATACTTGTCACACGGTTTGATGGATCACAGTAAAATTAAACACAAAATACTTCCCCATAACAGAATGAGCTGTATAGTTTTTGGGTGAATTTGCTTAAAAGGAAAGAGCATTAGAAATTTGTAACCAGAGAATTTTTTTTACATAACAACTAAAACTAAGACATTCAAATTTTGTCTATTGAATCTATCTAAAACTAGTAAGCTGCGAAAAAGATGAAATAATTTTGGACTATTTCATGAGTCAAAACAGCCTGAACTACGCGGAACTCAACTTATAATAATTCGGACTGGTCCTGAATGTCATTAGTCTTTCAAAAATCTTGACTTTCTTTCAGGGAGTTATTTTTAGGTTCAAAGTGGAAAACATTTCAAACTATTAAATCTAATATGATAAAGACATGTGAATTTGAAACATTAAAGGCTTTAACATTGGTTCTTTGGAAGAGGATATTACGTCCCTCATTTCGTTAGCGTACTGGTCTAGAGTTTACAAAAGAACACACAGAAATGAAATCACTGAAATTCACTACTATATTGTACGTCGATGACGAGGCCATCGAAATATAGTAGTGAGATTCAGTGATTTCATTTCTGAGTGTTCTTTTGTAAATTTAAGTTTATTTAGTTCAAAGAATCGTTTCATCTAATTGGTTATATATATAATCACATTAAATTCGGTAAAACGATCCAAACTAGATAACACAAGTTCAAAGTAACTGGCAGAAGTATCTTCTCCTTTCACATCCTCTATCTTCGCCATTCAACCCTTCTCTCCTATAGATGTCTTCTTAACCTCCGCAGTATCTTTTTCTATAGTGACTTGATACCCAGGAAGGTAGCAGTTGCGAACGCAGAGGTTGTCTGACTTGCCCGCATCTCAAACACTTTGCCACTTTACCCCCACCCTCTTGCAACCAGCCCTACACTGGTGCTAAGCATTTCTCTTGTACTAACAAAAACCATGTTTACAGACTGGAGTGTACTAGCAGTGATTCGTTCTACGTAGGCCTGTCTTCTACCATGCACAGCCTCCGTTAGGACTTCCGTTAACAACCACTCCAATTTAGCTATTCCTAGCCACTCCCACTCCCGAAATATACCTTTCAATACATGCAACAGACTACATATTCTGCGACAGATCTTTCCTGACGACGCAACCGTGACAATTACCTTTCCCGGTTTTGTTGCTCGGGGCGAGTAGGGCACCTGGCTTTAGCCTTATTTTTTTCTTACTCATTGCAATTTTGTTTCCCTTTGTGTGGTATATTTTGTTTCAATTCTGTTTAGCTCTACTATTACTATCAATGGCACACCATCATTTTCAATTTATTTTTTTAATATATTTGTTCATATTTTTATGTATTTTAAAACTTATATTAAAACTCAATACTTATTTATTTTACTCCCTTTCCATTTGATTTAATTACTTTTACCTACCTTGCACTGCTGATAATTTCATTTTCAAATCTTCTCTACTTCATGGCCATACGGGTGTAGCAGCACTCTCGGTTACCTTCGGTTGTACCTCCGGCGTGATTGGTTTGCCTCTCTTTTCTCTCCTAAAAAAAATTAGAGTTAGAAAGTGTTTTCTTTACACTGTTTGTTTATTTCCTCACAATTTGACATGTATATAAACTATTGTGCAAGCAACATAAAGATAGATAGAGTCATAACACACTTCTATATCTTGACAGTGGTTGTCATAAGGAGGCGAGGTGTCCCAGGGAGAAAGGGAGGTGAGTAAAGTCCAGCAGTACGACTGTTTCTGACTCAGTGATACCACTGAGAACGAAGAGAACAAAGGAGAAGAGAGGGGAAGGAAACAAATAAATAAAATTGAATGAAAAAATAAATAAAAAAACATGATAAAAAGAAATTCTGATTAAACAAAACTATAATTTTAATAAAATTTAATCGATAAACCAGTCAATCCGTAAGAATCAATAATAATTACAATAACAATTAAAAAAAAGATAATTAACGATAAAGATTGAGTCCGTTGCTACGTTGACCAACTGAAGCCCTATAACAGTTCATAAGAAGCTTGTATGATTTTTGTCATATAGTATTATGAATATATATATTATGTTACATACAGTATTATATATAGTGTTATATATATATACAATTAAAAGAAACGGTCCAGCGGACTTTCTTAAATAAAATAAATTCAAAACGAAAGAAACACACAGAAAGACACAGACATAACTCACATCGATATTTCGACCATCGTCGTCATCAGCAGGTGTGAAGAGCGAAGAGTTGCCGGAAGGCAGGGCGGTGAGTCAACACCCTGCATTCCTGCGGGACTCTTCGCTCTTCACACCTCCTGATTTGACAAATCATATTGAAATTTGACAGTCATATAATTCTTGGTTTGACAACCACCTTGTTTGTTAGGTAATTATTAAACATGGCAAAGATGTATTATTGTTCTTTATATCAAAAAATTAATTCAAACTTGTTCTTCTAGTGCTTCTACAAACTCTAAATTCAATATTAATTAGCCCTTGACATGATTATTGCATGATAAAATGTGTGTACCAATTTAAAATATATTACACCAAGAATGGCAACTATTAAGTTCCATCTCGAGAAAATTGTCAGATTGCTCTAGAGCAATAAATCCACTTTAAAACAACCAAAAAAATAAATATAGCCACATTAAAATAATGAAGTCATATAATATAATGATAATACTTTTACTCAGAGATTGAAAATATGTATACAGAGTAGTCAAAATGATCCAAAATTGACAAGTTTGGGAATAATCTCTATTAAATTTGAGTGTAGCCCACTCCAGGGCTTGAATACATGGTATATAATATTAATGAGTCTATTACTGCCGTTCTCCTCCAATTATATTTTCAATATGTCGTTGAGACGAGGATCAACTTTGTCCTCGCATTCTCATATACAGATATTCTTTTTACTTTACTATAAGTAAAGTATTGTGAACGTGACAAAATTTGATCTTGAGATTTTTCTGGTATTATTTTATTTGAAGTCCCAGAAGTCGGTTTATGATGTTTTTGCGATGATGTCTGTGTGTGTGTGTGGGTGAGTGTGTTAGCATTGCTTGTTACCACGCTACGGACCAGTACAGTACAGGTAAAAACTTTGTAATGTTTTTAAAATACTTAAAACATTTTCAAGTTTAAATGGGAAACTTTGTCTTAAATCTTCAATGTAGAAGGAGGTCAATTGGAACTGGTTATTGGAACAAAAGCGATGTCCTCCTGTAAGAGTAATATCGTAATACAAAATCTACATTTGCACTTTTCAAAAATTTTATTACTGCTTTAGTTATACTAATGATATTATATGCCTCAGTGGTGTGATAAAGATAATAATAAGCATATATATTGATAAGTGAATGAATCACTATCAGTATTACCTCCAGGAATGAAAAACTAATAAACCTTTTCCATTTAAGGAAAGGTTTATAAACCAGTCATTTGAATTTTGCTTAAATGGGACATTATATATTATATACCCAAGAAGATTGATATAATATTTAAGTTAGCAATGTGGTGAAGTTAACTGTAGGCCACTCCAGATTTTTTCAGTGAATTGACTCAAATAAACTTTTAATATAGAAGAAGGTCAGATAAATATATTTATTTATTCAATGCTGTATATATATTAAATGTAACAGATTCACTGGCACTATAGTGCTATAGATGGCCATGCATGACATCCACTGTCTGATAGCAAACGTCATATTCTCCTATAAGAGATTACGAGTTTTTATTACTGGAAGCGATGTTGTCCTGTAAGAGTAATATCGTAATACGAAGTCTACACTTGCGCTTTTCAAAAATGTTATTTGTGTTGTAGTTATACTAATCAGTGGCGTGATATACTGATATAAACTAAGCGTGTATATAATATTGATAAGTGGATAAATCACTATCAGTAATACCTCCAGGACTGAAAAACTAATAAACCTTTTCCAATTAGACATTTAAATTATGCCTAACTGGGACATTATATTTAATATGGGACGTCATATTCTCCTGTAAGAGATTATTTGGTAATACGTTTTTTGCTTTGGCTTTGCAAAATGTTATTTCTGTAGTAATATCAACAATATTATACGTATCATTTGTGTGATAATCAAATATAATTTTATATATATATATATATATATATATATATATATATACGAGTTCAAGATTAACAAAGAGCAACACACAAAGTAGGGAAACACACTTACAGACTCAAATTTTCGGGTAATCCGTCTTCAGGAGAAAAGAGAATGGGAGACCAAGCTTCATCTGCCTTAGAGACATTTATATTATGTTTAAATTGGAAATTATATACCAACGAAGTTTGAAAACATATTTACTTATAGCATAGTTGAGTGCAAAATTTTCTACATGTAAGCTGCATCATGTGGGTAGTTCTTTAATTGCATAGTAATTGAATAAACCATCCACTTTGTGACATGATATATTGATGGATTGATTTCTGGAACTTTTATGCTCCCTCAAATTCACTTTGCTGTCAAATAGCTGGTACAGAGGACATTGTAATTCATTTAAAATTTATTTTCAATGGAATTATTTTCAATGTTCAAAGAAAATTATCAATAATAAAACTCAAACGCATTCTAACTGAATATCGTATTAAACTGATTATTACAAGAATGTTTTGAAAAGCATTTAATGAAATTAACCTTTGCAAAATAACATTTCATAAAATAACAACATTTAAAGCATAATTGATATTAAAGTATAACTGGGATTAAAAAAAAGGGGGGATTTTCACCCTGGACTAATGGATCACCAGCTATATTTGCCAGCTTCTTTTTTCATTTATTTACATTGATTTGGAAAATAGGAATATTTGTATGTTTTAAATGGGGAACTTTGTCTTAAATCTTCAGTGTAGAAGAAGATCAGATAAATTATGTAAGTGACACAATGGCTATTCGAACAGAAGCCATGTTCTCCTGTAGGAGATTATTTTGTAACACGAAATCTTCACTTTCGCTTTTCAAAAATGTTATTACGGCTGTAGGTAGTTATTGTGATATATAAATATAAGATTGTATATTGAATAAGTAGATAAGTCACAATCAGTACGATCTCCAGGAATGAAAGGCTAACAAACCTTTACCATTTACACATTTATATTATGCCTAAATGAGACATTATAAATTATACACCCAAAAAGATTGATATTAAGTTTACTTATAGTAAAGGTGAGTGAAGGCCTCTCCAGATTTTTTACTTTACTATAAGTAAAGTATAGTGATCGTGAAAAAATTCGATCACGAGATTTTGACGGAATTATATGTTTTGAGGTCCCAAAAGTCGTTTAATGAAGTTTTCTCGATTATGTGTGCGTGTGCATGTGTGTGTGTGTGTGTGTGTGTGTGTTGTGTGTGTGTGTTTGTGTTTGTGTGTGTCTGTGTGTGCGTGCGTGTGTGTGTGTGTGTGTGTGTGTGTGTGTGTGTGTGTGTGTGGGCGGGTGGGTGGGTGGGTGAGTGAGTGTGTTAGCATTGCTTGTTACCACGCTACGGTCCAGAAACTTTGATGGATCAAGTTGATATTTTACACAAAAATGGGCCTCTTAGTGTAGAAGATCGCTATTGTTTGGGAAGAATTATGCATGACGGGAAAGTCACTTTTTTGCCAAAAACCTGTTTTTAGAAAACTTTTTATTTTTGTTAGATATTTTTTTTGATCGAATCCGCTGAGATAAAATTGATATTTATGAAGGAAAAATTTAAATAATTTATTGACATTTACGACATATAAGAGGAATAATATTTTTACATGTAAAAATCAAGTAAATAAACATTGGAATCACCGCCAATAAACATAAATAAATTACCTTTGTCTTTCATCACACGATGGATTTGTCTCATTAAATGCTTTAATAAATCTATATATTGCACTCTTGAGCAGAACTTAATATCAGTTACAATTACATTATCTTTGTGAATTCTAGTACCTTTCCATGATGTTGAAATGTGACGAATGGATTCTTTCCTCAAGAAAGAGGACTTATGTTAGTTGATAAATATCCTGTTTTTTCACTATTCTAGTCTAATAGTTCATATTTATTATTTTCAAAAATTAGAAGTTCCAAACTATAAAAGTTTTAAATTATACTGAATAGCTGGCTTTGAATTTGATTTGAGTATCTAAACTGGCTAATTACTAATATAGTTTTTCTCAATATACATTCATAGCAAGCTTATAACAGAGTACAGCAGGCAGAAAAAAAACGATAACACTCACTCAGAAAAAAATGGTATATATGATTTTTGACAAAGGAGAAGGGAAATGATATTATTAAATACTAAGAAGCCATAAAATTCCCAGTATAATAATTATATAAAAGACCAAAAATGTAAAAGATAATTCAAAATTGAAATCTTTCGTTTGATGATTAATAAATGTAATTATCGTACATCCTTAATTATAAATCATCTTAAAACAACATTTTTTCTTCGATGTTGATGATGTTTTTTAGAGACAATAAGAGAATTTTCCTGTTTTAAATTTGAAAATTTCACTTAAATATTCAATCTAGACTGAGGTCAAGTAAACGATGTAAGAAATCCACTGACTATTAGAACAAAAGTCATGTTCTCTTGTAGGAGAATATTTCGTATCAAGAAATTTTCCTACTTTGGCTTTTTAAAAATGTTATTACTGCTTTATTTATACTAATGAATTTATTTGCATCAGCTGTGTGATGTACAAAAATAAGCTTATAAATTGATATGTCCTTCAATCACTAGCTGTACTACCTCAGGAATGAACGACTAATAAACATCACCCATTTAGATGTTTACATTATGCTTAAATGAGATGTTATACCTTATATACCCAAGAAGTTTATTTATAGTTAAGTTGAGTGTAGGCCACTCCGGTTTTTTTTCTTTTTAATGTAACATTTATCCTTAAATATTCTTGAAAAACAAGTTTTGGATATAATACTTGAACTAATTCCAAGGAGTGGCTCATAGTCTCTGCTACGCTTTTGATGGGGGCAGTTAGATATTTTTCTTGGCCAGATCGGTCAATTTATCTGATAGTTGGGAAAACTGGTTTGAACTACTTTGGCTCCTGTATTAGTACTGCAATTAATTATTCTCAAAGCTTAATATACCTTGAACGGGTAAGACAGCATTGTGATGACGACAAATAGTTAAGAAAATAGAAATATCATTGTTATTTTTTGCATTTTTTTCATTTTGATTGGTTACAAAATGTGTACTGTACTTACATCATTGGTTATATTAAATAGATGTGACTGTAGTACATGATGTAGTACAGATAATACTTCCTTTCATAAAAGCTGAGTGATGCCTACGTCTGCCGGTATGTTTTCTCATAATCTATTATGCAGTGTAAATAAAATGCTATACGATCTGTCAAAATGATTGCAAAGTTATTGAATAAGATCGATGTGGTACATTACTGCATCTTGTAAATACATTCGGAGACTCCTTTAAATAACATTAAATTATGACAGTCTTCTCAGACCTTTGTCAGGCCTATGATTCAGTTGGTCCTGTAACACTCGATTGACAGCGATATGTTGAAGTTTATTTATTATAACTTATCCTATTATTTACACTCGATTGAGTTTCTACAAAAAACATTCAGTCATCTATAGATTTATGAGATGTTTTGAATTAAGTAGATTTAATTCCCCAGCGCTTATTTGATTACAAAGTATTCAAAAAACAATGACCACAAAAGTAGAAGGCGGACGTATTTTTGAGAATTTCTTATAACTTGAGCAGTTTATAAATAAAGCTAAGCGTGTGCGACGCGTTCGTGTGTAACGGGAGAGGAGTGGTTTGGACAGTTTTTTCGACAATCCGTCTTGTCGCGTTGCATAAAGCTCATCTGTTTCATAATATCTGCTGGTAGGTCAACTCATAATCAAGACGCAATATAAATAAATATTTAGCAAGCTCATACCTGTTATGGTGACTCGGTTTGTGCCAAGCCAAACGAATGACAGTCTTGGCTTGACCACTGCCCTTTGTTTTCTAAATGCTACGCTTGGAAACATTTGTTTAATGCACTGTGAACTGGACAATCCTCTCTGTTTTTACAGCTCCCTCCTTTCATGCATATCTTCCTAGATATAAACTGGCTGTTTTATTTTAATAAAAATATTTTAAAAATAAGGTTTCAACAATTTTTTACAATTACTTCTTTAATTAAGATTTTTTTAAGCTTCGAATTGGCTGCATACATTTATTGACATAAAACATTTTTAACTATTTTAAATCATAATTTACGTAATCTTTTGTTGCAGAATTTTGGTTTTAATTCAGTTAACCACATGTTTAGAATAAGTACCTCCAGTCAAATTAATATTCATCCATTATTTTGCAACTTCAATGTTTTTCCACGTAGTAAATGCTATTGTATGAATTCTGTTCAATCAATAATAGTTGATGAGAACTACAGCATCAAGATATATCATGATACTTTACACCAGTGTTTCTTAAACTTTTTTACTTCAGGGCGCACCTATGAAACCAAACCAAAACTCTGGGGCTCATCACTGATTTTAATATAGAAAATTTAGTCCTGAGATTTGATAACAGGAAAATGATTGGAAATTAAAATGAGTAGTTTTTTTTCAGAAAAAGAAAGAAAGAGAGAGACTGAGTGAGTGGGAGGGAGGGAGGACTAGTAAAAATGATTTAAATCCCCGAGTAAAGGCAAAGAGGAAGCATTATAATCTATTAATGCTTAAAGATTAAAGAAATTTACCTTCCAGTTCAAAATATGAAGTAGCCGAGACTTGACTCAGACTTGAAAACCACATACTTCGTGTTTTCTCAAATAAATTAAAATGATGCAAAAACTAAAATATAAATCTGTTATATAAACTTAATCTTCCATTATCTTGGGGCGCACCTGGCTACCTTCCAGGGCGCACCAATACGCCCGGGCGCACCGTTTGAGAAGCACTACTAGTTGGTTTACTACAATAGCGCGTAGTATCATGTTATTGCTTTTGTATTCTTTGCCCTACAGCAACGACACTACATAATAATAATGGGTACGAATCCCTACTACACTACTACGTTTCTAATTTTTATAAAGTCCTAACTAAAGTCTAACTAAGTCCTAATTTTTATTTTTGAAAATCAAGGTGAAATGGGTCTGGTGATAGGGGTCTTGCGTTAAATAAAAATAACAATTAGAATTTTGAATTTGAGTCATTACCCTACAATGTTTTTATAGTGGAGATACGAAGTGTTAAGGCGACCTCCGGAGGAGTATAGTATGTACAGTATTTAGTGCGGAGTCTGTACGCTGTACATAACACTTAATAATCCTTCTATAAATAAATTAAGTCAGACTCTGTTGTGTAATTAAGCCAGTGATGTGACTGCTGTAATCGGTTACCAAATGCTCCACACTTCCCACCCCTAGCACCACAATCTCTATCAAAGCGATGGGTGTAGTCCCTTGAATCAAACATGTATTAACATGAATTTTCTAGATCAAATATCCTTTACTTTTGCAATTTGAATGAGGTTGCAAGCAGACTTGTTTATATTTTGGTTTTGATATTATTATATTTGGTTTTGGTCAAATATAAAGAAACAAAATACTCTATTAGAAAAAACAATAACTACGAATGTAATGAATTATTACAGATATACAAACAAAAGTCTCCACAAAAGTTGTATTCAACGCGTTTCGAACACTTTGTGTTCATCATCAGGAAGACACCAAGGATGTGGTGCTGACGGGTTGGTCCAGTGATAACAACAAGTAGGACCAACTCGTTTGACACCACATCCTTGGTGTAATGATGAACACAAAGTGTTCGAAAAGTGTTGAATTAAACTTCATTTGTGTGGAGACTTTTGTTTGTTAATCCACTTTACCTCAGAATGAGTAAATACCAAACAATTACGGATTGCACAACTAATGATTTATTACAGATATAATTCTTGAAGGAGATATAAGCTTTCTTCTATAAATGCTGGAAGTCAATTTAATTTCTTCCTTAAGAAATTTCTCACTGATCCTGATTATTACTAATTTTTACTCTCATTGATAATTAAATCCGAAGTATGTACAACTTTTAAATACGTAAAACTTATAATGGCATGATTACAAGGATGTTTTCCCCATTCAATTCAAAAAGAGTGATGCTACAGCGATGATAGTGTAATGACGATGATAAAATCTCGAAGGTCTGTGTTTGCAGCTACGCGCACGCACAAGTCAGACGACGTCTTTAAAACTAGTTCCCCACTTGACGGAGTTGACATCATCATGCTATCTCCCACATCCTAATCGGCGTGTACAAGTCACAGTCTGCTTACCTACTACTCACCATCTAACCAATATTATGTACATATACTGTTTTCGATTTATAATTAGTATTTTTACTAGATATTTATTATTGTTAAATGCAAGCATATTGTTAGTAAACATGTTATTATACAAGTATGTCTTACCACGTGAATCGTTGCCATCCGCCGGTTTCGCACGCCTACAACATTCACGAGGTAAAACGATTGGTATCATAATATCATTTATTATTATCATATATTGTCTATTTGTTGTAGGGTAAAAATCTAATGAAATGATCTCCACATATAAAAATTTAATGATATAAACAACGCGTTTCGAACACGTAGTGTTCTTCCTCAGGCATTAACTAAAAAATACAATGACACCAGAGAGTTATCTATAGTACAAAGTAAATAAGTACAAAAATTAATAGAAAATAAAATAAGGCAGAAAGTACGAACCTAAGGATGAGTGCCTCTGAATAAGACTGACTGGTAATGGAATGGACATGGGTGGGGGTATAGGGTACATCTGTTTCTTATTCGAAGGCAGGTACATTTCATTGTAATTTTTTTTTCTCTTAAAAGTTAGGCTGAGCCTTTACATTTTCTTTTAGACTAAGTTTAGGAAACATATTTAAAATATAACACACAGAGCTATAACGAAATATAAACCAAATATATGTATAAGGAGAAAGTAGAACTTTTTTTTTATTTTTATTTTTTTTTTATATATATATAAATAAATTAAGAAAAGCTAAGGAAGAACACTACGTGTTCGAAACGCGTTGTTTATACCATTAAATTTTTATATGTGGAGACCATTTCATTAGATTTTTACCCTC
This sequence comes from Hermatobates lingyangjiaoensis, assembly GCA_026182355.1. Taxonomy (NCBI): domain Eukaryota; kingdom Metazoa; phylum Arthropoda; class Insecta; order Hemiptera; family Hermatobatidae; genus Hermatobates; species Hermatobates lingyangjiaoensis. The sequence goes on along the minus strand of JAPFBL010000105.1, from coordinate 2,218,361 downwards.
CAATGAGTAAATACCACATAATAACTGATTGCACTACATTAGAATTGTCTATTTGTTTTCTTTCCTTTGGAAATTACTCTCAAACTAAAAAATGCAAAGAAAGGCAATAAAACCACTGTTAGAACTTACTGTAAGTAAACTGTGGTAGATATGAAAAAAATGTGGTGTACTTAAATGAACATTATTATAAGTAATAATGTTGTTGTTAGCAAATATTGTCAAACTTTTGAAAATAAATTTGAATTTGGATGTATTTTAATATCATGTCAGTCGTAAAAGTATTATCAAACTCTTAGACAATCCACTTAATGACTTCGTTTATTGTAATGTCGCTACATTTATTATACCAGTTATAACAATAACGGAATAATTCTTCCAGAACAATCTGCCCACATACTGCTAATGGTACTTCAAATTCATTTTTAGTGTATTATTTCTTTTCTATGTGATAATAGTATTAAGGCAATATTAATTATTTGTTTAATTTTGGCATAAAGAACAATCATATATTGTTTACAAGTGCCATAATTAAACGACACAATAACGTTTTTTTCCTAAAACATATAAATCCATCAAAATATTGAAATAGAATTTATTCATAATTACTGTCCTTTATTTATAACAAAGGAAAAAAATATATAGGTATCAACAAAAATAATAAAGTAAACTATTCCAACAAAATTGGGCTCATCTATTCTCAATGGGCTGTGCTTTGGTATAATATTGAAATTACACTTCAAACAGTGTAACCTTTATCGAATCCACAAGATTTTGGATACACCTTCACGAACTGACCCACACACACACACACACTCACACACAAACACACAGAATTATTTAATAAGCCCAACATATTAAATATAAGTAAATAATATAAAACATAAAGAAATTGTATACTTGTTTAATTTTTGTGATTGAAAATATAATTGAATCATTTACTTTTCATAAACTGACTGAAATAACGAAAACAATGAGCATTGAATTAATTATGCAACTAATTAATAACTAACAGACTACAATTAACATTTTACTTTACTCTTTAATGACTATCATAAAGAGAAATATATCTATATATTTCAATATATCTATAAAGTTTAATATCGATGAAAAAACACAAAAAAATTAAAAACGCATACTTATGGTCCCTAATTTTTTGTTTAAACCATCTTCAGGAGAGATAAAAGAGGAAAATCAAGGGAGTGCGCTTGGTTCCCTCTCTTATCTCTCCTGAAGATGGTCCGTATGGACAATAAAAACTTTAACAAATAGGAAAGAACACAAAAAGTCACTACTGTAGTGACTTTCTGTACGGAGCGATTAGTTTCTATCTTCCTGATGACGAGGCCATCTAAATATAGTAGTGAGTTTCTGTTTTATTTCTGTGTGTTCTTTTTGTCAATATAGTTCGTGGAATCGTATATATATATATATATATATATATATATATATATGTGTGTGTGTGTGTGTGTGTGTGTTTATGTGTAGTATACATTTATTTATATATATATATATTATAATATATATATATATATATATCAATATATTTCTACAAATATATTTGAATACTTGCTACATTGTAACTTTTCTCATTTTATGATCAATATAAAATCAGTATTAGCATAATATTGATTAATTCTGTTTATTCATTAAATCAGTCATTCAAAACAAACATTAAACAATTTTCATAATAATAACAATAATAGTACCCACAAAAAAATAATGCAATTAAAGAAGTTGATTGTTCATTATTTCTAGTAATGAATTTACTTACAGGAAGGTGAGTGTACGCTACCTCATATGTTTTTCTTTACATAAATAAAACACTGTTTCTAATCATTTAAACTAATTCAAGGAGAATGTATTTTAACGGCTGCTCTTAATGGAATCCAGAGAGATCTGACGACCGTAAAAAGAGATCTATATCGTGTGTTATTTTCCGAGAGGTTGGTCTGGCCCACGTTCTGGCAATGAGAAGTAAATTCGTCTGGTATTACTCTGATTAAGATGATTTGCATGAACCGAGGGTGTTTTAATTGCTTCAATTTGTTTAGCTTGACAACTTGCTTCCTACACGCAATCCTTTCACCACAAAGCAAGCTCAACTTATAATTCCGCCTCCCAACTCCAGCGCTCCCCCATTTAAAACATTATTCGCCACTTAAACATTCAAATAAGTTTAATATAAGCTAAGCCTTCTTCTTTATTTTCACAAGATGTCTGATAATCGAATCGATTTATATGCTTTGAAATCCTCAAAATTAATATAATTTATATTTTCATAGTAAAACATAAAGAATAAAGCAATGATAAAGAAAGTATTCAAGATGTTGAGGGGTTTAAACGTTCCAGGTCCCTTGTACCAATTCTTTCATATATTTTTGCTCCAATAGTAAGTCGTCTAAACACTTACTAAATTTCTCTCTTGCATTCTTTATCTTCATCTACAGGAACTATATATGTATATTATATGTATATGTATATGTATAACTATACCCCAAGCTCACTATATTATTGTGCACGTCTATATATGTTAGAGCTCACCTGATTCAGGTGTGAAGCTGTAACCTCAGAGTCAGCAAACCTGACTATACATATATGCACACTATTCTAGACTCTTTTTGTCTAAATACTTTCATATCGAAGTAGCAAAACTGTACATCACCTGCATGTATGTGTGTGAGTTCGTGCTCTGGACAGATACACCATAGAGGCGGACATCATGACTGGGTGTGGTACTGGGGAGTCTATGTGTATACCATGCATACTACTGATTCCGAGCCATTATCCGTTTCCATTCACGTGTAAGTTGACAAAACAGATAAATCTAATTATACATGTATGAATGGATTACTATAAATCTTTTTAGTCTTACAAAGATATATAAAGAGAAATCGTAACCCCAGAAGTTAAAGTAAAACTTATAAACATTAAATTTATATCTTAAATAACTATTAATTCCAACTGAATCTACTTTGTTTGCAACTAGTTCTTCATAAAAAAAATGTCGAGAAACTAAACATAAAATCAAATCTAAACACACAAACATATTCATTTCTTAGTATTCTATTATTATGAAAGAAAATACTAAAAGTGGAAAAAATTATTTCTTCATATATTAGTAATGAAAAAATTAATCAACTGTATAAGATAATATCTTTGCTTCCCAATTGTCTCCGAAGTAAACCAGGCAGACTGAACAATATTGATTGAATTAATCCTTACACAGAGATGCACTACAGCCAGTGTCAGATCTTGAGTATTTGTGGCCCCCTCTGATCGACTGTTCTCTCTGCAGTCTCAACTACCCCGCTTTAGGTCCTCTACATGAAGGAAGTGGATGGAAACCATAGCTGATAACTTAAATTAACTTCTGACACTTCGAGTCTTGCAGATACGAGTATGTTGACTGATATGAAATACCGAAGGTCTGACTAGGAAGCACAAAGGTAACTTTAGACTGCACGCACATCGTTCCTAAATGAGTTGACAGCAAACTTAATGGTACACCGATTATGGGTTTCTGGTAATGAGAATGTTTCAAGGCACTATAAAGTTGATGGTTTGCTTGATATTGCACGAATCTTATGGGTTCCAGGACTACAGTTTGTAAATTTCACGCCACTTTTGAGCCAAGCGTTCCCTGGTTAGGCCAATTTAGGTGACATGAAGAAGAAGTTATGGTCGAAGTACAATCTGAGACATTTCAGCATCACATTCTTTCTAGATGCGGAGGTAGCACTTATTGTCGTTCACTATATCAATTACTGAATGTTTGTAGGACCCTTTTTATTTCCTTATATGTCCTTCATGTTTATACATTTTTCATATTTTCATTTGACATTTGACCTTTGCTGTGTATGCTTCATTTTGGCCTAATGTATGTATTTTGACTTTGGTGTGAAATGCTTACAATGTCACAATTATACTTGATTCCCTTACTCACAGATGGTGCCATCAGCAGTTTGCGGTATAAACCCATGGCGTACTGCTCTCTCGTCACACCGTATATCACTAAATGGAAAGCCGAGTCCTGAGGCCACAAGCCAGTCCGACATCGACGTGTCCACTCATCTGTAAGCATGCCTCTCACACTCACTGTCACCATCATGACCTGCACTTCAGACTAATTTATTTGCGTCTACACTAAAACAAGTTAAGACTACACTTCCCTATCCAAGTAACGATTTGCCGCCTGCTGACTTACATCCGTCGTATCAACCATCAATCTTTTAATTTTGAGGTGTCAATAAACAGACAAGATAAAATGTAACCCATTACAACTGACTCTTGATTCATTATTAGAAAAACATTGTAATATAACATGATTATAACTGAATTGTCTGGACAGCATTACTGTAGTTTGCTTTTTGACACCTCATAACTAACAGTCTGAAGGATGGTAATACGAATATAAGTGTAGTTGAACTTCGCATTGTCAGGTCTATGAAGGATATTCTTTGAGAACGATTTGTTTCCTAATTTCTTATGTATTTTAATCATTTGTAATTATAATGAGATTGAATATTATTTTAAGTTTTACCTCTCATGTTTAAGAATGTTTATTGGATTGGAAAGAACTTTTATGATAAGAACCAATAATGAAAAATTGTACAGAAAATAATAAGTTTGCTATAAAAATCTGAAGTAAATAGGAAGAAGTAAAACTGGTTAGGTTGTTTGTATGGCTGTCAAGGATGATACAAGCAGGTAACATGTACGATGTTATTATGAGAGGAGTGTTGAAATAAGTTATGTCTGGCTTTGAGCGCGAGTGGGAGGAGCTCCTGGCCGAGGCTGGAGGCCTGATGACAGCCCAGGGTGGGGCGGCCACCCTCCGTCCCCTTCAAGTATCTCGGTGACCTCACCGCACCACCCTACACAACCAAAACCCTCAAACCATTCAAGTCTGCAAGTCTTCTCCTTAACTCTCCCATCAATTTTAGACCTACATAATTTATTGTTCTCAGCAATTTTAAGACCATTTTCAATGAGAATATTATATTTATTAATTGCCCTATTCAAGAATTTTTAGCTGAATAATAATAAGGTTAAAAAAAGAACTGATTTACAACTATAAGTAGTGGTAAAGGGTTTAGAACTCGGCTGATTTATTTAGCGTTGTGTAATACGGTAATTTCACCTGGAGATCGGACACTAGGACAATACGAAATGCAAACCATTCAACAAAAATGTATTTGTCTTTACATATGTAAAATAAAAAAATATTACAAAATAAATGCTTTTACAACGGGATATTAAGTTTTAACACAAATAACATAAAAAAATTACCGTGGCCTCATTTTATAGAGTTTCAGTTTCTCGGAGTAGTTATGGAATGTTCCAAATGTTAGTATATGAGTGTTTTCAAAAGTGAACAAAAGTTGTAACAGAATAAAATACGATTAAATAAAATACGTAGCAGGAAAAATAATTGGATTGGGTTCCATTTTAGCGTCCTGGGATGCTGTCAGAGTCATAGAGATCGGTTATTATGACTCTACAAAACAGAAGAACCAAAAAAGAAAAAAAAAACGCTAATCAAAGGGTATGTTTGAAACGAAATCAATGGCGGAGTTCTGTTGATCCCCCCTCATAGAAATGGTTAAATCTGAATATTTGTAAAAAAAAAAGGCGATGCTTCAGCAACTTGTAAAAAGTTTTTTACATCAATTTAAATGCGTGAACATTCTTTCTATGTAAAGCCAAAGAAGGGGACTTCCTTCAACTGAGACGTCCAGTCCGTGATGAGTATTTGCATAAGCAGCTTGACTTCTAATTTTAACAAACAACTCTGCAGACAGATGCACTTCCCTTACCTCACTTGTTGTTCAAATGTGTTGTATTTACCAATAATAAATGCCGAAAAATATGTTTTAGAAAGAACAAATCGTTCCAAACGATATCTCTTTCCTCTCTCTCTCTTTCCTCTCTCTCTCTCTCTTTCTCTCTGAACGTCTTGATAAGCCGTTATAACATAGAGGAGACATGTGTTCGAAACTCTTTGATGTTTCATAAATGTATTGTATGGAGATTGGTTTGTTCAACTGTCCCATTATAGTTTTGTTGCTTAACTGTGTTACTTTTTTTTTTAGAAAGAAATCAATGAGTGTTATAAAAAATTCTTCATTAGACAGTAAATTAGTCAAATTCTTATCTTAATTTTAATAATATTTTTCCAATTAATTTTAAATTATAATCTAAATTAATAATCTAAAAAATAAAAACCATCAAGAGAATAGTGTCATGCAGAGGGAATTTTGAAAAATTGTGTTACTAGTGATAGTATTTATAGCCCTTTAACCTTATTTCTGACTGTTAATTGGCGACCAGTTTAGTTATGGACAAGACAAGTCCATAACTAAAGGGGAGGAGCTCCCCTTGCAGGTTGACTTTACTTTGGAAATTCTAAATTTAACCTCGCTAAAGTTTATTAGAGTAGGGGTTTTTAACAAATATGTACTTGGTATCGTAAAGTCCCAGTACTGACGTCATACCTCCTCTTTGAGAGGCGAAATTCAGAAATTATGGGAAGAGCAAAAATCCTATCATTTAATTTTAGATTAAATTAAGTATAAAAAAATTAAAAACCATTGCATAAAAGAGGGAAGGGACTCTTATAGTAACTAATGTTAACATGTGATGTGTTCTTTTTGTTAGTAGTTATTGATTGTCGCAAGAGTGATTTGTACAAGATATGAGGTATTAGAGAATTAGTGAGGTGGCTGTATACGATGTGAAGGGATTGAAATGTGGCATCTATTAACATTTCACGAAACATTCAGTCAATGCTGTCGTTCGTGCTGTTTTGCCACAACCTAAATAAGCACAGCTTTGACCAAAGTTTCTGCATAATACCAGCTGATCAACATCAATCACTGACGATTCTCTAAGTTTCTAATTTATGGATATACTATTATTTAATTTTAGCACAGAGAGTTTTGTCGTTTAAAGCATGAAAATTCATAGACATCAGGTTGGATTAAATTAAATGCTGGAATACTGGAGTACATACATATTTCCGTGAAACTTATACAGCACTCTCCTATTACCTAGTTCATACTCTTCATGCCTTCCATCTTAGTTCAGAATAGTTTGAAGTTTTTGTAAATGAGAGGGAAGGGGGTTAAACTTTGTAAAATTCTTCTAATTTAGAGTCTATAAAAAGGGTTTACTGTTCAAAGTTAAACAAATTTAACAAAATTAGCATAAATTCATTTGGTTTCATTCACAAAATCATGTATGATATGTTCAGAATGTCTTTTTTGAAGGTTTTCAGGGGAATAGAAAGAAGTTATTGATGGTGAAAGTGTGCTATTCGTTAGTTTTAAAAAAAATAGAACAAGAACATTAAAACTTGACTAGAGATATCTAGATTATGACTAATGATTGGGCGTTTTGTTCAGAGGCAGTCCATCGCCTCTAATGGCATCCTCATCCGGCGTTCAACGGTTTGTGATGTAGACAGTGTGTTTCAAATATTTCTACAGAACAGAAACAAGTCTAATAGGAGACCTAGATTGACACTCGGCAACACTGCTCTCAACATATCTCTTAACCAGGAATTGCAGTACGACTACGGGTATATAGCAATGTGAGGGTGCACCATTATGTTGGAAATCATTTTCACCTGGGTAGAGTAAGTGAGCAGGCGGTGTAATCTCTTCTCGCAACATGCTGAGCAGAACACATGCCTCGTAAGAATCCTCCAATTCAAATGTTGCCTCATCGCTCCAAATAATCAAATTAGAAACGTTGTGTATGATTACGCTAAAGCCTAACTATAGAAGACTCAAATACTATCAAAAATCAAAGTAATTTTTTGATACTTAATATGATGTTTATTTGCGGAATTGAAGATCTTTTAATGAGCTGATATGGTATGTAGGAAGAGTTTTATTATAAAAATTAATCTAAATGTTAATCTCTTTTACAACGCTTAATTAATTGTCCTTGGTTTGTTTAAGAACTCCATTGTTCTTGGGTAATGCTGGAGCATAGAAAAGGTACTTCTTCGTTCAAAATGGCTAATAATTAAAAACCAGTTCCCCGGTGATTCAATAATGTTAAAAAAATTTATTTGGTATTATCTTACTTTGAATATTTCATGAGCTTACTATATTGTAATAGTAATTCAACAAATAATATGACAATAAATATCTTTAACTATAAAAAATTTTTGATAAATAAATATCTTCATAAGAGACAACATACCTATGAGAAGGGTAAATCAACAGTAAAGGTCCTAAAATTTTGAATATCAAAATAGAAAACTCTTGAAGTCTTAAAGGAATTACTCTGGGATGCTTTTTGTATAATGAAGAATGTTTTAATACCGCACCTTCGAATCTTTTGAATCAGAAATAGTGCACAGATGTTTAAACTCGAAACTATAGATTGAGTTATAACAATCCATCGAAAGAATCATTAGTATACATATATATAGGGTCTACCATAAATGAAATGTGTCCACTAAGGGCTTTCCTCAGGGGGTTTGCTATCGCCCCGACGGTGATTACGAGTATTGGCTGTGGATGACCGACTCGATACTCTAATGTCAAGGCTAGGTTAGATTGGTTGCAGTGGCGGTCCCACGAGAGATTACACACAGACCAATGATTGGCATTCTCTTCTACCACACAATGAATATTCTACATTGGGAGTCCTAAATTTTTCGTAACTCGAGTGTATTTAGAATAAGGATTTTTGACGAGTACCTGCCATCATACAGGCTCGGGACCGACGGCTTAACATCCTTTCCAAAGAAAGTACTCAGATCTGTTGCACAAAGTCAGATTTCACTGTTATCAACTTTCAGACAGTTTAATCTCTTTCTGGGACACTATAACTCTTCTATTAGACGGAGCGTTTTGCTGCCCTATTGTTTGTTGATTATTAGCGGTTAGTTAAGTATACGTACAGATAACTCAAAGATGTTTGATAAAGGAGATGAAAGTAAAGTCTGTTAATTGTACTAGTTAGTTTTGTAATTTGAGTTTCAGTAATTGAATAGAAAATCTACATTAATTGAGATAATAATTGAAACCTTTTAAGATATTGAATTGGAAACTAGGTCCAAAGAAGCAAGTAATCCAATAAGGGGGTTTTGTTTTTATCAGCGTGCTGTAAATCTCCTTTTCATAGCCACTTCTCACAGCTTCTTTCAACTTGCTACAAAACACTTAATTCTCCAACTTCACGCCCTCCTTTGTCATTAAAATAATTCTTTTTTTTTTACTAAAATTAAATAGCTTTGAATATTACATTTTTAATTTAACAATTACTTCAAGATTAATATAAATTGAAACATTTACATTTACATTTTTTAATCCTCAGTCAAAGAACGGTAATTATATATATCAAAGCTTACAAAATTATAATTTAGAACTTAATAATTAATCTGAATTATTTATTCTTTGTTAAGAAATAACCGCTAGACTACAAGAGGGTTGTTGAGCCAGACTCTGTCTTTTACATTATTGTATTTTTTTATAAAATAAATGTGTACAAAGCACAATATATTTATTTCATTTGTTTGATTTAAGTTGGTTACACTGCATTGTCGTAAACATGTTTTTTGATACCTCTAAAATCACATCACTTTGTGCAATTAGGGATACTTACGAGTATTCGTATATAATTAAGTGTTTAAGAGTAGAAAAGAAATCCCTTAGTCATAAACAAAAGTGTTCTTTTATATCCAGACCGGTAACAGTATGTGCCAAAAGAATAACTAGGAAAACAACCTAAATGTTATACTGTGTTTTGCCACACTGTATTAAAAAAGAATAAATAAAAAACAGGTTTTGTTATCGGAAGAATTAACTATTTTACTGCGTTTATTCTTTACCTTTTACTTTGTGAAAATTAGATGGGATATTCTATAAATTAAAGGAACTATCGCAATATGTAAAAAGAAGAGAGAACTGCGTTGAGAAGAATGAATAAGAAACGCAATGAATAAAGAAAAAGTTAAAAGCCATACATACAAGGAAAAAATCAAATAATAACTAATAATTCGATTGATTGGAATGTTGTTGGAGTCAGATGCCAAGTGGGATTACATTCATCTCAAGGGTTTGGCTATTGAAATAGTGCGCATGATTGCTACTCGAGTTTCCTTCCTCAATTAAACGATGTTGGAATATTCATACAACATGCATTCTAAAAAGCCTAGTACAGCTTTTATAGCAATCCAAAGGACATGAGTTTTTAAAGTCACTTCCTTGTTGTGGCATCATCTAGAATGATATCTTATCTGATAAGTATATCATATTAAATATTGTTCACTTTTATTTAAAAAGATTCAAAGTCACTTGATATCAAAGTATGAGGAAAGATTAGTTTGTTGAACAAGTGACATAGTTACTCATCAAATGGGAACAAATACAAAAATTACAAGGTCCCACTGAATATAATCTAAGTAGTCATTAGGAAAAGTAATTACGAATAATAGCTTGAACGAAATTTAGTGGAGTCAAGCTAGTTTTTAATTTTGTTTTCTTAAATAAAAATTAAAAATATTTCTAATATCAACTACGATTGTTTTCTTATAATAAACGACTAGCAAACGTACCCGTCTTTGACGGAATCAAAAATTCTATTATACTTGGTATTCCAAAATATCAATTATAGTATTATACTAATACTACAATTAGAAGTTATAGAATAGTAGAAAATACCATTATTAGTACAGTGCTAAACAAATGCCTCTGTATACAAAGATTAGATTTTAAGTCAGACATACACAAATCTACAATCAATGTTTCAGCTTTATATGTCTTATGGTGGCAATATTTTGTGGACAAACCGACAGACAGAAATTATTCTATGGGTACTTGTGGCTACTCTGAAGTATGAAACGTAAAGAAAACTTGAAATGAGTTAGTTCTATTTAACGTGCTCCCAGTCAAAAGCTAGCACGCAAGCCACTGGGATACTCTGGTTCCATTCCTTACTTTATTACCAGTGTTTGTATTACGCAAATATTAAATTAAAAAAAAATATTTTTGTTGTATTTATTTATAATACATTTGCACTACTGTCATCGGCGAGCAAGCAAGCTGCTGGCTACCCTGGCTAGATCCCTTTATTTTATTACCTTTTTTTATATTATCCACATTTTAAATTAAAAAAAAATATTTCTTTGTTACATTTATTTATAATACATTTGCACTACTTTCATCGGCGTTCATGCAAGCCACTGGGCTACTCTGGTCCCATACCTTACATTATTACCAGTGTATTTATTAAGCAAATATTAAATTAAAAAAAAGTTTACAGTTATATATAATACATTGCAAACGTACCCGTCTTTGACGGAATCAGAAGTTCCGTCATTTTTGGTATTCCAAAATGTCATTAGAAATTATAGAACAGTAGAAAATACCATTATTACTAAAGTGTTAAACAAATGCCTCTAAATACACTACATTAGCTGTCTGTCCTTCAGGTTCATGGTAGAAGAAAGAGTTGAAACCTCTGACCCTTGAGCAAGTAAACTACAGTTGACCATGTGAGAAAAATTTGGTTTCGCTACCTTGTATTCCTGCGTTAGATGAAGTCTCCCTTTGCGACTTAGTTAACGTCATTGCGAAATAGACTCTGACCGGACTTTGCAATCATTTCAACGTAAACAGACAGTGGCTCGGAATCAATGGCATGTGTGGTATACACACAGACTCCCCAATACCACATCCAGTCATTATGTCCGCCTCTATGGCATATCTGTGTAGAGCACGAACTCAGAGTCGTGTCCCGTTGCACAGTTTTGGGGCACTCATGTTTCGTAACATGAAATTTGTTACTGCTACTAAATTGCAGCATGATTGGTTCTCGTACTTTAAGTTTTTACTCATGAGCAGGCAGTCCAGGAGAAATAAATTCAGAGTCAAGAAATTCTATTAGATAATGAACTGCTTCTTCATCACTAATCCAATCTCTTTACTGACTTGTAAGGTCTTTCCTCGGTATGATATAGCGTAAGAACTTGTTTGTTGATTTTTCCTGCCTGTTTGTATTAAGAGTTGAGAATTGCTCGTTTACAAAACTCTTTATTCGTAATAGATAGTACATCCTCAACTCTGGGAAACACCTTTTCAAAGATGTGAAATACGCAATATATTCATATGCTCCAATGAAATTAAAATCAGCAATACCTACTTGCTTCACCTGTGATTTTTAAAACAAACTTGTCTGTGAAGTTAGGAAAATACGCTTAAAGCCCTATAACTTCGTTTCTGTACTGAATTATGAATCTATTTAGAGCCCATATTTTAAGTTAGGCATACACAAATCCAGTGTCAAAGTTTCAGCTCGCCATGTCTTATGGTGGCTGAGTTTACTTGTGACAAACGTTTTTGCTTTAAACGTCCATAACTTCACTTCTACTTTGAATTTCCAAATAATTCAGAGCCTATATTTTAAGTTAGACCTACCCAAATCTACTGTAAAAGTTTCAGCTTTATATGTCTTATGGTAGCTGAGTTTACTTGTGACAAAGTTTTGCGGACAAACAGACAAACCGACAAACCGACAACCCGACAAACCGACAAACCGACAGAAATTTTTCTAAGGGTGGATTCGGTTTCTCCAATGTATGAAACGTAAAGAAAACTTGAATTGAGTCAGTTCTAAGCAATGTACAGACAAAATCATTATTTTATTTATATAGATTAATTAGTCTTTAAAACAGACTAGATAAGAATCTAGAGAGTTACTGTAAAGAAACATAAAGCGTTGCTATCATCGAGGTAAATGCCTCTGCCTCCAGGAGAGTTAATTTCACCTTCATGTAATTTAACCAAGAGTCTTGTTTAGTACTAACAAGCCGATGTCAACTAGAATATAGTAATAGAGTGAGTGTCAAACAGAATTGACATAGTATGAAATAAAAGGACGATTTACATGATGGCAAAATTTAGGACTTCCTTCCACCAACCCAGTACAAAGACTTCGCTACCATTGCAAAACTTCATCAGGCTGTAGGTGCAAAGAGCAGTACAGAACAAAACACACCTGAAAGGAATCAGACGGCTGGAGGGTGTTAGACACTATGGTATCGGACATCCTCCACACATTTATTACTGTTTTCCAGGGGAACACTGAATATGACTGATATATCTACATAGAATGGGTGTTCTGAGTTCCCTGGCGTCCACTCTGTGTGGAAGGAGACCACTTCCTTTCCAGGACATCACTCATCGTACATCTATACTGGCCAGCGCTTCTTCAAATGACTGAAATGTAAAGAGTGAGTGTGGCCTAAGTAAGTTGTGGAAAATGTTAATAATTGAAAGCGGCGAGGGCAAAGGTAAAAGAAAACTAACTTTCCTTCATCTCTGGCATGTATGCAGAACTGTCACATAAACACACCTTAACATTCATCTTATCTAAAGAGTACTGATGTTCAACTAAGTATGCCTTATTTTTGAATGTAAATATTGAGAATCATGTTATAAAATAGATAAAATCTAAAATTATCACGTCTGTAACATTTATGATGTTAAAAAATATCATTCAATCAATTTAACAGATCAAAGACTATAATACATTAATCATGGTGTGTGCAAATTGAGTTGGCTTTCCTCTTTGGGTCATTTCAATTTCCTTATATAAAAGAGATGAACAGCTCCCTGGGAAGCCCTCGTTGTCTTTCCAATGGGTGTAGAGGTTGCATTGTTTTTTAAAATCTCTTTTATGACAATATTCTTGCTTTGTGCAATTTAAAGTTTTATAGTCCATGAGGACCATTTATTCAATTTAGTATATACGAGTATATATATATTATATCACTTATTTCGTAGGCGTGTGGTCTTGGCATTTAAATAAATAAAAAATTAAAAAATAATAAATAAAATAAATAAAAGAATTTTTACTCTAACGCGATGTAGCTATAAATATATGTAAACTGTTGAAATAATATTGATTTCAGGAGTCTCGTTAAAAATGTAAGTTTTATAATTGACAGACCCTCAAAGTTGGAATACCAATATACTCGTACTACATGCCCTGAGAGAAGTCTGCTTTAGGTAGATAGGCAATGCTTGCTGTAGACAAACTGAATGTAGATAGATGGTTTAGCTTGGTGATCCGCAGGATTGCAGTGGACAAACAGGCGAACTAGTGCTTGTAAACAAACACGTATTTCCGAGAAATAATAGCTACCTCGTGTGTGAACTACTATGTAATCAGATTGCCAAGTTAAGTTATCTATACAACCTCTTCATCAAAGAATGTTTGTAACATTTCAGATTTATTTCTGTCGTTTATATGATGATATCAATATATTCTTCATTATTAAGAGAAGATAGTTTAACTAGATCTTACAAAACTGAGATACATAGAAAGAGAAAGTGGTTCTTCCACAAAGACTAGGACTGATGCAATGTTTTTAAAGGTAAATAAGTTGGAAATTAATGTTTAGGGATGTTAGAAAGTTGGTACCTGTGATGAAGAAAGGCTTAGTGGAGGCAGTTTGTGTAATGAATGGATTGCTTTGGTATAGCGATAGGGCTCATGTAAATGGCTTCTGGAATTGGTAAATAACTGATTTACTTCAGCCGCAATGGTGAACAAATTAATAAGGAAAGCTAATTTTAATTGGGGACCATTTTAATGGTAATATGGAGGGTGAGAGGAAGGGACGGCAATTAGCTGGAGGAAACAGAAGCAGGTCTGGGTAATGACGGCCTGTCGACGAGCTGTATGATTTACAGGCATTGCTACTGCGCCTTTCGTCTAAACACCTTGAGCTCCTTTGAACTCGAGCACCGATTGCAACATCAACTTAATACAGCCTCAGAGAATCCTGCAAGGCGCGATAGACCCAACTGGCGTATCTCTATCGCCCATATTACTACTTACTAAACAAGCAAGAAACATTATTCCATTATATTCAATTAATATATATGTATCAAAAACAACATACTAAATAAAGATATAATCAATATTTAACTAGTAATATCAGAGCAAAATTATTGAATTCATATTGGGCACTTGGATATCAGAAAAACATTCAATTCGTCATAACATTACACAAATATCAGAGAAGTGATACATTGTTTTTGATATTTGATATAAAACAACTTGGAGTGGCCTATAAACAACTTTACTATAAGTGAACTATATATAATATCTAACTCGTGACAGCCAACAGATTTATCGTTTTATTTTATTGTGGTTTTATAAATATATTAATCAATAATGTAACATTGTTTACTTATAAATATAATCATTTTATTAGCTATAAGAAACATGAAATCATTGATCAATCTGACGTGTTATAGAATTATTAAACTGAGTTCTGAAATCATTGCACTCGTAAGCTCTGCGGTTATACATGTGACATTGTACATCTCACTGTACCTACATTTAATTTCACTTTTTCTTATATGTACATGGAAAATACCAAATTTTTTTTTTTTTTTTTTTGATATTTCATATCCCATAATCATTTCATTTTATAAAATAAATAGAGAATTAATCATTTTAGTATGATTAATTTCATGTATATCTTAGATTCGTATAAATATTTAAGTAGTTGATGCGAATTAGTCTTATTAGTCAATCTGAAGGTAGGGCTGCTAGTAATTGATCCAGTTATCCCTATTCACACTTGTTTAGTATATCGCACAACCAATGCATATGAAAAAATCATTATTTGTAACATAACAGTAATAGAACTATTGTAAACCTAAATAATGATTTCGTGAAGAGACTCCAAATAATCTGTTACAGTAGAATATTACTCTAATTCCCTTAGACAGTTTATCTGTTACATGGCCTTACTAATTCAACCTTTGATCTGAAGAACCTTCAACAGCTTGTCCTAACTTAGTTCTAGGTAATCTACTTCTATTTATTAGATGGATTCAATTTCAAAACTGCATAAGAACTGTTTTAGGTGGAGTTATACTCACACATTTCACACTCATCCATCTTTTAACAATTCGGGGAGCATCCTGCATCACCCAGAAGACAGTACCAGCAAGCATTACTCTTCTTCTAATAATAGATCTTCTGCATATCTCTGCGTATCATAACCATCATTGTATAGAGTATTTAGTAGGTCATTCACAACCAGTCACTACAATAAGAGTGACTAAGAACATTCTTTAGCGTTCATAACTGTGCTAGATCCAATATTTAGACTAAGTATATTTTAACAATTTTACTGTAATCAATTCTATAGTTTGTAGCTTCTTTGATCTACATATTATTGCTGATTCATCAATTTAAAGGCGTACTATCATGAGGCTCTCTACATTTATGAATTGAGTGAAAGTAACTTCTACAAAAGTCTTCAAAATTTTTTGATTTTAAAAAATGTCAAAAAATGTAAGAAACCTATCAGGTTCATTGAATCACAGTAGAAGTAGCTTAAGAATAGCATCCGTTTTTTTAAAAAAGAACAAATGAATACATTTTCCACTCATTGGTTGTCTAATTGCATCCACTTTGACGAAAAAAATTTCGAACTTGTCTACTACCTTATAATTTACAGTTGTTATTATACTGCTTTCAAACAGTAGTCTAATTGTATTAATTTTTAACCGACAGTATACATACGAAAGGATCTTTTTTCAAATCAGGTCATCATTTACCATCACGTTGATACCCCCAATAAAATGTTTTGTGAGGACAAAAGCATCTGGCAGCATAAAGCCAATCTCTTAATATATTATGATTTTTTTGTCTTCCACTGGGGGATTTCCATCTCGTGCTGGTCTGAATAGACTGCAAATTGATTCTTTCTCGGTACAAAAATCTGAGGCAGGTGTGTTTTATATCTTCCCCATGCTGGAGGTGGATCACATGGTCATTCCTGCAGATACGCTTGTCCATTCAATTTATTAAGGCTAATTTTAGTTTCCAGATCGTTGACGAATTTGGAGAACATGCTAACTAACCTCGAAGGCAGTACCGTCATGCATTCCTCTTCATATAACATTGTAGTCATCTGCATATCATAACCTTGAAGATTAGAGTTTTCAGTAGGTCATCCACAACTAATCATAACAATAGGCTCGACATCAGACCTCCCTGAGAACAGTTTTAGTGGGCACAGTTTCATCTGTGTTGGATCGCATACTAACATTAATTATTCCATTACATTACTGTAATCCATTCTATAGGTGTTGAATTAAAACCTCTCTATACTAGTTACGCTTCACTGAATTTTAAAGTTCATCATCAAAAGTTTTTTTCAAAACCTAAACAGCAACTCAGAGTGAATACTTAAAAACTTAGGAATTTTTTACTTTTTAACAAAGTTTTTTTGAAATGACTCCGTTGATTTTTTCTTGCAATATGTTAGTTGTCGCTAATGAAGTTGCTTATTTACCAAAAAAATTCATATTACTAGTATAAAACCTAATAATTTTTTATGTTTAGCGTAAATTCGAAACATGACCTATTTCTAGTAAAATATTAACTTTATCTATAAATAATGTAACCCCAAACGTGGTTACAAACTTTTTGATACCCACTCACCCAACTACAGACACAGACATGCAAAAAACAATCAAGAATTTAGATTGGACTTCAAAAAAAGTAAAATCTTTCTACCTCTTAACGATGTGGTCGAAATATAGTAGTGCGTTTTTGTGATTTCTTGTATGTGTTCTCTTTCTGTGAATTTAGTTTACATATATAAAGTCGAACAAAGTTTCTTTACTTGTACTTTTCTCCACTTTTCTATGCCAGGTTTATTGATGACATGGGAAACATTTCCACGACATAACATTTCCTCATTTGGTACCACGAGGAACCCCTCTTAAAATCTTTCATTAACTCCTTCAAAACTTTCTGCACCTCTGTTTCTTTTGTCCATAACTCCTATTTCACTAGATTAGCCTTTTTATACGTTGACATTACTCTCAGTCATAGAATTTTTACCACTTCACTTCACGTTAAACCTTCCAAGCCCAATTTTACCTCCATTATAAGACCTGTCACTCTCCACATATACGGAAATCTATTCTCTAGTCATCTCCACCGTCTTTGTAATAACCTTCAAGACTACAAATTGAATATTGACGGACTTCCACATAAATTAACCGAGCGTGGTTGTCCCACTAATTTCATCCGTAGTTCAATCGTCCCTGCTAATGTCAATATTTCCACCTACAATAGAAGAGATCCCAAATTAGACAAATCCTTGAAGGGACTTTATCCTATCCTATCTTTCTAGTCTTTCACCTCCTCTATTTTCAAACGGTTTCCTCGTATCACTTATAGGAGTTTCCTTTCACTCCTCTATCACTTATATCACTCTTGGCAGTTTATTCTCTCACAGAGTCAGGAGGCCTTCTCTGAATCTTGAGTCATGCAGCGGTTTGCAACGTTGTGGCTGTCTTACTTGCCCTATTGTCAATTCTGGCTCCTTTTTCTCTTCACCGTTTTATAAATCTCTTTGTATCTCATTTATAATCCATCGACCTGTACTTCTACCCAGTATGTTAAGCTCTTAACATGCACCCAATGTGCAGCCTTCTATGTTGGTTTAGCATCTGTGGTTAGAAGATACATTTCTTTTGAAATTATACTAAAATGTTTGACCACGATATATGGGTCTCATCAGAGTCGAGCATTGAATAAAAAACCAACATGTCACGAACACGATAATAATCAACATGTCATGAACACGGTAAATGCTTAGATGATAGGAGCTGAACACATTTAATACATTTTGTCTTCTCCTTGTTTGATTATCTTAAACAAATCATACACATACAGCTTAATAATTTTTGCATAGTCAACACTTGTTTGACTATATGTGTGACGATTGATAATGATATACAGTGTTAATATTTTAGTTTCTGTATATTTACAAATACTCAGTTTAGTCAAAAAGTATTACTAAGTAATTACAAGAACTTTCACTAACAATAAAAACGAATGAACGTAAATTCATCAAAATAAAAAAAACTAGCCTGCCCTTCGATCAGCAATAATCAGTGACTCAACTGAATTCTATATTTGCCATGTATGCCAATCTTTATTTTATACAAAAGGTAGTCTAAATATTTAGTCATACAACTTTGAACGCATTTTAGATATCTGGCTTCAAATACAACATTAAGCATCCAGAGACATCTACTATGAGATGACAATGTCTGGTTCAGTTATATCTCACTGTATATTTACGAATTCAAAACTGAAAAGTATTGATTGTAATTAAAAAGTGATTGGAAATCCAGAGAAATCACTAAATTGATTCATCATTTATGGCTATTTTAGATAAAATAAATATTTAACTTTGAATTCATTCTTACAAACAATTTTACACATATATTTCCCTTTGTATTTGTAAATTTAATCTTTATTTTATACAAATGCAATAAGTCTATAAAAATTACAACTATAATTACTTGCGCAGACTATGTTTAAAGTTGTGAAAGCGTAGTTGAGTGTTTATCTGAGATAGGACTTTTTCGAGATTTAGGTGAAGAGTGGGTCGAGCCTGAGTGGTTGGAGAGCATATAAAGAAGGTTTGCTTTAAGTTTTGTAGTCATTGTGATTAGGAGGAGAACACGGGGAGTACAAGTGGAATGATAATGTGGCGGACGTAGTTTGCCTGAGCAGTGGACGTGTTGACACAGTGTCCGTCGTCTGGCACCGGCTCCGACTAAGTCAATATTTAAACTCGCCGTAGCCAGCAGACGTGTTAATGCCAGGAGCAGCTCCACCTCCTGGATTATCCCTCCTCCACAGCTGTCCACATCACTTATTAATCTACCAGGCCCAATGTCTTCTCAATCAAAAATACAACTTCTAACTTATAGTTCATTACAAAATATATTACTTTTTACTAAACTTTAATGTACAGCGGACTGGCCAGGTGTCAGATAATAATTCCGTTCTAATCAATTTGATTTAAAGTTTTATATTTTGCAAATCAAATACGAAGTTTGCATATTGTCGATCTCACTGCACTAGTTACTTCCCCTTCTTTTCCCTATTCTACAAATCGCGCTGACTCCCTTTGAGGCTAGAGATCATCCCGCAGTCAGCATTATTCAACTCAACTTCACAAGAAAGTCACCATATCTTTTGAACAAAAATCAAGTTGGCTAGAATGATTTCCATATTACTCAAACCAAGCATTAGACTACTCTTAGTTAAGTTTATTATTTAACTTGAAAAAATATCAATGATAATATTTAACAATCAGTAGCATTTAATTTTTTAAAGCATCCTAACCTTTGAGTAATATCTGGTTATAATTATAAGCTTTACGTTCAGTTAACTAATATTAGCTATTACTTAACTTTTAAAAAGCTATAACATATCCTTGAATAAAATCTTCAAGGATATAATCATAAAAAAGTGATTAACATTGTATAGGTATTATTTCCTTCAAGACTGCACTACACGTATGAATACTTCACAGACTACAGGTTGCCTATACATTCCATTAAATGGCTAGTTTCAACTTGGTAATCATACAAGGTATAAGTTACAAAATATCAATACAAATATTAATTTACAAAAATGTGCTCTTTGAACTGATGCTACATTTTAATTAAAAGTTAATAAATGAAATATAAATACGTATTCTGAGGTGAAAATTGAATTGCTCAATTCATAGTTTCACTTTATTGATGTATTCAAATAACTAAAAATAATTGCTCACAAAGTTAATTAATTCTTTTGCTATAAAATAATATGCACTTATTATTTTAGTACATTCAAAGTGTAATAATCATGTGAATATTTCATACAGAGATTTTGATGAATTATACGAGATATAATTTTTACTAAATTACTAGACTGCTTAGACTAAACTAAACAAATTCTCAAACGCAAATGACTTTTCATTATAAAGGGGAAAATATAGCAGCCACATTAAAAGAAATTAATTACTTATGTTGATTGTTCACTATTTCTGATAAAGGGTTTATGAATGGTAAGGTTAAATAAACTTAACTGGTACTGATTATGGATCACTTCAATTTTTTGTCCATAACTTGGGGACGGTTATTCGCATTAAACTTATGGATTAAGTAACAAATAAGTAGGATCAAAGAATTAAAGCCAAAAGAAGGCTGTATTATATTTTGGACGCTGTATAGGAGCTGTTGTTCAATAAAATAAATAGTTTTTTACGAATTCTTTGAAAATTATATTTATTAAGTTAATTAGTATATCAGCAGATTGATTGTTGACTAACAGAATGTTTTATATTAATGTAAATATCAATAACATTGTTCAAACTCAATGAATGATTCAATTTTAAAACAACTATATCTCGTATTACTTGTTTCAGAAACTTTCACAAATAATACAAGTTGAAAATTTCAATAGTTAAGTAGTATCTATTAGCTTTAAATAAATTACACATGTTTCGTTTTATTAATTGCCAATAATATTCCAATGATTGTAAGTCTAATTGTGAAGATATCTGACATAATTCATATTTAATATATGCAATGTAGAAAATACTGCATTATTTATGAAGAATAAATATGTACATAATTTACGCAGTTTAATTGGAGCTTTCAAATTACCATATGTATACACTTTATTATGTACTTCAACAGATTAAATTATAATAGTATTCTATGATGTACTGGTACTAAATATGTCTGGTAAGTCATTATATGTCTCAATATTTCGTAATACATTCCTTATTTATAGTAAATGCTTATTTAAAATATGTTAATAAAGATGTAATTCTTGTGAAAATATTTTTTAATAAATATATACTTTTAAGTAATGTGCATAACTGTAGTTCATGAGTAATCCACAATTAATCCTTTTAATCTATTTACTATATATCATTGCATCTAAAAGATTATATTTTATTTAAAAAAAAAATGCAAACCAAAAGGCAGCTAATCTAAATTCGATGTCGACATATTCATTGAAAGTAATCACAAAGTAATTATCTAATTATTTTTATAGTTCATGAATAATACTATTTAAGTTATCATAAATGAAGAAATAAGTTGGAAATGAAATTGTACTTACAGTTTGAAGTAATTATTTAAAGAGAAAAATATTACACAGAATAAACTTTGAGGTGATTAAAACCCAATGCCATCTAAATTATTTACAGGTACTGCCAAAGTCAATGTTGTTTCATACGAAATTTAATTTATCTTTTAATAAAAATCTGGATACTAGTCACTTAACTTCATTACAAGTAAATGTGTATCAAAATCAATTCAACTAATTCATTTAGTCTAATTAAGTGAAAGAATTGTGCCATAAAAATCAACATAAACAAATTAAAAGAAAAAAATTTCACAAATGTTTTATATTGGATGAGAAAGCGTTACAGAAAAATAGCTTAAAGTTTTATCAGTAGTTACTAAATTGTAATATAACAATTACTACTTTTTTATTATAATTCGAAAACAATTGAGGTGGTTACAATTAAATATTGTCATTGTAAATAAATGTGATAATAGTATGTTTACTATTATTAATAGTGAAGCCTGGATATTATTTTTATTAAAATAAATATAATGAATCAGGCATATGTCTTAGATAATTTTGTTGGAATCATCTTTCAACGTAATAGAGCTGCTATCTCAAAAATAAACTTGTCATTTAATAATGGGATTAATACTTTTGTTGTGAAAGACTCAAG
Source organism: Hermatobates lingyangjiaoensis (assembly GCA_026182355.1). Classification (NCBI taxonomy): domain Eukaryota; kingdom Metazoa; phylum Arthropoda; class Insecta; order Hemiptera; family Hermatobatidae; genus Hermatobates; species Hermatobates lingyangjiaoensis. The sequence goes on along the minus strand of JAPFBL010000105.1, from coordinate 2,195,764 downwards.
CGATACAATTCTTTTTAAATCCATTCGAACAACAAAGTGCACCTGCCACTCATTAGACAATGTTTTTTCTTACTGAAACGTAATTTCCTTTTCAGTTTCAATTTATAATGGAATCAAAATAACTGTGTTTTAGTCTGAAATATGAACACTTACTAAGCGGCGTAAGAAATTAATTACACATGAAAAATACCTTCGCCATCAAAGCGAATTGTTTTTGTCGATTCAAAATGGTATTAAAAATAGCTGCAAGTCTTGGTAATGATTACTTAGGGGGTCATAATCATCAGCGTTACGATCATCTAACGAACTGACCCATTCAATGCACCATTACTTCTAAACGACCACATGCCCACTCTCACGACCTCAAATTATAAAGAGCGTCACGAATCTGATATCTTCTATTAACCTAATTAGTATCCCTCTTCTCTATAACATTCTAAAACAAAAAGAAAAAAAAAGGATTCTACCTTCCCTCAACAACTTGACACCAGAGGCAGTAAACAGTCCTTGAGTAAAGATTTTTAAAGTTCTAACGGGCCATTCGTTGTTGCTCTTTATTACACTCATTGGTACGACGGTGGGGGCATCACTCCACTCCATTATAAAGCGGAAAGTGAGAAAGGCGAAATGTTCTCTTCTTACTTGAGGGGAGGGGAAGATAACAAACGTATTTGAGAAGCACTGCCGTTGGCTAAAGACGACTGCCTAAAGATAATCCCTGTGTTAATTACAAAGACGGAAAGCAAAATAAGAGTACCACCAGATGGATTTCTAATTTCAATTATTTACCAAAATAGCTCGTAAAACGTTCGTTAGTTTCCAATATACACGGGCAACTAATTTCTGATTTATGGAAGTTATTATGGTTAGTTATTATGGAATCATCTGCATATATAAAATACAAAGTTTGTTTTTCTCTATAGAAATAAAACTGGAGACATTTAGATACAAAAAAACATATGGACCTTATATAACTTTTTTTGGGGGAACTAACTATAGCATTTTGATTTTGATCAAGGTCTTTTTTTGATTTTGGTTTTTGAAGGCCTAAGGGATCCATATTAACAGACCCCTTAAAACAGCAATCAGTATAATGAAACGGTTTCATTAATTCGACATAGTTATACCTTCGACTCTCTTATACCTTCGTTTTAATTTTGAAAAAGAAATATGTGCAAATTTATAATGATTTTTAAATCTTTTTTTTTGGGCAATCTATAATTTACATTCTATATTAATTTCCTTTATCTCAAAAAAAAAAAAACTTAACTGAACAGGAACTATAGAAAATGTAAATTATTTTCGTTCTATGTAATTTATTATTAGAATAGGAATTAAACTGTTTCCCGGGTAGATCAGCTAGTTCTACATAAGGATTCCTAAGTTTAGTCTTGGCCAAGTTAAATAAAGCAGTAGTTTCTTTAAGCTGTACTTTGACATTTGTCGAGGGACAATGAGCTCGAGATACTCCATATCAACATGAAACTCCAGGATAATAAATAAGTCAATATTGACACTAAAGCCAATCAAAATGCCACTATACACCAAACCTGACCCCTAGTGGCTCAAAAGAAGACGTACAAGATAATTTTGAAGACAAGGTAAATGGATTAGAATTGCTTGTGAGGTTGCGAATGGATTACCCATTTTCTTGGGGGACTTACAGCACACCTGGTCCCCAGTTGCTAAGGTTCTCTTACAACCAATACTACATTGCTCTCCCCACCCCAGAGGGGGTCTCGACCAATCGATTGCACTCACACTTGTAACAGTCTTTTAGATAAAAGTACCAATTAAAGGGAGTCAAATCTACTTCATGAAAGTGTTAATATGCCCAATACACTATGTAAATATTGCTTACCGTAAAATATGGCTATACATGTTGGTCTTTTTCATCACGACTTCATGAAAATTCTGAATTGGTAAATTCTTTTTTGAATTTGGGAGTCGTTGAAAGACATTATAGACACATAGGTAACCTAAAAAAAACTGCATAGTTTATTAACAGTCTTCGCCAATGGCATAGGATAAGTTGTGATGTTTCAAGTAAAATAATTGAAATGTTCATTTAAAATCAGCAAAGCATTAATAAGGCTTGTGAGCAAGGTAAGGAAGGACGATATATTGGATGATATAACTTACAGCTATCAATATTATAATCGGAGACATACCAACTAAGAGCTTAGAGGTAAAATATATTAAGTATGTTTTTCCTTCAACTCCAGTAACCTGGCTTTCATGCGGCTTAATCCCATAATCTATTTTAGAATAAAAAACTTTTTTGATATTTGGCATTCATTATGATAATGCTGCTGACTTTTTGGCTTGACATACATGTGAGGTCAGACTTTATTAGAGTAGGGCTTTATAATAAGTACCTGATGTTATCCTGGTTCAAGACAATACAGGTTTTACAGTCTCTCTGAATAAAGACACCAAAAACTGAACCATCTGTCCTAACGGCTATATATGACCATTTATAGCAAGCTAAACCAAAAATTTATCTGTCATTATGAAAACTATGAGTGGAAATCATTTATTTTTCAAAGATAATGTGAGGTTTACCTATGTTTGTATTATACGTTACATTAATATAAAGGTACTGCAACACTACAGATCTTAGTTGACAGAGGTATTAAAGAAGAGGTTCTTGACATAAACACAAATTAAAAGCTTCCACTACACTCCTCAGTTTTCTGAAAACTACTTCTGAACTATGAAATGAACACCAAAGTCCTTTCAGAAAAGTAACCAAACGAATAATAAAATACATACATTTATAAATGGTTGACTTTATTACTTCTTTCAATCTCTAAGAGAAAGTGGATTAAAGTCTCCAACTCTCTTTTGAAGTTCACAGATAGCAATAGATGAGAACGATGTTTTCTAGTTTTCAAAAACACAAAATCAGCATAACAGGACTATATCAAAATATTTGCAAAGAACCAGTCATATTGAATAGCTGACCTACATCCAACCACTGTGAGTAATTCAGAAAGTGGACTAACATTTTATGACCAAAAGTAACCGGCCATCGTCAAAGTCATATGATGAAGTCCAACGGTGACAGTCACATCAGTTTAAAGATATTAGTCCGTTTCTGAATTTTTCCACTAAGATTTAGATATTGATTTTTATTTCACATTTTTATTATGAAATATATATATAATATAGATTTACAGATAGTAAATACATAAAAGAAATCACAGAAATTTACGACTATATTTTATTTGTTTAATCATGTACATATATTATTATTAAAAATGTAACTATAAATTACAGAAACTTGCTTCTTGATAAGTTTCTCTGTCTTCCTGAATAACGTCTTCGTATTGCATTTAAACTAGATAATATATTTCCTACAATCAATATCCTTCAACTCTTTCCCAGAGCCAGACAATAAAAGTGTGAGAGCCACTTTTACTATAAAAGCCCCACAATCAGCAGCCCATTTATGAAAAACAATAATCAAAGAAAGAGCACTCCACTCAAGGAAACTAATCTAGTGTAAGAATATACATGTACCCACAGAGACTGTGAAAACTGAAAACATTTGTATATTGGAATAATCACTACTACCCTGTCAAGGAGACTCACAATGCATCTGATGTCTGGAGCTCTCAAAAAAACACGTAGAACAAATTCAAAAAACCAAATTAACAGGGACATTGAAGCAGGTACCAAAATAATGAAAAAGGAAAGAGATCATCACAGACTTAAAATTATTGAAGCTGTAGGCATACAAAAAATGAAACCCCGTATTAATATACAGTTAGAAGATAGCCATAAAATGCTGAAGTTGTTTGGATCTACACAAGGCCAAGTAGACCCGGCCCAGGTATAACTCTGACCCTTTAGGTCACTCACCTCTAGCTTTGAAACAACAACCTTAATCCTTCTAATTTACCTATATAAAAGGAAAAACATTTGGAATCATTTTCGTCCTGAAGATGGCTCTAGGAAGAGTTAAAACATGTTGACAGTAGGAACTATGTTATCCTGTTTAGATGCAATAACGAAAACGATACTGAAGAAACTTCAAGCAAGTTTCTGCAAATTATGGTTACATTTTTAATAATATGTGCTAGAAGGAAGGACTGCTACAATAGTTTAAAAATATATGCATGCCGTCTATGTATAGTTGCTGGCCGTCACTTCGCTACGGCTAACAACTGCAGTCACCACAGTCAACGGATAGTCTTTCCTCTATTTATTCCCCTGATTACCATATTAGATTTGAGTTTTGAGATTATATGTGTTTTATTATACTGATATTAGTGATCATCTAGTTTGTTTCTAAATAAATGAAAAGATATATAAAGAATTAAGAGTATATGATAAATAAATAATTTGTATATATATTTACTCATATATATTCACTAATAAGGAAACTTAGACATAACTGATTAAAAGGAACAAAATTATTATACATAATCTTTAAATAATGTTGTTAGAATTTATACAATTAATAAATATAAAGTTATTTTAAGCAGTGTTTAAATTAAATCAGTGTTAAATAAATCGTAGGCAAAAAGGAATTAATGGACTTGTAATTTATTAGGAGGGAGTGACGCTAAAGATAAGATGGGATACTTGATGTTTGGAGTTGTTTGCAGTGGAGAATGTGGGGAGGTTTTATGGGGAGTTGGCGTGCCTGCCAGCAGCTCTCGGCTAATACCAATGTAATGGCAATATTGACATTTACTGCGCTCACCACTGCTTTGAATCCATTAATACTCTTAGCATAGACGTTGACCTTTCGAGTCGCTTGTCACATACCTGATGCACTGCGCCACTCTAGCCCACTCTTTCTCTCCCCTTCCTCCAATCTTACGCTTTCTCCTTTACCTTCCGTATTTTTAGCTACCTTTCTTTTAGTTATAAATCCTGTTCAACAGCCCATGACATTCATCAGGTTTAGATTAGTCAAAAAAAACTTTCATATTTACATTAGTTGAATCATATTTAAAAAACTATAGTTTTCAAAGAGATACAAACAAAATGATTAAATAATTAATGATAAAAAATATTTATAATGATGATATGATATCTATATACGAGTACACTAATACTAACATACATTATTTCCTTCATTTTACTAATAAACGTAAATAATGCATCAATAACAAATCTGGGATCTATTGGACTCTGCTCTTCAAAAAGTATATTACTATATAACTGTCAATCATGAAATGAAACAAGGTTACCAGTATGCAACAATAATGAAGTTCAAAACAATATATTATTAATGAAATCACGAAGTGAAATGAGACATTTATAACGAGGCTACAATGGGAATCAGTGCCAAATAGTTAACCGCATCTTCATTTATGTCGTCAGTTACCTACCATTTCTCATTTTTAGAGATCATAAAAACATAATATGTTTTTAAAACCAAAACTCTCCAAAACTAATATTAAACTCGTTCACAATCAATTTAGTTGTTCTTTTATTTTATTCCGATTGAGTAGAAGTGTTATCAAACTCAGTTAAAAACTGCTATTAGTTTCGTAGTACTCCTTAATTTAAAAAACTTATTAAATTAGGATATAGAAATGTTAGGATTAGGTAATATTTGACAAAAAAGTGACTTTCCTATGATAAGCTCAAAAATAATACAGTACATCTACGCGATAGTAGCTTTAATTTGCGGTATAAACTGTAGACTGTTCACTAACAGCCCTAGACACAGTTAAACGCACCCACATGCATTCAGTATCACATCAGTTCAATATCACTATTATAATAAAGTTTATATGCATATAGCGATCATTTCATTACATCAGCAAAATTTATATTTCCACCAGAAATCAATTATTGATTCCCTGAAATTTTGCAACATGACACTATCCCGAGTGGACAGTATTGCGTGTTCAGAAAACTTGCGACCCGTAAAGAGGCTGCGAGCAAAGTCTTTAACTACGGAAGGGGGTTCCCGATACTGGTTATTATGAAACTAAACCCATCGACTTAATCGACTAAACCCATTAACCACATAAAAATCAACTAAATCGCAGTTACATATCGTCAATAGATTTAGATGCATTTTTAAATATTTCTTTTTTTTAGTGTTATTTGGATAAAAAAGCCACGTTAGGCTTGTGAAGGTTTAGGTCGTGTATGTGATTCTTTAATTGCATACTAATTGAATAAGCCATCCACTTTATGGCATCATATATTGATCGACTGAACCCTCAACTTTTATGTGCATTCAAATCCACTTTGCTGTCGAATAGCTGGTACAGAGGATATGGTAATACTTTTAATAAATTCAAAGGAAATTATCCACCAATAAAACATCAAACGTATTGAGTTGCATCCAAACTTAACATCAATTTAAACCTATTATTGCAGAAACGTTTTGAAAATCAATTAATGCAATAACCTTTGGAAAGAACATTTAAAGAGATAACAACATTTAAAGTATAACTCGTGTTAAAAAAATCATGTATTGTGCTGCTTTTTTCATTTATATACATATATACACAAAATTAATCAAACAAAATTATAATTTAACTAATTTTAACAATGGACTTATTATGAAATAATGGTGAAAATGCCACATAAATAAAATATTATATAAAGTAGAACGGACGTATTTTTTTACTGTAGATAGGAGCTCTGCACCAAGTTGAGAACCGATTTTAGGATCGTCTCCAAAATGATTGTTCAATTTGATCAGAACGGACAGTGAGTCAAACTTATTTTACATATTAGGTAATAAAAAGATTTCACATAAACACGTGAAATAACAATCAATGATCAAAGCACAATAAGAAATGGGAAAACAAGACTAAGATCTTTCAACCGTAACAAGCTGTCTTGTTCAGTGTCAAAAACCCAACTCAGTTGGGTTTTGCGTTGAGTTGCGGTCTGACTCTGACGAAGACCGCTGGTTACAGTTGAAAGATCTTAGTCTTGTTTTCCCATTTCTTATTGTAGTTTGATCATTGATTATATTAGGCAGGGACGTGCAGTCAGGGGAGGCAGGTGAGGCACTGCCTCACCTGATAATCTTGGAAAGGAAAAATGCAAAATGAATTGTACATATCTAAATGGTTATATTTATCCAGTGAATTGCGCTGTAAAGATATTTGTCAGCATTTTTAACTTTTTTTTTATTCAAAATCAATGGTTTTTTGCAACTATTGCTTAGATACTGAAAAGAAATGTGCGGTGAGTCTGCCGCCTGCTGTGCGAAGAGTCACTAAGTGAGGCACGCAGATCTGCTGCCTCATGGTGGGGTTCGCCTGTGACTACAGGGGTTCTTCTTTGTGATTCAGCAACAAAATACAGTCAGCGACAGCACTCTAAAAGCTAGCAATTTATTTTTTACCTTCCTTACTTTTGCAAATGGAGTAGTGCATTTCAAAAATTAAAACGTTAAAATGTTTTAAAAGGAAGCTGATATGAGATTTAAACATAAACTACTGCCAATCAAATAGTGATAAAGGTAATCTGTAAGGTTCATATTTTTGTAAATTTAACGGTGATGAAGTCAGTGCCTCACCTGTCATGAACCTCACCGCACGTCACTGATATTAGGTAATATAGTAGTAGAAATAAATGGCAATTTGTACGGATTTTTAAGTTTGGGCACTTGTAGGTCAAGTTTCCCTATTCTGGATATAATGAGTATGCAAGCTTGGGGGTGTCCAAAGTATGTAAATGTGCTAAAGTTAAAATTTGACGCAAATGAAAAGTTAGATCACATATCCCTCTCCAAAGCCTCCCAATTCTGCTAGTGGTATGATTCAGTGTGGGTGTCGTGGCTGTCTTACTTGCCCTATCATCAATCCCGTTCCTTCCTTTACTTCCTTCCTTAGCTAACACACCTACCTTATTTGTCATAAGACCTTTTGTATCTTTGGTACGCGTTTGGATTGCGCCCAGTGTGATGATTTTTATGTGGTTTACTTCCACCAAGCTAAGCTTGTTTCTGAATATCACAGGTCATCTCTGGTAAGCACAGTAATCTTCCCATTGCCACTCATAAAGTTCAAAAGACTCAGTATCAATTACTGTTTATGTGTACGGTTCTTAGGCAGATTAATGAAACTAGTGCAAATGTCACTTAGAAGTACTTATTATTCTCCTGAGAGGTAGATCTGTTCTTGGACTTAACCTCAATCGTTAATTCTTCTTTTTTATTTAGTTTTTCCTTTTAATTATGTTCTCATACTTATTTTTACTTATATTTTGCTTTTTTCAAATTTTTATTAATTTTTAATTTCAATATTTTTTTTATTATTTATTTTTGCAATTGAAATATTATGGATAATATTAAATACATCATGTTTACATTAGCGCTATCGGAATACATTAAGCAGTTTATTAAATTTATTAAAATAAATAGACAGACTTGAAAATGAATGAAAGAACACATAAAAATAATGAAGTACATTTTACACTGAAAGTATTATTGTCAGAAATTCATTTAAAAAAATACATTTACTTGCGAGTTCAGTAAATGCTGACTAATTAATGCCTCCTCATGCGAATATCAATGTTTTGACTTGAATCTCTTGAGTAACACAGTTCAAACATTACTTCAACAGCCAAAACCCTCCATAGTCTTTTGATAGAATTGGCAGAATGATGCAAACACTTTTTCGTCAATCAATTTGCTAAATTAATTACCTCTAAGTCTGATAACAAGTTGACTGATAGTATATTAAAGTGGGCCACTTGAGATTTTTTTTTCTTCGATGAAAACAGAAAAGTTAGTTGTTGTTTTTTCAAGAGCAGTGTAAAGTAAGAGCGAGACAGGTTATTTAGTTAGAGTGTTAAAGGAAGCTGAAGATTAGCATTCAGGAAGGGAGAAGAAGTTGAGTGAGGCGTAATTGAGAGCCAGCCTCGCTGTTGATTTAAGTGGGCCGTACGGCTGAGTTAAAAGTGTTGGCGAGCAAAGTTTGAGAATGGGATCAGGGAGTGATAGTGCTGATTGCCGATGACAGCAACCAATTAAAAGTAAAGTGGAGCCGACTTGTAGCCCAACAATGCCTGTCCGCGCCCATCCAATCCTAACTTTGTCCCCCTAATCACTTTCCTCTTATATATCTCTCTCCCCAAACCAAATTGAAAATCCTTCTACTGCCGCTCTTTTTTCCCTTGCTCTCTATAAAAGGCATTTCTTATCAAAATCGTATCATTTATGCACAAATTAGAATATTAATAGTCTACCGTATATCTTTCACGTCCCTAAAATACAAATTACTAAACAACATATATGAAAATAACGATGTTTTAAATCATTCGAGAAAATAATTGAACACGAAAGATCTGTAGGAGATCCTGATACAGGTGAATGTTCTGAAGCCTTGAGTGTGATATCTTGTGCTTAGGAGGGTCAAGGAAAGGTTGGCGGGCTCGGAGCACCCTGCAGGTATCGAATGCGAGTAGCAGCCATGGTTCTCGTCGTTGATTGAAGTATACAGATCAATTGCTATTTATTAAGGATAATATCAAACACCACCGATGTTTTGCGTTTTATGGTAAACAACAATTGAACAAACCCAAGCACTATCCTTGATTAATGCTATTCAAAATTGAATTTTGCCCGAAATATGCTACGAATAAACCCAAGCCAATCTCCTCAAACATTTTTGAGTCTTAAAGACATCAGTTGTCTCTTATTAAGAATAATAGGAACATTCTATCAGCGGATGAATCATTGCGGGCTCCAATATAAAAAAGTTATTACTAGTTTAACGAAGGATGTATTCATTGTAAGCTTTTAAGATTACTCTCATCAGAGATATTGTTTGTCAACTAAACTTTTTGGAATGTGACTTTCGTCAAACAAATATTTTGTGTGAATGACATTTACAAAACGGGTGTCTTCTGTCAAGACCCGAAAGGTCAAAACAGAGTATCGAAAGTGCCATCTTTGCTGAAATTAGGTGAAAAATGATAACTCTGCTGAACAAACCTGATAATTAATGTTAGTAATATTACATTACATTGTTAATACAATTCTGGAGAAACTAGCAACTCATGCTTCATGAAATAAACTTACAAGCATCATCTACAAGAATGACTCGAGAAACTATATAGCCCCATTCTCCACGAGATTTGTTGTGTTGCGTGATATTTAATGAGAGAGATAAAAAAATTTGGCACTAAGTTTGTGGTTTCTGACAGAGACTAGATATCTTCCTTATGTTCTATTCAATTTTACTTGAAGGGTAGTTTCCCTTTATTTTATTTTTATAATTCAAATTTAAAATTTATTTTATTTTTAAATAAGGATTTTGAAAAAAAAAACGGCTTAAAGATATTAAGAGACGGGAGAATTAAATGTTCTTCTTGCAAATGTTCTCTAAAAACAAGGAGTTATTACAAATAAAAATTTTGATCTACCTAGCCTTGTGTATAGTAACGTTACTTATTTAATGTGTCAGTAGGTCATCTACAAATAATCTCCACAATCGTGGCGACGGAACGCCTCCTTGAAGAAAGCCTTTAGTAATCATAGTTGCAGGTGTGTTAGATCTAACGATTACATTAATTATTCTTGCATTAGTTCTTATTTAATGAATTTAAGAGCATATTATCAATATTTCAAGTTCACCAAATCAACGAAAAAGTAGCTTCAAAGTAGCTAAAAATCCTTTTGTAATAAAGAACAGAAGTGTAGCTTTCCTAAGCATTACCCAAAGGGAATGGTGTTCTAAACTGCACAAGAACTACTTATCTGACATTACATTTTGGTCAAGGATGCAACCTATATTTTGATTACAACACTTTGTTAATCAACTATCCATAATAAACCGGAAAGCATAATAAAATATATGTTTACTTGGTGTTGATTTATTCATTTAAGAAATTTCCTTCGTAAATAAATAACATTTTTATTATTTATTATTTATTATTTATGATATTTTATGTAGTATTAACACATTAAAGCGTTCACTTTTTTTATTAAACCTTTAAAGGATAAATTTATTTCACTCGAATCTCTTCAACAATTTTAAGTCAATGTAAACAAATTCGAAAAGTCAGCAGGTGATCAATTAGTCCAAGATGAATTTTCAGTTTTTCTAGCCCTTTGTCATAATGGAAAATTAACGAAATTTTTTCTTATTAATAATTTTTTGTATTTTTTTTTTTTGAAATTGCCTTGTTTTATATCTAGCCATAATAATATTTTATTTTATGATTTCATAAAAATGTTTTTGTGAAATCATGAAATGCGTCATAACACCCATTTCCGTTCATGCAACTTCAACAAGATGTATTAAACTCATCTTCACATAAGGTGCTATTTTTAAGTATAATTTCATTTTCATATTGTATCATTTTCATATGACCATTTTCATATATGGTCAAAATGGTATTTTTTAAAAAAAAAATATATCAGTTCTTTTAAAAATCTGAGGATTTGTTCACTTATTGATTTTGTCAATTACAATATAATGACAAAATTTCAAGGCTCTAAAATGAGCATTTGGAAGAAAAAATCTTGTTTAAAAACACATTTTGGCCAAAAAAGTGACTTTTCCGTCTTGCAATATTGCCCTGAACCAAAGGGCACATCTACACTATAAGTCTCATGTAAAATTTGAATTAGATCCATCAAACGGTGTAGACTGCAGAGTGCTCATGAACTTGGTTAAACACCAAAAAGCGTTTTTTGACTGCCAGGAACAGTGTTAGAGCCAAAGCAAAGCTATTGTAATAAAATAACCCTGTGCTTTTAGCGGGACACAGTAGTGTATACAAAAAAAAATGAAATGCCAAGAAGGCACACCCAGGTTGAAGACCAAGATTTTTCCTTTCTTATAAAAGTCTGGCAGAAGGATGTGGTTCCAGGAAAGTTTTCTTCCTGCCTCCTTTAAATAAATCACAATAAAATCATAATTTTTTCACAATTTCCTAAACGCAAATTTCAATTGAGTGATCAGGTCTTCAGAAAATGAACGAAGAATACCGAGAACAAGATTGGTTGGATATGTACATCGATATTTCATATCATTGCCTGTTAAGTTTTATAAAAAAAATTTACACCAGATTGTGTTTGAGCGAATTAAATCACCATTCATTTTTATTTTATACAATAACTGTTGACATGAAAAAATGTTGAGACTATAGGCAGAAAGCATTTTTGCAAGAACATCATTAGTAGGAATACACCTAAACGATATAGCAGAAATATTTTACCATTTAAGGAGACTGAACAACAATAGTTTACTTTATGTAACGATAACAACATAAGTGAACAACATATTTCTTCAAATAACCAATTTTAAAATTGTTTGAGTACTGTATTTGGTTTTTTTTATTGATTAAGTCTTTTAGTCGTAAAACTTGCCATCATAAAAATTTCAAAAATAAATATTTTATTTTTGTAGTTAAGATAGTTGGGAACAAGCTTAAGAAGGTTGCTGAATAATTTGCGCAACCAGAAATTGTTTTCTAACTTCAAAAGGTTAAATTTTTGGAATAACTCCTACCTAGAGCGAAATGTATTCCTTTTACATCGAGTACCAAAATATCAGTAGAGCTCAACAAATCTCAACAAGTATTTGAGGAGCTGAAAAGGCGACTAATTTTATCGTTTTTTTCTTAAATATGGAACTTCTAATTAAATAATATATTATAGCTTAACAATTGTGTTTCATGTAAATAATATTTTAGCAAGGTTATGTTAAAGTAATTGTTAAAGAACAACAGTTCAGTAAATATTTATTAGGAGCTTCGGTACTACTTTAATTTTTTTATTGTAGTATAAAAAGCAAAGAATAAAGTAATATATAATTCATTTTTTATCCTTTGAATAAAAAAAATGTAGCCTGTTTAGTAGAGATGAGTTTTGAGATAGCTTTAAAAAAACTGAATAATTAATGAGAAGTGAATTCGAACTTGGAAAAAAATGTGAAAAGAATGTGGTATTAAAGGATTAGGAATTTGTTAAGATTTGCATAGCACATTGCTTAGAAGAGGTGTTGGTAATGCAAATGTGTTGTGGAGACGAGGGAGGCTGGTATTACTTGATCAGCCCATCACGCGTCGAGAGAGCTAATACTTGTCAAGGCAAGATCTCAGTGCATTCTTTTATGCATGAGCCCCTTTCAATTTTACACATAACTCTCCTCTTGCTTAGATAAATATTAATTTTATCTAATGGCGCTTGATTTTTTTATATGTTTTTCATCCAAGCTAATTTAGTAATTACTAAGCTAATTAGCTGTCTGGCTAACTTGCTGACCTTTGTAGACTACAATAGACGAGACTGCACGATTTGCTTGTCTATTCATCTCACAATTATAAAGGAAATATGTTCAGGTAACAAATAGAATAAGTTTAATTTAAGAAATTCTTATCATTCTATAAAATAACTGAAAACTACATTAAATATGTAAAAGGCTAACGGCTTATTTGCTTACATGCTATAGTTTTTGTTTTCCTTTCTGATGGAAAACAAATTTATTTGTCTTGGCAAATCAAAACAGGAATTTTGAAGTTTCCTATATTAAATGATGGAAATGAGTGATTTTAATTCTACATGCAATTATAATTTATCATCCTTAAAAGCAAACACAAATGGTGTGAAGCTTTTCGAACACAATCTTTATCTGCAAATGGTGCAAGCTGTTTCCATTACTACATACATTCCATTCTTTGGTGGCATAAAAGCCAGGCACTTGGGAGGGACTATGAAGCTTATCTCCATGGAGTGGCAGTGAACGGCATGCTACCATCATCAGTTACCGATCAGAAAGAAAATCACGTCTGTCTAATCATCATGTATTTTGATGTTCAGCTGTTTATTAATGCAGACCGATTTCAAATAATATTTAAAATCAATCAGTACACCTAATTATAAATTTGTGGTCAGCATACCTAGGCAGTAAGTAATTATACTACTATACAAAATCCAATAGATGAAACGGATTAAATCAGGTCGCAAACACATACCAGCTCTGTTTATATTAGTGACGTGCAATCAGAGGAGGCAAGGAAGGCTGTGCCTCGCCTGTCATCATGAGAGGAAAAAGAAATACAATAATAAAATAACACAAGTAGTGATATTTGTCCTCTGGAGGAGGCTAAAAGTTTACTCCATACTTTTCGATGGCTTATCTCTTGATAAGTATTTCCATCTGATCATCAGGTATAAAGAAGTTATACAATAGACGCCTATGTTTCAGTGTAAAATCTAATACTCCAATATGTCTATAGTGAGGTCATTATAAATATTTAACTAACTGTTTGGTTTCAACTTGATGGCGAATTACTAAAAAAAAAACATCTAAAATGGAATATCTATCCTTGTTTTAGACCTGTTAAGGTTGAAATACTAACATTTGATGAATATAGCGAAAATTCACTATTAGTTGCCATAGTAACTATGAATATGACGGTATTACTGTTGTAGGTTTTAATTTCATCAATTATGAAATTAATTTACCAATTAAAGCTGAAAAACCAGCAAATGTGGCTGGTTTTTCAGTGTGCACAGCAAAACATAACAATTTCATTTTACTTTTTTCTTCAAATGATAGCATAGCAGTTTTAGTAATCTAGTATTTCATACCTGCTTTAACTGAAGCCATCACTATTGTGATTGCTGTGTTTACTTGAAAATATTCTGGAAAGGCTAATACGTTTAGTTTCAAGTACGAAATACGGGAGCAGAGGTGTGGTTTCGAATCCTTTAGCTCTTGACTCTCTTGAGTTGTATGATGGATATGTTGAAGTGATATTCCTGTTAAAAAAAATACTCACGAAATTATCATCTTTGTACTAGTATATTGTCATTATTAGATTTAAAAAAAAAGTACCTGTCGACTTTAATAGTTTCCTTGTTAGACTTGTGGTTGGAGTTCCCCATCTGAAATAATAATCCTTCAGTCAAACAATAAATTACAGAATTAGTATTTAAAAAAAAGGAATTAAAAGAATTAGTTACGAAGGTTACTAACATTAGCGTTCTACCGAGATGAAAATAAAAAAAAATGTTATGGACTGTATAACATTAAAGCATATTAGGAGCAAAAAAAGATGCACTGCCATTGGGAAAAGAAAAATTGATATGGCATTAAGCGGCTTAAAGCGAAGCTGTGTGAAGAGGCGCTCCAGACTAAGGCTTGAGCATGGTGCAGCCATGTCGGGAGCCTCGTGAGGCACTAATCTCTCTCGACTTCAGAGACAGCAGCACACGGGCTCCCACGCCGCGCTTAGAACCTGCCAGTCTCCCGTGTCCAGTCACCATATCCACAGAGTTTTTTTATTTAATAAGTAATTTAAATAATATTTCTTATGTGTAAAATTATTCTCAAATTAGTTTAACTCTGTATTTTTAACGATCACAAATACCATGGGATTGGATTAAATTCCACAAAAGTATAATTTTTTTATATAAAAAAAAGTTACTGAATATTATTTGATTTTGTTGAAATAGATGTCTTGTGTTCCAGGTCAGAAACGACAGATGTTAGCATTTTTAAGTCATGGTCCATATGAAATAATCGTAGGCGTATTATGATTAATTGCAGAGAGAAAACTCTCTGAATGCTGATCATTAAAATTATCTAGTTTAAAAAAAAAAATTAAAATTATGCATTGTTTTGTTGTAAAATGTGTCCTGCTTTCGAGTATATTTGATATATCTGATTGGATATAATGTGTCACATTATTGCACTGCAGAGTTTGTCGCGCAGGTCTTCATTGAATGGTAGCAGGCCTATAGAGAGGGCAAGGTTTACAGGCAGTTGGTCTATTCAGCCACGTCTGCCTGTTAAAGGACATATCTGAAACTCGATAGCGATCTGTTCAGGTCAAGCAATCAGTATTGTTAGCTATTTTGTTGTAGAGCTCTAGGAGACCACAATTGACCAAGCATTAGGACAAGACATTCTTCAACAACAAAGCTTCGCAGAATCTTTCGGGAATCTCTGCTGATACAACGGAATGGGCCAACAAAGATTCCAAAAGGCTAGGAAATGTAAAAAAAAAACACAAAGCCCAGTCATCATGCATAAAATGTTAATAATTGAGCTTGAAACACAACTGACATTTCATATTAAATACAAAAAAAGAAGACACTCTTCTTACGTCACCAGACATTATTGTGAATATTCCTCAGACGTTTTATTGAAATAGATCTATGTAATCATACATTCTGTAAATGGTTTATGTTAAGAGCAATTTATCAAGTAAATTGAAGTTCATTATTAGTGTTTTAGTTATTTACTGAAATCATTGCAACATTTCTGCTGTTTAAATGTCCCGTAGGAATTACAGGACTTCTGTAGTTGAAACCTCAGTTTCAACATCCATTTCAAAATTGTGCTAATTAATTTTCGGATGTATCATCTTGAGTGTCTTAGAGTAGAATGTGACCACAGAGGGTGCCCACAAATTTGTACATTTTTAGTAGAAATACTCTGTTAAACTGGGTTTGCATTTTTATAAAAAGTCTAAGTGATGAAATATGATGATAGATTATAAATATTTGCAGTCATATTATAACAAAGGTTATTCGGCCCAACTAAAATGCTGGAGTTTACATTATAATGTAGCCACCTACTTTACATTTCGGACCTTCACCCCTGACAGAGGACTTCAAACGACTTTAGATCAATCTAAAGACATTCTTTATACTTACCGTTAGTTAGGGTAAGGCTTAGACCAGTGAAATATAAATGTGCTGGACCCACACAACATAGGAGTTATGTTTTATTTTTTACTGTTGTAGTCTTTTTCTTCACACGGGTTCCGTATTTGTTACTTATTTATTTTTAGTTTCTTGGTCATCTTTACGAATTGAAACAAAAGCCTAATATCTACTATTTCAAAGTAGATAGAATACAACTGGAGTCGTCTATGCTCAACTTCACTATAAGTAAATGTGTCATAAAATTCATTGAACATCATTTAATTGAGTAACTTATTTAATAATGCTAACACCATTTTTCCTGTTATAATCAGCACTTAATTATTGTCATGAAATTTCCTATTAACTGAATATAAACAATTATTAAGAATAAACCATATAAACTCTTATGTTTCAATTAAACTTTCATTTTGTTTCGCTATCATTTAAAAATCATTGTTCCAAAATTTATTTAGATTAGTTTTTTTTTAATTACCAGTTAATAGTTATGTATGTTTTTACTTCATTATCTCAAAATAATATAAATCAGTCACACAGATGTGTACAAGTGGAACTTAATAATAGTTCTTTTAAGTACTATATTACCTCTGACGCTATTATAGTACTAATTAAATGGTTACTAATTCTAAAGCAACAATAAACACGAAGTTATAAGTAAATGTTTCAGAATAGTCGGATCAGCAAGAAAAGGTTAGTCCCCGCAAATCCTCTCCCATTATGCACTATTGTTCAAAAAAGTGGAGTTCTTTGCTACACCAAGGTCTATGTATTTTGGTGCGGTTTAAAGGATTACGAAATTTTGGGTACACAGCCACATCCACCTATACGCGCATCCAAACACTATCAAAAAGTATGTACAGAGAAAAACTCTCAAAATAAATTTTATTATTCACTATGCTCACTCGTTGAACATAAGAGTTTACGATAATTCTTTTGAATATAAACTTGTAAATGAATAGGTCTAAGTAATTATCTAAGCACAATGTTTGCGAGTGGATATGAATATGTTATCTGGAGGAGATGTTTGAGAGGGGGACTGAAGAGTGCAAGTAAATGGCTGCGAGGCCGGGCTGCTGCTGGCGGTCTAGAGGATGATAATTGTTTATGCTCGCACTCGCCGACTTGAGAGGAACAAGAACGTTTTTGCCCCATCACACCGTCAACTTCTTTCAGATAATAACCTTCGAAGCCACCATTCATCTTTCTCTTTACTATCCCCATCAGATACGGGGCCAGTTTTTTCACTCAGGCAATTGAACTTAGAAGTAGCCTGTAGCCGACGATACACTGGCAAACACAAATTACATCCCTCTCATGGAAAGTGCCTTGGACAAATGCTTCATCATTAACCATTCAAGCAAATTAAAGCTGAATTTAATACATTCCTTCTATGTATTACATTTTACCAACATACAAGCAACATTAAATATCAAAAGCTAATTGTAAAAATAAATCTCCTATAATACAAATAATATATCTATATAAATAAAGCAAAGGTTTTATCTGTACATTGCTTAGAACTGACTCATTTTAAGTTATCTTTACGTTTCATACATTAGAGAAACAGAATCTACACTTAGAAAAATTTCTATATGTCGGTTTGTCTGCAAACTTTTGTTTCTGAAACCTTGAGAGTAGGTTTCTGTATGTCTACCTTAAAACCTAAGCTTTGGATGGATTGAAAATTCAGCATAGAAGCGAAATTATGGACTTCTAAGCTATCTTTGGCTAACTTCAAAGGCATATTTATTTTGAAAATATACAGATATAGCAAGTAGGTATTGTTAGTTGATTTGAATTTTATTTGCATTTAAGCTCCCAGCAAGCGTTTATTGAAAAGGTGTTTCCCGGAGTTCAAGATCTGCCATATATTCAGAATAACTGGCTTTGTGAACGAGCAATTCTCACGTCTACAAAGGAACAAGGATAAAAAATCAATAAACAAGTTCTTGCACGATATCAAGCTGAGGGAAGAACTTAGAAGTCAGTAAACAGAGTGATAACTGATGAGGAAGCAGTTCTTTATCCAATTGAATTTCTTGATTCCGTAACTGCCTGCTTATGACTTAAAACTTAAAAGTAGGTGCACAAATCATGCTGTTACGAAACTTGAGTGCCTGGGACGAAAAATGAGCAACAGGACATGACTCCAAATTCGTGCTTTGTACAGATACGTCATAGAGACTGATATCATGAATGTGGGTGGTACTGGGGAGTCAGAGCTTATACCATACATACCATTGATACCTAGCAACTGTCCCTTTTAATTCAAACGACTGCAATTTCCCATCAGCGTCTGTTTTGCAATGACGGTAAATAAGTCGCAAGGCCAAACTCTGTCTACGACAGGAATTGAAGTGATGAGAACAAGTGTTCCTCACATCGTCAAATGTATGTTGCTAGCTCAAGAATCAGAGGTTCCAACTCTCTGCTGTTTCATGCACCTGAAGGGACAGGCAGCTAATGTGGTGTGTACAGAGGCACTTAAACTGGGCTAATAAATGTATTTCTTTCTATTCTATAATTTTTCTAATAATATTTTTAAATACCACGTATCCTCTGAATTTTTGTACAATAACCGTCAAAAAGGGCTCGTCTGCCTGTATACATTAAATTTGATATGCATTATTAGAGGTATACATTAAATGCTTACTGAAATACACTTAGGAAAGAATTATCGTAATTTTCTTCAAATTTTACTATACAGAGCCATCGTAGAAAAGTGGTTAGCTAGGTAGTAGAAAAACAGCTGTTCGATTAGTGATTAGATCAATCAGCGCTGCCAACACGCGAGAAGAGGGAAGAGTTTAAAACGGAAAGAGTCGAGATATAGAGCAAAATAAAGTAAGCATAATCAAAGAAATAATAATAACAGTGAATAATAGTACTAAACAATAATGATTAATAGAATTAACTAGCAGTATAAAATATTAATTGAAAATTGATTAAGAAAAAAACATATCAACAAGACTTCCCAAATACGTTAAAGAAGTGGACTGTGGAAAATTCAAACAGTCTTCGAACCTCCCGAAGTGAGGAGGATGTATGACTGAAACAGAAAAGATATGCAAACTGCATTTCACTATCTTTCTTACAGAGCAAAAAGCTGGAACTTCATTTTCCGCGAGACAAAAGACAGTGATTATGCATTTTGCAGACTAAGGTAACATATTACACCAACTTTTACATTCAATAGTGTCCGAACAGACTATAGATTTACTGGGTTTGGCTTTGGATTCAAAACTAACCCAAACCCAAAGCATTCTTACTATAATAAAAATGTTGTCCAACAACAACTGGGGATTAGAACAAGCTATATTATTCAAATTATTTGTGCTTAGATAAGAACAATGATTGAATGTGGATGTCAAATTGACAATTCTTCGAGGAATATCTGGCCGTGACCTTTATATTCGACAATTAATAAGGGACTAAGTTTTTTCTTAGGAGCATTCAAGATAAATCTACGAAAATATCAGTGATTCCGTCAAGAACAAACCCTGGCTAAAATAAAGCAGAAACTCTCTTTGAGAGATACACCAGCTCTTCTGTTTAGACTCAATTTTACCGACATTGGACATACTCAAAAGTTATCCTTCCTGCTGCACTAGACGAATACAGAAAAAGTGATATTTCATCAAATCGATTTCCGTTCTCTATTCAAATTAAATTTACATTCCAGATCTTAGTCAATTTATCCTATAACAATCGTCACACTGTTATGTTCTGAGGTTGACTATTAGGTATACATAGTTTTGGTTAAATTATATTTGAATACTATTACTTGTAACTTCATGATAGATATCAGGTTCTCAGCACTACTAATTTTTTTTATTTTGAATGAGTATATATCTGAAAAGGATTGTTTTCATGAAGTTGTGTTGTCTTGATAACATTAATAAGGAATAGTGTTACTCGTGTATAAACCATGTTCTTCATTTTCATGAGGATGACGTAATAAAATAAAAACCAGACCTTTGTAAAAGTCATACTCATCAGATTTTGATATGTACCTTCAAATTTGAGTTCTTTAGAAAACAAAAATTTTGAAAATTTCCATTTCTTTGAAAGATTGTAAAATAGATTCCACTTACAATATAATAATCTGTTGATACAGATTTCAAGTCACAAAATATAAATATTGCTTTCTAGAAATTTCAAAAGAATCAGAAGAATTCTTTAAATCTCATCAAGAGATATTTTTTTAGTTAAACTGACAGTCCAGAAGTGTGGGAATAAGTTTGAATATGCATTCCAGGTGATTAAATTAATATATTTGTATATGAAGGAGTTTTCTTTTTCTTTCATGTTGCTGGGCACAGCATGGATACACAGTATGAGGAGTCATAGTGAAATACAATATACAAATAGCCTTTGGTTACTGCGGCATGTGATTGATTGCCTGCCATTCCGAGCAGGAGCAATGTGATATTCCTTCATGCATCATTAGTATCATGCTATTAGAAATGCTGAAAGCGCTATATTTAGGCCAGGAATTTTTTTAGACACTTAATGTTCAATCATACAAATAAACAATAAATAGCAACCTAAATTCCAATGCCATTATTACTTTACTATAAGTGAAGTACTGTAATCATGGACAAATTCGATTTGGATATGTTGACAGGTCTGCATGCTTTGAGGTCATCAAAGTCCTTTTTTGACGCTCTTTTGGTGTCTGCGGTGTGTGAGGGGGGGGGGGGGGTATCAACGATTATGGGTACGCTACAGGCCACACTGTTTGCTGGATCGAATTCACATTTATAATAAAATGGGACTTATAGTGTAGAAGCATCCTACTGTTTCTAGAAAAATTCACCATTTTTCTCCTCTCTACTAACTTTCTAGAGTGCTGAAAGTTTAGGAACATTATGGAACTGACAATACCATTAACACAAAAAAAAAATCAGAATTTTCAATGAATGAAAATGGCAGTGTTATAATAAGAAGTTAAATTTGTGACTCATGATTGGTTCTGGAAGTTTGTTTGCGCAATACAGGACACACCGTTTGACAGATCATAGAGCAATTATACCCGAAAATTGCTCGTTTTGAGAGAATAAACTGAATACTCTTTTACTGAAATTACATGGGCGTTATTGCACATTCATGGGTTTCAGACATTTTTTTACTTTACTATAAGTAAAGTATAGTGATCGTGAAAAAATTCGATCTCGAGCTTTTAACGGAATTACATGTTTTGAGGACCCAGAAGTCGTTTTATGACGTTTTTACGATGATGTCTGTGTGTGTGTGGGTGGGTGGGTGCGTGTGTTAGCATTGCTTGTTACCACGCTACGGTCCAGAATCTTTGATAGATCAAGTTGATATTTTACACAAAAATGGGCCTCATAAAGACGAAGATCCCTATTGTTTGGGAAGAATTATGCATGATGGGAAAGTCACTTTTTTTGCCAAAAACCGTTTTTTTTTTAAACATTTATTTCTCCTAAACTGATAACCCTAGAGTTTTGAAATTTTGACATTATCTTTGAGGTTTCAAATGCAACAAACGAAAAATATATTCAGAATTTTAAAACAACAGGAAATATTTTTTTTCAATAAAATGTAAAAATGTTGACTTATAATTCAATCTCAAACCTTGTGAGAGCGATACAAGCCATACTGTTTGACGGACAAGAACGAAACTATGCCTATAAATAGAACATTATGTGGAGAATGAGTTGAAATATTTTTTTTTAAAATTACATTCGCTAAAGGGGCGTTACAGTACGATTTGTGTTTTCAGAAAATGTTTTTTTGACGCTAAACGGCTCGTTAAAAAATAATGAAAATTTGACCAAATATGGAACAAAAAATTAGCAATTCATAAAAAAAAAATCATGAAGTTTCAATTACGGGAAAGAGCAATAACGATATAAAAACTCTTTGTTTATCCTAGACTAAGAGATCACTTGCTATACTTGTCGAATTTTTTGTATTTTTTTACATTGTTTACATTGACTTAGAAATTTTTTGAGCGAATCCACTGAGATAAAATTGATGTTTCTAATGGAAAAATGAAAATATATTATTGGCTTATAAGAGATGTAAGAGGAATAATATTGTGCAGGTAAATGATAACACTCATTAAAAAAAAATTCGTATATATGTTATTTGACAAAGGGGAAGGAAAATGATCTTATTAAATACTAAGAAGCCATAAAATTCCCAGTATAATAATTCTGTTAAAAACCAAAAATGTAAAAGATAATTCAAAATATAAATCTTTCGTTTAGAGATTAATAACTGTAATTATCGTACATCTTTAATTAACAAATCACCTTAAAACAACATTTTCTTCGCTGTTTAAGATGTTTTTCAGAGAAAAAAAGGGTATTTTACTGTTTCAAATTTGAAAATTTTACATTAATATTCAATGTAGAAGGATGTCAAGTAAACGATGTAAGAAATCTACTGGCTATTTGAACAATAGCCATGTTCTCTTGTAGGATAATATTTCGTTTCAAGAAATGTTCACATTGGTTTTTCAAAAATGTTATTAGTGCTGTAGTTATACTAATGAAATTATTTGCAAATAATAAATTATTTGTGATGTACAAAAATAAGCTTATAAATTGATATGTCCTTCAATCACTATCTGTACTACCTCACGAATGCAATGCTAATAATTATATCCCATTTAGATATTTATGTTATGCTTAAATGATACGTTATGTTTTATATACTCAAGAAATTTGACATTGGGTTACTTATATTAAAGTAGAGTGTAGGCCACTCCAGATTTTTTTATTATAAAGCGCTTACTAAAAAAGTAAAATTATGTCCAAAAAAATTAACTTAAATTTAGTAATCTATAAAAAAAAAGGTATGGTGATTTCAATCACTGCGAACGGCACTATAACTATACAATTGGAAACCCAACTTGAAATAATGAACTAACATCTGCTATAAGATTTGTTTACATTGTCATAGATATTTTTTAACAGAATTATAATTCTTGTTTTAAGGTTTAATATAAGAAATCCTTGGATAGTTTAAACAGTTAATATGGAGGTATGAACAAGGAATTCATAAACCATCAAAAAGAAATGTAAACATCATGATGCTCTCCAGAGAAAAGGATGGTTGTCTAGCAAATATGTTGCGACAAATCTACGAGCAACACCCTTTAACATAACTAATTTTTGAGAGTATATTCCTTAGTGTGCTTATGAACTCCATTGGTCTGGATTATATTAGGGCATGGAAATTTGTTGTTTGTGATAATAAATACTTCTACTATTCTTATGCCACATCTCCAGCGATTGAACAAACATAAAACATCGTACTAGGTATTACCTTATTACGAATATTTCATGGCTTTAAAATAATAATTTAGGTTAACAACATACAAAAATCTTGAAGTCAAAAGAAACCACTTTGGTTTCCCCTTCAAATTTGGCTAATGAGAGAAACCTTCGAATCGATTAATCCGCAGTCATATACAGATGAATTAATTCTACAAACTAAGGAATAGATTTTAAACTATAGAATAGTAGTCTTACAGAAAAAAAATTAGTTTACATATTGGGTCTACAATAACTTAAATTGTGAACACTAAACAGTGTCTTAAGGAGTTGTGATATCGCTCCTACTGCAGTGACTGGTTGTGGATGATTAAATTGATACTCTAAATAATGATGATTACGATACGTTTCACAGGGGTGAAACTGACGAATGGACCAAGAACGCATTAAAAGGTACCTAGGACAACCAGATCCGATTTTTTTAAATGAAGAATAACAGCAATATGTCTTTTACCTACTACACGTGAAGACCATAATTAACATCTTACAAAGAATGCGGACTCTGTTTAGAAGAGGTGGAAGGAAATCTCTGGTCACATTCTATATAAATCCCAAGTAATATAGATAATGATATTTGCAAAACTTTCCTAAAATCAATAGAAGCAAAAGATCCTTCTCTAGGGATAATTATTGAGTTATTACAGCATTTATAATCTGAAATTGAATTTAGAAACGACAACGGACTCCACAATGCGATAGGTATGGCTGCGGGCTCATGTATCTGATGCGATTCAGGCTTTCGGAAGAATAATAACTTGTCAGATTAATCAATGATTTCCAGTTATTTATAACTGACAAAATGATTATTTCACATTTAAACAAAGGATGTATTATTGGCCAAAACGATATTACGTCTACACGATAACCATATTAAAATAAAACCAAAATTAAATTGGTTGTCAATGAGTTTGGTAATATGTAAAGTTGAGTACAGGTCACCCCAGATTTAATAACATTGGTTATTTTGATTAAAGGTGCTCGCCAGAGCAGATCACAAGCCATGTTAATGGATACAGAGATGATATAGGTAGGTAGTTTCAGGGTGGTGATGAGAGGATGGTGTTGGGACTGTACAGGGAGGTCGGGCGCACTTGACAAAGCCCGTTGCATCATTGAACCCTCGACTGCAGGGCTTCACCACGGAGTGAACACTGCTTAGCGTCCCTGCTATATTGATCTCAGACTTGACCTTAATTCGTTCCACTAGTAATCTGCAACATGACTATTAAACTCGATTACTTCTTGCATGTTGAGTGCCATTTGTAGTTCGAAAGCACTTATCCCTATCTAACCTTCAATCCTCCTTAATTAAAGCTTCAAACCATATAATGTGCTCAATTTTACAAACATTAAATTGGCATAATTTTCTCAACTAACTACCTTTTATCAGTAAATTGCAACTTAAAATTTAATAAATACATTTTAAAACAAGCACAAAGAAGTAATATGCCCTAAATATAACATCACATTTCCGGCAAACGTAATATTTAATGAAATTTCTGTAAATAAAAATGTTCCTTGTTATTGAAGAAGTTCCTTGTTTTTGAAGACATTGGCTTGTGGTGGTAAACCTTGTAGGTAATTGTGAGAAATGATCTATTAAAGAAAGAGGTGTTGCGGGGGGGGGGGGGATCCTGCTCCTTCAATAGGAAAAATAAAATATTTCTTTACAATAAACAGCAATATGAACCAACTGGCCTATTTAGAGAAGTGCAAGGTTATAAAACCTTTTTAAAATTATGCTTGTTTCACATAAACATATTACAAAATCAATTAATTTAATACTAAAGAGTAAAAGAATTGAAAACGATTAAAAAGAAGTAAAATCTACCATAAAATTAAATTTTTAATCGCTACTGTTTTATATTGGCTGGTACAGCCGGCTTCACCTGAAAAAAAAATAAAATCGATTATCCAAGAGTAAAATATATATATCGAAATAAAAATATAAAGTTTACTTGAGACATTGAGGCAGATAAGCAGAATCAGTCAATTAAAGGTTATGACACTGAGTGAGGCAGAATTTCGTAATAGTCATGGAGAAATTCACTGATGGTGTTACAATTATTTAACACCTGAATTTATTCATACGTGATCATAATTAATTCATGCATTTATTCATCCGCCGTCACGGAACCTAATGAATACTAAAGATATATAGGATATTATTTTATTTTCTATTCTGAGAAGTTATCGCATTTTTAAATTTTTAACATTCCAAAAAAACCTATATTATATAAAATTAAATATAAAACACTGACAGTTTTATGCCTTTTTTGTTTTTAGTAGAAAGAAATGCTTATAATTATTGTAATGAAAACACTTTTCATTAAATAAATTTTCAGGTACACAACTATTTTATTGTATTGAATGGGCAAAAATAAATAATGTAAGAACAAAGTAAATAATAATCTAAAATGCCATAATAAAATAAATTATTAAAAATTCCAAATTTTAGAATAAATAACAAAATAATTAGTTAAATTGTTAACCGAATTATTATTCAACAAGATCAAAAAAATGATTTAGAAATGTTTCTTAAGCCAGAAGTGATTTTTGGGATTAATCTTTTTTGAGAATATTTGTCAAGGAGTTTGAGTTTCTTTATCGGTTCATTATTTCAAAAAACTGACTAAATCAATAACACCACAAATTATATGATAAATCAAAATTTCACTTTAGTTATACCTATTGGAATTTTCAATGCCATTGTTAACAATAAATTAAAGTTACTTTTGGATATGCCTAAAACTAAATGTTTACCAATTTTTAGTTCAAAAATATAAGATTATAGTAGATCTAAAAAGAATAATTAAACTGAAAAAAATAATTTTTGACAGCATGTTTTAGTGTAACACAAAAACTATATCTAATTATTTATATATATAATATAATTCCTTATTATATAACACCTAATTATATAAAAAAAATATAACATCTGTTGCGTTACCTATTTAGCATGACAATTCTTACTCTTCTCATATTGTTGATCAATTATATAAATGAAACAATTAGATTTAGTATGTCTAGTCCTATTACAATAATGGCAAACTAGTATACTTCTATTATTACTACTTCCCTTACTTCTAACAAACTGAAATCTCTTATTGATATAAACTTTCAATGCTGCCTGAGAAATACTACAATTTTCTTGCCATCTCTCGTAAGTTCCAATCAGTTTCTCTTTAACATATTCTAAATTTAATTCATTTTTTGATCTTCCTTCTAAACAGGTAATTTAAGACTCAAAAGAATCTGTTAGACCTCACAGCGGAATAGCAATAACATCACCTGGAATATCTTTTCTAATACATCTAAGTTTATCTACAATTTCAAAAATATTATAAATATATTCATTCATAGTGATTGATTCATTATACCTAGTAGCATACAATTTTCTTAACAAGAATAGTTTAGTATTAAGATTTTTCTTTTACATAAAGCTTCACACATACCTTTTGCTGTATTTGGATGTTTGTTAAGAATCAATTAGCTGTCCTCTATATTCAATGTCATTTTTCCTCTAGCTGTCTACCTTGGACTCACATTCAACATTATTTCCATGATTTTACGTCTTTACCGGATATTACAACATCCCATAAATCTATTTCACTAAGTAACATCTCCATTTTAAGCTTCCACTCATTATAATTTCCACTCTATGTTTCTCATACTTTGTCAATATCTAATAGATTTTTAGTCAAAAACGAAACTTGCCTATAAAAAAAACTTTAAAGCTCTGGGCCCATAAACTGATAAACACAAACTATGATATTAAAATTTGATTGAAGAAAGTAAACATTTACAATAATCTGAACACGATGCTTTAACATAGAAGAAGGTTATACAACAGTCACAAGTATAACCTTACAATTATATTGGTGGCGGTTGGCCCCTACTACCTTTGTCGTTTAACCAACTCTCATGTTATCAAAAGTTCCTTCAATCTTTAAGAAGCCCAGATTGAATCCTTTAAGACTTAGGAAGTTTTCTATTATCCTTTCCAAAGATTTGAACAGAATCTGTTGATTCAGCCTTTCTGATATGCCATTCTTTCTTTATGAAGAACCTTATTTACCAAAAAATGTCTTTTTTTTTAATGTAAAACCCATTAGTTATCATCTTAGTGTCATATTCTTGATAAGGCCTACTTTTTGGTTACATATTAATTTGATCCATCAAACAGTATGACCTGCAGCGTCTCAAAAACTTTTGGAGCACTTCCGTTTCATTTAAAAATCTGAGTTTCTTCAGTTATACATTTTGTGAGTGATTTAATAATAATTTCTGTCAATGATTACTTCAAAGATAACTTATTAGTTATGGTTTTTCCCGGATTTGATGATTATCAATTTGATTGACTATATCACAGAATTTTATGAATCTTGCTGTTTACCGCTTCCGATTTACTATTCAATCAGTCATAAATGAAACATACTTCCTAAACTTGGCTAATTATTCTAAGCAATCATGTCACTATTCTAAATATTTTACGTTTATTCTAATTGGTAAAATGCAGCAACAGAATTGAAATAATAAATTAATTGAAATGTTGGCTCATATTTCTATTTTGGATGTGATTCTATTAAGCTGAGTGTAGCCACTCAAGATTTTTGTTAAATAGAATTCTCACTTTCAAAATCACAGTCTTTAGATCGTGATTGTCAATGGGATTAAGCCACAATTGATAACACAATTAACAAGATAACAATTGATAAGCCAATGTAAACTAATGTCAAAGGCTTTGGGATGGGTGGCCAAGCGTTCATTCCTCAGTCACAATGAATGGTCGACCAAATGTCTTACTCGCTTCAAAGGCTTTATTTTGAAATAATTAATTAAATTGTAGTTAATAATTTATTATTCATACTATGTTTATCTAATGTGAATTGTAAACGTAGAATTGTGAAATCACAATAATTAGTTATGTGGGAAATTTAATTGTTGGAAACATTTGAACATAATAATTATGCCTTGGTCAAGGATGGTTAACTCACTGATGAATAATTTTTCGTTAGGATGAATAAGTTTTGCGTGGAAAAAGAAAAAGGACAGGACTTAGTAATGGAGTCTGAAGGGAGAGGGTTTAATAAGGAGAAGGTAGTAATAATAATAATATGGTCCAATATAAAGTAATTAGGTGGGGCAGGATGGTAAACAGTTTAATTGGGAACCGAGTGCGGAGATAATCAGCCCCGTAATTAGAGAGGTTAATCGCTTGCCACTGTTTCAAATTGCCTCTAATAGATTTCCAGAGGAAGAATAACTCTCTGGGAATGTTCAGCCAAGCCAGGCCGAGAATTAAAGCCTTTTCCTCTCACTCGCTCTTTCCTTGCAACAGTCGAACTCACTCCCTCTCCCAGAGAGATTGTTAATGAATAAAACATTAGAAAGAAGGGTGTGTAACGCGCTGACTCGACCGCCATTTACAAGGCCCAGTCTAAGCAGACAGATTGCCGAATGTATAATGCAGCCCTGCGCCGCGGCGTGTAATTACACGACGCGCACACGCGCTCACCTCGTCCCAATGAAAACTTTGCTTAGCTCCTTACTCGGCTCCCATCGACCCCGGGCCCACTTGTGCTTTCCTTTGCAAACATCCCTCTCTTATCACCCCTCGCTTTCCCTCACAATCAACCTCAAACAGAGACACCCTCATGCCACTCAACTTTCTCCCTCTTTCTCACAACTTACTTCCTTCTTTCTGTTTCTCGTTTCCAGAGGTACACTTAAGTGTTCAGTCGTTTGATTGTTCAAGCTAATTACTGCTGCCAGATCATTCTAATACCTTTTATTACAAGTGTTAATTAGTGTATGTTAACAATGGTTTTCTTCAAGCAAGAATTAATTTTATTTCCACATAGCAAAAGGGTATAACAACAAACATTGCTTAAGTACTAATTATCCAATTATTTCTTAACATTTATACACATTTTGATAATTAATTCAAAAATCATCATCAAATGATGAAGTTCATTTGAGATAACTGTTTATTGTTTCCTGATGAAAACTATGTTATTCTTCTATATTGAACATGATACAGTCAATCAGAGTCCCTAACGTCAAGAGCTGAAAAGATGTCAAAACTATTTAGAACCAGCCTAAAAATAGTTAAAAATGATATATTGTTAGAATGTCGTAACAACTTTCTTTGATATCATTTAAACAGTCACAATACCTGTATCAAAATACCTTTCACTAGGCTTTTTCGATTTTCCATTTACTAATTAATACAATTAATTAATAACTCATCGTAAAAAATTGGCATGGTTCAACAGATAACGAGTACTGAACTAAACAGCCGTATCAACATGAAGTCATATAGTCATTAAAACAGTGTTAGTAAGCGTCAAAATATATGCTTAACAGTATATTTGCTTTTAAAATCAAATAAGTCATGAGAACAAGTCGCTAATTTCGATTTGAAAACTTGATATGTAGACCACATATTGGAATTAAAACTTAATGGTAGGTTAGGTTAGGTTGCAGTCCCATAGGTTGTATAGGGCAGTCCCACAAGGGAACACACTTAGGCCGAGCATTGGCCCTTTGTGATACCACACAATGAAGATTGATTCTACACTGGGAGTCTTAAATTTGCTTAACTCAAGTGTATTTAGAGTAGGGATCTTTAACGAGTACCTGACATCGTTCAGGCTCGGGACCGGCAGTTTAACGTCCTTCTCCGATGGACGACGTGCTCTAGATTTATTTATGAATAAATCGAGGGCCAGGTGGGGATCGAACCCCGGTCCTATCAGTTCAGAGGCGAGTACATAACCACTGAGCTAACCTGACCCCTAAACTTAATGGTAGATGAAATATTAGAAAAATACCAAAATACTTTAAGATGACTCAGTTTGATGAATTACTAGAATATCTGATTTGTGGAACATCAGAATTGCCTTTAAAAAAAGACGAAAACATCAACTTGCCTTGAAGTTAATTCAATATAAAAAAAAACCCTCTGATAGAACAAGGTTTTTGTGAAATATAAAAAGAAAGATGTACTCAAGTTGTGGTACTAGAGCATAACCAGTGTCAGCGAATGTATGCGATGTAATGTGTAAAATATAGTTTGAATGTCAAAGAAGTTGGAAATGAGGGCGATAGGAGAGATATGGAGCAAGTTGAAGGTGAAGAAGAGGAAGACAAGCGAGCAAGTGTCTTTATCTTTGAATGGGCGCCTTAATGGGAGCAATTTGGCTGGGGGCACGCTATTAGCGCTCCCTCCGCCTATAAATATTCACAAGAATCAATTTGGGCGTCACCCAAGAGGGCGACCGAGTGGCATTTGGCCCGCAACCGAGCACCGTTACCGGACTCTCGTTAGCCAAAGGTTAACGGAAAGCCGCCACTGGCTCTCGAATTACCACCTCCTACCGCCTTAACCAGCCCATTACCACAAACTCATTTCCTCATAATCCGCCACGTCACCAACTGACTAACACAGCGTCATTAGCCGGAACAGAGCTCGTTCAACTGTTAACAAGCTCAGCAAACACTCTTAACTTCCAGCAAAGCCAAGTCTCCGCCTTTCCTTCATAAAACATTCGAATCTCTATAAGATGTTGTCGTGTTCACTTCTAGAAAGCTGTAACTTTGAGTTCTACACCGATTGAGTAATGTGACAGAAGAACTACTCCAGTTTATGGAGCTCCTCTTCATCTCTCCGTTTGATATAATTAGTATGCTTTATACGGCTCATTTATAAACGTTGGATTCATATGTAAATTTTAGGAGAATATCGCAGGTAATTTAAATTTACAGGCGAAATATTTTGAATCAAAGACAATTGTATATATATATAATTACAAATAATTTATAGTAATCTAATTTATTTATTCACTTAAAATTAAAAATATTATTTAGCACCATTGAATATAAAAAAGAAATTGGATTTATGACAAATATGTAGTATTAAGTTAGGAAGCTGCAAGGAGCCAGGTTAGCTCAGTGGTTAACGTACTCGCCTCTGGGCTGGTAGTCCGGGGTTCATCTCCTCCTGGCCCTCGATTTATTCACGCTGGAAGTGAATAAATCTGAGTATGTCATCCCTCGGAGAAGGACGTTAAGCCGTCTGAGCTTGTACGATGTCAGGTACTCGTTAAAGATCACTACTCGAAATGCACTTGAGTTAGGCAAAATGTAGGACTTCCCATGTAGAAGCTGTAGAATCACCGATCAAACAAAAAGCCGGTAAAAGGCTGACGTTATCATCCGCTACGGGATCGGTTTAAACAAAAGAAAAAGAAGGGAGCTCCTAGAAATATCCTGTATGTATGAATTAAGTGCTGTAGAATTACTTTACTAGTAGAAGTGCCTATTACTTTATTTCTACAATTAGAGAAATGTTTTTGTATAGATATGTATTCCAGATTGAATGAGCAGTCACGAGGAAGGGAATGCTACTGCTACTCACTAAACAATTGACCAGACAGTGTGAACTGTACAGACCGATAAGAAAACTAATT
Organism: Hermatobates lingyangjiaoensis; assembly: GCA_026182355.1. Taxonomy (NCBI): domain Eukaryota; kingdom Metazoa; phylum Arthropoda; class Insecta; order Hemiptera; family Hermatobatidae; genus Hermatobates; species Hermatobates lingyangjiaoensis. Next base: position 2,163,359 of record JAPFBL010000105.1, on the reverse strand, counting down.
CACCTCAGTGAGGGCGAGTGAAAGGGACTAACTTTCTAAAGAGATATTTAAGAATGTAAACACCTTATCTAATAAACAGAATTAAGTACGGTATAAAATATATTACCATCAGTTACCAGAAGACTAAAAATTAATTGGCTATTGGAGTTACGAAAGTCGTTATATTAACGCTATTTAGCTTGAGGAATCCCGGTACAACGAACGTCAGCACAAAAGAACTACAGTTCATCAAATACTCACTTTTATGAGCAATATTTCGACTACTAAAGTGGCGATCTGAGCTATATATATTTTATTAGTTGTTTTTTGCATAAGGTTTTCTTCAATTTTTAAATTCAACACAAGTGACCAGTTAATTAGTCATTAATTAATTAGTAACTTTTTCAACTGTTAAGTCTAATTGCCATAAAACCATCCTTTCATGAAAAGAATCGCTGCAAACAGTTTAATCTCACTTTATGGCATTCCTTTAAATAATTCATACAAATCACAAAAAGTATGAAATAGGGGGGCTTCCACTAGGTCGTTTTGTTTATATTGAGCTCTACTTCCGTGTTCTATTGGTAATTTGGTAGAAGAATTTACAAACGATGGAAGCGACATTTGAAGATGATGAAGAAAATAAGAAACATGAAAAGAAAAAGTGAAAGTGAAGAAGGAGGTCGACTGTATGTCAGGATGAACCAACAGAAGACAACAACAACGAACAATTTAAATTCATTAGTCCTTTTTATTAAGTAACTTGATTTAGTAAGCAAGAAAAGACAATTTGTTATGTCTAAAGCCCTCATTTATAGCTTGAGATGACACCTTGTGAGCCATCTAAAGGACAAAGGCATTTCTGAGAAATCAGCCCTTTAGTCGTGGGTGAGCCACATGACTGATGTTACCAACGGTACCTTCTGTCACCCATCCAATTTTTAACCACTCTGAATATTGTTTAATTTGATCTAAATTAAACCCGTGTATTCACCAGAGCTATGGCCGTTGATTTAGAAGATAAATTAATTCCCTGTTTGCAAAAAAGATAATAGGGATGGTAAATTGGGAAACGAAAATATGAATTGTTGAACTCAAGGAAATATCAAGAAGAAGGTTGACGTAAATGAAGCTGCACTTGTTTATGCACGACAGAAGTACCGCAAATCTGAGCGAAGAAAAGAACTGGGTGATTCCCTTATTTTTTATTCATTCATTGTTTATAGGAATTATAAAATGAATTTAACAGGGGCAGATTAAATTTTAACAGTTTTTCCATTCATTAGAGCATTCTTTTGAGACAAACAACGGTTGAGAAGGTTACATTGTTAATTTGTGTGGAACTTAAAATTAGAGAAAACATATAAAAAAAAAATGTTGGATTAAGGCGACCACATTGTTGGTTGAAATATATTTCTCATGAGCTTGGGTATTTAGGAACTATCTCTTCTTTACTTTGTTATTATAATTGCTTGATTTAATTATAATTTAATTCCGATTCAACGGATACCACAACTAATGCATCTAAAACCCGCTATCATCTTAAATCAGTAGCCTTTACTTAAACACGACTCATATAAACATATATATAAAAAGATTTCACATAAACACGTGAAACAACAATCAATGATCAAACCACAATAAGAAATGGGAAAACAAGACTAAGATCTTTCAACCGTAACAAGCGGTCTTCGTCAGAGTCAATAAAAAACTCTCCAAGCGAATTGGAGTCCGCTGGTATTTATAAAATTCCGTGCAAAAATTGCCATAAAATTTATATTGGTCAAACTGGTAAATCATTAAAAACACGTGTAAAACAACACCAATATAACGTAAGTAGACAGGAAAACAGTAGTGCCTTATTCTTGCATATAAAAAATGAAAATCATCATATTGATTGGACAGGAGCTAAATTTATTACCTATGAAAAATCAATGTTGTTAAGAAATATTATTGAATCGTCTCTAATTAAATTTAATAGATCTAATATTATAAACATTAGTAACGGTCTCTTCAAACTTGATACTTTCGTCACGAGGGCAATAGCCTCTTCAAAGAGGGTTGACAGCTAGCGGATAGTTTTTTACTTTTTCTTACTGTACTCCTTTGTTTCCCCAAACATCCCTTTCTGGACATTAGTCCTTTCCTGTGCTTTCACCCTTTTAAAATACCACTCTTCCCTCCCACTCTTCTCAACTCCTCACCAGATGTTTTCTGCATCTAGTGTTCAGTTGGGTTTTTGACTCTGACGAAGACCGCTTGTTACGGTTGAAAGATCTTAGTCTTGTTTTCCCATTTCTTATTGTGGTTTGATCATAACATAATATATATATATATATATATAATATATATATATATATATATATACAAATGAACAAACCACAATATGAAATGGGAACGAAAAAGACTAAGATCTTTCAACCGTAACAAGCGGTCTTCGTCAGAGTCAAAAAAGACGAAGACTTGCTTGTTACGGTTGAAAGATCTTATTCTTTTTTTCTCATTTCTTATTGTGGTTTGATCATTGATTGTTATTTTACGTGTTTATTGTGAAATCTTGTTATATATGAGTGTATACATAAGTTTAATACTCATGGCGTGTATCAAAGCTATTGACATAAATGTCAGTTATTATCTCAGTTTATTCATAATTTAAAAATAACGAAAGTGTTAGAATTATCTTAAGGTTAAATTTGAAAGGCAAAAGTTGACTGAAGTGAAGGTGTAGAAACAAATCATTAGCGAAAGGATATTCTCGTTATGCATAAGGTAATTACTAGTAACTTAATTAAGGAATTCAAAGTTAAATATAGAAAGTCTGCTTGTATTACTTAGTTCTTCAAGTTGAAAGTTTAAAATGTTTCAAAATTTAATCACTTCTTATAATGTGATCTCAAGGTTTCTCCATTTCAAAGCCATTTCGAGGTAATTTTATTTAGACCTGGAAAATTAATATTTCTATTAGTGCGAGAGAGTTTCCTGTTCCCCTTATTCTTCAATTTAAATCCTGACTGAGATTTCTCTTTTCTTTTTGTTTATTTTATGGTAAATATATAAATAAATAGTAAGTAGGCTTATTCTTTTATGAATTTCATTTTATTTACATAGTAGTTTCAAGTATTTGGTAAGGCCTTTTTGTTTGAACAAAATAAATTGTTTTAATCCTATCGTGTTAAATAATATTGGAGGATGGGAGACAGAATTGTAAATGTTGGTGGATTTTGTTATGTTGCACTGACACTTTGGTAATAATTGTCAGTAAGATTGGCTGCAGCACTCAGGTGAAATGTTTCTTTTGCGTTTCTCTGAAGTGTTTGTTGCAGGTAGGAGAGGCTGGTGACAGCCACTCACTACCAGGAAGGAGCAATCCTGGGCCAATGACCTCAGCCCTTCTCCACTGTCTGCCTAGGGTTCCTTAATTAAAGCCAAAACGTCTCTTAAATGTATTTAACTATTTACTGATGTCTAAAAGGAAAAAAAAACAAATATGTTTCATCTCCTCATAATAAATGAGCCAAGTATATATTTCATTGAAAAAATGCACCGTCTCACTTGATTGGCTTCTTGCAAACTCGACCAGTTATAGAACTCGTCCTTTGTGCAGCGAGTTGATCAAGTTTCCATGTTTCCCAGTTCATAGCCCTGTCATTAAGTGGATTACAAAACTAGAAATCGTTTTAGCTATCTTAAAAACATAGCTATGCCACTTATATTATGTTCTTAAATCCGTATTGCCTCTTTATGAGACCAATTAAGGAACACTCGACATCCCGACTTACAACTCATCTAAACCATTGACAGATTCATTGGCATGTAGGAAATACAAAGAGGTAAACCAGGGAATGACATAAAAAGAAAACATTAAAAAATGTCAGTTGAATCAAGTCTAGTAACAAAAGAAATAGCAATTAAAGAAAATAAAACTTAAATTAATTAGGTAAACAAAATATAGCGACCAGGATAAATCGAATACGATAGCAGTAATCAACTGAAGACACGGTAATAAATACACAACAAGCTTGTTTGTTTTCATAATAGACGAGTTCGGAAACCGGTTGAGTTCTGGCCACTAAAACCACTGAGCAACTAACGATAATATTTAATTTAAATATATTACGATAGATCAAATAACTGCTGACTACCTAGGAAACTTGAAGCATTTTATTTTGAAGCTCATTTCTTTGACACTGCGTCTATAAATGACATTTGTATATGTCAATGTATAAAGAATAGTATTCCAATCCGTGTGAAATATATTTTTTAATGAATCAATTGCCGAATTTAAGAAAAATATAGAGGGATTTTGACAAAACTACAGAGGAAGGCTGTTAAAGAGGAGGGAAGGCTTATCAGGGCTGAGGCGGAGAAGGAAGCGCGTGATGTGCAGGGTGTGGCGCAGATAGGCCAACCCTCCCTCTATTCCGGAGGAACTTGAAAAAAACTGTCGAGATAAAATATTTGTAGGGACTTGTCTACCTGCCCCACAATAGATAGGGTCTGGAAGCATTATCTGTCCTCCTGCCGCCAGGTCCACTCCCTCTTAATTATTTCACCTGGGGCAGTGAAACGCAAAACTCCCTTCCCACTCCTTTTTATCAGGCCAGCCAACAAACGTTTTCGCCAAAATATCCAATTTCCGCTTGCTCTTCATTAGTCATGTTCAATTGAATTTACAATCTCTTATGTAATATAGATATTAATTTTATTATAAGGTATTGTTTTTTTGACCACAATTTACTAATAAACACTTTTTTTGTTGATGTTTCTTGCTACTTACTCATTTTCTATAACATTTTCAAAACAGATAACGGTTTTGTTGGTTCGGTAATAGAAGCTAGCCTTGATTTATAGCCCTGAGGATGTCTCAAAATAAAGACGAAACGTTGGCGAAAAGGTGATTCCGTATATTAACACTGACCAAACTCCAAGAAGAAGAAAAAGTTTTTATTAATTTTATTTATATAGTACTGTGACACTACGAATATACAATTCAACGTAAGAGAATTTTACAACTTTTAAGATTATACATATACCTTGATAAGAATAAACGAAAATATGAGTAAAAATTATTAAAAATTCAAACTAACTCACGAATATATTCACAGCATGAAACTCACATAATAAATAAGAGAACAACACAGAAAAACAACTAAGAAAAATTTTGAGTCGTTTTTTGTGTTTTTTCCCCTCTGTAAATGTATTTATATTTAATATATACCCGTATGTGTTATAAAATAAAGTTACATAGAAAAAGAAAAAACTCGCTACGATATGGTATTTTGACAACAGTCGAGGAGGATGAAGTGAACTGAGATTATCAATTTTTCTCTTTATCTCTGCACCTGTTCTTCTTGAGAATTTATTTTTTCTCTTTTAGTAGATTCGGACAACAGCTTGTACAGTTTGTCTCTACTTATATATATATATATATATATATATATATATATATATATATATATATATATATATATAACAATTAAAATAAGCAGTGACACATAAACAGAAACACAACAAAGACTCACTTTTCAATATTTCGACCGTAATGGCGGTCGTCCTCAGGAGAAGAAGTGAATTGACGGAGGGACGACAGTCAACTGAAGAACTCACTGGGTGAGGGCTAAAGCAGTGCTGCCGCAAAGGAGACAAATAAAAAAGGAACTAGGAAGTCGAGAGCAAAAATAAAAAATAAAAAAAAAATGTTTTTGAAAGGTAGAAAAATGTTAAGAAAAGAAAAAATAAAGAAAATATATAGAACAATTAAAAATAAAAAAAAAATAAATAAAAAAAAAAAATAAAATAAATAAATAAATAAAAAAAAATAAATAAATAAATAAAAAACTAACGATTTAAATTCAAGCCAGGTTTCGAGCGTGCCCCCAGGAGCCAAATGTGGGCTTCCTCAGAAGCTTTTAAAGTAACTTGTCTGTTATCACTGGGGACTTGTTTAAGAACTTGGACTGTGAAACAATCATTGAAACTGAGATGGTGGGAATTAGCGTGAGTGGCGACAGGGAGACTGCTGCGTTTACCAACCGAAAGCCTGTGATTATTCATCCGAAGGTTCAGCATCGTAGATGCTAAACCAACGTAAAAAGCATCACATTGGGTGCATTTCAAGAGGTAAACGCAGTCAGTGGAGATACAGGAGGAAGGACTGTGAATAGGGTAAGAATTAAGATTAGTTAGAGACTCAAATGAAGACCCAGAATCAACAATGGGACAGGTAAGACATCTCCGACGTCCACAACGTTGTAGACCACCGCTGCTTTGGGGATTCTGAATAAGTTTGCCGGCCCGGTGGGAAAAAATATTTGAGAGATTGGGGGCTCTTCTAAAGGAAATGCGGGGCAACTGGTTAAAAACTGAAACGGTAGAGGGGGAAGAGGAAAGGATAGGGTAAAGTTCTTTAATAAATTTTCTTAATTTATGGACACCAGGGAAATAATTTGTAAGAAGCGAAGCAGTAGTAGTGGGGTCTCTTCTGTTATTAGTGGAAAAGTTGACATTGGCAGGGATGATTCGGCTATTGATTAAATTGGGGGGATAACCACGCTAAGTGAATTTGCATTTAAGTTTTTGAAGATTGGTTTCCCGATCTTGGATATTATTACAGAGGCGATGAAGACGGATTGAAAGAGACCGCGGGATAGATTTTTTAATATGAGGAGGATGACAACTTTTGTAATGGAGGTAGTTTTGGGCGTTGGTGGGCTTAACGTGAACAGACGTCGTGAAGGTCCCACTGTTAAGAGTGATGTCAACATCTAAGAAAGTTATGTTGTAGGGGGAGGAATGGTGTGTGAAAGAGATAGAGGTGGAGAAAGCTTCGAAGGAAGTGATGAAAGAATCCAAAAGATGTTGGCCGTGCTGCCAAACAAGGAAGATGTCATCAATAAATCTAACATAGAATAGTGGAGAAAGAGGGCAAGAAGCAAGGAACATTTGTTCCAGCTTCGCCATAAATAAATTGGCAAAAGAAGGAGCCATCCTCGTCCCCATGGCGGTACCTCTGGTTTGAAGATAAAACTTACCTTCGAATTGAAAGTAATTATGCCCCAAAACAAAGTCAGCCAGTTTGACAAGGAAATCGGTAGAGGGAGAATGAGGTAGGGGTCTGTGATTAAGAAAAATATATATATATATATATATATATCAGTGGCGATTTCTCAGGGAATGCAACACATGCATTGCATGCACAGAATTCATCTTTAAAGAAACCAAAATGTTCGAGACTCGAAATATTTAAAGGAACCCCTTTTTTTTATTCCACTACACGCTAAGGAACCATTTTCTATGATTGCGCTAAGCTTCCCAATGCAGAGGTTTACTCTTATCATTTCTGGTTAATGAAAATGGTCTTAATTGCCAAGAGAAACAAGAACGAAGTTTGCATACACTGCAACTCAGGCTTGCTGAGCTCCTCAAATACATAATGGAAAGGGATTTGCACACAGGTCTTCCGGAAATTTATAAACTCATGAATTTGGTTATGACTATTCCCATAACAACAGCAAGTGTTGAGAGATCGTTTTCTGCCCTCAAAAGAATTAAAAGTTATTTACGAAGCTCCCAAAGTGAAGAGCGATTGTCTAATTTATCCCTAATTTCAATTGAAAGACATTTACTTAAAGATCTCATGGCAGATAGAGAGAAGTTTTATGGTTTTGTTATCGAAAAATTTTGCAAGAAGTTTTTATTCAAATGATGTATTGTGTATCTCTTTCTTTAATAAAAACATTTTTTGGCTATTTTTATTGTATTGGTTAAAAAAAGTTAATGTTAAAAGTATTTCCAAATAAAACCTGATTCAAATCCCCATAAAATGTTTTTAATACATCATTATCCTTTTGTGCAACATGAAAAGACTGAACATGAGAATTAGAAGGATATTTCTCTGTATTTCTTTTATTCTTTGAAAATTGCATGCCTAAAGAAAAAGGTCAGGAGTCGCCACTGATATATATATACTAATATATATATATATATATATATATATAATATATATATATATATATATAATATATATATATAAGAAAAATATATATATATATACATATACATATATATATATATATACACTTTAACACATAGAAAAGAACACAGAAAGACACTACAGAACTCACTTCGATATTTCGACATCCGTCGTCATCGGGAAGAAGTGCGAAGTACTCGCGTTGAGAAGCAAACTACTACTGGCCTCCAGAGTAACTCGTGGAACCACCGCAATGCTGCTCCCCAGCGGAGGAGAGGAAAAATAGAAATCCTTCCAATATTTATTTAGAAAACAAGATAAAAAATATATAAAATACGAAATAATAATAATAAAAAATAAATAATAATAATAAAATAATAATAATAATAAAATAATAATAATAATAATAATAATAAAATAATAATAATAATAATAAAATAAAAAATAATTAACGGTACAGGTTGAGACCAGGAGGAGAACGAGCCCCAAGGAGGCATATGAATGCCTCTTCGGAAGCTCTAAGGGTGACATGGGGATTAGACTCGGGGATTTGTTTGAGGATTTGTACCCTGAAACAATCATTGAAAGGGAGGTCATGGGAATTAGCATGGATAGCTATGGGTAGGTCTCTGCGCTGACCAACGGACGCCCTGTGATTGTTCATACGCAGGCTCAGCTTGGTTGAAGCCAAGCCAACGTAAAAAGCATCACATCGAGTACACTCCAAACGGTAAACGCAGTTACAGGAAATGCAAGATGTATCAGAAGGAACAGGATAGGAGTCGTTACTGAGAGGGGAAGTAAAGTAAGGACTGGAGTTAAATATATATATATATATATATATATATATATACACTTTAACACATAGAAAAGAACACAGAAAGACACTACAGAACTCACTTCGATATTTCGACATCCGTCGTCATCGGGAAGAAGTGCGAAGTACTCGCGTTGAGAAGCAAACTGCTACTAGTAGCAGTAGTAGTAGTAGTAGTAGCAGTAGCAGTTTGCTTCTCAACGCGAGTACTTCGCACTTCTTCCCGATGACGACGGATGTCGAAATATCGAAGTGAGTTCTGTAGTGTCCTTCTGTGTTCTTTTCCATGTGTTAAAGTGTTTATTGTCCACACGGACCTTTCATTTTAATCGAAGTATATTATATATATATATATATATATATATATATATATATAATTAAAAGGAACGGTCCAGCGGACTTTTTTAAATAAAATAAATTCAAAACGAAGGAAACACACAGAAAGACACAGACAAAACTCACATCGATATTTCGACCATCGTCGTCATCAGGAGGTGTGAAGAGCGAAGAGCGGAGTCGCCGCCCTGTCTTCCTGCGGGACTATTCGCTCTTCACACCTCCTGATGACGACGATGGTCGAAATATCGATGTGAGTTTTGTCTGTGTCTTTCTGTGTGTTTCCTTCGTTTTGAATTTATTATATATATATATATATATCAACAAAAAGATTTCACATAAACACGTGAAATAACAATCAATGATCAAACCACAAAACCACAATTTTTCCCATTTTCTTATTGTGGTTTGATCATATAGATATCAATGATCAACCCACAATAAGATATGAAATTTATCATTTGATTTTAATTTTGCTAATTATTTTTTAGTTTATTTGTTATGTGGATTAAAGTTAATTTTTTATTAAAATTTACTTCTTTTTCTTTTACTATTTTTTTTTCAGTTTCCTATTCCTAGAACTTTTTTCGTTTTTTGTTTCACATATTCACATCTTCTGTGAATCTGTCCAGATGACTTTCGCGTTCTCACCATATCACATACTTGCTTGAGGACGACTTTGTCGGTAAGAACAGTTTGGATTTCCACTATTTCCTTCAAATGCAGTCTCATCCTGCAAATCCTTGTTATACTCGTACTGGGTAAAACGATAACACAATCTTTATTGTCTTCTTCACTGGTAGCAATGAACTCCACTTCCTTCCATACTACTATCGGTCACTCTTAGTTTATCTGAGATACTTGGCTACCTCCTACCTCTTTTTCTGCCCTTGTGCTCGGTGCACGTATGATCTCTTCGTTTACTAATTTATTTATGGGTCCATTAGGTTTATTGGTACGTTGTCTCTTATAAAGCAGCTATTTTGACATCTTCATTTAGCTCCGTAGCAGTCAAATTGTTTATTGTTTTGTTCTTTTTTTATTCATTACTTAGGTCTGTGATTTATTTTGGCCTTCCTTTCCCGCTCCCTCTTGATTTACCTCTAGTGCCTGGCAGTTCGATTTTAGCTCAGGCTTAATGTGTGGTTCATTAATATTTACACCCATTAACAACCCATGAGCCACATCGCCGGGGACACTAACAGCACTTCCTGTCACCCATCCAAATCCTAACTACTCCCGATTTTACTTAACATTGGTAATCTAATGAGACCTTGGGTACTTAACAATGCTATTGTTGTTTCATTATATATTTTGCAATGAATAATGAAATAGTATTTCTTTTATGAATATATAATATTTAATTAAAAAACAAGTTGGAAAAATTATAAAAGAAAAATGTGTAATTGAATGGGAAGTGGGGTAAAAAATGGCGATGTAGAAGACAGAGGTTGACAGAGTGGGTAGGAGTGATGAAACAAGACGTATATAGAGAATAAATATAGGAGATGGGGCTGGAGTAATCTGCAGTAACAGCTTTATAATGGGGCTGGGGATCTGCCCAATCGGCCGCCCTATCAACCAAATTAAATAACTTTGAATCTTTCTCTTTACAAACTACCAATTTCAAATTATTTATGACGCTCTTCTGCTCCCTATAATCAACGGTCGAGTAAAATACAAATATGTATCTCGAGTTAAAACTCAGATGCAATCTAAATAAAACACTGAGGTGATTATTTGAAAAGAATTAACATTCTCCTTGAATTCAGAGATTCATCTAAACTCTTTTTAAACCCTATCTCGCTATTTATTTATTATCTTCAACTCTCCCTTCTCTTATGAATTGGGAACTCTTTTACTATCATACAATAAACTTCAAAACACAATTATGCTAACTTTACTTACAATACGAATCAACCAAGGACCACAGATTTCAGTAGATCTTATAGTATAGTATGCTATCACTGGTAAATTGTCTGTTATCGCAGGTAGCCTGCGATCAGCTTTCTGAGATGCACGAACATTTTACTGAAATTGGTAACCATTCCTGCTCGGACGAAAATGTTAACCCATGGAAAAACAGCAGTAACATACTACAGCACTTTCTTTATTTGAACACTAGAAATTAAATTATGAAGCAAAAATGGAATATTATAGCATGATTTATTTCTGTATTCGGTTAAAATATTATTAAAATGCACTGATCGTATCGTAGATAGAAATTAATTATGAGCTCATCCTTTCACCTTCAGATTCTTTATCATTCATTAATTAAGTAAAATATGCTGTTAACTACTACTACTACTGTTAATTAAGAAAACATAATCCAAAATTGAAAACATTCTTTGAAGAATAATAAATGTAATTATCCTACATCTTAACTTAAAAATTATCTTAAAACGACATTTTTTCTTAGATATTTCTGACGTTTTTCAGACAAAATAGGAATATTTTCAAGTTTTAAATGGGAAAATTTGTCTTACATATTCAATATAGAAGGAGGTCATGTAATTTATGTAAGAGGTCCACTGGCAATTAGAACAAAAGCTATGTCCAACTGTAAGAGATTATTTAGTAACACGAAATCTACTTTTTCACTTTTTAAAAAATGTAATTACTACTGTAGTTATACTATTGATATTATATGTATCAGTGGTGTGATATACAAAAATAAGCATATATATGGATAAGTGAATCAATCACAATCTGTAGTACCTTCAGGAATGAAAGACTAATAAACATCTCCCATTTAGATATTTATATGATTATAAAGTATAACACCTAAATAGAACATTATACATTATATACCCAAGAAGTATGACATTATGTTTACTTATGGTAAAGTTGAGGGTAGGCCACTTCAGAGTTTATTCATTGTACTTTAAGTCTAAATAAAATTTTATTTCAAAATGAATACCATGTCAGGTTTAAGCATAACAATAGACCACGATGTCATTTTAGAGAGGCCCCAGTTGTAGAAAATTTAACCACATTACATTTTAATACTATAAATAACTATGACTTCTGTTTCAAAATTCGTATAATGGTCCGTATAAATTGATTTATCTAACCATGAATATTCTTTAGTTTTTCATTATTTATTCTTCACTGAAACAAAAAAACTGATTTGGCTTCTACTTTAATTAAATAAAAAAATATCATAATAACAGATGAAGTTGAAATAATACAAACGTTAGATATTGTCCAAATATTTAACTGAAATAGAAGGTGAGGGCAGCAAAGCTGAAAAGTCTGTACCACTCACAAAGCAGCTTCGCAGTGAGCAAACCCTTGAGTATTATCTACTTTGGGTAATGTTATTTGATAATAGAAGGTGAGGGCAGCAAAGCTGAGAAGTCTGTACCACTCACAAAGCAGCTTCGCAGTGAGCAAACCCTTGAGTATTATCTACTTTTGGGTAACGTTATTTGATAATAGAAGGTGAGGGCAGCAAAGCTGAGAAGTCTGTACCACTCACAAAGCAGCTTCGCAGTGAGCAAACCCTTGAGTATTATCTACTTTTGGGTAACGTTATTTGATAATAGAAGGTGAGGGCAGCAAAGCTGAGAAGTCTGTACCACCCACAAAGCAGCTTCGCAGTGAGCAAACCCTTGAGTATTATCTACTTTTGGGTAATGTTATTTGATAATAGAAGGTGAGGGCAGCAAAGCTGAGAAGTCTGTACCACTCACAAAGCAGCTTCGCAGTGAGCAAACCATTGAGTATTATCTACTTTGTGTAATGTTATTTGATAATATAAACCTCGTACTAAAGGTAACTTACCAATAAATTGGTAAATATATTAACAAATGCCTCAACTACAACGTTCCCTCATATAACGAATCAGACAATTTATTGTGTATCATTGCATAGGGATTGCAAACATTAGTCTAGGAGTTGAAAACTAGCCGTCTATAAATCATCTCTATGTTTACTACAGTTCTTCAACGTCCCTTCCTCAGCCAAACCAAACAATTTATTTAGACCCCTAGACTCCGATACTGCACTATTATAGCGACATTTCGTTTATACTAAAAGTCTTCTCTTTAACTTCTTAATTCCTCTTTACAAATCTAATCCCATGGGTCAAAGCAGTTCTTCTTCCAATAGCCCAATGATTGTCTTCGTTGCCATATTTTATAAGTATTATAACTCTCTTTTTGCTATAATTTGTTGTTTTCAAGTTAATATAAGCTTGTGTCCATGCTAATGGATACACATCAGTGTGCATTTTCACTCATGTTAAATCATGTTGCATACTTTTGTTATCAATGCTCCTTGTAAAATGTTTCTTTCTATTGTTATGATCATTTCAAATAAAGAAAAGGAAAATTTTTTTTTTCAAATTGACTCTAGTTGTTAATAACATTTAAATAACCATCACATCCATATCTCAGCCATATGATTCCATGTAACGTTCAGAAGACGGTACTTATTATTAGTGACAATCCGCTATCATTAAACACTTAAATCTGCCCTCTCCTATATTGTCTCTTCACTTTGTACCTAGAGATCACAGACAGGCTGTGCTCTCTGTGTTCTTACCACTTCCATCCTGCTTTCATCGTCTCTCAGTAGAACTAGTATTATTTATTTTCGTTAAACTTCATACTTCCACTAATCTCTATCAGTCTTCTAATATTTTTTCCTCTATATTTAAACGTCCATCAATGTCAACACACTTTTCTTGGTAAATGTTTACGATACTTACGAAATTAGATGAACATTTTTTCAAAATAAAATGTTATAGTATTTTATTAGTAAGGAATGACCGTCTTTACTTTCTTAATACTATGGAATCTGCTTATCACTATTCATGTTGAGTCATAAATACTATAAATTAACATACTTAGTATCTAATTCAACTATAAATGTGTAGTTTATTTTGTTGATTATCATTGTGTTGGTTTTCTTTTAAACATGAATGAATCAATTTTAATTTTCATTGACATTTTCTGTAAGGATGTAGAACAATATATTTGTTATAATGTATATATATATATATATATATATATATATATATATATATATATATATATATGTATATATATATATATATATCAATGATCAAACTACAATAAGAAAATGGGAAAGCAAGACTAAGATCTTTCAACCGTTTTCCCATTATTGTGATTCTTGCTTTCCCATTTTCTTATTGTGGTTTGATCATTGATTGTTATTTCACGTGTTTATGTAAAATCTTTATATATATATATATATATATTCATAATTGACTGTTCAGCTGAAACTGGATAAATGAATACAAGCAAATACAATATATGGTACATATAGAACCTGACGTTGCATCTCCGGGATATATATCCCTCTCTCTATACTCCTGAAAACTGATTTTCCGAAAATTTAAATTAATAAGTAAGTTTCTGTTACTCTTCGTCTACTCTTCTTCGATTTTGAACTTGTATATACTTATATATAATCTAAATTATGTTCACGTTCTAGCTGCGTTCTAAATGGTACGCTGTTCATTTTTCTTTGTTTCTTTATGGTTATATTAATATTGTTGATTCAGATTTTATTTTTAAGATCTCTAGTGCTGTATGATATTCGCATACATGGCCTGTCCATATACAGAGCCCCTCCTGTCTACCGGGTACTGTATGGTCGTACAGATAGGTAAAGCATGTGTATCACCTATAAACAGGGCGCAATGAGGCAGAAAACAAAAGGTTTCAATGTGAGTGTTATTACGAACTGTTTCTATTTTCAGAGTAGCTATAAGTTTTATTAAAGAAAATTAATCAAAGAAAATGGAGACATTATGTTTGAATAGGTGAAAGGATGCTCTTGTTGTGAGTGAAGCGGATTAGGAGTTGGGTAAGAGAGATTCCAGTGACAGCAATTAGAGGACAAGGTCGGACGTCGCAGGCCACTCAGATAAACCCATTTGTTGCGGCCCGACCGACAACACTAAAATATGCTCTCCCTTACCAGCCCCTTTTTGTATAAAAGTTGTGGCGGCGGCCCCACTGTATGTTTTGTGGCACCCTGTGCGTGTTAAAGCCTCGACAGGCCTGCGGGTCATTAAGGCAGCTCGGACCTCTCTGTCGCACGCCCTAGACAGAGTGCGACCGACCTTGCCGCTCCACGTGGAGCCTCCTACCAATCCGCTTCAGCCGTTCCCTCCTTCTACGCTTCACTCTTTTTTTTTTCCTTCTCTCTGACTCCCTTTTTCCCGCCGGCCACAGATCGATTCCATGGTGGCGCAGTCGTCGTAGAGAGTGTAGAAAAAGGGTAGTTTTAACTTGCCAGGGATTTATGAAACTTTCATGAGCTGGATCCCACTGCGGATTTGCATTAAGACGTGGCCCCAGTCCCGGTCATTACTATTCAAAACAAATAGTTCGCCTCCATTCACGTGTAGTATAAAGTATGGTCATCTGCCAGCTCCCCACACTCAAGGCTTTCACTTCTCTTGCAAATACGATAAGAGCTTCTGTCAGCTTAACTGTCTATTCTAATACTTATCAACATTATTCAGCAATTTTTTGGAACAAAAATGATGATGCGATTATTTTTTTGAAACCAATAAACTATTTTAAACACTCTGCTTACCATTATTCTGGATTTCTTTCCAGCAGTAATCCTAATTTATTTTAAGACCAGCTTAACCATAAAATACGGCTGGCATTAATAAAATTGAATGTTTTTGCCTCAACTAACTCCTCATAATTATAAAAGTTTAATAAATAAATTTGCATTGCATCTCATTTTTTTTACATAACTACAAAGCACTCTGTGAATTTATGCCAATGAAAAGGCATTTGAAATTTAAATTGGAAGTTTGAATTTAAAAGAGTGTATGGGTTGAAAGCGTAATGTATGGCTAATGTCCAGTCCCTTGTCATGTTACCAGGGAAATCAATTCCTGTGCAATGGCAAGCATTCGCCTATGTCACGCAACATCAATAAAAACACTTTGAATTCGTCATTCCTTCCGAATTTGAGAATCTTAGCCTCCACTCTTAAATTAAAAATCGTAGACCATCTCGTTAATCTCTTCCTTAAACTTCATTAATCATTTAAATCATACATGACAGCACTCTTTTAGAACCAATTATTACTTATCTATAAACTTTACCTTTAAAAATAATTAGAGTGGTTTACAGTTAAATTTACTGTTGATAAACCCATTATCACATAAGAAAAACAAATAATCTTTATTATTGATTTATTTTAACATAAATAAGATGTAGTCATTTGGTCACTTATAATACAAAATTGACTTAATTGTTTAGAAATAATTATTACTACAATTAATGATCGATTGAAATGATCTTTAGAATGACTATGACTCAATAAGAAAACAAACATGTATCGATTTAAATCCCATTGTACAATAATTTATATTGTTAATAATTAAATAAGTCTTATAACGACGATAACTAATAAGTTAGATTAGCAACGACCGTCGAATATATTTATTACTCAAATCATTAAGAGAAATGAAAGCATAAACGATACGACGTGATGCTTTATCTTTTAGGTGCTGAATAATGGGTACAGTTAAGTTAATGTTTCAGATATAAATAACCTATCTCATTGTCTTCAGATATAAATTATTGCAATTCATTATTGATTATTGTTCTATTTTTCAAGTGAAATTTACTTCTAATCAATCACTAATTTGGGCCTTTATAAATTATAATGAAATTAAGACAGACACTCCCACAACTGACTGCAGGTGAAAGGTAATAGTTATTGTTTTTTATAGATACACTACCAGTTTTAAAGTAAGAAGTTCATGGATGTTTCATTAAGCAATACTCACAGAGTCAACTTTTTATGAGTATACAATTGTTTAAAGTTTTTGTTATTATTACAAGGGTAACATTTATTTTCTTCGAATATCAAGTTCTATTAATTGGATATAAGCAATTTATGAAGACAGAATGTTTTAAAGTTTCTGGGAAATTCTTCTATTTTCAAAGGGCCTTCATAATTGTTTGAAGTCTTATATTTATTGTTGCAGAGGGTTGCAATGTTTCTGTAAAGGTTATAATTGAACTAACTATAGCAATGAAATTAATAATATATAGAATAGTAACTGTATTATATAGTTATAAGAATGTAATTTATAGTCATAAAAATAAAAATAATCAACCAATGAAAGAAGAGAGAAATTATTACGATATTGGAGAACTAACGGGAAGTGGAATAACTCAGGCTTAAATAATAATAATAAAAGGAGATGAGATGTGGTGAAGAAGTCACTGTACGACAGCAATGTTGGGTGACCAACTCTGACGACAGATTTTAGTTGGTATAATCAAAGCTGATTCGGGAGCTGCAGATAACAAATAAAAAGGTTATCATCAATAATGGTGAACTGATACAACTCAGTTGCTGTTTACGTTGAGCTCATATCTGCCTTAAAGGCAGTTAATGTCAAGCTGTACTATTAGCCCTCAGGCGATCTCAACTCTGTTTATCCTCCACAAATAACATAAGATTTTATTTATTGGAATTTAATTAGTATTATTAAAGAAATGCTTGGTACGTTGCCTTTTTTCCTTAACAGGTTTGGACCAAGTTTTGATTGCTGACTCATAGATATGAGCCAGACAACAATAACAGAGGCACTCTAAATATTTAAACATAAAACAGCTCTCAAACCCATAATTAAAGAGCAGGCCAACTATCAGACTAATGAATGAGTTATACCCTTGAGGAATTCACTGGCATGTGGGAAAAGACAAAAATACAGACTAAAGACTAACTATGAAGACAGGGCAGGAAAACAAAGTAAATCAAAATTAAGCAAACAATAATTAGTACTTCAAGAAAATAAACTTCAAAACTTAAAATAATATTAATTACGACAAATCTACTAGAATGGGGATAATCTGTTCTCGAGAATTCATAAATAGAAGTTAACATTGAATAACATTCAATTTACTTATGTTGCTGTCGCAGATCTAAAACTGAGTCAACTAGAAACGAGATAAGACATAAGAATATTTTATTATTCCAAAAAAATACTAACAACTCTATGTACCAATAGTAGCACAATGTTAAGTAATGTCATTAGTTCTGAGTACACATTATTCAAGTGTTTCCAATGTTTATAATTACATGTATGTAATAGAAATATACTTGATTAATATATGTATCAAATCTATTCAGTTAATTACAAAATTAATTATATGATTACTTAAATAGAATTGGTATACCTGTGATGTAAACCACAGATGTACATTTAATTCATAAAGCTATAACAAAACAAAAGAAAACAATAACAATAAAATAACTTATAGTAACTTTATTGGGTTTAATGAAAAGAATCGCATAACGGATGAAAGGAAGAAAGGAATTATACGATATACAAGAACAAACGGGAAGTGGAATAACTCATGCATGTAAAATGACAAAGGAGGATAAGATAGGCTACAGATACCCCACTGTTACACACCTGAGATCGGAAACTACTCATACAACAAGCATTCAACTTTAGTCCTGTACAAGCTGAGTTCGTTTATTTATATCAAAAAATGAAGGTATTTTTTGACCCAACCGGTCTCCAACCGTCGCTTCACAAGTGCGCTTGGTGTCCCTTTCTCAACTCTCCTGATGACGGTTCAACCGAAAATTAGAGACAGTAAGTGTGTTTGTTCTTTAGTTCTGTGTTTGTGATTCATCGTGAATCGTTTGTTGTCCTTTTGGATCGTTTTCCTGTTTACAATATATATATATATATATATAAAGATTTCACATAAACACATGAAATAACAAGGTATTGAAGATTTTTGTTATCTTTATCCAGATTTAGACTCTACAAATATGACCTTTATTATTAATGTGCTATTAATAAGTTATATTCTGTGTACTTCTCCTCTCTGTGCTGTATTGCATTCAATGCCTGATATTCAATAGTTCATTGATATACCACAGACCTATAAACAACAGAGGTTAATGCCCTGGTACTTCTTTCAGATATAACACCCATGAAGTTCCAAGAGAAATGTTGGGTAGCATCTGCATTATGCACTCTGGACTCCAATTCAGTCGACCTTTCGACCATAAGGCCTTCTGCAAGCAACGACTTTTTTATTCACTAAGCTTCCACCTTTAATGATCCAAAACCTTTACTGGAAGATCTCAGGCAGTATGAGTAACCCAGCTTGATGTGATGTGGAATAGAAATAATGAATGGTAAATCTGCTGCAAAGTGTTTCATGAGAGTGGCACTGGTATGAACTCACTGCTATCATAAATATTTATTAGTATTGGTATTCATAATGCCATCTAATTTCTTAAAGAGTGTTAGCGATAGTTCAAGACAAACTATCTTCTTCAACTAGTTATTCTTCATGCATTTTGATTTTCTGATGTCATTTCTAACGTGGTACATCGTTACGCACATATTTACTGGTTTGCTGATGATTTGCCTCAAGTTAATCTCATATATGTTATACTCCACAACTTGTTCAAATGTATGCTTTTTTTATCTACACCATGTGTTAGTCAAATCAAATTAACACCTCCACCTTTGTTAAACGCTTCGATCATTTTCAATAAATGAACTATTTACCCTGTAGCACTTATAAACTGAAAAGAAGGATTAAAAGATTATTTTTTAAGGATTAAAAACTCCAGGAAAATGATTTTACCACTTAGGATCTATAATTATACTTATTTAGCTAACCAGGTTCTTTATAAAATGAATCAAATTGTTCAGTCCCCTTATAAATACAATGATTGCAGAGGAAGCAGTCCAACTGCCATACTCAGGGCTAATTGTGTGAAGACTCTCTCCCTCTGCAGAATCACTGTAGCCGTCATTATTCCAGTCGTGCCGTCGACTCTCCTTGGCAATCCCAAGACAAGTAATTACACATTCATACATGCATTACTGCATTCTGTATACATGTATCATAAACATCTTGCCTAGTGCTTCTAAAAAGTTAAAACTCACTTGACAACATTTTGTGATTTCAAACAAGCATTTAATTTAAATTTAATAGTAAGATCAGTGAACCAAAGTAAATCAGACATACTCTTAGTTGTGGCCAAAAGATAAAAAAAAAATATCATAAAAGAACCTTTGACATCGCACTCTTCTTGTCTTGGCTGCTACTTTTGAATGAAGAAGGTAATTCTCTGCTTTTTAGGTGAGTTAGCTAGATAAATCATGAATCATTTAATAATTTAGCTGCATTTTTAATGAATTACTCTACTTTAGACATATTATCAAACCTTTATCTATATATGACATAGATGATGATGTAATTATGGTATAATAGAAGAAACTTGGAAAAGGAAAATGTTAAAAAGAAGTGGAAAAGAAAACTTTGGAAGTTACTTACCTCTTGCATCGCCTGACACCGACTCTTCTGAAGGCTTGATGAGGGCCAGTGTTTTAGTTCAAGCCCCAGAACTGACCTCGACAAGCCAGAGAGCTTCACACAAAGTCTTCGCCCAAACTGCGGCCAATACTACAAGACGAGGTCAGACACCCATGTACTGGGGCGACGTTTTACTCCACCACTCAAAGGTGGGCATGTGACAATCATGATATTCAGATTGTTTATGTATACACATGTGATTTGTAGTGAAAAAACTTCAGCTAAGTGTATTAAGAAAGAAAAATAAACAGCTAGTTTTGTTACAGCTAGTGTAACAAAAGCAAACTATTATGATATAAATTGCCATAATGGTAGTTCCAATTTAAACATTTATGATATGTTAATGAAAAATTAAAATTGTTTCAATCTTAATTATATATTGAAACAAATTAGAACTAAAAAAATGTTGAACGAGTATAGCAAAATATTTTCACTAATTTTCATTGCCTCTTCAATCAGTTTATGGATTCTTTTATACGTGAATTCTTATATTAAGACAGTAATAGCTAAGATATTTCAAGTTTCTAGAACAGCCAGGAGATTCGCATTGAACTCGTGCGAGTGTTTTCATACACATTACGTAAACACACATTTTCCATTGTTCAAATAATGGCCAACAATAATAGGATTTTTTCCCCTTCAAGGACTGTATATCTTTAGAATTTCAATTAGAAATCTTCTAATGAAGGTCTACACGACCTGTAGCGTGTTCGCAAGATTTTAGACACCTACCTACCCACTCATGCACAGATAGATACAATCAACTAAATATTTAAAATTGATTTCAACGATTTTAATCCCTTGTAATTTTTTACAAGTAAAAAAGTAAGGTTGACTATTCTACTGCAAAGGTTTCATGTTAATTTTGTGAACTTACTAATACCACAGGGCTTTATGATTGAACAAAACAACCACTACTGTATAAGACCTGCTAATATTCAAGATGGATTTTAGAATATAAATATTGATGAAGTAGGTTACGTTAGGTTTGCTTGCAGTGGCTGTCCCTCGAGAGAACACATATAGGCCAAAGATTGGTGCTTAGTGATTCCGCACAATGAATATTCTACAATACGAATCCTAAATTTTGCCGAACTCAAGTGCATTGAAAGAAGGGCTCTTTAACGCGTCCCTGACTCGAACGGGCTCGGGACTGACAGCTTAATTTTGTCTTCCAAGGTTAATTTCTAACCTTGGGACGACTTGGTTAGATTTTTTCACCTATATATACTTCATTGCTGCTAGATTTCCTCCTAGACTCAACCCCTGTTGTTAATTTAATTGTCAAAAAAATATTGATATTATTATTAATCATCCTTATAGATTGATTGGTTAATTAAGTGATTATTACTTCTATTATTTATTTATTTTTGATATGTTTTATTTATCAGTTAATTCATTATTTTTTATTTGTTTTATTCCCCTTCCTTCTCGCTTAGTTGGTATGGTGGCATCACTGAGTGTGTAACGGTCTTCCTGTAGGTCTTCAGTCACTACCCTGTATCTCTGGAACACCTCACCAGATTTTCTTTCGTTATAATGATTATCTAAAGACGTATGGCCCGTTTCATTTGATTTATATATATTATAAAGATTCTCTGCACAGTTTTGTCGTTTGAAAAAAAAAACAGTAAAAGCCCCCACTCAATTGATTAAGTAAAACTACGCGTTTTGAGCGCGTAATTTTCTTTCTCAGATCGTATATATAGTTGTAGGGAAGGGATTACTATGCTTAACAGATGGCTTTCCGTAATAACTTATAAGTAATAAGTTCCGTAAATAACTTATATAGAAAATGAGTTATCCCCCAGTCATCCCCAAGTATAGATATTGCCTGAGGAAGATTACTATTTGCTATGTGTACAAAACACGTTGCTTTTATTAAACTTTTGTAAATGGAGACTGTATTAATATTTTACCCAAATAAGTATATCCTATATAATAACTGATAACATTTTAAATAACTGCATCACTTCTGCATTTACTGAATATTTATTTATTTAAAAAAACATGTCTTAAAATCGCTGCTAGAAAAATAGTAGCAGGTTATAGCGTTCCGAGGAATTCTATATTGAAATTTTAAAAACAAAATATCTTATCATATTTATATATGTGAACTAGGAAACGTACCTGTCTTTGACGGAATAAAAATTCTATTATACTTGGTATTCCAAAATGCCATTAAAAATTATAGAATAGTAGAAAATACCATTATTAGTACAGTGGTAAGCAAATACCTCTGTATACATGCATTAGCTGTCTGTCCTTCAGGTTCATGGAAGAACAAACAGTTGGAACCTCTGACTCTTGAGCAAGTAAACTACAGCTGACCATGCGAGAAAAACTTGGTATCGCTAACTTAAATTCCTGCGTTAGATAAAGTTTCCCTTGCGACTTGGTTATCGACATTGCGAAATAGACTCTGACAGGACTTTGCAATCGTTTCAATGGAAACAGATAGTGGCTCGGAATCAATGGTATGCGTGGTATACACACAGACGCCTCAATACCACACCAGTCATAATTTCCACCTCTATGGCATATCTGTGTAGAGTACAAACTCAGAGTCGTGTACCGTTGCACAGTTTTGGGGCACTCATGTTTCGTAACGTTTTCGTAATTTCACTCACGTGAAATTTGTCACTGCTACTAAATGTCAGCATGATTGGTGCTCCTACTTTAAGTTTTTACTCATGAGCAGGCAGTGGAGGAGAAAGCAATTCAGAGTCAAAAATTCAGTTGGATAATGAACTGCTTCCTAATCACTAATCACTCTCCTTACTGACTTATAAGTTCTTTCCTCGGCATGATATAGCAAAAGAACGTGTTTGTTGATTTTTCCTGCCTCTTGATATTAAGGGTTGAGAATTGCTCATTCACAAAGCTATTTATTCTTAATAGATAGTACATCCTCAACTCTGGGAAACACCTTTTCAATGATGTCAAATACGCATATCTTCATATGCTCAAATGAAATTAAAATCAACTAACAATACCTACTTGCTTCACCTGTGCATTTGCAAAATAAACTGTCTCTGAAGTTAGCAAAATACAGATTAAAGCCCAATAACTTCGCTTTTGCAGTGAATTATCAATCTATTCAGAGCCTATATTTTAAGTTAGGCATGCACAAATCTAGTGTCAAAGTTTCAGCTCGGTATGTTTAATGGAGGTTGAGTTTACTTGTGACAAACGTTTTTGCTTTAAACGTCCATAACTTCACTTCTACGTTGAATTTCCAATCAACCCAGAGCCTATATTTTAAGTTAGATATACACAAATCTACTGTTAAAGTTTCAGCTTGATATGTCTTATGGTGGCTGCGATATTTGTGACAAAATGTTTCAGACAAACAGACAGAAATTTTTCTAAGAGTAGATTCGATTTCTTCAATGTATGAAACGTAAAGAAAAGTTGAAATGAGTCAGTTCTAAGCAATGTACAGACAAAATCATTCTTTTATTTATATAGATAAATGATTGTATATTGTGTTTGGTTGGATATTTGTAATGATGGAAGGAGGATGTTACAGGTGAAGGTGAGACACTGTGGCGGTGAGGACGGACAGAGCCGAGGCAGAGGAGTGTCGCGGGGCGCTGGCCGCGGCTTTGTCTGCACTTGGCTGCCTTTCACCTGGCCCAGCGCCAAGTCGCCGTCCAATTGAGCGCCGGCCCTTTATTCCGCACCTCCCGTCCTTATTAGCCCTCCACCATTACACCTAATGGCAACTATTTAACTTCTCTCGCTCCCTTTTCATGGAATTAAAGTACCCAGCCAGGCTGAGGGCATTTATTCCACACCTCTCAAGCAGTAATTATACACACAAAGACTTTCAGATAAGTAAATTCTCGTTTTTAACTTATCTAGTTAGACTTAAGAATATTACTAGCATAATAGAAAAAACATTTTAAATTTAATCTAAACATTGTTACTTTACTGTAAGAAAGAAACTATATTTAAAAGGTTTTAAAAACAATTTTTTTTGAGATGTTGATGGATTTTCACGTTTAGAAGTGCAAACAGATAAAATGTGTAACATATTATCAGAAAATCATTTCTGAACCTTTTTCTAGATCTGTATCTGTGTGGATGGGTGATAGGTTGTGTACGAAAAATGTTGTAAACACGGTACAGGGCGCACAATGACACAAATCTTAAAGGATTTGAGAGATATATTTATTCTAGGTTCGGAAATAATTTAGTATTGAAGTATGTTAGAGTATTTTATCATAATAAGTGATAACTATTCCAGTTCTCGATGAAAATCTTGAGATTTTAATTTTGAATTAAGGATTGTCTTAATATAAATTAAACGGTAATAAGTTCGGGAATCTTTAGTCACTACAAGAGGTACATTTTCATCATACGTAGCAGAATATAGTAAAAACATAATAAACAATTAACTAACTAAACTGAGTATTATTTATTATTTCTAATTGATTTGCTTACAGATAGATCGTAATTAGAAAAATTTGTACCTTTTTACATATTCTATATTTCGAAATAGTGAAAGCTGTGATTGTCACCATGCAGTCGTGAATAAGGTGTATTTGTCAGAGTGTTGTAAGTAGCAGAGGGTAAGTGTCCTTGCCACAGGCACTGGTCATGGCGAGCTTGCAGTTCGCCACGACCCTAGAATGTTTCATGGTGATCTGAAAGACATTTAACACGCTGTTTCTTAGAATAAGCGCATCGCCGTCTTCTCATGCCTCAAGTTGTCATTGACTCTTCAAGGCCTCCGCCCTAATCTGCATCAACTCGAGAATAACAAACTCTACGGTACTGCTCCAGTACAAGTAAAACAATCAGAAAAGGCCCTTGCCTAGATATTCCATGTAATCAATAATGCAATCAATAGTTTTAAATTACATTATTATTACGTAATGAATAATATAATAACATGTACCTGCAGAAAATAAATTTATAAAGTAGTTATAAAAATGTTATAATAGTGTTAAAGTTCTCTTCAAAACTTATAAGAAAATAGGAAATTGCACAATAGTTAACTACAGAGTGGTAAAGTACTTGGCTTCATGCAGCTACGAAAAGCATAAATGTCAGACCTCTATCCCGAAAAGAAATAATCATCCAAAAGAAAAGTTAAGATTTTCCTCTTCCTATGGATTAGAAATAATTTTTCAATTTCTTATGAAGATATTCCCATCAAAATTATTAGCTGTTAAAAATTATAGAAAACTCATTGATTAATTAGCTATAGATAAAATGCAGCACATTTGAAATAATATTAAAAGGTTATATAACTCTAAAATATGACGATAAAACAGTATATCAGATATACTTATAATACAAAATGTTTATACCAGTTTGAGAAATACAAAGTATGAATGCATAGATGGTTAGAAAATCATTAATAAAAAAACATTTTCTTTAATTGAAAGCCTGAATACTAACCCATCATTATTACTTATCACGAAATTGTATTTCAAAAAGAAATAAAAAGATATTTTTCCCAGTATGGAAATTTATTTTATTATAAACGTACTTTACACATATACGAGTATATCTATGAATAATAATCAAACTAACACTTGATTTAATGGATGGACAAATTTACCACAATGAAACAAATTTGGAAACAATGCTCTAAGGCCTTTTGTCAACACATCGTCAGAGAACAAGTGCCATTCAGGGTTGCCAACAATTTTGGAAACTTCCATCAGCCAGGTTGACAAGTATTTATTATTTTTTAGTTCACTTGCTCTCTGACGATGTGTTGACGAAAAGCCTTAGAGCATTGTTTCCAAATTTGTTTAATTGTGGTAAATTAGTCTATATATATCTATGGATGATCAAACCACAATAAGAAATGGGAAAACAAGACTAAGATCTTTCAACCGTAACAAGCGGTCTTCGTCAGAGTCAAAAACCCAACTGAGTTGGGTTTTTGACTCTGACGAAGACCGCTTGTTACGGTTGAAAGATCTTAGTCTTGTTTTCCCATTTCTTATTGTGGTTTGATCATTGATTGTTATTTCACATGTTTATGTAAAATCTTTTTATATATCTATGGATATATGGTGTTAAACACACTGATTCATCCATAAAAAGTAGGTGCTGTATTATATTATGCATGACAATATATATAACTTCACTGCTGGTAAGTTACTACTTTGAGCGGGACTCCTTCGTTGAGAGCTATGGTTGTAATGCCGTGTGTGGTAGTGTTGAGAGCGCAGTACAAGCCTGAGTCAGCCAGCAGGGCAGACACACTGGTTGGCTGCAAACCACCCAGCATACCAGCAGTGCTGGCTTAGCACCTCCCTCTCAGTGACTCCTTCGTTGAGAGCTATGGTTGTTATGCCGTGTGTGGTTGTGTTGAGAGCGCAGTGCAGCCTGAGTCAGCCAGCAGAGCAGACACACTGGTTGGCTGCAAACCACCCAGCATACCAGCAGTGCTGGCTTAGCACCTCCCTCTCAGTGACTCCTTCGTTGAGAGCTATGGTTGTTATGCCGTGTGTGGTAGTGTTGAGAGCGCAGTGCAGCCTGAGTCAGCCAGCAGAGCAGACACACTGGTTGGCTGCAAACCACCCAGCATACCAGCAGTGCTGGCTTAGCACCTCCCTCTCAGTGACTCCTTCGTTGAGAGCTATGGTTGTTATGCCGTGTGTGGTAGTGTTGAGAGCTCAGTACAAGCCTGAGTCAGCCAGCAGAGCAGACACACTGGTTGGCTGCAAACCACCCAGCATACCAGCAGTGCTGGCTTAGCACCTCCCTCTCAGTGACTTCTTCCTCATGTATCGAATCAGCTTCCTAAAGTCCTTTGAAATCTGTTGCAATTGCTTGGCTTTAGTACTATATTGACTCATAAAAACTTTTAAAATTTTTGAATGAACTTCTTAATAATAATTTTATTACACTTACACATTTTCTAAGCCAATATAAAAAATTTGGAGTGGCCTACACTCAACTTTACTATAAGTTATTCACATTACCATTATTTTATGATAAATTATTCTAAGTGCTTAACTGCTGTCAAACAACAGTGCACATCTACATTATGACGCCAATTTTTGTGTATAATATTAATGTGATTCATATTGTATCACAAATTTCTGTTCTTTCATATAAATAATAAATTGCATTATATAATTTCTGCTCTCCGTTCCCATCCTAACTAAATTGTTGTAATAGTTCCCTCGACATTTCAAAAAGCATGCTCTCTCTTTTCTGTTTTATATATAGTTTGGGACAACTGCTCAGGTTCACAATAGCTCTCATCTGGTCTAATATTCTCCATGTGCTCTTTGTTGTGAGCATTTTCTTTTTCTTTATATGTCACGTTTGTTTTCAGTTTCATCATGGGATTGTCTTTCCTTTTCACTGAATTCAGCATTCCGTCTTAGCCTGTATAAGCCAGTCTTTCTAGAAACCTTTTCATTTATATTCATTCTAAATCAAGCCTTAATTTCCTCATTCTAAGTTTTCTTTGCTTGAAAAATTTCAAAGTCAATGTAAACAATATAAATAAATGTAAAAAATCCGCCAAGTATGACAGGTATCATTTTTATAGTTAAACTACTCTTTCTGGTAATTAAAATATCACGAATATTTTTTATAACTGCTAATTTTCTGTTCAATTTTTTGACATTTTGTTTTTTCTTTACTATAAGTAAAGTAGGTATAGCGATGGTGAAAAAATTCGATCTCAAAATTATGGCGGGATTACATGTTGTGAGATACCAAAAGTCGTTTTATGAAGTTTTTTCGATGATATCTGTGTGTGTGTGTGTGTGTGTGTGTGTGTGTGTTGAGTGAGTGTGTATCCAAAGTTTGTGGTCACACTACTACGGCCCAGAATCTTTGATGGATCAAATTGATATTTTACACAATAATGGGACTCATAGAGTAGATGCGCAGTATAGTTTGGGAACAATTATAAATGCTAAGAAAGTTACTATTTTTCTACTAAACTAACTAATAAACTAGTTAAACTAATATCACGGCTCATTAAAAAACACTGATATTTTGCAAACAAATTTGAACAGAAAATTACCAATTTGTAAAAAAAAATCATAAATTTTCAATTATGGGAAACAGTTATAAAGCAAAAAAAAATGAATATTGATCCAGGACTAGTGGTTTACTTCCTATGCTTGTCGTTTTTTTTTTACATTGACTCAGAATTATTTTGAGTGAATCCACTGAAATGATATTGATGTTTCTAGGTTTAATGAAACATTTTTACATGATTTAATGTCTTATAAGAGATAAGGAGAATAATATTTCTACATGTAAAAAAATCAGAGCCGATGAACATAAATTTCTGGTTCTTTGCATGGCATGATGGATTTGTTCAACAAAATTTTCTAATCAGTCTATATGCTGCACCCTTGAACAAAACACACTTGAAAAAGATAACACTCGCTCAGAGTAGATTAGATTTATATGATTTTTGCCAAAGGGAAACAGAAGTAATTTTTTAAAAACACTAGCATGCAATAAAATTCCCGGTATAATAATATTAAGAAAAATGTAAAACATAATTTAAAATTGAAAACATTCTTTGAAAGATAATAAATGAAATTTTCCTACATCTTAAATTAAAAATTATTTCTTTCTTTCATGTTTCTGACATTTTTTAGATAGAATAGGAATATTTTTCATTTTTAAATGGGGAACTTTGTCTTAAACCTTTCATCTAGATGGAGGTCTGATAAACTATGTAGGATATCCACTGGCTATTGGAACCAAAAAAATGTTCTCCTGTAATTGATTACATATTTCGCTGCAGGAAATTGACACGTTCGCTTTTCAAAAATGTTATTATTGCTGTAGTTATACTAATGATATTATATATGATATAAGCCTTAGAAACTTATGGTGACTTAAAAAAGGAAACCCCTGGGAATGCAAGTGATGCAGATGCTTCACTTCAAATTCAATTATCGCGTGAGTCGAGAAACTTAAGATACGTTAAATGCCCAGATTGATTTACATTATAGTTTTTCTTTTTATTTTCTTTGCTATTTAGAGATTTGTTACATTTTCACGCCATAATGTATGGGCAATAATAATGGTAACATCCTTGAGGGCGGATTAATCCATTTTCTATTATTTATCAAGCAAGCAATTACTTGAGGACTCGAACATTTTGCAAGAGGAACAACCTTTTGGAAGGGATTAAGCTTGGTCCAGAAGTTCACCGTCACAGCTTACAGAAGTGAGAAAAATTGTTATGTCTGTTCAATGATAATTTTGGATATAATTTTTCATATTTTGTATGTGCAGGTAAAGTAGAAGCTGTGATAGCCAAGTCAGGGACTAATTATCAGAAAGGTAGAGATAATGAGGTGATTGACGTGACTTGAGCCCCCGCCGCCTACTGCCTTCAATCCAGCCAAGGCCCCCCGTGGTTCTGACCAGTCTTCACCAGCACACATGCCTTCTCCACTCCTTGTCCTTATATACTATCTAATGTTGATAAACTTTACAGAATTGGATAATCAGGTTATTTGAAAAGTCATCCACATAGAGTTTCCTAATAGAGACAATAGCTATTTTTTTATGAGTAGTATACACACTTGGAATATGACCAGTTGAAATAATTCAAATTAGTGCCAACAAATGAACCATTAAACTAAAATAAAGAAAGTAACATTAATTAAACCATTTAGAATCCAGTATATGGAAATTACAGTTTTAAAATAAGACATTTTAATGAACAAATTACTTCTAACAAGGTTTCATAAATATTTCTATATTTGTTAAATTTAGAGAATCTCAAGATGTTCATTTTTCTGAAAGTTCTTTATTTATTACTAAAACAAAAACCTCAAACTACAAATCAGTGATTGGAAGTTGTACAGCTGGACAAGGACCTGATTTCCAGCGATTCTCGTCATGTGATTAGGTTTTATATATATTTAGACCAAAGAGGATTCCTAGCACTTGTACTTAATGCAACGGTTTTGGTTGAATTGGAATAATAGGCGCAGCACCTATTTAGACAGGACGGCCAAGCGGATCAGATTATTCTGTTAACTGAACTAAAGAGCTTATATTATGACCACAGGGCCACTTACAATTCTCATTAACCCAAATTTGTTTCTAATTTAAATCCAAAGAACAAGGTTATAATGTATACGTACTCGTTTTAAATTCGGAAAAACGATCATAACTGGGTCAAACAAGTTCAGATGTAAAGAAAAGTATTCACGTAGTATATAAACACACTATTCACCAATTTTGGTAAAACTGTCTTTAAAAGAAAAATTAAGTGAGACCAAACATATCGAATAAGCAACTAATTATAAGGATAATCGAGCATTGGGTTATCTTCTTGGCTTAACCGGCGTGCTGGGTACTGCTTTATTCTTCTCCTGAAGATGGTTTTACCAAACATTACAGAATGTAAATGTTCATTTACTAATTTAACATTTGCGTTACTTTTTTCGTGCATTAACTTATACAAATACAATATATATATATATATACATATTTAGGAAACAGGTCGAAGACGACCGAAACGTAGGAAGAAATATAAGCATTGAAAACAAAATATATGGTGAGTAGATGTCCCTAGCTCCTGGTGAATTTAAAAGACTCTTTAGGGATTTGGAAAAGTTATCCAAGAAATTAATTAAAAAAACAATAAGCCGTAAATTCAATCTCACACACACATATATATATATATATATATATATAGTTGACTGTCGTCCCTCCGTCAATTCACTTCTTCTCCTGAGGACGACCGTCATTACGGTCGAAATATTGTAAAGTGAGTCTTTGTTATGTTTCTGTCTATGTGTCACAGATTCTGGACCAATATCTTCATAAACATTAAATGTACAATATATAAGATTTCATAATAAACACAAGAATTATTGTGAAAAAAACAAGCTCCTGAATCACCGTAAGAAATCAGAAAGGGAGCCAAAAACAAATGCTTCAATTGAAGTGCTGATTTACAGTTTGGTCAAAAAACACAAGAGAAAAAAGGACAAGGAGGGGAACTAAAGTAAAAGGAATAAATAAATAAAATAGGAAGAAAAATAATAAGTTTGTATAAAAAAGCAATGTCAAAATTAAAAATAATGAACGAAATATTTAAAAAATATTAAGAACAATTATTTAACATTAAACTTTGAGTCCAGGAGTAGTTCTCGTTCCAAAGTGACAATAATTGTCCTCCCCAGAAGTTCTTATCTGTAGTATTGTCAGGAATCAGTTTATAGATTTGGACACAAAAACAATCGTTGAAAGAAAGGCCATGAGAATGAGTGTATATGGCAATTGGTAGGTTACTGCACTGGTTGATGGAGCCCTGTGACAATTGATGCAAATGCTAAGCTTAAGTCATGGAATGACAAACCATAATAAAATGCATTACACAGAGCACAATTCCATTGGTTAAGTGCTTTATCGTTTGCCGGTAGTTTAAAGAGGTATTGTTTAAGTGTTATTTTAAGAAATGAAGTGGAATAAGCAGCAGGGTTGATAATAATGCATTTTAGCCTGCTACGATACCTGACTTTTTCGTGTTTTAGCAATATTAAGAAGCTTTGAAGGAATACAGGACAAAATACTTTTGAAATTACGGTTCAAGTGTAAATTAATAGTTGACTGACTAAAAATAATGAATGAAGAATATAATATAAAACAGTACACTTTAATTATTGGGCTAAGTTTATGGCACTTGGATCCCTTGCAAAAGGGCTTATTAATAAAAGTTCATTTTATTGGTACAACGTGACTGCCGATTTAACTAGAGAAAAAAATCTGTCAAAAAATTTTATTTCAACTGGTTAAGGTGGAAATAAGATTGCTACAAATAAGTATTGAAAAGTGTTAAAAATTTAGTATTGGCAGGAAGGTTATAGTTGAACTATCTACGTACCATGGGGGTCTTTTTATTATACACTGAACTTGTCTGAATAGAGTTTTTATCTATATTCTAATAATGTATATATATATATATATATATATATATATACATTATATATATAATTATAAACTCTATCCAGACAAGACAAGTTCAAGTGTAAATTAAAAAGACCCACATGGTACGTAGATAGTATATATATATATATTGATAATATTCTTAGTAAAAGGGGTATAACAACTTATATGTTGAAGTATCTGTTGTCTGTTTGATAAGAACGGGAGTAGGGATCGGTCATTATCGAGACTGACAATATCAGATGGAGGAAAGCTTGTCAGACAGTTAATGGGTATTTAAGTGTTTGGTTCTTA
Source organism: Hermatobates lingyangjiaoensis (assembly GCA_026182355.1). Classification (NCBI taxonomy): domain Eukaryota; kingdom Metazoa; phylum Arthropoda; class Insecta; order Hemiptera; family Hermatobatidae; genus Hermatobates; species Hermatobates lingyangjiaoensis. The sequence continues at coordinate 2,130,676 of JAPFBL010000105.1, read as the reverse complement.
CATATTCGGGTATAATATTAGTTTGACCAAATCAAACAGTGTGACCTGTGTTGTGCTTTGAATATTTTGAGCACACATCAATCTGAGTATTCATCTGCACGCCTCATTCCTGTTCTTGTCTTCTCAAGGGTCGTCGATCACAACCCACTTTCTCGGATTTCTTGAATATTATCCTGTTTTTGGATGGGATACTTTACAAAAATTAGTTGCAAAAATATTTAAAAAAAAAATAAATCAACTGGAGAGATCCAAAACCAAAATAAACTTACTTTAAACAAACCAAAGCAAAATAACACATAGTATTTCACATGGTAGCAAATATATATCTGGTATAAAAGGTTAATGAAAAATGTGAAAAATACCAGCATCTACTAACCAATAAATGTCAGTCACAATGAATACTACTCGCAAGTTTTAACCTGAAGTTAAAAAAAGGGTTTCTGAATCATAAAGCCAGGTAATATAGATGCAGCCTGATGGATGCAATCTATCTATTAGGAGAGATTTTGTCTTCCATTTTTTCCATTGTTTTCTTCAATTAATTCTGCATACGAAAATTTTAACTTTTATAAATACACCATTGTTTTATTTTCTATAGAAAACGAATACACACACACGGATATAGGCTTTTATATAAATAAATTATAACGAGGTTGTGTTGGATAATGCATTTGAACAGCACGTTGGAATAGGAACGCTCTGTTTTGTAGTCAAAGTGTGAGTTGCTGTGCGTTATGAGTGTAGTTAGTTATTGTAATAGAGCCAGTCAAAATGTGTATATCTGGTTTTTCGCGGCTTGATGAAGTAATAATGAAGTTGTATGACTCTAAATGAGATAGGTATCTGAGCTGGTTATGAAATACTTACAGAAGGGAATGTGTTGTCGGGGAGGTGGGAAAGTGCAAGTATGCGGCAGCGTGAACAGTTTAGGTGGAACATGTAGCTTGGAGGCAGAGTTATAATTATGTAATTAGCGTGGGGAGGGGGCTATTAGGCAGAGCCCCGGTTAATAATGGCCATTGCCGCAGATAGCGCAATCAGAGGCCCAGTCAATCATCCCGGCCCTAAATCCAATTCCAGGGCCCATAAATTATAGAAACGCCAGACTGCTCATTTCCATATACATGCCAACAGCGCACACTTATAATTTCATAAACGTGCCTAAACACTCAACTCACACTACTAACCTTTAATCACTCTCTTTTTTGTCCTTACATCTCTGCTCACGTATAAACGAGGCCCAGTGTCCCGCCTACCTAATCGTTATTAGTCTCCATTAACCAATATTTCTTTCTCTTCAATTTACCGTCAACGAAACCTCCCTCACTAATTACCGCGGAAGGCTTTTACTTGTCGTGATAGTGGCCTGTTTAATATCTTTTGAATCATGCCACTGACGGCATAAGAGCAAGCCTCCTCCTGGACCACTCCACGACTTGCTCCAAACAAACCTAAACTTTGTGGTTTAGCAAAAAGACGTCGACCTCGCTTTTTCACAGACACCTGCTTCTCCTTAACAGGGTTAATTCATTATAATCTCCACTAACACCTTAAACATCTAAATTCTCATTTAACTAGAAAAGCTTTCAAGATATTAAATTAATTTTTCACTTAACTTAAAAGCTCTCGATTGCTGATGTCTTACAAAAACTCGCAGTCAATCGAAACCTTGTAATAAAAAATAATTTCCGAGATATACAACCAGTTATTATTGTATGGTATTTACTCACTGGGGACTTCACAGACACTCAGTTGCTGTCAAATCCCCAATCGCTCAACACCGCCTGACAGAGGCAGATGTACCTGATGATGAACACTAAGTGTTTGAAACGTGTTGTACAATAAAATCCTTGTGGTGAAGACTTAATATATTTTTTGGGAATGTATTTTTACTATCGGGAATAATTTACTTTTGGTTGAATATGTTTATTTTTATTTGAATCATGTAAACTTCTTTTGTTAATCATTAGTGCCGCTTAAAATAGCTCTTCAATTAACTATCCCAGATTGCTTACACTATTATAGAATGTATTATCAGTATAAGGCAACATTTTTACTTCCTGCATTAATATCTTCTCATTTCCAGACTCATCAAGCAAATATTTAAGTAAAAATAAAGACTTTAAATTTAAAGGAGCTCTTCGACATCGAAATATGTTAATTTGTTTCTTCTGCGAGTACTTCATTAATGTTTCAACTACATCACTTTTATAAAACTTATATAACTATTGATTATATCTTGAAGAGCTGAAGAATTAACATAAGAAAGTATGCAGAATGACTAATAGAATTTCGAGAGGTGTTAAAATGAAAAAGAATAAATAATTAATGGATTTAGGCTGAACTAGAGACAATCAAAGAAGGCTTGTAATCGCAAACACTTAGAATGGCTTACCATGGATCTTACCTCTAATATATCAAAACAGAGATTATAACCAATTAAATATAAACCTAGTTATGAAATGAATAGCAATTACAGATATATAAGTCAATTATTTAGATCAGGTAATAATATTTAACAAAAAGAGAGATCAAAAAGATCATATGGTTAATACAATAGGAAAACTAGAAAGTTAAATAATAAGAATTAAAAATAATTTAATAAAATAACAAATTAATAACTAAACAAACCACTTATTTAAATTCTTATAAAAATAGACAAAGACTTGACTTAAATGTGGTAGAAAAAATAATGAAACAATCAACTTAGGAAAATAGTAAATAAATAAATAAGAATAAAGATAAATATAATATCATGAAATCTTAAGCATAGATTAAGCACCAAGAGTTATATATTTATAATTCTGACGATTTTGATCAGTTCTTGAAAAGGCAGCGTCAACATGGTCGAACGACGGGATCATCAGCATAAGAGGTACGGCGGTCCAACAACACGAACAGCAATATTTGTCATAAGATGGTATTATTTTTGTTAATTGAACTTGCACTAATTTATATTGTACTAACGATAATATCATTTTATTATTATGGGTCATTAACTGTAGAGATAATGGTTAAATTCAATAGAAATAGCATTGTTATTAGTGAATTCTTCATGCAGTGTAAAGATGTAAATATTGTATGTAATTTGTTTGAAATATTCATTGATATGAAATGTGAAATTTGATGAATATTCTATGCTGGGGGTGTAGCAAGTAGTATTTAACAATGGGAGGAATGCAGCTGCCGCGTAGCGAGGTCGGGTGAGACAGCCTGCGGACTAATTGCGGCACTCCCGATGTAGTGGCAGTTGTCCCCATCGTCCGTCAGGTTACCAAAGTGCACACGTGTAATTAATCTGTCACTGTTTGAACAAACACCCTATCGCAGCGCTTTAACAACGCTCTGCGGCTCCCGTCACACCCTTCCGCTGTTCAACAACCCGTCCTTTGTTCTTCGTCTCTTCGTCGACGCAAATTACAAGTATACGTGATGATATTGAGATACTCAGACTATTCAGTGTCTCGGAAACGTATTCAACTTCTAATTTGTTTTATTTAATTAAAGGTATCGTAATAAACTATATAGGTCTAAAAAAGTTTGTTGCTAATTGATCAAATCAAAGTCCCCTTTGTTACTCTGTCCTTTTGACGGTCAAAAGCAATATCTAATATTAAATACCTACCACTATTTAATCGGTTTAGATAATTCAATTGTTAAGAACACATTTCTATATACCTAACTCATATGAAATGAAACATATATCAAACTTAACCAACTTACGAGTTATCATCCTTCACTATTGCTCAAGGAACAAAGAATCGATGAATAGCTCGACGGTCTAACTTTGAGATTTAAATGAATTTTTGTATACAACATTAAAGACACACATACATAATTTCAATATGACCAAACGATTTTTATTGTGTTATCTGACATGGAAAAAACTATTTAAGAGTTTTCAAAGTGAAAACGTCAGGCAGACATTTTCATTCATCCACTCTCTCTCTCTCTCTTTTTTCCTCTCATCATGTCATTTTCTCTCTTTCATTTTACTCTCTCTCAATCTCTCTATTTGTCAGTCTCAATCCCTATCTTTCCCTCTCTCTATCTATCTGTGTCTTTCAGGTAACATCATCATTCAAATACAATGCATTCATAATGTTTCGCAGTATCCAAATAACTCATTTATTATTGAACAAGTTCAGTTCAATAACATGGTACCGGTAACAGTTAAGTATAAATTATACTAATATCTAGAAAGTTGTATAACAGGTTAAAGTAAGAGTCGTGGAATGAAATATCAGTTATTTGTTATTCTTAACCGTTATTTTTTTCACTAGTTGAAAGTAATGGGAGTTTGCCACAAAATAAGAGAAGAAAATAATTTTCATCTTTCAGGATATGGTTAAGAAAGAAATGAAAATGATCAGGAGAATTATAGTTCAAGTTCCTCGATAACTGTACTAAGCAGGAAGTTAATGCTTGTTTAAATTTCTTTGAAGGTGCTGGTAGTGGTAACATGATCTGTTAAAACAAGTTTAAGGAGGGGTTAAATCCGTTAGAGAGTGGCGAGTATGTCTGGATCAGTGAAGGCAATATCAATGATGAGATATTGGTAGAGTCACTGGTGGAGGTAAAGTCGAATCGAAAAAGGTTTTAAAGACCCCTCCTGGAATGGGATGAAAGAGGAAAGCATTGGTAGTAAGGAGGCGTCCAGACCTGGTGCGCAGCGTGATAAAGGAGGGTTCTATTGTAGCCTAATCGCCAGACTTCGTCTCCACCAAATTAATTCAACACTCTGCCTTACAAACCTAACCTAATTGTCTTCCAACCATTTCTTCTTATTTAATTTCAACTTATCTTAATCTTTCCTTCACAGGTTCTGATTACCTCCGTCTTCACTTGTATTTTAGGTAAATTAGTATTAAATAGCCATATCTCCAAATTTATCATTTTGTCTGTTTGTAAATTTCTTAAAGATGAGTTTTCGATTAAATACTATTTAAAATAATCTCATGCTTAAAAGAATAAATCAGGAAACTTCAAATTATGTTCATAGGATTTTAATTAAAATCCCTGTTATTCTGATTTTTAGTTTAAATTCAACATATATAAGGTATCATGAAAAAAATTAGCTTTTGAAGTCAAAAGGCTAAAAAAACTCTTCTCTAATAGTGATAAACGCACTTTTAAAGGATTTGGTTTGCAATGATACAATTATTAAACAAAACAGAAATATGGACATATTAATATTAAATTAAATCAATATTTCATTTAATTTCAAAATCAATTCAAAATCAAATCAAATAGACTCAATGGCGTTTAAGAGTTTAAAATTTTTTCAAATGATACCTAAGACCAATTTTAGTAAGAAATACTTCTAAGAACAAGTATGAAGTTCTTTTAGTAACTTACAATTTGAAATTGAATTCAGAAAAGACAAGGATTTACACCTAGACAGACATAGCCACATTCTTCATCAAGTTTGCCATAACTCATAAAATTAATATAACAGCATTACAAAACAAAATAAATCAGTTTTTGTTGACATGGATTGTTCGACTCGATTTTAAGAGCCTGTGTAATGGTTACTAGTGGACCAACACAGGTTTGTAATTGCGTCTCTTTCTTATGCTACTGCTGACCCAATGCCATCAACATCTCTCAGCACAAAAATGATACCAACATCACCCACTGTGAACTTAACTGAAGATTTTTCAATTCGTTTCTACTATAAGCACTGATTTAAAATGTAATAGGTATTCTTGATTAAAAAGTAGAGTACTTAAATGTATATAACTATATATAAAACAGAATGTTGTGTGTATGTGTATATATATATATTTGTGTTCTTGTAAGTTTCAGTTGGAAAATTTGAAATAACTAACTTTTCAGAAATAAATATATGAAATATTCTTTACGCTAACGTTATCAATTCTGAAATGATATTAAAGTGTAAAGTGACTAGAGCGTTTGTCAACGTCATCAGGAGCACGCAATGCATGCAAAGTAATCATGTGCATTGTTTTAGGTGGAATGTCTTCTTATTAATAAGTTCATTAATGACTATTTCATTTTCGCAAGTTAAGAGCCTGAAGGATTGGCTTGGTGGCTCGTTTTGTCCATTACTCCTGATTAATGAATAATGACATTATGTGTTCATGAGATCCGTGCAGGATTAGTGTCTATCCCTAAGCCCTCTCTAATCTGATAGCTCAGCATGCAATACAAGCAGGCTTGTCTCAGCAAGCGCCCCCTTGCATTACTGATCTGATGGGCCCTTTACAAGTACCTCCACACTACTAAAACCGTTGAGATTATGCACTTAATTCAAGGATAGCTCTCCCATACTAGCGAAGGGTTTGAACCCTTGTACCACCAACAAGCCCAGGTGCACCACGACCGCTGATTTTATCCTTGGCCTTCTCTGGCAGCATACCATTCAAGGTCCAAAAGATCTGGAAGCTCAAAGGAAAGCCATAAGCTTCCACAGTTTGTGGAAGTGTTTCAATATGAACACCGGGGTTCACTACACTTCGTCAACTGCACACATTTTTGCCTGTGAGTACTGGGGATATATTCAATTTATTACAATATCACTAAACAACCTGTTTTGATTTATTCACGTACCTCGGCCTTTCGATCACACCGTGATAAAGCAGAGCAGATCGATTATCACTAAACAACCATAATTTTAAAAGTAAATCTGTTGTTTCAATAAATCTTTCATGTTTATATCGGAAATAATGATTTCTTTTCAACTGTTCAACCTCCAAGCAATATAGTTAATGTATAGCCAGACCATAAAAAAAGGACATGTACTCTAATAAAGATGATGACAATTGCAGTCAGAACACTATTTAGAAATCTGGTACTAGTTTTATAGTCATTACTGTTTTCTTTTGGAACACTATTGCTACTCCAGTAATTCTCTCTCATCTCAATTTGTGTAATCTTTTTCATTCTAAAATTCACTACTACCAGCCAGGAAACTTCATCTTGTGACTAAATCATACGGTATCCGACCAATATAAAAGAATAAACTGAGAAATTTTTAAAATAGCAATGGTAAAAGAAACAAGTTGTATAAAGGAAAACAATGTCCCAATATGAAAGTAAACAGTTTATTGTACAATATGAAAAGAAGTGGAATTTATAAAAGAGTAATAAAGGAAAGTGGGTGAGTGCTAATTTGAATTAAAATTGAAGGACGGAGGGTAGCTATACATGATTTAGTGACAGCCGGCCCGCTAACTACCTAACAGTCTGGACAATTTAAACATTAATATTGAAGACCCCATGTCAAAAAACCCTTCAGACTCCCTCCACTCGACACCTTAATAATTCACCGCCCCCATATTGCAGTTTCATCTTCCAATAGAATTAATAAACACTCTCACAGATTATTCAACAACAACAATTTTATTCTTTTAAAGTCATGAATAAATAGATAGTTCGATTTATTGTCGCGTCAGTTTCCATTTAGAAAAATCAAAAGCCTTTTTAGTTCATTGTAATTAAACATTTATTCTTCTACCTTATATATGAGAGGTACATATTTTATTCATTCCTCCTATTAGAATACAAAAACATATTAATATGTAAAATGCAAATACATGCTTCATTTATATTCAATTTTTGAAATATATATATATATATATTATCAAAAACTTGCCAACTTTAAGTCTAGTATGTTTTTTACATACCTTCTCGAGTTTTCTTATTTTATTCCTCCATCTTTCCGGTACCATATAAATCAACACACCGAATGATTTGTTATTATTCCTCCATCTTTCTGGTACCATATAAATCAACTCACTGAATGATTTGTTTGTAAAAAACATACTAGACTTAAATTTGGCAAGTTATTTAATGATATATGTTTAAAAGAAGGTCTGCTCCCAAAGTGTATATATATGTTTTGTTGAACGACCTTTGTACTGTGGCATGAATAAATTTCATAGTCAGTAGTCAGTTATAAATAATAAATCATTTGGAAAACTAGTGTATTTAGTACCAGAAAGATTTAAAACAAACGTGAGAAAACTTGAGACATGGACAATGAAATTTATTCATGCCACAGTACAAAGGTAGTTCAACAAAACATGTATAAAAGAACATGTCCCCAAATTTACAAATATGTATATGTATATAAATGAAAAAGACAACACATAGAAGAAACGAGAAAACTTACTGGATTGATATTTCGAACTGAAGTTCGTCGTCAGGAAGAGAGTAGAAAGGAAGAAGAAGTGCTACGTTCGTTTACGTGTACCAGTGGAATGCCAATATATATATATAATCTTGATAAACGGAAAGATGATCCAAACTGGACACAATAACAGTTCAAAATTGAAGATAGGTAGCAAAAAGTAAAGAAACACATTTACAAACTGAAATTTTCGGGCAATCCGTCTTCAGGAGAAAAGAGAAAGGGAGACCAATCACGTTGTAGACGCAAGGGCTAGTAACTAAGTTACGCTAGTAGCTAGTAAGTGTTTCTTGACTTTGTCTGCTGCCTATCTTCAATTTTGAAACTTGGGATCAAACTTTCTCGAATCATCTTTTTTTTTTCTTTAAAAAAAAGTGATACTTCATCATATTAAGAAGGAAACTCCAATTTTGTTATCTAACTGAATTCACAGGAATACAAAGATATGACTGTTCGAAAAAATATTAAACATTGCAAATTAAAAGTCTTAGTTAATATTATAACAGTTAACAGTGTTGAGGCCACATACATTAGCGTAAACATTATTTGTTTGGGATTGGTAATACTAAATAATGACCAGTTTGTAGAGCTAGTAGAGATAAATGATGAAACAAGATGCATATTCTTTCCAATGCTAGACACTTACTGAAACGTAGTTATGAGAATTAAAACAACTCATAGTTATCTCACAATGCTTTTTGAAGAAAAGCTTACTGGATAATGGAAAAAAAAAGCAAATGGAGAAACTGTTGTTTTTCTTTTAATCATGCAGAAACAGGATTTAAACACAAGCCCTTTTGTTGCAAGAATAGAATAGTTAGTCATACCTAAGATAAATATGCAATGCTATTGAAACTATGTCTGATTATGTTAAGAGGATATTGCTGTTACTCACGTCATTGAAAGGTCATTACGATTGTAAATGTCATTCGAGGAATGCAAAATCAAAAGTGATAATGACAATCACAGTGATAGTGACATCAGCTTTCTTTATGAATTTGTCATTATAATAATAGTAGTTTAGCAGTTTATAATGACTGGGAAGCACGGATTATCTTTTGAACAACAGCAGTTGATTTTTGAATATTGAAATCTTAAAGAATCCTACGGATAACTACAAACGATAGTAATAGACAAAACCGAAGTTTTAGGGCTGCTAAAATAGATGTAGCTAACGTTAAAAGTTAAGTAGATTAAAACATTATTCAGGGTGTAATAAATATATGTGCTTTACGTCACGGATTTACGATAAAATTTATTAAGTGTTAAGGAGTTAATTGTAAAAATGATTAATTCGTAAAAATGATGTTTAAAGTGGTCAAATCAGATCAGACAAATTCAGCTGGTAAGTATGTGCATCAATGATACTTTGTCTACAATGATAGCTCTAACACTTTAAAACAATATGGTAATACAGGAAATGTGAGAAGCACTTGTTCAGAGAGTCACAGATCCTGGCATGAGCGTTACAGATTTACTCTATAAAGATAATCATAACAAAATCATGAGCAGGGACATTGTTGAAGGAATCATGTAAACGTTAATAATTCTGATAAGATATGCGAAGGCTGTATTTCAGGCAAGCAGTCAGGCTTTCCTTTATAAATAATGGCTCTCATTCGACCAAACTTCTTGATCTAGTTCACTGAAATGCTGGAGTAATCAGCTCTTATTCACATGAAGGGTTTGACTTATTAGCATATTGTTTACAATTGATAGTAGCATTTCTATTTAGATCAAAATATGAACTGTTTGTAGTTTTTTTTAGGGTAAGTTGCAAGAATGGAGAATAAAGTTGGTAATACTATGACACAAATGTGATTTGAAAGTGGTAAAACATGTATGTAATAAATTTAAAAGAACTGCGAAGTATATATTTTTAAAGTAACTGTAAAGCAGTATATACTTGCAAAGCTCTCGACGATATACACCTCAGTTAAACGGGGGAGTGGAGAAGTCAAAGGGGACTTGGAATGAGAGGGCTCATTCCCTGTCTGTGATAGCGGAGTGCGAGGCACTTTGGCCTGAGGCAGACTGATGCAGCCTAGGTTATAAATAGTGACTACTTCTTCAGACAAGGCACCAGTTCAGAATTCAGTATCTACTGCACCGAATGTGAACTTATGATTTGCCATCATTGTGTCCACTCATATGCTTCATTAAAAACAAGAAGGAAGAAGAAAGTAGGAAAAATTTTAATTAAAATAGCAGCAAATGAATAAATTAAGAAAAGGAAAATAAAATTTATAATATACCACATTGAAATGAAAAATCAACAACAAAATCAAATGATATAAATCATAATACTTCAATAAAAGCTGAAAAAAAATAACCGGTATAAATAAGTTAAAGCATTTTAACATGAAAGTTAGTTTTTTTTTTAATTTTTCCATATTGTAGTAATTTCTTTCTTACTTCCTATTTTCTACCCTCTTAATTTGTTTTTGTTCTCTGATTTAAATCATTTACTCACTTTCTTCTTCCTTTATTGGCGAGTGGCTACATTGGTCGCTCTCTTTTCTCTCCTATTGACAGTTGGACTAAAAAATGTATGATTTTTAGGAGGGATTCTATTTGATTGTCTGAGGCAACGATATTTTTTATTTCTGAATTTGACTGTCTTGACTGGTTTAGTTTCGCAGGGTATGATGAGGAATAAGGACTCTAGCTTTAGCAATCTTGCTTCTCTTGTTGATAATCGTCTATAATTTTAGGTCATACTGAATGTAAAGTGATTATTAAGAAAGAGTTGGTTACTTATTATTATCACTTATCTGAACTTAGATAGGGTAAGTAAATGTGGGATTTCTTTTCAAAACCAAATAAATCTGCTCAGACCATAGGCAGGTAATTGTGAAACACTCTGATAATGAAATAATAAAAAAAGAATATCATCTAGTTTCTAGCAGAAGAACTGATGACATTGTGTATTTTCATCAGAGGACATGAAATAGGTAGCTATCTAGTAGGTTTAATATCGTATAAAGATGAATAAGTATGGGTCTCAGGCCACCGTTCTCAAAAAACTCTCTGGAAATCAATCCCGTCGGATGTAGTTGTAAAAAATTTAACACCAATACAGTATGGAAATAGAATCATTCTATTTCATATCAAACCAAAGATTCTTTTTAAGTCGATGTACATTGAATTGGTTTTTCTAAGTAGTTGCTCACAACAGAATTTCGCCTTGTGTTCAGAAAATCAACAAATGTTGACTCATCTCCTCAGCTGATGGATGCCACTTTAGATATGACAAGGAAATCAAATACTTCGTCTGAAAAAACAGTCGTGACTTTGCTTTCATTTTCTCTCTAGATTATAATAACTTATAAAAATGTTTTTTTTTTGGAATATAGCCAGATTTATATTAATTATTGATTGAAGCATTTTAACAATTCACTAGACATTCCTTTTAGATGTATAGAAGCCTAAAACTCATATTCTAGACAATTTAAAGGACTAAAAGGTGTTTTAGGCTTATTTGAAGCATAAATTATTAACAGTAGCATATTAAAATAAGTCTGGTTAAAATTATAAGGATGAAATAATGTTCAGCACTGTAAAACATAGACCTGCTGGGGTGGACTATTATCTGGCCAAAGAGTATTGGCATGCGTCGTTAACCTCCCTTCACCCAAGTGAGAGTGTAGTCTGAGGGGATTAGGGACCCTTTTAGATTTCGAGCAATGACCCAAGTTGTCTCCAAATGGATTCTTCTCCACATGTGTGTCTCTACTAAGGTGTCGACTGACTGACCTTCTGATCCATGTTATCCTCCTCTGTGGGTTCTTAGAAACTATTTCCTAAGCTATTCTTGTAGGAAAGCATTATTTCATTAAGGCGAACTGTAAGGTTTTGAAAGTTGTGGTCACTGCCACGTAGAGCGAGGGAGTGGGTCTTTAACCACCAGACCGTGGAACAACAATGTTACTTGTGTCATCGATACCAGACCACGCACAAACTTATACAAGACTTAATGTCATTTTATAGTATACATATACTATAACTGTACATTGATATAGCTTCTCGATCACTGATATTTCAAATTCATAGAAGGGGTTCTTGAGGATTTTGGTCATAAACATACAACTCCTGATTATAAGCCGACGTTTTGCCAAAAGTTGTTTGGAATTTTCAAGGCTAAAAAAAAAATAATGTTTTAGTCTGGGCAAGACGATACTCTAGTAACTCGATCGGATAGGATCCATAGACAGAAATGTACGTTCTGTTTGCGATGCTGAACATTTTCATCTTACAGGAAGCTGTTTACTAGTAATGAACCATAAAATTTGAACGAAATAATCAATATTCAAAATCACTTGGAAAATAAAGTTATTTAGTTGGCTTAGTATATATTATATATTGATGAAAGCATCGACCGAGGAATAGAAACAAAAGTAAAGTTTATTGGGACTCGGTCAGTTCTTCAGGTTTAAATTAAACTCTCATTGCCAACGTTTTGGTTTTTATTTAAAACCTTTTTCATAGCCAGAAGTATAAATTTTGAAACAGAAAAACTAAGTATTGCATTAAAAAATAATTTACAAAGAAAAATATTTCTCTTTGTAAAATAATTTGTAATGTAATACTTAGGTTTTCTGTTTCAAAATGTACACTTCTGCCTATGAAAAAGGTTTTAAATAAAAACCAAAACGTTGGCAATGAGAGTTTAATTTGAACCTGAAGAACTGACCGAGTCCCCAGTAAACTTTAGTTTTGTATATATATATAATATATATTATATATTATATTATATATATAATAAAAGAAGAGTAAAAAATATGAAAATTATAAAAAATTTATATCATAAAAGACAAGAAAGAGAAGTAGTATATATATATATATATATGTATATATAAAACTAAATAGCTGTAAAAAGATATTCCTTTGTTGATTAGTTAGATGGTTAATTAATAATAACCATAGTTCAGTCTGCTGTTTCTATACTCTGCTTTATTTATGGTTCTAATGTAACACCTAGCATCATTTCAAGTGTGGAATAAGTAATATCTCTTTTATTTCCATGAACTTTGATTAAAATTCTTGTTTTTAATGGAGTAATATATGGGTAACTGAAGCTTATTTATTAATTCATAAGCATATCATTTTTTTCCTTCCACAATATTTTGTATGGTCTTATTATAGTAGTGAAGGTTTATAGTATTTTTATAAATATAGAAGATGCACTCCATTTTCTCTGATTAAAAGAAGTTAAGAATATTAGTTCTTAAAAGGAGTCGGGGAGTGGTCTGGGAGAACAGTGATTGAAGAAATTGGCTGTTTCGTGCGGGGAACTGCTTTTTACAATAATGACCCAAAATTAGGGGCTAAGTAGAGGAGTTTGAAAGCGTTATTTGGCTCCTGTAAACTGTAAAGCGACTTTTGATAGGGCTCGCAAATAGGGCGGCGGATGTTCCAGTTAACCGTTAACTTAGTAAAAGGGTTTTGAGGGGGTTGGGGTAAATAGGCATGCGCTGGGCTAAGCCCCCAATTACGATGCGACCCCGGTGCCCGGGATAACACCTATATATTTATACAGCAAACTCTCCCCTCGGGGGATTATTTCCATAATAGAAAAACGTGCCTACCTCGAAGAGGGGTGGCCAGCCCTGAATCCGACGAATAATTCAGAACCCTCCCTATGAATAATACCACCCTTCGCAACAACCACCTCTCTCTCTTCTATCTTTGTCCTATGAAAAATATATAAAAAAGCTATTGAAAATTCTACCACCGAGATTGAAACAAGCACTCCAAATTCAAATAAAGCCAGAATTATTCCCGATTTCCCTGTATCCCATTTACAGATCTAACCTACATCTATTTACTTCATTTTTTTCAAATATACAACATTCACCCACTTTAGAAAACATATCACTGATTTTCTTTATCTTTTAAAATTCTATTCTTTAGAATTATTGGAGGCCAAATAATCCTTTATATGTCTGGCAAATTCGTTTCGAATGATTTATTTGAATCATCGTGATGGATTAAGTGTAACTTTTATTGGGTTTAACATGATTCAATCATTGAAGTCAAACATCTGCAAAAAGCGGTTAATAAAAAACGTTTTCAATGTTTTTAGTAAAAAATATTTATTAAAACATGCGAAAAAGTCTTATCAAAGAACATTATTGACAAGAACGTTATAATAAGTGATTTTAGGTTATTTCCTTACATGAAAATGAGCATATACTATACTTACTTGAGAAATAATGAACTATTGTAGTAACATTGAAGTACACCATACAACAGGTCCCAGATAATTCTGAAATTTGATGGAGAAATTTCAAGCTTTGCTTAAGAAAAGATCTAATAGTTTTCAGCGGTACCAAAAAATTGAAAGGTACTTCATATAATATGTTTAAACTCAAACTATTTTTCTATGCTCATTTACTGGTCATTCAAAAATACAAATTTTTAATTTAAAATACCTCAAAATATCAATATGGCTAGAAAAAAAGTGCATGTATTGTATATTAGAAAGTTAATATGTACAAATAACTTCTAAATGAGCTTAACTCTCAGATTTATTTACCTTTATTTTTATTGTAATATTTTTCAAGAAAAAAACAAACCTATACGGATAGATTAATGAAATGAATAATTTTAATTGTTTCGGAATGAATGACAATAGTTTATAAAAAATATAAGGGTTATGAAATTTGAAAGGCTATAGTGGACGGGAGAAGGATGTTGCTGAATACATAGGGCAGGCGGTGTGCACGCCGCGGCAATATGCTATTCTCTCACCGGCCTTTCTGTGGCTAGTACATGAGCAATGAATGGGCCATGGTGGCACTAGACATTTAACACGACTTGACAATCAACAATGAATATCATCCATGAAATGAAATAAGTCTCTTCAAAGAAAACCTATTCTCAGAGATTATAAAACTAAAAATGCTCATTGTACAGAAATTAAATGAATATTTTAAGTCCCATGAGGTTATGTTCAGTTTCTGAAATATTAATGAAAATGCAACGTTCCCTAAGAAAGATGGCTTGATTTGTTAAATCAATAAACAATAATAATTATTTTAGCTTTATAACAAAAGAATAAGTTATCTGGAGGGATTAATTTCATTTACTTTAGAAAGATAATAAATTTTCATTTAAAGAATAATAAGATGAATTTAAAAAATCTGGAGTAGACCATACTCAACTTTATTATAAGTAAAGACTAATAAAATTTATTGATAAACAGTTGATTTTGTGTTTTATTTTTGTTTCGCTGTCGTTATGAATTAGAGTATACATTCTGATAAAATGTTATCGACTTATAGATAATCAATCAATTTCATGATTTAATTTGTTTTATTGTAATTAAAAACATTTTGTCAGTTAGAAAAAAAAACTTAAGGCATTGATCTAGAACTATCTGATAAGTCGTTATTAGGATTTACTGAGACTGATGGGGCCTGAGAATCATTGAACTTGTGAATAGCTCTACCGTATGAGACCTTTCCAGTTCCTTTTTTCCTTTTTTATAGTAAGCACTGAATTTTAATTTCTTTACTTATCATCAAAATTTGTCATCAAGAATTACTTTTCACCTCTCTTGGTTATTCCTATGGTTTCCGAAAATCTTTTCCTCTTCAAGGTGATTGCCACACGCCAATTGAATGTGACGGAAGTTTCCATAACTTCCAGACGGAGTCTGCATTATTCATATGTTGTTAATTATATCTTAAATAAATAGCAGTTAAGAAAACTATTTTTGTCTTTTTTATATTACACGACTGATTCATATAATATCATTGGTATTACGACATCAGTAATAATACTTTTGTAAAGCTAAAGTGAAGATTTTGTGTTATGAAATAATCTCTTACAGGGGAAAATGGCTTTTGTTCAGGGCCAGTGGATCTTTTACATGGCCGATTTCACATTACATGACAAGTGGATCTGCTACATTTGATATCTTTTATCTCCTTCTACTTCGAAGATTTAAGCCAAAGATTTCCTATTAGAATTTCAAAATATCCCTATTTGTCTGAAAAATTTCAGAAACATGTAAGAAAACATGACAATGTCATCAAATCACAGAGGAATTAGCTCAAAATTAATATCTCCCTTGTAATATAGAATGAAAGAGTCCATTCCTCATACTTTAATATACCCATAAATTATATGATTCATAAACAAGAAAATCTAGATCTGATTTTAAGTTTTGTTCAAGGGTGTAACATATTGATTGATTAAAGCATTTTGTTAAACAAGTCCATCATACCATGGAAATTATAAGAAATTATATGTTTGGCGCTGATTTTTCACTTGTTAGAATTTTATTCTTCTTACATCTTATACTAAATCATTTCAAATATTTTCATTAAACCTCTAAACATCAATTTTCTTTCAGTCTATTTACTTGAAATATTTCTAAGTCAATGTAAATAAATGTAAACAAATCCATCAAGTACAGCAGGTGGTACATTGAGATATCCAGGATGAATAATCAGTTCAATAGCTTTATTGCTCTTTGTGTTCATTGAAATTGCACGATTTTTTTTTATGAATCCTTAACTTGCTGTTCAATTTTTTGAAATATTTTATTATTCTTTTATGAGACGTTTAGCGTCAAAAATTTTTTTTGAAACATAAAATGTACGACATTGACCTTTGGTTAATGTAATTTTAAAAAAAAAAATTCCTTAATTCATTCCTACATAATCCTTTATTTTTAGGAATAATTTCATTTTGATCAGTAAAATGGTATGGCTTGTATCTTGCTTACAAATCTGCAGTTCGAATGTAAGTCAAAATGTATAGTGTATTGAAAAAGAAAAATTTTTTTAGTTGTTTTACAAACCTGAAGATCTTTTCAGTTATTGCTTCTATAATAATACCAAAATTTTAATACTCTACAGTTAGTAGTATAAGAGAAAAAGATATTGTCTAAAAAGACCTTCCTAGCAAAAAAAAAACAAAAAAATAACTTTCCAATCATGTATAATTGCTCCCAAACAATAGGGTTCATCTACATTATAAGGTCCGTTTTTATATAAAATATTTATTTGAACCATCAAAGATTGTGGACTGCACCATCCACATAAACTTTTGGATGCACTTTTCCTATAACTGATGGTATTTGCCAAAATTGAAATTATATGTGCTGAAAGCAAAATGTTTTCTTATGCAGGTATAGCCCACTGAACAGTGATTTTCTGTTATGTACATCATTATGGGTATGTACATAATGATGAATACCAAGAGCTGTGCTCATGCCGTCCTTTGTCCAAAATTATATATTTAGTACGTTATATAAACATGTACATGGTTGTGTTAGAATTATTAAAACAAGTTCTGTAATTTCATATAAAGGAATTACCAAGATGCGTAACTAAAACTCCACATACAAAGTAGTTATTTATGTTTAACAGAAAAGTGTGACTGACGAGAATGACTAGAAAATCGACAGCCAAGAAAGTTTACTGTTATAATTGTGGTAAATTCTGAATAAACTATAACAGTTTTTTTCTAGAAACAGGATTTTAAGTAGCCTCTATTAAGTAAATGAGTGCTAGCCACATTAAACTATTGAATGAATTAACCAAAACATTGATTATCCATACGTTTTTTCAGAAAAATCCGCTTCAGATTTTTATCATTTTTAAAAAATGTTAATTTAGATTATAATATAGTCTAGCAATATTAATAATAATACATACATTTCGACATTATTTTACTAATGTATGGCCCTCTTTAGAAATTGTATATCATAAATTATACATCACTATTATAATGTGATCCCTCAGAATATGACGAAAGCTACGCAACCCTCATTTCAAATGATTTCTGAGAGCCGTTTCATGCATTATTCCTATTGAAGTGAAATGCCAAAGCTAATACTGAAGACAGTGTCATCAGCACTTGTATACAAGACTTTAGTCTTACTCGAAGGGAATGGGAAGGGTCGCTTGGGGGAATTTGAATTCCGTAGCTCTCATTCACAAGGAAATTAGGGAGGGTCTGTGGTGCCTCGTCCTGCATAGGGACTAGGCTGCCACTCGAGTAGCTTGCATAAAGACCTCCCACCAGGCCCACTGGAGCAGCTTCTCACACTCACCAAACTAACAATCAACCCAAACTTAAAATTATTCCACTTTTCAGTTTCCTTTAATAGTCAATACTTCTTTGTTTGTGATAAGTTCATGCAAATATCCGCATATTCAAATATTCAACCATTTGAGAAAAAAATACCCATAGACGATATAGATATCGCAAAAATAGTACCAACAGAGCTAGGTATCATGTACAGTTTTAAAGTCCCTAACTTCTAAACATTTGAACAGCTTTGTACTGTTTAGCAGTGGTCAGTTTAAAGCAGTGTTTTATTTGACAATTTCTAAATATACGAGTTAATTTATTAAATATTGCATATAAGCATTTAAATGAAACGATTCCACGAACAAAATAACTAAGAACACACATAAAAAAGTCACGAAAGTTCACTTAGAAAGAGGTGAGTCCCATGTGTGGTGTCCCCTCCCCTCGGTAGACACATAATCTATAGTCATGGCTGTTTACTATAAAAAAGCTTACAGGACCGACATCCTATGGCAGTCTGGCACACACTTGCCCAGGGTTAAAACTAGATCAGAACAGTACGAGAACGAAACGCATACGGAATGGCATTGATTTTTATATTATATTGTATTAACTTTAATATAATGATTACATTTAACATTATAAACTTGAAATATTTAAAGAGAGGCTCTTGCTGAAGAAAGTTTAGTTTTTTTAACTAAGTTAAGAGATATAGCAGTGGAGAAGTAGTGGGTACTTGATTCACATGATTTCACTTTGATTTTCTAGAGAAGGGCGATGGAGGCTGGTGACCAGCAGCATGCTATTGAGACAAGGAAGGTTTTGTTTGCGCTCTGCGGCTAAGCAGTGCGGGGCTTCAAGTAATACAGGTGTCGCGGTGGGCGGTAATGCCATTACAGAGGTGTCCTCTTTAAGAGAGCTCGTGCAGCCGCAGCGATTGCGTAACCTCGCTCTGTTTTACACCAGCTTACTCACCTCTTCGTCGCCTGCTAATCTAATTAAGTTAAGTCCCCTAACAAAGTCAACTCAACTCAGCATCCTACTCCGACGCTTGCTTGCACCCTCTTCATGTCGCCTCTGTACGGTATCACTAATTGGATTACCTCCACCAAAAATACTATAACTCTCATTCATCCCACACTGCTCTTTATTCCATAGTTTTACTAGAGCTGGCATCCCAAAATCAAAGTACTCTTAAGATAAAACAGAAGGTTGAATTGAGGATGCAACATACATTTACTATTTTAACTAATAATAATAATAAAATTCCTATTTATTAAACAAATTAAATTTTAGCCATGACTCTAGATTCTTTTATATTAGAAATAGAAAGTCTTGCGGCGTTTGTTTGGGAGAGTGTGGTCCCAGGCATACATAATGTCAGGACTCGAGAAAGTTCCCTACTCTGTTAAACTTGAGGAAGTCGACATTTACAACTCCCAATGTGAAATCAAGCCGCATAGTCAGCATAGCTAAGAAGGTTAGCTATCAAAATAATACTTTCGGTACCCATTGCTTATTGCTAGAGAAGGCTTTGCAAGCTAAAGTTTATCATCAAATACCATCAACCATATCTTAAAAACATTACAATATCGTTATAAAAAATAATATTGCAATATACGTAATTAAAAATTGTCTTAAAGAATAGTCGATCTAAAAACAAAAATAACCATGTTTAAAGTGGGTTAATGTCTAAACTCTGTCTAAATTACCAGAAAAGATGAAAATTATGTCATTAACTGTTATTAAAAGAAATCAGTATTAAACGTATTATACTCATTTCTATTATTATACGCCTTCAAGGTTTTCTTTGTTATATATAACCCAAGATGCAAACCGGTCGTGTGTTGATTCAAGCTGGTCATGTAGCCACGCGATGCCTTAACTGGGTGTCAAATGGCAAACAGGACTGA
Source organism: Hermatobates lingyangjiaoensis (assembly GCA_026182355.1). NCBI lineage: Eukaryota > Metazoa > Arthropoda > Insecta > Hemiptera > Hermatobatidae > Hermatobates > Hermatobates lingyangjiaoensis. Next base: position 2,110,558 of record JAPFBL010000105.1, on the reverse strand, counting down.
AAACCAAATGAGGTACAAGTCTTATAATGGAAGTATTACGAGCGACAACATTTAGTAGAAATAAGTTTTCCTACACTAAACTTGCTTTTTTCTTGGCAGTATCAAGTTACCATAAGTTCATAACAGGTTTTTTTAGAGTTTTTTTAAAAGAACTTTAACCTTTTTAATCATTAAAGATTTTAGGGAAAAATACGTTTAAATATCAACAGAAAACAAATTTAGCAAACTATATTTAATAAAAACATCAAGAAAATTTTACAGTTAGTAACTTCTCACGTTAGTTGACTAGAATTTAAGAAATACTTCCGATTTTATTAACACTTCCGACTTAAGTATTATTTGATGTAATATTTTTAGTCTGATGGGTAGAATAATCACTTTCATTCTATTACATGTTTCTAAGAGAAGTGATAATGTATGTTATATAAAAGATATGATAGTCAAAACAGTATCACAGGAGATTTATTATTTGTACTACTTAGCCGCCTTGCACACACTTTGGATTATAGAATGCTTTGAAAGAGTAGAAAAGAGAAAAAGACAGAGGCACATACTATACTCTAGTAGTACGATGGTCAACCTAAATGCTAAAGTTTGAAGTATGACTACAAGGCAGGCGAAGACAGACTGTGTGTAGACAGAACTTCTAAAGGAGGAAACTTGGGAATTATTGAAAGAGTTTTGTTATAACAACAAGTTTTAAACAGACAGTCTTCTTCTTCTTTAGGCTCCTATTCCTATCCTTTCAATGCATGCAGATAAACCTGAAGGACCCTATGTTCTCCTCCCATATGTTTGAAAGGCGTTGTTTTGAGGAAATGTTTAATTCCAAGTATGATAAAATGCCATAGACAATGACCTTTCTTCACACTTAGAGTAAGTTGATAAGCTTCACTGCGACGTGAAGGAAATTGTCAAACAGCATTGGACTGAGAAATATGGCAGGCATATCACAATAGCTTCATATACCATATGTCTATAATATGTCTGGTTGTCAAATAGATATGTATTTCAAACACAATGGATGTAGCAATTTAAAGTTACAATTACTCTCGACTGTCTTATCTTGAAAGGTAGTTAGACAATAGTTTTTGATATCATTCTCCCGTCAATAGTAGTATAGGCAAATGCCAGAGATAACTTTGAATCAAAGAAATCATAGATATGTTCATCCCTTTTGTAATAAGTATCAGGAAATACACCGGTTTCCTGAAACACATCGGTTGTAATCAAAATTGTGTGTTACAATCTATATAAATAAAATAATGATTTTGTCTGTATATTGCTTAGAACTGACTCATTTCAAGTTTTCGATTATTTATCAAGTTTAGGATTTATCGATTGGAAGTTTGGGTATGATCGTGCTCCGTCATCATGAAAATTCTAACCACTAATGCATACATCTTCGTAAAATCATTCAAGTTCCCTCTCATGATTCCTACAATACTATTAATAAATTATAGTATATATATATAATACTATTATGAAACTATTTACGATAATCGTTTCAAACATAAAGTAATTAGACGTAGTACTGTAAGTTTACCAAAAAATATCAACTCTTTTTTTTCAGCATTAGTATCGTAAATTACATCAGCATTTTTTTCTCCTAAATTACTAATTCTACAGTATTGAAGTTTTAGCATTACCTTTAAAGCCACAGAAGCAAAAAACGAAAAATAACAAAAAAAAACCACAGAAAATATTTTTGTTTTAGGAAAATATAAAATAAGAGCAATACAAGCCATACCGTTTGACGGATCAAAATGAAAGAATACCTATAAATAGAATCTTATGCAGAGAATGAGTTGAGATTATTTTTTTCTTAATTATCTCACCAAAGGATTGTTAGAGTACATTTTCTATTTTCAGAAAATGTTTTTTGACGTTAAACGGCTAAAAAAAAACTATGACAATTTTCCAAAAAAAAATTAACAATTTATAAAAAAATGATTGTAATTTTAATTACGGCAAAGAGGAATAACGCTATAAAAACTGATTGTTTATCCTAGCCTAAGGGATCACCTGCTATACCTGTGGAATTTATTGACACTTACATTATTTACATTGACTTAGAAATTTTTTGAGTGAATCCACTGAAATAAAATTGGTGTTTAAAGAATAATAACAATTTTTAAATAATTTATTGACTTATATGAGATACTAACTGATTTACCCGGCTTTGCCCGGGAAACAATTTAATTCCAAATCTAATAATAATGAATTAGATATAACGAAAACAATTGTAATATTCCAAAAATTGTTAGACTTAAATTTTTTTCAGATAAAGGAAATTAATACAAAATTGAAATTATAGATTACGCAAAAAAGATATAATCTAACACTGATTATAAATTGCACACATTGTTAAACACAATTGGTAGTTGATAGATTAGGTGAAACAAATAATAAAGAAAATATTTCTTGTCGAATAATACAACAAGAAATGTTGAAAGAATCTGTTAAATATGATGACACGTATTTTAAACCCTCCAGTCATCTCAATTAGGAGCCAGGTAGTTCATGAGGTTAAACTATATTACATTACATTTCATTCAATAATTTCAATTTGAAGACTTCACACAGTTTTAAATGTTTAATTAAAAACTTGAAAATTGGAATAAGAATATTTGGATGAAATATTATTTCTTTATGAAGAAGTATTGTATTAAAAGTGTTAGTTGAGTGCCAAATTTTAACTGCATGTTAAATTCTACCTATATTTGTATACACACAAATACATACAGTGATTTAGTTTTATATATATAAATTTTGATTTGATTATTTCTTAATCAATTTTTTGTGCTGTATATATTCCCTAATAAATGTTACTGATTTAGACATAGATCTGTTGATAAAAGTCTTCTAGTTAGATATCATCGATACGTAATAACTTATCTTTTTGCTTATATGGAGTAGGTTCGAATACTAATTACTAATAATTTAGTAATAAATAAATATTTTAGACAAACGAATTAATCAATCAGAAATAAATAAGCAAGCCTCACATCCATTAAACTTTAGTAAAAGACTTTAACTATACAGTAGCCAAATGATTTGAATTATGGTTCAAATACTATCATTATTATTCGTAATACTATCATGCATACTTTAAGTTAATAAGTTATTAATTAACGCTTAACTTTCTTTAAAGCTTAAAGCAAGTTAAACCAATTAGATAAAAAAAGTTAATGGTAAACTATTGCTAACAACTAAAGCTTTGTTAAAGTTAATAACAAACTCATATTAAATTACAATAATTGTCTTCAATATCAATCTGAAAACAATAATAAAATTTCTGGTACCTTGATGTTTCTAATTGAACAAAGCAGGCGGAAATATTAGAAGTTAGTCATAATGAATAACCTTCCTGCGGCCAATTAAAGTCAAAATGTAAACAGATAGGTTATAAAGCAAACCTTATCTATTATGATATTTTTTTGATATTTGTCCGGAAGAACCTAAAACCCCAACTCTAATTTTAAAAAAAAATTTCTAAAACCTATCCGGGGATATACCTAATAATTTCCTAAATTTACACGGCGATTGGATGTATAGTTTTTGAATCTATCCAGTACAGACAAAGACACATTCATTTTTATATAAATAGATAAGAGGAATAATATTTTTACTTGTAAAAAATCAATGCCAATGAATATACATTTCTGTTGCTTTCCATGGTATGATGTCTCACAAGATACTCTAATCAATCTATATATTGCACTCTTGAACAAAACTTCGGTTGTAAATTATTTTGTGTTTATGAATCATAGCACCTTTGTGTAATATTGAAGTGTGAGGAATGGACTCTTTCCTCAAGAAAAATGAGTTATCTTTTCTGAAAAATATCCAGTTTTTTAATTTTCTAATCTAATAGTTCATATATATTATTTTTAAAAATGTCAACCTTCCAGCTATAAAAATTTTAAATTATATGAATAGCCGTCTTTGACTTTGATTTGAGGATGTAAAATTGGCTAATTACTCATATGTTTTTTCTTAATATGCATTCACAGCAACCTTATAACAGAGTACAGCACGCAGGAAAGAGATAACACTCGCTCATTGTGAATTGGTATATATGATTTTTGACAAATGGAAAGAAAAGTAATTTTTATTAAATACTAGGAAGCCATAAAATTCCCAGTATAATAATTCTACAGAAGACCAAAAATGTTCAAAATTAAAAACATTCTTTGAAGAATAATAAATGTTATTATCCTACATCTTAAATGAAACATTATCTTGAAACGATATTTTTTCTTAGATGTTTCTGATATTTTTCAGACAAGATAGGAATGTTTTTAAGTTTTAAATGGGAAAATTTGTCTTATACATCCAATCTAGAAGGAGGTAAACTATGTAAGAGATCCACTGGCTATTGGAACACAAGCCATGTTCTCCTGTATGAGATTATTTCGTAACATGAAATCTAAACTTTCGCTTTTCAAAAATGTTAGTTCTGCTGTAGTTATACTAATGATATTATATGTATCAGTGTAGTGATATACAAAAATATATCAATGATTGGATCAATATCAAAATAATATATCAAATAATTTGATATATAATAATATATCAAAAAAATAAATGGATCAATCAGTGTCTGTACTACCTCCAAGAATGAAAGACTAATAAACATCTCCTTTTTAGACATTTATATTATACCTAAATGGAACATTATATATTATATACCCAAGATGTATGATATTAAGTTTACTTTAGTAAAGTTGAGTGTAGGCCACTCCAGATTTTTTTATTTGTGTTGTGTTAATGATTCTGCTTGAAAAGTACTCCCAAGGTTCATGATCATGACATTGGTTCAGGACCATGACTTTGGTTCAGGATCATGACTTTTGTTCAGGACCATGACTTCGGTTAAGGATCAATGTTTGGTTGAAAGTTCAATGCAGTTATCTTTACAGAAGGAAACATATGAATTATTCATCATCTGATAAAACAAATAGCATTATAATTTGGCGATTTGTCGGCATTTAATTGCATTTATTTGTATTTGATAAGGCTTGTATGAAAGGCTATTGTTTGTTTTATTAGGGAATTAACTTGCGGACTGTATGGAGGTAAAGTTTTTTTTTATAAATTGTCAAAGACAGTAAAAAGTGGTATGGTGGGTTGTTGATGGATAGGGGTGGGTTCCGGTGGTTGTTAGACGGGTAGAAGAGTGGGTTGGCGAGCTCTTGTTAGGTCTAACGACGAGGCAGGGCGATGAATGGCCGGATCCCGCTGGAGGAAGGGAGATACCCCCTGTCATGTGTCACCCGGCCGCCGCCCAAAAAAACCGATTTAGCTGTCTCCACTGCAACCAGCCCCAACAAGATAAAACTCTACCGCCGGCCTTTATTAACTTTCTCTCTCGCTTTGTACCGGCTACTGAAAGAGGAAGCCATCTAATCCACTTATCAATTACGTCTTGCAAAAAACAACTTCTGGATTCCACTTTGAGCTATGATCAGTGTGATCGCAATCTATTCACCATATATTATTCTTATTCTAAAGGCAACCAAATATTCGAATATCCTATACCAACTTTCTATTGTAGGTGCTTTAGAGAATTTTAATTTAAAAAAAATGTAAAACCTAGTTCTTAAAGAAGTATTTATAAAGAATTTGTGATTTTAATAAAAAATGTTTACTTATTATAAATTGTTACATGATGATGTTCGCATTAATTAAATAAGCATTAAATAAGCACATTCAGTTGAAAGTAATCCACTAAGGAAGGAAAAATATTGTTTTGTAATTAATCAAAACAGTGGTATTAGTGAGAAGTAAAGAAGTAGCAGGGTTTTATTTCAGCCACTGTAACTTGATTAAGGGAAAAAATAAAGCGACATAAACGCAGTAAAAGGAAAATAAATTAAATAAGAGAGGCAGAAGGTTGGCGAGTAAGAATTTAATTAACGAGGGTTGCGGAATAGGGTGCGGGAGGAAATAGGGTGTGAAGGGCGCAGTTGAGATTTAATATGGTACTTTTTTGAGAGAGTAAGGGGTAGTTTTTTTACGAGGGGAGTGAGCTGTTATACAAGAATGTATGGGGCAATCGGGTGTTTATTGTCGAAGGGTGAGTGTCAATGCATCGTTTGGCTCCCCTCGTGACGTCACCACCCCTCATTAGCCAACTTGTTTTTATTGACTTTGTGTTGTTTGCCGGGTCCTCACCCTAATTTATGAAGCCTGCCCTTTCTGATAAGGATTTATATGCGCTGCATCCGAGTATTGACGAGCTCCTGATCAAAGCAGTTGGGAACAAATGAGGTGACAATATGAAACGAGAATAGGCAGCCCAGCCTCATCGCGAAATCACTATTATTGGACCATCATGAGGTGTCAATGCTTCATAATAAATGTGGTTATGTTACTCAAGCAAAACTAGTCACCCTTCCTTGTCAATGAATGCCTAGTAGAGGTGTCAAATGCATGAAATGCCTTATCAAGCAACAAACAACAACAAGACGGAAATAATAGCGATTAAAAAAAACAGCTGAAAGTCAAAAGGGCAAACATGAGTGGCGCTTTTCTTAGGAACAGAAAAGAGTTAGAAACTATTTTTAAAAAATAATAATGGCAATGTTATTATTTTAGTGATTATGTTAGTACGACAATACTTATTACTTTCATTAGTAATATCGTACTAACAAAAGTAGAGTCATATAACATTCGTTAAAACCAATGCTGTTCTGTAAGCTTCTACAACACTCCTCATTCTAGCAGTGAGGTGAAACGTGCACAATGCTTGGCTCTTCAGGTGTCATCTGCTTATGAGGAAAGTGAAAGAGGTCAACTACTAATAGAGGTTACAAAGGCCCATGATAAAGTCCTAACTAAAAAATTATGCTAGATGCTCAAAACGCACCATTATTTCTGAAAACTTATTTTACGTGGAGACTAGTTTTTGATTCGTTGCAGCCATAATTCAGTAGAGTAAAGTGTTGTTTATCCCTTGACTCTGAGGACGAAAGCATAAAGTACGAAGTGAGGATGAAGCAGTAAGAGCATTATTAATTCTGAATCATACCTGCTTTTGCAACTACATTTAACCAGATTCCTTCCTGAGATATTTTTATAAATATCAGCAAGTAAATGTAAAACAACGACTGGTTCGTGACATCGTTAGATTGATTGAAACATTGACTTGTAAGTGTCCTTATGTCATGTGAGAGAATTGAAAGTAAATCGGCTCAACTGAAGAATCTTAGTTCAATTTAGAAAGCATTACCAAACAATCACCAAGCACTTGGTCTTTGCAAGACATAAACCTAACTTGGTTTTTTGAGATTTAAATCTTGAACTAAACCAATTGAAGCAATGTCTCCTATTATGGAAGTATTGAGTGTCTTGTTTCTTTCCATCGCAATTGTTTACACAAAACATTCGACTTTCCTTTCTACCCTTACGGCTCACCCCTCAACCCCTTGATGTGATACTCCAGCATTTATTTATGAGACCCCAGGACAAAACTTTTATCTTAGCACATGTAATGAACCAGAATAATGAAATATGGTATATGTTAGAAGAAGACGTTAAAGTGACTTATCAATAACTTGATCAAGTTAATTACTTGATCAAGATAATGACTTGATCAAGTAATATTTGATTTCTTTTCATCAAGTATATTTATTAAACCTTGGTTATTTATAATTGATAATCTATATAAATAAAAGAATCTATTTATAAAACATTCAAAGACATATCAAAAATAGATAACAAATACGTAAAATATTTTATTCTGTTCTAAGAATGGCAAGAGTAGAAATTTTAGTTATATAAATAAATTGAGAGCCAAATTAAAATGAAGAAAAAGGGTGAAAAGGGAATGGAATTCATGTGTCGTCTGCGAGGACAGTTGTCAGGAGGATCGGTTAAGTTGGGCAGCAACAAGGCTTGAGATAGTATTTTCGCTAAGTGGGCGCAGCTGTCAGCCTCCCTCTGGCTACCTTCTCCACCTTTAATAAGATTTCACTCCCTCCTCCCTATCAAAACACCTCCATCTACTTTAAAAACCCTACCATGTAAAAGTCAACTTCATCAATGTTTTAACTTCCGCTTTCTGTTTTAATAAAAACAAGTTAATGCCACATCTGCTTGAACGTATAGACGATTGTAATAGCTTATTCTTACTACCTTTGAAGTCTTCTAGATTAATTCAAAAGTATCAAATCGTTAAATCTTTCTGCTGTTTAAGAAATATCCCGAAAATATATAAACGATTTATTGGAAGCAGTAGGCTAAGGAAAATAGAAGGTGTTTGGGGATACACTGAAAAGCGAGGTATACAAAAAAATCCTACCACTGTTCTTGGCAGAAAGAAAGCCGGTCGTCACCAGGACATGAAATAACGAGTATTTAAGAGACACTATCTATATGGATTATAGTTAATATTCCTCCAGAGTGTAATTTCAATTCTTCAGCACTACAAACTCCAATAACGTCATCACTAGTGTAGTAGTCTAGTTAACAACTACGCCAACTGCTTCATTAAAACATTTGAATTTAAATTTATAGTGTACAATTTAATATTTTCCAATAATTTTTATCTTAATAAAGTATAAATAATTTTTCTATACATTTAAATTTATTAAATCTTTTTCCTATAAATAAAGTATAGGAATCTTGAAAAAAAGTGGTTTCAAGATGTTGACGGTTTCCCATGGTTCGAGGTGCCTAATGTTCATTTTCGACATTTTGTCATTCGTCTTCTCACCTATATAATCGTCAGTTTAAGCTCCTTCAAAAGAGTTGAAATCCTGATTGATGACCTTAAATGGTTTTAATAACTCAGTTACTATATATGTCAATTTACATAAATGGCACTTCAATTTTATTTCTGATCTCAAATGTTTTGTCTTTTAGATGAAACCGTGAATTTTTTAATAAAATATGGTTTACCTTAAAAATTTTTACATGAACTTGTTTCACCTTCGACAATAATTTCAATTCACTGCTCTTTCAATGTATAAATATCCTAGTCCTAGACTTTACAACATTTTCTCTGTCGTAAAGTATTCATTACTTTGCCATATACCTCTATTGTGGCAACACAATATGACGACTATCATATGTAAAATAATGAAAATACATGACAGTTCCTTAATAATGAAATCATGATATTGAGTTCAAATTTATTTTAAATGAATTAGCTCAAATGGTTCTAAGGATAAACAAAGAACAAGAAATAATAAATATAAATAATCCATACAGTTTATAGCAAGCAAGTTCACTACAAAACTAAAATCATAATAAAAATCAATTGAATTGTTCGGAATTGGAATAATATTTGTGACGTGGTACTAGTTTTATATTTTTTCTTAAGAAAATTTTGCTACATGTAAAAGAATTGCTAAATGCCAATGTTGAACATGAAAGAGATAAGCATCAAATGGTAAGAGGCAGAACTTCTTACTAAAAAGTATGAAACTTTTCATCAAGTCAAAAACAACCTTGGACGATTAAAAAGAAATGAAAATAAAAAGCTTTGTTCTCAAGAGAAGAAACTGAGAGATATTTGTTTAGACAGATGGATTGAGGGTTGAAGTGGGCTTGAGCCCCATGTGGTGATGTGACGGCTTATCACAAGACTATTTGTGTTTTGAATAACAATCTGACGGGAGCCAGGCGAAGCCGGTGAAACAATATTGGCTGCGGAAGCTACCCGCACTACACCAGTGTCTTCGCCTTGCTTTTCAATTTCTCTGTGCCTCCTTCAAGGGCCTTCGAGCATTCCCCACCAACCAGATCAAACTTAATTTGCTTTCCTCCATTCTGATATTAACGTTTTAAAAGAAAATTGCTTAGTATATAAACAAAGATTAAAATAAACGCTGCATTCAAAGAAAATTATATATTAAATTTATGGATGATGTAAAACTGGTTTCCAAAAGAGCTTACTCAGTAAAAAAGAAAATAAACAAAAACGCTATAAAATAATAGTTGCTTATAGCACTAATCGAACAGCACTGAAATAGAGTTTACTATCAGTGTTCTACCTAATATGTGATTTCAAGTAATCACACATTTATAATAAATTTATATAAATAGTGGAACCATCATTCACGATACTAGCTTCAAAGAATGTAAAGTTGGGGATTCACTTCGGAGGTGGTCACACTTTAAGTACCAAAAACTCTCAACCTATTGCTGTTAGTGGCATTGACATACCGAATTATCCAATTTTGTAAAAAAGAGTCTAATTCTAGATCTTCGTTAATTGATGCCAAATAATCAGCTAACTTGACATAAAATACATTTTTTACTTTACTATAAGTACAGTATAGTGATCGTGAAAAAATTCGATGTTGAAATTTTGCCGGAATAACATGTTTTGAGGTCTCCAAAGTCCTTTTATGACTTTTTTGCAATGATTTCTGTGTGTGTATGTGGATGAGTTTGTATCCAAAAGTTTCTGTAGGCACTACGGTCCAAAATCTTTTATGGATCAATTGATATTTTACACGAAAATGGGGCTCATATTATAGATGAACCCATATTGTTTGGGAAAGTTACTTTCTTGACCAAAATTTGCTATAGACAACATTTTTTTCCTCCTAACCCTAGAGTATTAAAATTTGGGCACTATCATGAAATTAACAAAAGCAATAACTGAAAAAAAAATCAAATTTTCAAACAACTGAAAGTATTTTTCTTCAATAAAATGTAAACAATTTAACTTATGATTCAATCTGAAAGCTTGTGAAGAGGATACAAGCCACACCATTCGACGAATCAAAATGGAGTTATACTAAAAATAGAGCATTATGTGAGGAAATAGTTGAGGTATTATTTTTTTTTCAAAATTACTTTAACTAAAGGAGCGTTACAGAACCTTTTATGTTTACAAAAAATATTTTGGCGCACCATGCGTTCTCGTTTATTTTTTCGTGCAGAATAAAAGCAAACCACCAAATCCACGACATAAACACGAAGTTCCTTAGTGTTTGTCTCAAGAAGCACTGCTCCCAGTATTCACTAATTTATGTAATTTAAAACAATAATAATACAATTTGTTTGTGTTTTTAAATTTCTCCCTTGGTTTGTGAGTAATTTGCCTGATTACATATTTATTTTGAAATATTTTAAAAGATGAGAGTACATAGTGCGAGAAATAAATATTGTAATAAATTTTAGAGAATGATATTGAAACATCAATTTGGATAGATAATTACTCAAGAAGGACTTGAAATCATGTCTTCAAAGCATTTTTTGCAAAAAGAATGTTGGGGTAGGAGAGGGCTGAACAATGAGGCATCTAAAAGAAACTTTGCTAAAGAGCCATGATATGGAGAGCGTGAGCATGTAGTAGGACTGGGTGTGATTAGACAGGAGTGTTTGGCGGGAGTGGCGGTGATGGGAAATGACAGGCAGTCTGAAGCCCTCAGCGCTCTCCTCCTCCGTGCTTGACGACAACTCTGCCAAAACATCGCCACCAACTCATTAACCTAGACACCTATCAAGGCTTGTAAATCGATTAGAAGAAATCAACTGCACAAATGCGCACCCTATTGATTGATTTAATGCCACTAAAATAACTTCACCCACTATGATGTAAATGCATTGAATAATTTAGCTTCTAAACTACTGTCTAAAATATAGGGCTATAGTATCCACCGTTAGAGTATCTTAACTTTTTTAAAATAATTGAAATGTTGAGAATCTCACTTAATGGGTAAGATACATTTAACATAAATGTAATCTATGATTTTGTTTCTTAAGCTAATGCTTGAAACATAGTACTCCAGCTCCACCATCCACTAGAGTAAATCATTTTATGGCATATAGAGTTAATCGAAATGTAGGTAAATAATTATCTTTCAAATCAGTTGCTCACAATATAAACCACATTCTTTAATTAATCCAAAAGAAATATAAAGATAATACCTTTTTAAGATATTAATGAGTAAACTAATAAAACACAAGTTGTACTAAATTTCTTCGAAAACCTTTACAATTTGATTTAACAAGTTGTATCAAAACATTGAGAAAACTGTAATTCATTTAAAAAAAAACTTTGAGAAAATAAGAAAAGCTAACTAGAGACCGAAGAGAGGCTCTGTAGAGTTTTTAATTAAACACCTTTCACTAAGTAACTGTACTATAATTGAAAACATAATTAATCTATCAGCATATTGATCTCTGTTTTCAGTGATTTTTCAAATGACTAAGACGAAATATTTCAAGAAATTATTGGATGAAATTATATAGATATAATTATCCTGGTAATTAGTTAATCATCATCTTATTACTCAAAATCAAAGGATCTAATTTGAAAAGTAAGATAACATCTCTAAATCATTTCAATAACTTCATAACTGAAAGAGCAAGAACCCTAACTAATTACATCATTCTTAGTATGACTTATGTATTCGATAGTCCAAAAGTAGATATACAGACAATAATTACATCATTTATTTTTATAATAAAATATGACAATTAAAATTCGCATTTTTAATAGCAATAACAAATATCGACTGTTTACACTCAAGTTCACTAGAAGTAACATCATAATTTAATTAATAGGAAAAATAATCATAATTTAATTGTATAATTAAATTTGATTATTAAAAATTATATCTAATTGACGATTTTGTAAATCGTATTATTCATCATGAGGGTAAAAATATAATCAAACATATGGATGATCAATTATATAACTTCATTTATATCTGACGTGTCATTAAAATGATGTCCTGAATCTCACCGGCCTTCGACGCTCCGTGACTACCACATTGCACATTATTGTAACCCCATTATTGTAACTAAATCCCATTATTGTAACTAAATTAAACTTCAGATTTTAAGTTCTTAAATCCATTATAAATTCCTCACAGTTTCTTATATCTTTGAACGTGAGAATCGACACCACTCCTTAAAAATAGATTTTAATTCCTAATTTAATATTCAGATCTTCGAGAGTAACAGTCATATCATATAGACTGGTACGGTTAAAAGCTCTACTTAAAAGATCTTCAAAACATTTTTCTTCTTTATATTTCACTTCTATCAGCACATGAAGGGCAACAGAATTAAATTTCTGAATCTCCCTTTAATTTTTTGAACGAATTTTTAAATAGTTACACTATTTAATTTATGTATTCTAGTGTTCATACATAACATTGATTCTTAACTCAATATAGAATTTTAGTTAATCTATTAATTATGTAATTATAATTATTTATTATTATTAATCATATAATCAGTGCCCAATTGACCTTTTCTGATCATATCCCCCTGGAAATGATAAAATATTTCTTGTCAGTGAGCCCTTGAGATAACTATCTATCTTCTTGGAGTGCTATCATGACTATGTTTTATTTTAGCGATTCATAGGTAACTTCCTTCATCTATTCTCCACGCTACACGTACACCTCGTTGTATCCTTTTTCTTATTCGTAGCCTCTTTCATGCTAGAGTCGTTACCTTTATCTCTATTTGGTATTGCTGTTATTGTAGGGGTCATAATACATTTTTTTTTTTAAAGAAGGGAAGGAGAGAGGGTTGGCCACATGTTAAACCCCAGTTCCAGGAGAATCTGCGACATTGATTTCGGTATATTGCCCCTAGGGAGTTACCTTCACTATAGCTGTATAGTGCTCCCTCTTTGAAAAGATTGTCCCTTTCGTAATAGGCAATCTCACTTGGTTTAGAAGGACGCCGGTGACTCCTCTATTGAGTTCTTCCACCACCACTTCCTAGATATAAGCCCTGCTGCCAACTTGCATCATCCCAGATCAAAGATCTCAGAGCCCTAGGTCTCGTTAGTTCGCTGACCCGTCTTCCACAGGGACTTTTTTTTTATCCCACTACGATCATGTTGCTTAACTTAACAGGGTTCACAAAATATAAGGAAGACTGGGGGTGAGATGGAGAGACCATATGTGTTCTACCCTCTTGACTCTTTATGCAAATGACAAAAAACAAAATAACGGTGACAAAAAGCGCAAGTAAAAACAATAACAATACTCATTTTTGTTTTGTCATTTCGCTTTAGACAAAAAGCACTTTGCTAGAGAAGGTTCTCACTTTCTGCTGCCTAATGGAAAAATCTAAAAATTAGTTTTTGAGTGTTATTTCTCTAATATTTTGAATGCATATTATTAATAACAGAAACCATTTAAAACAACTAACCTGATTATTCAAAACTTAACCTCTTAAGTAGTAAATAGTAAATTAGGTGGTAATTTGTAGTAAAGTTGAGTGTAGGTGACTCCAAAATTTCTTAGAGTTGTTTTTTTTTGTTTATACATACTATTCTTCATCTCGATGAATACATTGTACGATTTTCTCTTCGCGTCCATTTTCTAATCCGTTCATCAGGTTCGCTACTATTCGCTTCCACTGCTAAGCCATAATCAAATCCAATGCTGATTTTAAAAAGGACAGAATGAGGCATAATTTAATATATTGCTTCAAAGATTATAACCTCCTAACTGATTTTTTAATGAATTACATTTTGTAACAAAATGATAATATTTTTACCTTTTTCTCTTCTCTTTCTGATGTAAATAACACAATTACTTAACACATTTTATTTTTGTAAATAATTTAAATATTACTCTTTCTAGGAGTAACTAGTAGTTGTTAGGTTTTATAGCAAGAGAGTATTTATGAAAGAATTCAGTTAGATAATAATCCTTAATAGTGCTAAGAAAGAGGAAATGCGGGTAAAAAAAAATTAAATAAATATCTTTAAATTTTAAATAACTCTAAACGCTAGAAAGTTTAGAAATAGTAATATATTATTATTTAAATATTATTATGTAAGTATTATTGCATTAAAGAACTGTGATTATTATATTAAAATTATAGATAGCATACAAAGGTAATGTATTTAAACATGTTTACACAAATATTATACCAAATTCGATATGAAAGAAGAAATAGGTATAACTTCGTGGTAAGAAATAAAACATTTTTTTCTTTTTTTCTTGAAACTTTCTGTGTATAACCTACCGCCAAATAATGTCAAGAATATGTATATATATATATATATAACATGATATGATAATATTATGATATGATCTAATAAGTTTAGGCTCTTAGTAGTTTTAAGTCCTTAAGCATGAAGTTGTTGAATTAGGTCAGAGATATCATTTTGCTTTACAAACGAGATTCTTTGCTATTATGATGAAAGAGATGATGTTTAGCTAATTATCGGGCTAATTATATCTACATAATTTATAGTACTTCTACCTAATTTTCATTTATTTTATAAAACTGGCCAAAAGCAGGGCTTCAATACTGTTTACCTTTATTTCATTTAATGATCCACCTATTAGACTTTGAAACATTAATGAAAATTATTAAAGGTAAAATTATGAGGGTTGACATTTAGAATATGAATTTATTTAAGGTGCTCTAAAATCTTTGGAATCATATGCTGATGATAATGTGGCTTTTTTATTTTTGTTGACGTCGATAACTCCTCATATCGTTACATTAATTCCTTAAGCAGAGTAAGTAGTTTCGGGTTGTATACATTTCCAAATGTCAGAGGTAAACATACTTGTTTTTACCAATATATCATATTATACCTCCATAGGCTAAAGCAAGTGGACAATTTTTCGTATTTTTGTACAATTTCTAAAGGTGATTAGTCAATATGGGCAAAATAATATTTTTTTACAAACTGTGTAAGAAAAGATTTAAGTTCGTTTGGCGACTGGCGACCCAGTTCAACTTGAAGAAAATGCTAGTCGCAAATTTTGTCCACTTCAAACATGTTCAAACTCTGAACAACGTCTTAGAAGCTAGCCGTTCATGTTATTCAAATGAAAAAAATATGAAAATGTGGGAAGAGACGATGCCAGCCAGGTTTGCTATTGTTTTATTTTTCTTTTTCCTCATGTTATCACTTTTCTTGTTTCTTGTTTTAAAAAGATGCAACATATGAAATGTTGTTTTGAACTTAAAATTAATGAAGTGATTACTAAATAGATAACTGTTTTGATTACGAACCTCATATTTTTGGGTAATATTGAAGCATGAGAAGGTACTTTTCATTCTTCACGAGAAAACAGAAACTAAACCACTCAAGTGACTCAATTCATTTAAGATGTTGTATTAGATATTGTCTTACTATGAATATTTCTTGAACCTCGTATATAAGAAGAGTAACATGGCAAGTATTAGCTTCTGTATGTAGTAACATAAAAAGTTGTTTGTAAATAACCATTTTCAAAAAGGATGAAATACCTATGAGAAAAGCAAATCAACAGAATCAGCTGCAAAAATATAGGTCAACAAAAATGAAAAACTATTAATTCTTAAAGAAATCACTCTGTGCTGCTTCTTGGGTATGAATGTCCTTTGAAAAGACACCTACGAGTCCATTGAATCAACACTGATATGTAGACCTATGCAGGAGCTACAGAATGGATAGGAGTAAACTAAATCAAGAATAATTAGTGTTGATATAAGACCTACCACGTGTGTGCATTAGAGGCTGTCTTTCGGCATGTGTGGTGTCGACCCTATCTCGGTGATTGGTAGAAGAAGACCTGTCGGATACTTGTACTGATCACAATGCTCGTTAAACGTTCATTAAACCAACAAAAGAATCTAGTAGATTCAACTATTTTTTGGAAACTGGAGGAATGAATGGAGATGTTGAAGAAGCTAGCGTTGACCAATCAGAGTAGAGTAGTGATGGTTTAGGCAAAAGTGTAAGGTAGTGGTAAAGTTTTACAGTTGAGTGGTCCTTTATACAGCTTTTTCGAGTACGTTGCATAGTAGGTTAAAATATATAGTTTTCATAAAGCTGCTGAGGAACTAAAGTGGCCTTTCGTTTTCATTGAGAAGACCTACTGGATATTCTAAATAATCAAAGGTTTGATGCACAAAGATATTCAGATGTCGTTTCTTCTTAAGAAAAATGCAGGGGACATACATTTTTGCTGGACATACATGTAGCCCTTTGGCTTTATCCTTCTTTCAAATATTTGGAGAGCATGCTGCATAAGCTCAAAGCCAGTACTATCAAGCCTTCCTCTTCTTACAGGATGTGTTCAATTATTTCTGTGCCATTGAACTCAGTCAAAATTTTGGAAATATAGTGCAACTCACAGTAGCATTAACTAAAAAATCAGTATTTTTGAATAATCAGAGAGATCAGTTTTACAATAAAATGTGAAATTTTTTATCTACGATTGATTCTGAAAGTTTGTGGACATGATACAAGGCATCCTTTGACAATTTGAATTCAACCCAATAATGATACTTCCAAATGAACCAACTCAATACTTCTTTTTTAAAATTATACGGCTGAAAAGAGATGTTATGGTCAATTTTATAATTTCAAAAAACCATTTTTACTCCAAACGGCTGAAATACGAAAAAAAATGAAAATTTTTAAAGCATATTCAACTTAAAATTAATATTATATAAGAAAACATCAAGGAACTCCAATTACTGCAAAA
Organism: Hermatobates lingyangjiaoensis; assembly: GCA_026182355.1. Classification (NCBI taxonomy): domain Eukaryota; kingdom Metazoa; phylum Arthropoda; class Insecta; order Hemiptera; family Hermatobatidae; genus Hermatobates; species Hermatobates lingyangjiaoensis. The sequence goes on along the minus strand of JAPFBL010000105.1, from coordinate 2,093,129 downwards.
CGCAATATAGCTCTGAAAACTAAAAACTCAACTTGTAATAACGAATAACCTACTGTACTTGGCGATTTTTTTTTACATTGAATAATACATTTTTTATATAGTTGCCTCCAATAGATTGCTACTGAAGTCTTTAATAAAATAAATTTGGAGACCTTTTAATGAGTTAATGTGATATCTAAGAAGATTTAATGCTTCAACATTTACAACAAACGTTAATGAATTGTACATATATTTGATTTTGCTTTCCAGCTTATTATGGATATTAGTCTAACAAGACTGCTGAAATTAATCTCCACGTCCCACTCTAAAACAAATCTTAGTGGTAGATATATACTTTTTTGTGTGCTTCAGAACACAAATATTTTTCATTCATATTGAAGTATGCAAAATGTGTTTTTTTTATCTTTATAAAAAAACAAATACCAATTTTATGCCACTTTTTTTGGGACTCTATAGACTTAACATATAACAATAGGTATTGCCTTACTACAAATATTTCATTCATTTGAATTCGAATCGAATTAATCGAATATGAATCTCATATAAACGGGATGAGATACAAAATGTTGGTTGACAAAATAGGAAAATCTATTAGGCTAAACACAATCCCTTTGGGCTGCTTCTTTTGATAACTCTATTTGAATCCTGCTACATTGCACTAATATGTATATGTAATAATGCAGCAACCGCATAATGGTTTGTAACAATCTACGCAATATTAAGTAGTGAAAGTATAGGTTCAACCAGATGGAAATTATTGTGGATTATTGTGGATACTCAAAATAATGAAGGTTTCAAAATGCAGATGACCGACTCATTATAATATTACGATTACAAATAGTTGTTATAATAGGAATGTTTGATGTTTGAGTCTACTGATATTATTCTTATGCTTTCGCAATTGTTGAAAAATGAGTAAAGGTGAAAGGTCTGGATATAAATCCAACTAAAACTGTCTTTATAGCTTCGGCAAAAGAAGGAAAGTAGCTTTTCAATACCTCTCTATTAAAAATACCAAACTAAACCTCTCAGAGGTAAATAAACTATTAGATTGAATTGATTTCATTGACTTTAATAATACCTTTACTTATGGTAAAGTTGACTATAAACAACCCCAGGTTTTTCTCTTCAAAAGTATAGTACGATATTTTTAACTTAAACAGAGTATATTATCAGCAGTATTACTTATACTCTTATCTCGTACTCTGACTGCATAACAGACCAGTTTCGGACACACTTAATCAATAAGAGTAATTTAAAAACTGTTCTCTTTATCGTGTACCTATTACCACCACGAATCCATTTTTATCTTCCTTTTTCATTTATCCTAAATGATAGTATGTTATTTGATATAATAACAGTATTTTAACCCATGTTTGAAAAGTTAAAGTTTATAAATTATAAACTTTAATTTATAATTTAATGATTATAAATTTAATTGTCATTATTTTCTATCCCTGGTTTCATCATAAGTTTCTCACAGCGGCATCGGTCGTTAAGTCGTAATTTATGAACAGGCCAATCACCAACATGATTTGTTAAAACTATTAACAAATTCACCGACATCTATGAGAAAAGATAGGGAAGCGACAAGGGACTAGCAAATAATTAGTTCTAATTAAAAAATAAATTACATTAAAGAAAAATAAAATTAACTACTTCTTTAGATAAAATATGATCATTTAAACCAGGAAGAATCGAATATGAGAAGAACTGTCGGCTGAAGAGAAGGTAATCGATCGACGGACGATAACACAGAAAACATAGAGTTTGGTCTTTATGACGGACCACTTCCGAGTTACGTAGACGCCGTACGATCTTAGAGAAGACGGTATGTTTTTCTAATAATATAACAAAAAAATCTGTAGAACTAATAACAAGAATACTTTTTTAGTTATCAGCAGTTTTTCTTCAAGATTTTGACAAACAAAACTCTTTCCATTCTTTGTAGAATAGAGCAGAAAAGGAATTTCTTTCTCGTTTCTACAGTAAAAGGTAAATAGAATGTTCTATCTACTATTTTTTCTATTAAAAAAAATGTCACGTTCTAATTACCACTGATTCATTTTAAATGTTTAAAAATTTAGGTATACGTGAGCAGCATAAGCAATGTGTCAGACAAGTTGTATAGGCTGCAATTTTTAGCAGTCGGGAAGGCTGAGTTTAATCAAGCAAAATCAATATTTGCAGTCTGAGTTGGATTAGTTTTAATAAGGGAAACGGTGAACTGGCAGGCTGAAGGCAAACAGTGTTGGACGAGCAGGATGGATTATTGGTTTTAGCGTCCTGTTTGCACGAGTAGTGAATGAGGCATAGATTCAAACGACTCTGTTTATCGATATTAGTGGCTTCCCATTGAGGAGGATTTAAACAGAGGATTAGGGGATATTAATCTCTGCCGGGAGCTATTAATTGATAGGACAATGTGGCGAGACGCCCAGATGGGAGTCATCACCTAATGGAGCACTCCCTTTCAAATTAACTGCCGCTCTCGTGGGACTCACCCTCCCTCATTTACCTTTTCCACCATCCCACTTATCATTTGCTGTCACATCCCATGTGATGACGCCCCGACACCCAAACTTGCTCATTTTGTTAACTCTTCTACAAGAGCAACCTCGGCTTTCATTAACGCCACACTTCCTATGCCTAATTACCTCTTCCTTTCTCTGTCACATACTCTACTCATTTCATCCTTCTAATTTTCATCGCTCCCCTTCTCTCCTGACTTTTAATACATCCCGTGGAAATTATTTATACTGAAAGTAACAACATTCATCCCCCAAATTTGTTTTTCTCTTTTAAATTCTATTCTTATTTAATTCTTAGGACAATTTACACTTATATATTCTGCACCTTAACCCGAATTGGCCACCCAATCTTTCCGTAATCCTTTCAATGACGATTGCACTCTCACAATCAAAATATATTTTAATTTGGTCTCTATATTCACTCCATATTCCTAAAGATTATCCCTTGGAAAGTAATTCATTAATAAATATCTTTATGACATGGTGAAAACAATTTTTTTTCAAATACCAGTAACTTCTGACTTTGATCTTGTGCCCTCTCACACTCACACTCCCCGTATCATTTCACAATCAAACAACAGTAATCGCTTGGCTGCAATTCTAATCGATCAACATTAAATACCATATGTCTTTTCAAACTCGAAATGAAAAAAAAAAACATTTCTGATAACTTGAATCTAAAATGGAACTACCATCTAAAAAAATTTAAAAAATCAAAGTTAAACTCTGATTGATTATAAATTTAACTGAAATGGAAAATTTGAATCCCATTGATTGAATTTACCGAAAATTTTAATTTATAAGTGTGTGGATTTAATTATTAAGTGGATAGCATTATAATATTATAACACATTTACTTGTACCTATGTAGTATATATAAATATTATATTCAATAATCCTTAATAAAATTTAATGCCATTTTACAGAAAGTTTTATCATTTGAAAAAGGTATAAATAATTTTTCTTGATAGATCAAAAGAGAAAAAAATATGTAAAATAAACCTTGTAGTAAATTACATTTTAAAGGAAAAAAAGCTCTCAGAACTCCGAAAAGATAAATCTAAGTATTAAAACACAAGTCAAACGAAACTTGAATTCTATTTATTATAAAATATCAAAAAAAAAAAAAGAAGTTCCAATTTGGAATAAATTAAATTAACTCAAATTGATATTTTTGAAATGTCGAACATGAATTGGTATGAAGCTCCTTTACCAATCTTGTTTATAACACCTGAAGTATTTTCAGACTAACTATAGCAATGTGACTATTGCTTGTGTAGAGGATAACAAAGAGTCAGGATCAACTCTTCTCTCCAGGTAGACTTACGACTATAGTACGTCGACTGGTTGGCCGGAGCCGCAGTTGTAAATGCAGAGTAAAGAATATGCTCAGTATTAAAACTCTGCTTTGACCCATTTCTTGTGCTTACGATGAATGCTGTGGCTCATTCATGGCCAGATTTTATTTGAAATTAATAAAAGGACTGAGACTTAGTAAAAAATAACTAACTTAGCAACACCCAAACAAAACACTAACCCCCTGTAAAAAAATTAAGGAACATACTTTTCACTACATTATTATTATATTATATTATATATTATTTCAATTTAGGTAATTAAAAGATGTTTATGTTATTTAATTATAAATCTCACTTAAACAATTCCAGTTCTATAGTGTTTGAACCAAATTTGACAATCATATATCTCAATTTACTATCTTCTTTCTACGTTTTCTTGACATATTTCTTTAATATTTTCTAGATTTGAAGTACATCAGTTTAGAAAAACGCAACCTTAAAAAAAACCTGGAGCGGGCCACACTCAACTTTACTATAAATGAAAAAAATATCAACCTTTTTTACAACTTGAACAATTAGATTCAAACTAGTATCCGTTTTGTAATATAGAATGAAAGAGTCCATCCATCATGCTTCAATTTTACTTACAAACAATTTGATTCATAAACACAAGAAAAACTACATCTGATATTAAGTTTTGTTGAAGAGTGCAATATATAGACTGATTAAAGCATTATGTTAGGCAAATCCATCATACCATGGAAAGCATCTGAAATAATATGTTCATTGTCACTGATTTTACATGTAAGAATATTATTCTTATTAAATCTCATATAAGTCATTGAATCATTTCAATTTTCCTGATTAATTTTCTTTCAGTCAATTTACTTAAATCATTATAAAACTGTAGAAGCTGCTCTTCTATAGTTCTAGTTTTAAGTCAATGTAAACAATCAAAATAAATGTAAGTAAATCCAACAAGTATAGCAAATGATCCATTAGTCTAGGATGAATATTCAGTTTTTATAGATTTATTATTGTTTGTGATAATCAAAATTCTCAATTTTTTTTTAAAAATTGATAATTTTTGTTCAATTGTTTGGCTAAATCTCATTGCTTTTTAATAAGCCATTTAGCGACAAAAAGACATTTTCTGAAAACAGAAAACGCTCAATAAAATTTAAAAAAAAATACCTCAACTCATTCCCCACATAATGCTTCATGTTTAGGTATATTTGTCAAACGGTATGTCTTTTTCGCCCTCACAAGCTTACATATTGAATGAAAGGCAAAATTTTACATTTTATTAAAAAAAAAATATTTCCAGTTTTTTTAAATAATCTGAGGATTTTTTAAGTTATGGTTTTTGTAGTTTCAAAGAGGATTCCAAAATTTTAAGACTCTAGAGGTAGTAGTTTAGGAGAAAAACAATATTGTCTGATAAAGTATTTTAACCAAAAAAGTGACTTTCCCATCATGAATATTGCTCCCAAACTATACAGCACATCTACACTATGAGACCCATTTTTTGTGTAAAATATTAACTTGATACATCAAAGATTCTGGACGGTAGTATGGTCACAAACTTTTGGATACCCTCACCCACCCACACACAGACATCATTGAACAAATTCAAAGTCAAAAAAACGACTTTGGGGCCCTCAAAACACGTAATTCCGTCAAAATCTCGAGATCGAATTTTTTCACCATTACTATACTTTACTTACAGTAAAGTAAATAATATTAACAATTTGTCAAAAAACAAGCTAAAAATAAAAATAAGTAACTAAACAAGAGATTCAGAGACCTTCCCAGAAGGTCTTCTGAAGCACTTATTAGCCTTCTTATTAATGACTCTTTTTTCATATAGTCATATTTTCACATACTCTTCTTATTCTTATAGTCTTACAGCTTTAGAATTACATTCTTAGAGCTTCTTATTAATGGCTTGTTTATGAATCTAATTCTAAAGTCACTCTGAAAGCATCAGCATATAATGTCTTCTCGGCCATCTTCAAAACACATTCCATTCAAAAAGCCGCTCATTATAAATATTAATTACCATACAATTTTTTTTAATAAAAGTTCAGTAGCAGTTTTTTCACGATCCATATGGAATTTCTGACAATTTATTGTTCTATGAAAAGACATCACTTTTGCAGCAAATCTAATCAAATGTTGTTATACAAATGAAAAATTTGGACTGAAAGATTGATCGAGAGTATACTCGTACATTTTAGAACTGGTAATCCAATAAGAGAAGAGGTAGCGCTACACAGCATGTAGCTTAAGCCCATGCAGAGCAGTTCGTATGTGGTAGCGACAGTTACCCTCCTTCATAGCCGCACCTCTGTAATAAACTTTAACTAAACTTTACTCCCATGGTTTATACTCAACCACTCCCAATTTCGTGTTAACATGGTTTTGATTTTACTCACACCCTTTTTATATGATTCTTTTATTACTTTTTTTTTATTGTAATATCAAGCCTGTCATGTGTCATTTTAGTCTTATTAGTATCATGGTTAATTTTATTCGTTAATTACATTACCTGCTTTTCAGTTAATATGATTTAATTGAATACTAACAACCTTGATTTACTTGGAACACTGTTTATTATTTCGGGTTTCATGACAACTTTTATTATCGAAACCAGATTAATAATAAACAATGTTTTGCAAGTTGCTGTTTTAGCTGTTAGTCAAAGAGAGGATGTGAGATTAGAAGGGTGTTGGGTGGACAGAGCGGCAGATTGGAGCGGATGAAAGGTCACAGTCGAGTTGTTAGGAAGGGTTTGGTCTGGGCTTAATTCAACAAGGGCTGCGGGAGGCAGGCGGGATTCATTTAGCTGACCGCAGGGGTCCGGCGGATAATGGGAGGGATGTTTGCAGGGGTGAATGTAAACTGATTAGTGTGGGAGGAGAGTAATGGGGGCGCCATTATCTGCCAATTGTATTCATGGCGGCCACATGTGGCGCACTTGCACAATAAGCCTATTATTGCCTCCCACCCCAATTTACAATGTCTCGCCTCACCGACCCCCAATACCTAACTATGTTTGCGCCCCTTCCACCGATAGCTTCTTACGCTTCGCGTACCGATTCCCTCCATCCGCCTTCTCTTCTCCTTTCTTTGAAAATGTCATAGTCAGTTCCCTAACAACTACCACTATAAAACCGTTTTAGACATGAATCCATCTCCCGAGACAATGCTAAGTACATTCATGCTTTTCAAAGTATGAACAACAGCTAACTAAATTTCAAGACTAAGATCACTCAAGCAGTAACTACCCAAACTGAGTACATCATTTCTATTGAAGATTATGGCTTTGATACGGTTTAAAACAACTTAAATTGTTTTATAATTGCACAAGAAATATTTATTACACATATACTTGTGACGATGTAATAGTCTTCTTCAGAGTTTCAAAATATCTGGTTTCATCTTCCAATACAATTCGCCATGTGCCTTTGGAAATGAATAGGAATGTTGAAAGTTCTTAGTCCCGTTTCTGAAATGTTTATGTTGTAGTTGTTGATATAATATATATATAGTGTTTAGGTGTGTGTGTGTGTGTGTGTGTGTGTTTATATGTATTTGTATGTGCGTGTGTATGTATTCATAAAGGCATAAATAAACAATACTCTATCTTTAAATCCTCAATAAACGGCAGTTTTTAAAAACAATAAATTGTACGATAAAGTAGTAATAGAATTTATAGTATTTCAAATAGTAAAAGTTACTGGTTTTTTTCCCCTGATTTTGTTAAATCTCTATTCAGAGAGTTAGTTATTCATTTGTTTCTTGTTAATAAAAAATTACAAATATACTGTTTTAGATTCGTAAATAAAAACTTACTTCGGAATACACAATACATATATGTATATATATATGTAATAATTCTTTTTATACAAAAAAAACTTGAAAAGAATGAAACATTATTTCGATTTATGGTTATCAAATTTCAAAAAAGAAGGTTAGATTAGTCAACCTGCTAAAATGTTGTAATTGTTAAGGATTTACAAATATAATATATAATTAATGAATTGTAGATTCTATAACACAAAAAGTTATCTTAAATAATGAACAATAGTTTACGTAATTTATAATCTATCTATCTATCAGATTTCTGTACATCGATGAGTTCATTCAATCATTGCCCACTTTTCACATTCCTCCCTAAATTATTGCAGTTTTATTTAAATGGAACTTGGATATCTGCACAACATGGACATTCTAAATTGAACACAGGAAAAAGGTGTCTTTACTTTGCTTGTGGTAAGTCATATATTCCTGTGAAATATGTTTTGACAGATCGAGAGTTCTGTAGCGTCACTCCGTCTGGAAACTTGACTAATGTTTAGATACAAGTACATCAAAGTGTTATTAGTTGTAAGTAAACATATGTATGAACACCTGAGTGGTAGAGAACAATCTTAGTGCAATTTAAAAACTGGGCTTTTAGTGCTTGATAACTAAGAGCCCCTGAACTAACTGTGTAAGTTAATTAAATTTTACAAGATAATTATATGCTTAATTATTAATTGAGTAGTTTTCTTATGATATGATTACTATATAAAAGTCTCAATGTAATACTGTTAGAAGTCCAATTTATTTTGCGCTTCTTTTTGAAGAAGAAAAGTTTCATAACTTACTGCCTGAAAGAGTATTCAAATTACTAATGGAGAGACTTGGAGCTTCTTGAAGTTAAAAGCAAGAGCCTTAATAATGCATCCCGTTTTTAATTATTTTAGACTTAACTTAGTTATTAAGTTATGAAAATGTAAAGAAAAAAGAACACAAGATAAAATTAACATAAATTACTGAAACATTTTCTAAGGGTAAATCAGGGAGAGTTTTAACTATCGTTTGAAATCGGTTTTTTAATTGAAATACAACGGACCTTGAGGAGGTAACATTCACTAACACCAATTCTCTCTCTCTTTCTTTTTTAAACTTCACGGCAAGAGAAAAAAGAGCTAAGCTCTTTTTTAAGGGTGGGGGTGGGTGTAATTAATTAAAACAACTGGTGGTGAATATTAAATGGGAAGGGCGAAGGTCGGTTGAGGTCGCCAGGAACTGGAGAGTAAAGGGGGCCTTGAAAGGAGCCACCACTCTGAAATACACCCTCTAATTAATGTGAAGGGAATATTCAACCCTCCTTCCACCCTTCACTCCCCTTTCATTTACATGAAAAAACCTTTTTCACTTTCATGAAAAAAAAAAATCCCTGCGAAAAAGCTCTTCTTATCCTCTGCCTACGAAGCCCTCAATACAGAATATTAAAAGTATTTATTGGGAAACGGCTGCCATTTTTCCCAGTGGTATTTTTAATTTTGCTGTCTCTACGTCAGGCAGGCCTCTAAAGTGATTCTTTACTAATACTAGGGAAGCTTTGCACTCAGCTATTCAAGCAAAAATAATCTGCTTTCACGGGGAATAAAGAAATAGCGGATAACTTCAAATCCTTCCCAACCTCCACCAGCTCGTGTCTGATTTCTTTATTCCGAACGTATATCAATTGTCCAATTTATTTTATATCAAAAGCTTTCTCTCTCTCACTTCACTATACCATTGAATACATATACGTGAAACTACAAAAACCTAATCAAGAGGATTTCTTTTATTTTGTTTTCTTCTAAACACTGATAACTTCTTTGTATAAAAAAAGAAATTCACTTTGCATCTCAGAAAGATTTCTTATAATGAAGTTTTAATCTCATACTTGAAAATTGTACAGGAACTAGCATAAACTTCGTTTTATTCAAAAAACAACTCATTGCTTACACTTAGTGACCTTGTTCAGGCTTATGAGAAGCTTTGTCTATAAGTTCCAAGTATGAGTAAATACTACATAGTGACTGACTCCCAAACCATAGAATTTACCATCAATTCAATCAAAGGCAGCCTTAGGCCAGAGTGAGGCACAAGTGGTGTAGAGTGACAAGGTGTTATGAGTGGATATCGTTCGATCATGCGCTTACAGTTCTTGACCATATTTTATTACTTTTTGTATTTATAATTTGTATTTCATTGAAGAAATATGTTTGCTGAATGCAATGGTTGTTAAAGAATAATTTAAATTTATAACTAGAACAAACATATGTAAACTGCATGGTGAGTCGAAAGTCTAGTGGTAATGTGCTTGCCGATAAAGTCGGAAAATCGAATACTGGTCACAACTCCATATTTCTCACGTGTGAGATGAAAAGCCTTGAGTTAGCCACCTCTTGTAGAGAACTAACAGTTGACAGCCCAATTCTATGATGGTAAGTGCTATGATGATGAAACTTGAGGGGTACACATTTAGCACTTCCATTGCGATCAAATCGTTAATGTGGCTCGCTCATAAATAAAATAAATCCAAGATAACTATTGAGTCTCACTTTCTACCTCTAGTACAACAATAAAGGTAACGGATTACAAGTGTGATTATTGAATACTTGGTCTCTATTAAACAAAGTCGCAAGTTATAGTTGAATATTAATTGTTCAGTTCGTTACTGGCGTATTTAATTTTTAAAAGTTACTTCATTTCAGCTGTAACATTCAAATGTAATTTTTTCTTCATGAACAATTTTCAAAAGAGATAGCGATAAAAAAAAGCAATTCTTATTGTAATTGCCAATATGTCTTATTTGTAACAAGTGTTATCAGTTCTACTTGAAAATGGAGTTTCATAAGATATTACAGGAGAGCATCCTGTGGAGAGGGAGAGACTAGGGGCGAAGAGAAAGAAACCCTTGTCATGCTGGGGACAAAGGGTGCAAATTGAGCGAAGGGGAATAGGGGAGGATACCCTTGAGGATGGGAGGGAGCTACCTGGACTGAGGTTGAGGGTCCCTCTCGATGTGGGCTTCTCAATATTTAACCTTATCGTATACCCAAAGTGATTGGCCTTGGGCGCAGCTTTTGAGTCGGGGGGGGGGGATTCGTAGACACAACACTTGCAAACATTTAAAATAAAGCACAACATTACATTTAATAAATGTAGTTAATAAACAACGTAAACGCAGAAGTTATAAAGACATTATCAATCCTTTAGAAATAAATAATAATTATAATTAAGGAAATGAAAATGAAATGCAACCACTAATAGGTTACTTGAGCTAGCAATGACAAATGAAGTCAAAGTGAGAAAGGAAAACTAAGAGAATTGTGTGTTTCATTGTTGACCAAGTATCCCATTAAGAAGCAAGGAGGCGGTCGATTAGAGAAGTTTCAATTGAAATGTAATAAGGGCAAACAGTCTTTTTCGCTATTATTTCTGTGTTTCAATATAAAAATCCCCATTGCTTACATTATGTCAGAGAAGTACACATATGCAGTCAATTTAAAAATGTGCTAATTTTAATGTACTTACGAAAGTTTTATAAATGCATTTTGTTTGTGGTGCATGATTGTTTTGTCTGTGCCGGAGGGTGGATTTGTAGTCGACATTTTTTAATGTGTTTAATGTTTTCGGGCATAACTGCATTAAGGGAAAAGTAATTTATATCAAAACAAGTACTCCTTTCTTCTCGCTCTTCTAGTTATTCTGGAGACTCGAAATGTTGCATTTAGTATTTTACTTTTTAACAAGGTAGAAGGGTACCAAAACTCCTGATACTTAGTGGTTTTTAATGAAAGATTCATGAGCTCTCGATTATTGCAACAGCCACAAAACTAAAGTGGAGTACTATAAGTAACACTGGTAATCATCCGACTGTTTACTTTAATCATTTTAAAACCTCTGAGTTCAGTTTAAGTAATTTATTAGAATTAATAAAATTATTTTAAGTAATTAATAATTTAAGGTATAAGTTACAAATAATATCGCAGTCATGAATATTCATTTAAAACTAATTGTTTACCATAATTTTAGTTAATTTATGAAGATACAATCTACGTTAAATTGTCACCAAAACTAATTGATTACATATACAACTACCTACCTGAACTCTGGTTAACCCGCTGATAATCTATCAAATATAAGATATCAAGAATGCCCTTTATTACATTTAATGGTTTGATTAATAGTATTTTCAGCGAGTATTTCAAAATAATCAAAAATTTGATTGTCTAAATAATTAAAATTAAATTAACCCTAATGTCAGCTGATGATTTTCATTATGCAGGAGCATCATCCTTCATGCAGTATTGCTTTTATTAAACAGCTCAATAGCATTTCAACAGATTACTAAAGTATAGTAGCCACATTAGAATAAATCTATTCATTAAATTATCCACTTATTATTTTAGTAATACACTTGCTTATAGTGAAGTTGTATATAGATAATGTCCACGTTTTACTCTATTTGGTGATGAAATACATACATTCCTGGTGTACAGACTGACTACCCTGTTACTTGCAAGATAAACATGTACTCGTACGCCTACTACTTGAGTTGTACTTCTCTCTCCATCACTCTTCTAGTGTTAATACAAAATAAATTAAAGTCAGTTCCATTATTAGATGCCACTAAATTTCATTTTGCTGGTCTGATAATGACTATATTTTCTCCTTGTATAATTTATGAGTAAGTAATTTATTGTTTATGTAACAGTATAATTACTGTACACATAATTTTAAAATACTTTTACTCTGTAAGGGAGAATACAGTGAATAAGTTTCCTCAGAGTAGTAGTCCTATGTCCACACAGGATATTTATATTCCAAGTTTTAATTACAGGAACAGCGTACTTTTCAAATTGTTTCCTAAAGATGGCTACACATATATGAGAGTTTATATGTTAGTATATCCTTTTTATAAATGCAAATAGATTTACAGAACTGAAAGTATACAATATAAATTATGAAATTAGTTTTGTGTTTGCACCAACTCTAAATAAAAAGTGTTGGCAGGAAAGTTAAAAGAAAAGTTTTTGGCGACCGTTCATTACAAGGGGAAAGGACTTGGTTTTCCGCGTAACTGATCTCAGGCTGCTAGTTGTCATGATAGAAAGTATTAGTCGTGGGTTAAAACTAAAAAAGTTGAAAATGAGAGTAGGGCCAAGTGAAGGTGACATGGGGGGAGGGGGGAGAGGGGGTTAACAGCTGTAATGCAGAATGTTTGAGGAAGCAAACCAATTTGATCTGGTGGCGAGGGATCAATAAGGGTTCGGTCAGAAGTTGGTAGCACTGAAGCGGAAATAACTGAGTCCCTTTGGGGAAGGGGTGACGTCAAAGGGCGAGGCGCAGTGTTGCCCCCAACGCCACTTAATTCCCCAGGCCCTTTGTCTCCACATCAAAGGGCTCGTTTGTCCCCCTTTCACGCCTTCACCCTTCCTCCCTATTGACTCCCCACCAGTCAGTAATCCTGCTCCTTCCATATTTATTACTCCAACCTTCCAACCTCAATTTCCACTAAACATACTCTTCCTCACCAACAAGAGATAAACAAATCATAATTTTGAAAGGTCCCTTTATATTTTCCCGGTAAATTAAATAAGCCTGCAACACCAGCTGAGTCTCTAAGCAGCCCTTACTTAAATATCTGGGGAGGTACTCTTTATCAAAAGAATAATTCCATATATTAAACATCTTTTAACCTGTCTCTTCTACATCCCTTGTTTAGTAAGTATAACAAAACTGCATATTTCATGGATCTAAAACAATTTACTCAAATAAACAAGTACGTAGAAATTTCTGCATAATTATGAACATGTAATGATTACAAATATAAAGACAACGTGTTTTAAATATTGGTTTTTAAGTAGGCTGATTTTTATCGTATTTCCGTAAAAGTAGTACATCTGATCAACTGACTTGAGACATTAATGCAATTGTAGTTTTAAAAAGAAGTTTATCATCAGGAACAGAGCTGGTATGAAAAAATCTACGTTTCAAAAAACCTAGCAATACTATCACATGGAGTAAATGCTTCATAGTTCTTTTTTATATAAAACTCATAAATATGAGTATTTTGTATTGTATTTCTAAACAATGAAATAATTGTAATAAAAATTAATCTCATTTAAAAGCGTATAATACAATCCTCTTGAAATTCTGATAAACGTAAAATAACGATAAAGTAAGCTAAAAAAATTTCATTTTTTTACATACCACAAAATTTGCAGATATAACAAATCATCAAAGAAAGTAATCTACTTTTATTTGGGCAGCAAAAAATGTCTAACAAAACAGGATTATATTGCGACCAGTTTTACTTTTTTAAAGGAACGGCAGTCTTTAAATTTAACATTAGAGTTGTTTGTATAGCCAAGTATAATGACCAACATCCCCATACCACAGGTTTACTTTGATTTAGATTTCTATATATGGAGAACATATTTCTGTTATACTTAACATTATAACATTAAATAATTAACTTTACAATATTATAAAGAAATCAAATATAACGTACTGTTTACATTGTGTCAAACTCTGTTTACCGTATAAAATGTCATAGAAAACCTTTCACTGAGCTTAAGGGCCTTAACGAAAGTGGCTCATTGACCCTTACTTTTATATCACTTTCTACCTCCACAATCATTAAAAACTGGTATAAGCATGTTAAGTTTATACATTTCAGGAAAAAACAGAGGTCAATATGTGTGGTTGGCGACACTCGTCTAATTAGTGGTACTTCACTCTTCGGCTAATTTACTCAAGAGGTCTTTTAACTACAATTAGGTGAGTCAATTGCAGTTACGAGAACAGGGAGGAGCGGAAGGCTTTGTCTTGGACTTATTGGACTAGAGTTGATCGGGTCGCTTTAAATACCCAGTAGGATCATTACAATAATACTAAGTACGTATCAGCTTCTAACATCTAAAACACTGTGCAGTTCTGGATTCTCTTTGTCCTCTCAACTTGGATATTCAATTTCCCAACTTCTTTTCTGGCTGTTCTTCTTGTTGACAATCGCTGTACGCCTTCAGGGTTGAGAACAACTCCATGCAAAGCTTCTTTTACCTCCTTTACTCGAGGCCTATAGCTAATCTCTTCACTACTCGCTTTTACATATTTCTTCTCAATGAGGGCAGAATGCATTTTACGATTGGCTCCGCCTTGATCTCTACCTACTGTGCGATAGTGTTCAGCATTGCTATTCGTTATCACCCTTACACTTCTCTCCGCTACTATAGCTTGAAGAGCTAGTTAACTCATGTATCTCTTATCCGGAACTCTTCATCCACCTCGTATGTTTTGTAGTCGATGCAGATGGTTTGTGATATTTTTTCCTTGATCATGCAGAACGTAAGTTTAAGACGCTTCTTCCTTGATATTTTTTTAAGAATTATTCCTCTATGAGGACCCATGATCATAACAGGTTTCAGCCAAAGGGGGATGGTAAAGGTGAGACAGAGGTACTTCCGCTGCCCTCCTTTTCCTTCTTGTCTTAATCTGGTATTGAGTGAATCAATAAACTCATGGCTGAAGATCTCATACATTCATTTTCTCTGAACACCTTCACTCGACTGATGTCTTGAGTAAGCTTTTAGGGAGAGAAAGTGCTCAATCCCGTAGTTAATGAATCCATTTAATAGTGAAGATTCACTTCGAAAATTAGCACTAAGGAAATATAAATTCTTTCCCAATAATAGTCCCAAAAGAAAGTAACGACAATTAACTTTTATTGACTTCAAAACAGGTTTTAGTTTAGTTAAAAGTAAAATACAGGTGTTGTACGCTTTTCCAGTATGTTGTTTTAATCAACATCAGTCATACTACCTTAAACTATTCAACTTACTTAATGTTTAGACTTGACAGAATTCGAAATACCTAAACTCAACTTTACTATAACTTACTAACAGACACATTGACGATTAAGATTATCAATTAATTTATTTGAATGAAGCTATCTTATAGATGTAACATAAAACGTTGGGTTTAAAAGCATAATCAAACTTATTAATCATGAAAAGACTTCATTTATTTTAAAGTGGCTATAATAATTGTCAACTAGAAAAGGAAATATAATGATTTTATGGCACAATCTACAATGTTTATCATCCAAAACCATATTATGACCAAATTCAATACGATATTTAAAGTGTCTGTATGACTAGAAGAACTTGTTGAAATTAATACTAATTTTATCACTAAGTACAATATTATCAAAATATATTAAAAACGTTTTGGGAACAAGAACCATTTGCATGGAAAATGCTATTAGTATTTGCCAAATGATGCAACTTGTGACGTTTTTAAAATATTACTATAATTATACTAAAAACTTACTTATGTCAAACATATTTATGGTTTCTATTACTTTACCCAATTAATATGAGAAAGTGAAAATAGATGTAATATTGTCACCAAAATCACGTTCAAATACATGTTTACTCTGAATTTGATACACCCATAGCATATTTAAAGTGTCAGTTTCAAATATTCTCTACATTTTGTGTATAAAACTTACTCATTAAAAAGACCGTTAAAAGAAGAAATATTTTAAAGTCTAATAAATATTTTCGGCTTGTCTCTAAGAGAAGCTTTTGTAAATTAATCTAAACAAATTCAACAAGTAGAATAGGTTGAAAATATTGTGGACTGTGGATTCATCATTTAGGGTTATATTGGTAGACAGTATTTTGTGTCTTTTAAAAAAAGGCAAGTATACACAGGATACTCTGGCTTCCTACAGCTGGTTCCTTAACCAATTAAACGATGAAGTATCAGTGAAAATATTTTGTACCACAGTCAGATATGTATAGCAGACTAAGTAAAACGACTGTTACACAACTGTTCATTCAATGATCATATTACCAACAGAAGTGACACACACACTTGAGAGTTTGATTTTGAACCTAGAAAATTGACCAAATCTCGATTCCATCAAACGGTTGATATATTATTGAATTTATATAGATATAAAGATTTCACATAAACACGTGTAATCTGTCCTGCCGGACCGTTTCCCTTTATCATGGTATATATATATATATAAAAAGATTTCACATAAACACGTGAAATAACAATCAATGATCAAACCACAATATGAAATGGGAAAACAAGACTAAGATCTTTCAGCCGTAACAAGCGGTCTTTGTCAGAGTCAAAAACCCAACTCAGATGAAGTTTTTGACTCTGACGAAGACCGCTTGTTACGGTTGAAATACTCAGTCTTGTTTTCGCATTTCATATTGTGGATTGGTTATTGATATATATATATATATATATATATATATATATATATATTATATACTGTTCTTTATCACCGTTTCATCCAACGACTCACAATCCTCAAAAAAATACCTTCAAGTCAATGTTCAGTCGATATTTCTAGACATATTTACAGCTACAATCATACAAAATGAATTACTATAAGTCTTAGCTAATTTCAAGACGAAAAGTTGGCTAAAAGGTATTTTTTTTGAGGATTGTTTGATGCTTGACCAAACTTCGTTGAAAAATAATGTAAAATATATGTGGCCGAGATGAGAAAACTCTTATAAATAAATATAATTTTATTTATTTATTTTCGTCATGCTGATAGAAGTGACTCCGTAGAAAAGATGCTCAAAGTACGTGGCTTTAATTAGAGTCGACAACCTAAAACTTCAAGGACCTCCACTCCACTCAAGAAAAACAATCAAATCAAATAAAATTGGTCATAAGACAACCAATCATTTATATATTGATATATTATTGGAATAGCTAGCTATCATAGCTTATAAGTTTCTGCTTCGCGAGATTGGGAATAGTTCGAATCAGTGCCTTCAAGAGGGCACTGATACCCTCTTTCAGTTTACAGTTGTAATGAATGCACTCCTGAACACGGAATCATTCAGACACCGCTAAACCAAGAGGAAAAACTCGTTCAATAATGCATGATTACTGCTTTCCTCTCTTTAGTTTATACTAAACAAATAATTAACATTTTATGAGGAGGTGGGTGAAAAAGTTTGTGACAGCGTTACAGGTCATAGGCTTTTCATAGATCCTTTGACATTAGTCTCAAAAAGGCTTTATATAGTGACAAGTTGTACACTTTTTGGGCAGTTTTGCCTGTGTAAAGTCCACCTTGCTACCCTATTGTGTCCTTAGATAGACTGTTTTTCTCTTGAAGTATTAAAGCTAAATAGTTGAAATTTTGCTGCTACTATGCAACCAAGATCAGGATAAACCAAAAAATCATTAAACATTTTTTGATAAAATTAAAGGTCAGTTTTACTTGAAAATTATACTTTTTGATTAATCCGTGAATTGGAATAGTTGTCAACTCAATAATTGTTGCACCTTGTTTATTTATCATAGTGAATAATGAGTTAGTCTGATATGTAAATAGTAGACTATATCTAAAACTATTAAATAAAATGAGATTAAGACGTATAAGTTTAAGTCATGTAAGGTACGGGATGAGTTCATTAACAGGAGATTTGTATCTTTCATTGCGTTATCGTACTAATTTGGTTCAATGATGACAGAATAATTATACGTATGTATGACATGCATAGTTATAAATTTATAATGTAAGTATGGTATGATACGTAGGTGCTACTCTTGTATATGTTTTGGGTTGCGGCATGATCTCATACATGTTTAAATAGTCTGTACGAGTTATGCGATTTCAAACTGTATGTGAGTTATTTGTGGTGAACATAGTATCTCACTCCAGTTTATCGAATAATAGTTTTAATTAATTTTAAAAAAGTGTAGATATTTCAAAGTACAAGGCAGCACATAGCGTTGATATTGTTTGGGCAGGACAGACTGCATTAGCAGTAGTCGACTTGTCAAAGCTGTTGCGTCCCCGAGGCCTGGTCGGTGTCAGAGGGTAGCTGACTGGTGAGTGGGCTCGTGTGTGGAGAGTCCTCTCCTACTCTCGCTAGCTCCAATGCAGCGTGCAGTAGTAATGGGGTAATGGCGCGTTTCTTCACGAAATCTGAGGCTCTTGTGTGAACAGTGCTCTCAAGTGTGAAGAAGTCTTTATAAAGCTCAGGCGACAAAGAAAAACAAACTCTAACTTCAAACTCTTTCCTTTGACACCAGTCTATTCCGTTACAGTGTGCATGTCCTCGTCTTTGAATTTACATAAATCAAAATCATTTCATTCAAAAATGTAATAATTCCATACACAATAATTATTATAATGAAATGTATGAAAATGCTCTGAGGCTCAGTTGAACAGGCGAGTTTAAATAGCCCTTAGTTCTTATTTTTTTCCATCACTCTGTAATCCCCGTGTCATTCTACTGTGTCACCACATGAGTTGATATCTAACAAGATGATGACCGTTATCAAAGCTTGAGCAACCTGGCAAAACTGTTTAACGACCATGGTAAACCCTGAAATTCTATTTGTAATTTCAAAACACCTGACACTGGTACCAGAACGCTGATACCGGACACTATAACCAGAACGGTTATATATTGGTGGTAATATATAACCAATATATATCTTTATCACATTTTAATGAGATATGAGGAAATTAATAATTATATTAGATAGGGATTTAGAGTATATTGTGTATTGTCTAGAATTGTTTCATCTAAACAGGATATCAGAGGTATAAAAAGACGCTAAATGAATGTGTAATTATATATTCACGACATAATTATATATATTATACATATCCACTAAATATTTGCAAAGTACATATTATGGAAACTATGTTTTAAATAAGGTTTGAGTCAGGTGTAAATTCCTTTTAAAAAGTTTTTTGTTAAATTAAAATAGCGAAGGGAAGGGAGACTGGCCAGTCAGGGAGATGAAGTCGCCATTAATAATACAAATGAAATTAAAGAACACACCACCTTTCTGATTTCATGTTTATTGTCTATCCACTTTAAGAAAGAAGATATGTTTAAAAATATATCAAAGACATCTAATAAAAATTTGTCTATTGCAGACTCTCTGTTTAAAGAGGTAAAAACATCTGATCCCAATACATCTGAATGCGAACCAATCAATCACCTTCGAAAGGTAAAGATTTTCATTAAATCACACCTAAAACTATAAACATGAGTGATACTTCTATATTTTTATTTATAAAGTTCATTAAAAACCCTAAAATTTGAAGTCGAATCTAGTTACAAATAGAATGTGAAATATGACAATTATAGTTGCAGAGAAGCGAGCTTCTATAATCAACTATTGATTATAGTTGCGAGATCCATGAAATTCAGGCCTTCAGTTTAATAATACATATTTATAGCATGTCGAATTGATCAATGATTTCAAGTTTCTTATAATTATAGCTACATATGTACAAATGATATGTTATTGATTAATATATATCTGTACGCACATAAAAATATAACAAACAATTAGTTGGTTTTCAACGAGTTTGACTTCATGTTTACTTAGAGTAATGTTTGGTACAGGCCAAATTTATTGGTAACATTCCAAATTTTTTTTATTAAGAATGATTATTTTCAGCTAATTGAGATCAATAAACAATGGAAACGTCTTCATGGGAGATAAAATATTCAAAGCATTTATAGAACAAAACATTAATAGTTTAACCTACATGTTCCCAGATCAATGCTCTTCATAGAATATTTACAAAGGACGCCAAAGTAATTTCAAATGATAACTTGGATTGGCCCCCACTGATTTCAAGAAGTGGGTTCCAGTTTGATATACTGCCATTAATAATGACACTAGGAAAAATAAGTTGACTAACACGTGGAGTGCTGGAGGCAAGAGAATACCGGGGAATGAGGCAGTAGGCACTTTGGATAATGTTAGAGCTAAACAAATCTCCTGCGGTCTCAAGCACTTTTGAACGACACACCTAGTTTTCTCAGGAGTTCAATTGACGATTGGATGGGAAAGAACACAGATAAAAGGTAGTTAACTAGTATAATTTACTTTAAAGAGTTCATTTGTAAGAACATACAAATAGTATGTTCTTACATTTGTAAGGACATACCATATCTTCATAGGAAAGGTGGGTCTGGTAATATATATAGAATATCTATCCAGTATATCTTCTTAACTACTACTTATGCAAGCTATATACTAAGAGTGCAGACTCTCTATGGGTAGAAACGTATGATCACATTCTGTATGAATAATAGGTCCTTGCTTTAAAGAGGATAAAATTTTTATCAAATCATACCTACGAACAATACAAGTGATCGATACTTCTCCAGGGAAAATTATAAATTTCATTAATGAACTTAAAATCTGAAGTTGAATTTAGGAACATCTATGGGAAGCACAATATAACAGATGTGACCGCGGTCCACACAAGTTCAATGAGACTGTAGCCCTCAGTTTAATAATAACATCTAGATTAATCAATGATTTTAAGTTTTCTATAACTGATAAAATGATTACTGCCACATTTAAACAAATTACATTATTGAATTTTTATAGTTTTGGTATTACTTCTACAGGATAGCTACATTAAAATAAAACCAAAATTTAATAGATTCTCAACGACTTTGGTATTATGTATACTTGCAGTAAACATGAGTGTAGGCCACTCAAGATTTTTCCAAGTTATGAATGCATTTGACAAGCTGTCCATGTACCGTGCAAGATCAGTTTCACGGACCAATTTTGTCTGTTGACTGTAAATTAGGTATTAATTTTGAAAAAGAATATGGTATGCTGTTCATTGAACATTTTGGTTCCCAAACTGGGAACCTTTAACAATTATAGTTTTGGTATTACTTTTACAGGAGAGCCACATTAAAATAAAACCAAAATTTAATCTAAAAATTTAATATTATATTATAATTCAAAATAATTAAATTTTCATGGTATTGCGGATTAATTTGTGTTAAGTAAATGAAGACTAAATTACTAAGTTGTATGAAAGGGATTGGCTGTCTCATCCCGTTTATTCAGAATTGCCTCTTAGAATGAGGCAGTGTTATTCAATTTCAAAGCCTAAATTACACAAGTATTAAGGGTAAATTAGCTTCCGTTTATTCTACCACTAATGCCTTTTTAATACAGTTATTTCTCAACAGTGTTTTGGTTTGTTTCACTTCTGACCTCATCTATTATCATTTTAATAGTGTCAAAATGAATTATCAAAATGGTTTGAATTTAAAACGAAATTCAAGCCAATCTGATGTTTTGATCATTGATATATTTCATTTTTCTTCTTTCCCACAAAAGTAACAATTATTATCTTTCCAATTTCTTTCGGAAGAGTTTTGAATAAAAATTAAACCTCTCTAAACAAAAAAATAAATTTCACTTTTAGATTTGTCAATTTACCGGTTTGGCTCTAGATCTAGCGAGCTAAATCATTAACAAACAAACATGATTACATACATACAATACATACAAACGCACAAACAAACACTTTACATGCCCATTCACATAGATGTAGAGAAAGGAAGAGGGAGAGAAAGAAGCACACATACTATACACCTCATATTTTTGCACATTGGATAAAAGAAGAGTAAAAAATCTAGATTGGTCTACTCTCAATTTTACTATTAGTAAAGATATTATAAAACTCACTATCAATCAATATATTTATTTAACGCTGGCTTTTCTGAGGACATATTATCAAACTCTATTGTAAACGTATAGTCAAAGTCATGGATATGTTATCGTACATTGCAACGAAAATGCGCACAAAACTCGTGGTTTATTCAGTTGAGAATTAATATTTGTCCATTTAAGTTATATTTAGTTCCCTATAAGCAAATATATGTAATATAAATCTCATAGTTCATATTAAAACTAAATGAAATAAGTATTTAAGCTTTTCGTAGGGAGCATGAGAATGATATGAAACTAACACGTTTGGACAAGACACCGATACAATGCTTTCCTATGTTTCGATATTATCAAAAACTATTGAGGAAATTTACGTTAATTCAACTATATATCTGCTAACTGATATTAAGATTTGTTCAAAGTAATGACTTTTCGAGTGTTGAAATACTTTCAATTATTATCCAAGCAGCCACTTGCAGGCAGACATCCTGAAAAATGGATTCTGAAGACCTCTTAACGAGTGAACCTTTATAAATCTAAAAATTTTCTTTTCTTTATTACTATAATATATATAGAAACTAAATAAAAGAATGATTTGCATGTGAAGCAAAAATCCACTACTACTATTGGTCCAGAAATATAACATGTAATTGTATATCATACCCTAATTATATTACAAACTGATAAGTATATTCATAATTCACATTTATAATTATTTTACTATTATTTATCCAACTTACCATTATGAAATGAAGAAGGATGTCATACCTGGAACCAAACAGCACATGCAAGTACAAGTATAGGCTGAAATTTATAGCTTCGTAATATATATCTGGTACAATAGTTCCAAAGATTTTTACGTTTCAAAATAATTCGTTAAAATACTAAAGCATTTGTTTAATAAATCTTTATAAACCCAACAAGATTTGTGTGACTTGACTCCGAATGAACTTAGTTCATGTAAACAAATTTGACCGTAATTAGACAAGTAGGGATTATTTTGTGTTGAGTATCACCGTTTTCAGGTTATGTTGTCTTTTCTAACGCTCAAAATCTATGGATTTTTTTTATTATATACTAATTTCATGTTGATATTACATGAAAAATTAATATTATATATATATATATATATTTATTTAAGTGAGAATAATATATTTTCTGAAATCGGGAAATCAACAATAATGCCCTTTTAATTTGATGGAACTTTGCCAAAAACGATACAACTTATTCTTCCATTAAGTGTGATTGATGTGTTTAACTGCATATGATCCGTAAGGATGTCACTAGTACTGTGCACTCAAACTTTTAAATAGTTAAATCATAGCAGAGTCACTCACGGGTCAACATTTTTATTTTTTTGCCAAACTGTATCCCATTTACAGATAAATTCTGAAACATTTTTCAAATCAATAAAATCAATGCAAATATAACGTTTACAATAAATGTAAAATTTTAACTCTCTAGAATTAGTACTTTAAGTTTAAAATTTGGTATGTAGAATCACACAATCAGCAGTGAGGAAACTTCTCAGGAGACAATGTCACCCAAATACACCACATTTTCTATATACTATAAGCATCATTTTCGGGTATATCTAAATGATCTGTTAAACATTATAACCTTTGTCAAGTTCACAACCTTTTGGACACAAAAATGTACATATATCTACCACTATGTGTCTAGTTTTTACTGTTGTATGATTGTTGATATATTGTTTTCAATTTGCTGAAAAAAGGTTTTTAAGAAAACTCAAAGGTCGGATTTCAAAGTTTGATTTTAACATAGAACACTGATAGATTGATGACAAAATTTTGATCCTGCAGTTTTGACCATTGTGAATAGTAAGTTTAGCTACAGTTTTGGAAGAAGTTCTAGTTTTGGCTAAAAACAGATATCACTAAAGAACTCCGGGGTTAAAACATGCCGTCTAAAGTCTAAATCAGTAACATAGATCTCCTTCATAATTACTATACTTTAATTGTAGTAAAGTAAAAACATGTATCCACGCAAATATATTGGTAAACTTAAAACTAATTAAAAAGAAATATGTTTAGTTTTTAACTGGTAAATATTTTGATTGATTTATTATGGTCACCATTGAAGAAATCTAAAGAGCCACCAAACAGAATGCTTCCTGCTGTGCGATTCCATGCCTTGCGCTATAAGGCGGCGTAGCAACTGTGTTTGCCATCGTGGATGGTTTTATGATCGGCGCTCCCTATTGTTTGAGCAGGCTGGCACATTCAATCAGAAATTCTTTCTGAAACAACCAACAATTTTTTGAGCTACAATAGATTTCAAAAGATTTGTCAAACGTTGATATTACACTGTACCAGTTATTAAAGCTGGCAATGAATTGTAGATGTGTTGTGATAGATAGTAGCCAAGTATTTTGCTACATGGCCGCAGTTCTCCGTTGAGTAGTTCATCTTCTGAAGTAATCTATGCATGCGTGCTAATTGCATATACTGACCACTGCAATGAAAGCGCTAATAATATCGCCATACCAAACACCCAGCTCACAGCTCAAAACTAATATCCTAAATTTGTTTTTTAAAAAAACAAAAAAAAAAACTTTTTTTGAAGCTTTTATTTTCTACATGTTTTGGAATTGCCAAGTCAAGAGAAATTGCTGTAATGTCAAGAGACCTATGTCGAAAAGCCACGGCTATAAGGGCTGGCTGGACTAGAACAATTGTCAGTTTGAAATCAAGTATTAACAAAACAATTTGTGAAATTTATAAAATGGGTTTCATTTGAATAAACAATACATTTAAGAATACTTCAAAATATGTATACATATGTCGGTTAGCTGTACAAATCTATAAGGTTATGATAATTCTCATTTGACTAGATGTCTGCGAGGGCGACTCTGCCATGTGAAGACTGATAAGTGGAGGCTGTAGTAGCAAGTGTGTTGAGACTCCTCGACTGTGAATATTGCAGTGGTCCAAGGCAGGAAGTGAAGGGAGAGGGAGTGGAGAGGAGCGCGTCAAGTGGACTGGAAGGGCCATTGTGGCGTAATTTGGGCAAGTGGAAGCCTAATTCGGGCTCGGCAGGCCATTGTCAGCCGCTCCCACAGAACAGCTTCTTGTCATCCATACTCGCTCTCTCAACCTCCTCCATTTTATATCTGGCTTTTCATCAAAAATCATCCAAACAAAATACTTACTACATTATTAAAACAACTCACCTAACTTCTAACATAACAAAGCATATTTAAAGCTCTTCTTCCATGTTATTTTAAATGTGATTAAAATGTCTTTAATCACAAAAACAAACTAATTAATCAAAAAATATTTTTAATAGCTCTTAACTACATTACAACATTAATACATGCATTATTATACAATCTGTGCTACAAACAGTGTGAATAATATTCAGTAACGTTGAGTTAGTTGCCAGGTTTGGCCGAAAAAGTAGCATGCATGCATTTAGCACTGAGCCGTCTCAGACAAGTCGGCCGTCTTGACGAGTTCGAAATTTAGTTTAGTTAATTGTGATGTGGGAAAAACTAAATTGTTCTGATATTCATTTTGTCTTGTCACCACTCCTACTTTGGCTGATAAGGTAAAATTTGTCTTTACCTTTTATTTTATTTGGTTATAAGGTAAAATACACCTTTAGATAAGGTTTATTTTGTCTAATTTGAATGGATGAGACCAATCCTGAGGTCAGAACTAACCTCATCAGTGTATGGTGTCAGGGCAACCGCTTTCCAATCTGCCATTTTTAGCTTCATTTAAGCTATTTACACTTCCTCTGTTTCTTTTCTTAGACCCCACTGGTGTAAACAAAGGATCCACGGTGAGAATTGTATAACCTCCAACTATGCAATCCTCATCATCGAACAAATCTACGGAAACAATATCATCGCAAGACCTGCCAGTCATGACACTCACTTCACTCTGTTTATTATCAGAGGTCTGAGGTCATTGCTGTAGACTTCCCCCTCAAGTTACACTCCCTCTTTGACCGGTTACGGGATACGGGCTCCCTGAACCGACGTTACCCACTCAAGACAACCGCCACTAGTAAAGGAAAAGCACAAGATGTGTGTGTATGCGTGTGGTCGGTGAGCTCGGGGACCCGGGATCGCTGCACCCGTCAGCTGCCCCTGGGTTAGGAAATCACCAATGATGGTACACTACTAGGCATCACTAACTGTCATGAATGTTGGTATTTATTCGAGCTTCCTGAAAGTGGATTAGATACATTAGGTCAAATCGTATCAATGGAGATATAGGAAGACTGATTGCGAATACACTCTCACTGTGAACAGCATAGATTTTAGATGGCTATTGGAATCAATGATGGAACCAACTCTTATTCAAAGTAAATATAACAAATAATTTATGAATTATCTCCATAATATAAAAAAAGAATATGCATCAAATAACAAACAATTAAACTGTTACCAACGACTTAAAACCAATTCTAACCTTCAGTGATTGGGATATAGTTTTCTTTTTAAAATCGTGCTTCCGAATCAATAAGGTTTCTGTAATCAATAAGGTCAATAAGGTTTCTGTAAGATCTCTCTCTCCTCCAATAAGTATGAGTGAGGTAAAATTTAAGATCTATACTGAGTAATGAGTCCCAGTAATGTGGCCCACCCATAACTAAATTGGGTGCCAAATGACAATTGAGCCACACTTTGCACCCCTTAAAAAGTACTGAAGGTGGAATCGTTGGCGCTGGAAGGAATCAACATGATGAGGGGGCTGACAAATTATTTGCGAAGCACTACAAACTTTTCTTTGTTTACAGCTTACCATTGAAATAATCCGCCATTTCGTGTTAACCAATACCATCATAATAAGCCAATTAACACAGGTTCAAAGTTATATCCGCTCAGTTATAGTTTTCAGTGAAACGATTAAACTAATGCTCTCTAATCATATTATGGGATTACATTATATCAGACCTTTGAGCCTTTGACGATTTAACTATCAGGATTTAAAGCAGTTTTGATAGTTTTGATTTTGATTATTTTTTAATAGGAGAAAATACTTGTGTGAATCAACAATACCATCTCTCAGTCAAACTATTTTATGATAAATCTATTCTAAAAACGGTTGAAACAAAAAAATGTGAGTACTCTTATGTTAATGATTCTAATAGTGTATCGTATGCCTCTGTGGTGCTAACAACATGACAATATACTGTATGGTATATGTTTCTGGTTATTGTTACATCCTTGCAGTCAATATTCATTCAAATTATTGATATTTTCAGATATAGTTTTTTAGCTTTAGCTTTGTTTTTCCTCGTCCAATCATAGATGGCCAAAGGTTTATTGTTTCAATAATATTTTCGACCAATTGATCTCAAACAGAACAAAATGATTTTGAAATCTAAGAATCTAAAAGCTCTAACAGTTTTTTTAATTGTGGCATTATGTAGGGCATCTGTTGGAAGTTCGAGTGCACCGTGTCTATTGTTACTTGGCCAGTAATATTGTTTTAAGGTATGGAGCCACTTCACCCCTACGATCACAGATTGTTTCGTAAACGCCACTTAATCAAGAATGATCTCGTCATGGACCGTGAGGACCACAAGCCTCTACAACCCTGACTGTTACCTTTCCTCTTGAAAACAGTCGAAACCTAGTCTAAGAGTAAATGCATGTTAGCAATGATGTCAGTAGTTCTTATATATTTTCTTCATACATTATTTATGTTAATTCGTAATCTATTTGCTGTTATCTTTTCTTTTTAATTTTCATGATCACTATACTTTACTTATGGTAAAGTAAAAAGATGGAGGCATACTAGTTTAAGGAGTAGGAACAATTATGTAATTAGTATTAATTAAAAGAAATGTAATGATTAATTTATGATGGCATGATATCTAAATTGGCAAATAGTTTTAATCGTGTTTGTGGTAACGTTCGTGATATTATAATTGGATTAGGGGAAGGAAGTTGGAGAGACACTATTAGATGTCAAACTGTGTTTAATCTTGGCTGTTCTTTGAGGCTCTGATTAAACGATTGACTCGCACATGCGGCTGCCATATACAAACTTGCTGCTAACGAGAGGGTGTGCCATTGATTGACTAAGTAATTGCATAGAGATGTTTTGGCAGCGAGGTGCTCAGGGGGCGTATTGAAATGGAGTTGTTTTAATAGGGCCCATTTGAGTCTGAATAACCCGCCACCCACTCCTCTCTACGACCTGCTTTGTCTCTTGAGAACTCCCACTCACCGATTCCCCTTAGCACAAGATTTTCTTCCCCTTTTCTTCCAAACAAGCTCTTCTTTGATTTCTCCCTTCCTTTTTCATCAAAGTCACACCAACCATGCTTTATCTCATCCACAATTAAGTCTACTCGAGCTTTCAAAGGGTAGGAAATTCAATCTCTTTTAGTCTTAAAAAAAATGTTACATCGCCTCCATGGATATTATTTAGTAAAATTATATTAGCTAGCCTGATATGTAGACATTACAGTCATAAATGTAATATAACTTAAAGAAGTCCACCTTGGATAATAGTTGAATTAATATATTTTTATTTGAATTCGTCTTAACATGAACGTTGGCTTTGTGTCGACCATTGTGGGGAAAATATTTCAGTGCAATGATAGACGCTGTGCAGCCTTTAAGGTGAATATCTTGAAAGCGGTGAGCAGCAACGCGGCCCACGAGGTAGGGCGATTCCAAGTACATACTTAGCTCTACTGCCTCTGTGTCTCTAACAGCGCCCATATTTATTTACGATCTCAGATGTCTAATAGACATCTTAATACAAATCTAGTAATCAACATATAGGGGTCCAACTGTGTGTATACAGTAAATTACAACATTTATTTATTTTAAAAATTAAACATCTAAATGATATTTACAATTCATTAATAATCATATTTCTGAGAAACAAAGTAGTATAAGACAAATACCACACATCTAAAATACCATTATAATAGTATAACAAATAAATATATCAACTTGCTAGTCTACTGTAACCTACAGTAGTAGTAGTAATTCTACAGCAGTTACAGTAGACATCAACATATGTGGAAAGTGAGAACATGGCATTCGAAATGTCAAACCTGCGTAGATCACAAAAAAGCGAAGACGTGGATACTTCTGCATTTACTCCTGATATTTGTAGTCAGAACAAGAGGGTAAATTAAAAGAAATTGAGACTTGTGCTGTCAGCAGTGAAGACCCGTTTTACTTGGTTAGCAGGTCACGGCAGCATGGTGGTAATTTATTAGTGTTCACGCAGTTAATTTGCATGGCTCTCTCCTACTGAACTTGTTATACATACGTGATTAATCACTGCTTGCTGTGCCACCAGCAAAGTTTTACAATGTAGTATGAGCCAAACAGGATCATAGCCGCACATAAAACCCACACTTTTACAAAACAACTTGTTTGAGTTAGTGGTTATTCTAAACTATATAAACGTGAAACATATTCAACTGATTAAATCTACTATTCAATTATTCAGCTACCCTTCCAACAAAAATGATTATTCAATTCAAGAACTAACAAATTTAAACCCAATAAGTAGACTTAATGTCAATTAAGGTGGAATATTAATAAATAAGTTGCAGGTTAGATCACAATAAGAGACATAATTTAAATCTCAGTTTTCAAAGCTGAACTCCATGGTTTTTTGGTATGATGAAATGTATGGTATATGGTGTTTGATACTAATATAAAAGCTTTATTTCACTCAGTTGGTGAACACATCTAGATAAAAGTCCACATTTGATATTCTCCCAATGAGAGTAGGTTATACACTTAGTCTCCTATACAGAGGCAGTATCAAACTCAAAGGAGAATTTTAACCATAGAGTGTCACATTTCTTACATTACTGTAAGTAAAATACATTGATTATGAAAAAATAGATCTCGAGATTTTAACGGTTCCATATTTTGAGGTCCAAAAGCTTTTTTTTTGACGTTTTTCGATGATATTTGTGTGTGTGGGTGAGTGGATGATTATGTATCCAAAAGTTTGTGGGCATGCTGCAGTCCAAACCGTTTCATGGATCAATTGATATTTATACGAAGATGTACCATATAAGGTAGATGTTCCCTATTGTTTGAGGGAGCAATATTTTATGATGAAAAATCACTTTTTTGGCCAAAATGTGGTTTTAGACATTTTTTTTTTGCTCTTAAACTACTTTGCCTAGAGTCTTATAATTTTGGTATTATCATGGAAGTGATAACGCAATAACCGAAAAAATACCCACATTTTTAAAACAACTAGACATATTTTTTCAATAAAAAGTAAAAATTGACTTATGATTGAATTTGGAAGGCTTTGAGCAAGATACAGAGTCATACAGTTACGAGTAGATGGATCAAAATGAAATTATACCTAAAAATAGAATTTTATATTAGGTATAAAATCATGTTGATGATTATTTTTTCTAAAATTACATTATCAGGAAGGGCGTTATGGTACATTTTATGGTTTCAGAAAATATTTTTTTTAACGCCAAGCGGCTAATTAGAGAACAATGAAATATATGGGTATTTTAATTAATATATGCGGAAGATCTTTTAATAGAAGAGAAGTATTACATGATGGCACCAGAATCCAGATGATGCAACACGATGTCTATAAATTGTTGAAAAATGCCTAAAGGAGAAATTTCTATGTAAAATCTACCTAAAACGGTCCTTTTACCTTTCTAAAGGAGATGAAAGATTAACTATCAAAGCTAAGGATTAGCCTCGGAGGTTCTTTAGATGAGAGATTAAAATGGAAAAGCCAATGCCAGATTCCCTGGTTAGGGAACAAAAAAAAACAATGTTTTCCTACAATAGTTTCTGTCGTAGAATATGTAATCTTAACATGAAATCATCACTTTGGTGTCAAAAAAGTATAATTTCTGTCATCGTAAAGCTAATGATACCATATGTATCGGTTGTGTGATATAAAAAGACAAGCGTGTATAATTATAAGTGAATCAACAAACACTATCTGTGCAACCTCTAGGATTGAAAGACTAATAAGCATCTCCTACTTAGACATTTATATAAAAATCATTAATTTCTGTTTATTTGATAAAATGGAAATGCCTCAATGGAAGATTAAATATAATAAGAAAATAATAAAATGAAATATTAATAGTTTAACCTATACAATTTTAGATATATATCCCTATGTTCTTATTTTACAGGGGGCCTCAAATTGAACACAAATAATCACCTAGAATGAAAGCTTTCTGATATCAATAAGAAAAATTACCTTAGAATAGATAATGATTTTGTCAAATTATACCTAAAGCAAAGAAGTGAGGGTTACTTCTCTATGTACATTTATGAAGGTCATTAAAGAACTGGAAATCTGAAGTTGTATTTATTTAACAACAATATGATGTACAATATGATAAAATAGCCACGGAGCATACGAGTCCGATGAGATTTTGGCCCTCAGTTTAGTAATGTTAAAACATGCCAGATTGATCAATGATTTCACATTTCTTATAACTAATAAAATGATTATAGCCACATGCAAACAAATGATTACAGCCATTGTAAACATGCAAACGATACATATTGATTAAAATGTATGTATTAATGAGTTGATATTATGTTCACTTATAATAAAGTTGTGTGTAGGGCACTTCACACTTTCTTGACATTATATAATGATATTTTACATTTTATAGCCCTCTAATATACAAATATTATAAGTTACTGATATATAGTAACTTATGGTAACATTACATGAAATATGGTTTGTATAAAATTATAGTACAACACTTAATAATTATGAACTTCAAACCACGATTACTTCTGGAACGTAAATAGTTATATTTTATGGGAAAAAAAGAGGAGAATTATTTAGGATAATCGTCCTTATATAATTTATTTTAATAAAGAAAAAGTACCGCATGTGATTGCAACTCAATATAAATAAAACAGGAGTTGTGAGGTAGTTTAAATGAATATTATTGTACTAGCAAAAAATACTAGAGTTGAAAATATATTAAATGGATATTAAGACGGGAAGCAAATGTCAGCATTGTGTTACCTGTCAAAGTCTTTTGATGAATGTGCAGTGTGGAGTGCAGGAGATTTAGAGTCCAGGATGTGACTTGTTTTGCCATTCATGAAGAACCCTTCCTAATTGAACTAACAGTGCAATGGGTTCTTAGTAGGATCAGCGAGTTAGCCAGTGCTTTATAAAGACGACTGGTCGCATCCTTTCCTCCCACACATATCCGAAGTGAGGAGAAGCAGTAGAATAGGGTCTTGACTATTCTACTATTACATCAAAACGTCGCATTTGCTTTCAATGTCCATACTTACGAGTATGTTATCTTCATGAAAGTGTGTCTTATGTATTATTTAGCTATCGTTTCAGTCATGAAGTACAACTTTATCTAGTTGATTGCTTCACTCTAGTTTATTAGAGGGGCAACCTGACCGAATACCACTCATCCTATCTGGGACGCAGTGTCCACAAGACTTACCATCTTCTATTTGAAAAATGTGAGGTCATGATTTAGGTTCGAACCCTGAATCGTCAGTACCAACGGAGACACGCTAGACCTAGAACCAGACCTTACCGTCTCCAACACGTACCCCAGCGCGACGGTACTCACTCTTTACATCTCTGGGCTGCAGTAAAATTACCTCCGGACCACAAACAATGAAATAGCCTCTGTGAACACATAATTATGACTTACTTTAGACATCTTCACCTTATAAATCACTTCGCGTAGTCCAAAATAGTAAAATTTAACAGGTCAGCTACCATTTTAATAAAACATTTTTTTTTTTTGTAAAATTAACAATAAAGTACACAAATAAACAGAAAGAGCTCTTTTGAGGACGTGCATATCAGCGTCAGAAAATCATCACGAAATTCTATAAGCATTTCCTGAAAATTAGCGACTCTTATGATTCCCTTTTGTTCAATATTTAATCAGTTTATAAAATAGTAGCCGTTCGCATGGTTAGCAGACGGGAGGTAGTGTTTACTGGCCGATTGAGGGCAAGAGAGGCTCATGTGCTTAAGGGACTGAGTAAGAGTCATTAGCCATAATGCAAGTGAGCACGCAGCTCACTGCATGTCAGCTCATTACCTTATCCCTTTATCACTCAGTCTTCATTATCCCCGTGGATTCCCTGGTATTATGCACAGGCCTGGGCTTTTTAGGGAATTGCTATGGAGGGCGGAAGCATGTTGAAGATAACAGTCGTTTCATTGATAGTGACTTGTCGAGGGAGAGTCACTCAGTGGCGTGACGAGCACCACTTTGCCCAAACACTGGAGAATACAGATTATCTTTATCACCTGCCAGTATGCCAATAAAGTACCTGCACTTTCCTAAGTTGACGTTATTTATTCATAGCGTGCGTGTTTCCTAACACGTACTTAATGTATTATAAATGTTCTCCGGGAATATATAAATTTAATATACTTCAATTACTATTGTGTATACGGTTTTTTCCTATATTCGACAGTTAGATCTTTCTCATTAATTTACAATAGGATAACGGATTACATTTAGTATTAATTTGACAGTATCATACAGATAAAAAAAAGCATCGAATGAGAGATCGATAGATCTATATACATAAATTTATGTATCTTTCTTCTCTGGTAGACAAATACTTCCTCCATAAAGTCGTAATTTTCTGCTTGTTCATACTTCATATTCTTGGTTTTTCATTTCATTCGTTCTGTTAAAAATTTTCTCTTTCACAGGGTATTACCTTTCCATTGACCGATTATTTTTCATAAATTGTATATGTATTTTGTTCTTATATTTTAACATCAGTTTTCCTTTTTTATCTGATTTATATTTCAGAATACTTTTTCTTTATTTTAGAGTAACATTCCCTAGGGTCATATAGGCGAAAATTTTTATACTTCGGGAGCTGCTTCTCGTTTATGCATCTTTCATTAAATACCTTGTTTATTATTGCTTTAACAAATTTTCTAGAAAGTAGTTCCTACATTCATAGTTTTTCGACCTTTCTGGGACTAAATACTACTATTCATCTAATTTCTTATTTAATCCCATTTTTGAACACATATTACACAACGCACTAAACAAGAAGTTGAATTTTGCTACATATTTCCATCCACTCTAACCATCTTTAGGGAAAATATCATAGAATTAACGACATTTCAAGTTATAAACTAAATATTTAAAGACAAACTTGTAGCGTAGGGACAAGTGTCCAGATACCTGTTGTAACCTTCTATTTATAAAAATGTTCAAATGAATTATGAAAGTATATTTTATATGAAAGTATTTTAAATATGTACTTTAACGTAAGCAACCAAAAACTCTTTAAGCGACCGGTCGTCTTTATAAAGGACTAGCAAACTCGCTGATCCTACTAAAAACCCAGTGCACTGTTAGTTCAAATAGGAAGGGTTCATCATGAATGGACAAACAAGTCATCGTTCTGGATCCTAAATCTCCCACCATCCTATTTTCATTTTAGACTAGGTAAGTCAGGTTTCCCGTTTTAGATCATAGTTCTGTCATCAGTGATAAAGGAATTTGAACTGAGACTCTCAGAGAGGCAGTCCATGTAATGTCTTAATATTTTCTAATGTTTCTATTGTATTATGTACTTTATACACTCCCACCAAAGAATTTGTATGAAAAATATTGAATTAAGCTTGAAAATATTGTCAGCATGAATATTTAGGTCCAGCGCATACAAAATATATGAAATAATCATCAAAGAATTTCATTTCATAATTCTGAGAGATTTACACGTTCTGTGATCCCATTTTCGAAGTGTTCTCGACGATTTATATGTGTGCTATAAAAACTATTATACTTTCATTATTAACTGATATAACTGAAATAGCCTCATTAATAAAAAAAAATTAAATAATATTATTCCAAATTTATGTGATACATTTACTTATAATTAAGTTGAGTATAGACCACTCTTTATTTCGTTTTTAATGTGAGAAACGTGGTCATAATTATTTTGACGATTACATTTGATTCAACTTGAGGGAGGTCCGAGATATCTATATTTTATAAAAATGTCAGCACTCAATAAAATGAAATGTAAGCTAAAGAGAAAATAAGCACCGTCTAGAACATTAAGAGACCCACTGTTTGATATGAATCGCTTGACAATGTTTGGGGTATAATTGGGACGTCGACTGCCCCAGACCATTTGATCCAAACAGACGCTAAAGAGAAAGGAAATAATTACGAGGGTGGGGTGCGCAGGCAATAAGTCAAGAGGGAGCGCCGAGCCCTCACTTCAATCGAAAGGGCTTCCTGATCCGGCCTCTCACTTTTCCACCCTCTTGACTCTCGCCCGCACAGAATAACTTCTTCAAAGAAAAGTCGTCCCTCCCCTATTTCCTGTCTCCTACACGTCCCTCGCAAACCCTCTGCCAAGTAGGTGATTATATTTCACAGACTGATTTTCCCAACCCAACCCCTATCGACAACACACAACCATATACTTCAACTCCTTGTTTTCTAAAAAACAGTACACACCACTTTTCTTCTATATTTTATCTATCATTAATTAGAGTTTCTTTTTTTTTTTGAAACAGTGGTACTAATTATTTACATATATAGAGTAAATGATTGTAAACTTGTAAAAATTTGCAGAAAAAAATATGTAAAAGATTTCACAATACAAATATTTCGTAAAGTGTTCTATATTAATCCACCCATCTCATTTACGGCTGAATAAAGTTTTAACTTTATTTAAAACTTCTTTCGTAGGCAGAAGTATGAACTACTGAAAATTATAAACTATTAACTACTATATTAGATTTTTAAAACGAATACTCCATGGAATCTGGCGATTGTTGCGTTTCCTCTCCTGAACATGCCGATTACTCCTCTAATGCAATAGTTAATACTTTTACATTTTTAAAAGTCGTACATATGACAGATATACATATGACATAAGAATTTAACAAGAAAGAGGATGCATAATAAAGTCAGATATTTTAGATTGAGAGCTTCCTTCGGACAGCGCAGTAGTCTGCCTCTTGGGACAACAGCAACAGGCCGTCCTTCAATGACTGCATTGAACACAACCCTAAACAATGACCAT
The DNA here is from genome assembly GCA_026182355.1 of Hermatobates lingyangjiaoensis. Classification (NCBI taxonomy): domain Eukaryota; kingdom Metazoa; phylum Arthropoda; class Insecta; order Hemiptera; family Hermatobatidae; genus Hermatobates; species Hermatobates lingyangjiaoensis. The sequence goes on along the minus strand of JAPFBL010000105.1, from coordinate 2,056,929 downwards.
TCCACTCCAGTCGTTCAACTTTTAGGGCCCAAGTTTTCCCACTTGGGGTCGGCTCCGAATACCGTTTTTAATCTCTACCAGCAGAAATTCCACATTATATTTTTTTATGTTGTTACATTTTCTTTCCTATTAGTTATTTCTAACCCAAGCCCAGTCTGCTCTTAACTGGCTTCTTTAGTCATCATGGCAGTGTTCACACCTGACAGCCTTACCCGAAAGCCTCGCTCGGCTTCCATACACATCTGAAGACACTTCTCCCACTTCACATCCTCTTCTGATCTTAACTGGCTTCTTTAGTCTTCATGGTAGTGTTCACACCTGACAGCCTTACCCGAAAGCCTCGCTCGGCTTCCATACACATCTGAAGACACTTCTCCCACTTCACATCCTCTTCTGATCTTAACTGGCTTCTTTAGTCATCATGGCAGTGTTCACACCTGACAGCCTTACCCGAAAGCCTCGCTCGGCTTCCATGCACATCTGAAGACACTTCTCCCACTTCACATCCTCTTCTGATCTTAACTGGCTTCTTTAGTCATCATGGCAGTGTTCACACCTGACAGCCTTACCCGAAAGCCTCGCTCGGCTTCCATGCACATCTAAAGACACTTCTCCCACTTCACATCCTCTTCTGATCTTAACTGGCTTCTTTAGTCTTCATGGTAGTGTTCACACCTGACAGCCTTACCCGAAAGCCTCGCTCGGCTTCCATGCACATCTGAAGACACTTCTCCCACTTCACATCCTCTTCTGATCTTAACTGGCTTCTTTAGTCATCATGGCAGTGTTCACACCTGACAGCCTTACCCGAAAGCCTCGCTCGGCTTCCATGCACATCTGAAGACACTTCTCCCACTTCACATCCTCTTCTGATCTTAACTGGCTTCTTTAGTCATCATGGCAGTGTTCACACCTGACAGCCTTACCCGAAAGCCTCGCTCGGCTTCCATGCACATCTGAAGACACTTCTCCCACTTCACATCCTCTTCTGATCTTAACTGGCTTCTTTAGTCTTCATGGTAGTGTTCACACCTGACAGCCTTACCTGAAAGCCTCGCTCGGCTTCCATGCACATCTAAAGACACTTCTCCCACTTCACATCCTCTTCTGATCTTAACTGGCTTCTTTAGTCTTCATGGTAGTGTTCACACCTGACAGCCTTACCCGAAAGCCTCGCTCGGCTTCCATACACATCTGAAGACACTTCTCCCACTTCACATCCTCTTCTGATCTTAACTGGCTTCTTTAGTCATCATGGCAGTGTTCACACCTGACAGCCTTACCCGAAAGCCTCGCTCGGCTTCCATGCACATCTGAAGACACTTCTCCCACTTCACACCCTCTTCTGATCTTAACTGGCTTCTTTAGTCATCATGGCAGTGTTCACACCTGACAGCCTTACCCGAAAGCCTCGCTCGGCTTCCATGCACATCTGAAGACACTTCTCCCACTTCACATCCTCTTCTGATCTTAACTGGCTTCTTTAGTCATCATGGCAGTGTTCACACCTGACAGCCTTACCCGAAAGCCTCGCTCGGCTTCCATGCACATCTGAAGACACTTCTCCCACTTCACATCCTCTTCTGATCTTAACTGGCTTCTTTAGTCTTCATGGTAGTGTTCACACCTGACAGCCTTACCCGAAAGCCTCGCTCGGCTTCCATGCACATCTGAAGACACTTCTCCCACTTCACATCCTCTTCTGATCTTAACTGGCTTCTTTAGTCATCATGGCAGTGTTCACACCTGACAGCCTTACCCGAAAGCCTCGCTCGGCTTCCATGCACATCTGAAGACACTTCTCCCACTTCACATCCTCTTCTGATCTTAACTGGCTTCTTTAGTCATCATGGCAGTGTTCACACCTGACAGCCTTACCCGAAAGCCTCGCTCGGCTTCCATGCACATCTGAAGACACTTCTCCCACTTCACATCCTCTTCTGATCTTAACTGGCTTCTTTAGTCTTCATGGTAGTGTTCACACCTGACAGCCTTACCTGAAAGCCTCGCTCGGCTTCCATGCACATCTAAAGACACTTCTCCCACTTCACATCCTCTTCTGATCTTAACTGGCTTCTTTAGTCATCATGGCAGTGTTCACACCTGACAGCCTTACCCGAAAGCCTCACTCGGCTTCCATACACATCTGAAGACCCTTCCCACTTCACATCCTCTTCTGATCTTAACTGGCTTCTTTAGTCATCATGGTAGTGTTCACACCTGACAGCCTTACCCGAAAGCCTCGCTCGGCTTCCATGCACATCTAAAGACACTTCTCCCACTTCACATCCTCTTCTGATCTTAACTGGCTTCTTTAGTCATCATGGCAGTGTTCACACCTGACAGCCTTACCCGAAAGCCTCGCTCGGCTTCCATGCACATCTAAAGACACTTCTCCCACTTCACATCCTCTTCTGATCTTAACTGGCTTCTTTAGTCATCATGGTAGTGTTCACACCTGACAGCCTTACCCGAAAGCCTCGCTCGGCTTCCATACTCATCTGAAGACACTTCTCCCACTTCACATCCTCTTCTGATCTTAACTGGCTTCTTTAGTCATCATGGTAGTGTTCACACCTGACAGCCTTACCCGAAAGCCTCGCTCGGCTTCCATGCACATCTAAAGACACTTCTCCCACTTCACATCCTCTTCTGATCTTAACTGGCTTCTTTAGTCTTCATGGTAGTGTTCACACCTGACAGCCTTACCCGAAAGCCTCGCTCGGCTTCCATGCACATCTAAAGACACTTCTCCCACTTCACATCCTCTTCTGATCTTAACTGGCTTCTTTAGTCATCATGGTAGTGTTCACACCTGACAGCCTTACCCGAAAGCCTCGCTCGGCTTCCATACTCATCTGAAGACACTTCTCCCACTTCACATCCTCTTCTGATCTTAACTGGCTTCTTTAGTCATCATGGTAGTGTTCACACCTGACAGCCTTACCCGAAAGCCTCGCTCGGCTTCCATGCACATCTAAAGACACTTCTCCCACTTCACATCCTCTTCTGATCTTAACTGGCTTCTTTAGTCATCATGGTAGTGTTCACACCTGACAGCCTTACCCGAAAGCCTCGCTCGGCTTCCATACTCATCTGAAGACACTTCTCCCACTTCACATCCTCTTCTGATCTTAACTGGCTTCTTTAGTCATCATGTTAGTGTTCACACCTGACAGCCTTACCCGAAAGCCTCGCTCGGCTTCCATGCACATCTAAAGACACTTCTCCCACTTCACATCCTCTTCTGATCTTAACTGGCTTCTTTAGTCATCATGTCAGTGTTCACACCTGACAGCCTAACCCGAAAGCCTCGCTCGGCTTCCATACACATCTGAAGACACTTCTCCCACTTCACATCTTCTTCTAATCTTCTCTTGATATCAAACTGTTGTTCGAAGCATCACTAATAATATGCGTTTTATTTTCTTTGGTGTAATTGTTAGTCATATCTGAATATTAGTATATAATGGAAGTAGATCCTCTCTGAATATATTTTGTTAAATTTACCATCATTATCTGCATTGACTACTTTTCTGTTGATTCTTTCTATTTTTTACGATCTACCATGACTCACCAGTGTTTCCAACTGTAGATGAACAAAGAACATATGAGCTGGGTGAAACACTAAATGAGTTCTTAGTACACTTAGTTAATTGTATATGTTAGTTGTTCATAACGCTTGTTAGTCTTGATTAATTTGTTTAGTTTACTAAATTAATATCCGATTGATACCTGATTTAATTTGGTGTTTCACGTAAAATCATGTAGTTCCCTATTTTACTGTGACTAATCCCAGTGACACATCATAAGCTGGTAAGATTAGAAATATCAGGCAGAATTTCTGAATTTCATTTCCATTACCCATCCATTAACTGACCTGTTTTGATTTACTATGTACCTAAGCCTTTCGGAATTATCATGGTCCATTAGTTGACCTTATGGTGACGACCTCTTATGGCGACGAGTGTCGAAATATGGAAGCAAGTTGTCTTATCTTTTTAGGAGTTTGATTAAATGATTTTTTTCTGGTTTAATTATGTTACCAATGTGAACCGTTTTTTTTTGTTCTAATATATATAATAATATACTGTTATCCAAGCCTATGAAAACATAGATTCATAACATCGATTGGTATTCCAGTCCCGGGTTCGGGAGATGACCTAGAAAACTTGTCCTACCCCAAATCCTTTTTGTTTCAGCCTGCAGTCGGTTATTACATTTTTCAAATTATATATATATGACACTTTACAAAATGATCAGGCAAATCGACCAAAAATTTGCGAAATCGCCATGGTAGAAAGTTATCAGTTAACTTTTATTTCCTTTCACTTGCTCACTTGAAAAGTTCCATCATTTCCATTTAGGAAACATTGCACCCTATGACGCTAAACGAAAGACAGTTTTGTTTCTGATGGGCTTTGTCGTAATTCACTTGCGGTATATTTCTACATAGATAATATGGCTTTGATCAGTTATCTGGAGGAAGATTTAAAGCTGCAAACCTTTAAGAGCAGCCGCCAAACTCCAACACAACTTGATGCAGTAATACTATACTCCTAATGGTCATTACCCAAGGAACCTTATAAGATTTCACACAACACTAATTATGATAGTAATGAATATGCAAATGCATTAAACTATATAACATGTTTACATAGCGAACTATGTAAGATACATTTGTTTTTAGGAATTGCATAAGGCAAACCACAGCTGTAGTCTGTAGCACTACAAATCATAACTAGACTAGTTGCCCTCACATACTGCCAACTTTTCAGAAGATGTCAGTAATGATTTTCCCTTAAAGTAGTAAGGCGCATCAAGGTCTCGTCTATACTTAACTCAAACTAATATCAACACTGCTTCAAAATGAATCAACTGCGCTGAGAAAGAAGTCCCTCATTCTTAACAATAGTGAAATGAGTTACCTTAATAAATACATGTTTTATATTCCTATGACTTTCGATGTGCTTAAATATGTTAAAGTATTTATAAAGTATAAACACACTTTTATAAATATTATCACGTACCCGGCTTACATTATACGAAGTCTCAAAGATATTATGTTGTACTGAATCACTCAGGTAAAAAAGATGTATTTTGTTTTATATCTTGTGATTTCTTTTTCTATTTACAATCTTAGTGTCAATACCTTTACTTCTGCAAATTGAAGTTTCAATATAAATTACTAATGTCCCTTGGTTCATTTATTTGGCCCAATCTAGAAATGAATCTAGATTTTCTAATAAAAGAAATGGAGTGCTACCCAAAGTGACTCCAAGAGAGGGTCGTCAAACATAAGAACGTGCGATTGTCCAGTATTTATTAACAGGATTAATAAGGTAAAATTGGTATACTAGATGTAGAATCAACCAATGGTGTGGTCTATAAAAAAATATATCTTACCTCTGTTTTTCTCTTAGCAACAACCACTGTAACTTATCCTATCTTTCAATGACTTGGATTTACCAAACTGTAAGTAGCCAGTCACATACTGTAAATAAGAGTCAGAAACTCGTTGCCGGATGCTGTAGCAGATGTTAAAGGAGATTTATGACTAAGTAACATTTTCCTTAAGGACCTTGTCAACTTCAATTCCCAACAAGGGTAACAAATTATGTATAAGATTTCTATCAGAATAACCTTTAAATCTCTTTCTTATCACACTGAAAGAGATAACGCATATGTTCTACACTATTACGATAATTTCATAAAGCTTAAAAGGTATATCTAAGAATAATCTTAGTCACAAAATCAATTATCAATTTGTTAATTCACAATACAAAACGTCCAAATAACACTTAACATTCATAACCTCCAAAATGGGAAAAAAAATATTTGTTCCAGGTTTTACTTCAATTTAACCTATATTCAAGTAAATAATTAAATTTAAGATCCATTTGTTTGTGTAAAAAACACCGACCTCCTTAAATAAATCCCTAGTTGAATGCTTGAGTCACACCACTTTTGAAACTATATTTTATGTTTTAATTATTGAAATAAAATTTAATTACTGAGGTTTATTCTCATACACAGTCAGAAAAAAAAGTTAATATGTGTTTATCGTAATTAATTTCCTAAAACACTTCAATGAAACACTAGTTTAAAGCAAATACTTAAAAAATCTATGCCACAATAGCAACTTCAGTGATAAGATTCTTGTTAATCGAAGATGTGAAACAGGTGGAAATTTACCGAAATATGCTGAAATAGTATGATGAAAAGGATTTAAACCAGAGTGTTATGTATAAGAGTGCAACATTTGAATGGAGGAAGGAAGGAGTCAGCGATGAGGCGGTAAGGTATAACAATGTTGAGGGCCTTTTGGGGCTCATAAAGCCGAAGTTTATGTAAACAGTGAGTAAAATCCAAACACTCTCCAACAGAGCCACCAGTTTTAAGGTGAATATGTCAGAGCACTGTGCAAAAAAAGTGATTCGCTCGAGAGGTTGCCCAATCTTCATACAAACCTCATTTAATTCGTCATTCTCAATAGGAAATCGTTTGGACAACAACGAAACGGTACAAAAAAATTTAAATAGCAAGATAAATACTCAGAAACCATAGGGCTGAGGGTAACTAAATGCTGCTGGATACTACATTAAGAATTATTGTATATTTGATAGTGATTAAACAAATCGTTTTTTATCTATATCATTTTGCCTACTTCATTACTGAGCGAGCCTCGTACAAAACAAAGCCAGTCAATCATAGGGAAGTTTATTACAGAGAATTCTGATTAAGTTACTTTCAAGCAGATTCACTATATTTTAAAGTTCAAGGAAATAAAAATACAATTAAAATAGATAAGTTTAATGAACTGAATTAGACCACAATGCATCAACTAATCACTAATCCTACATTTATAGCTAAATCTACCAGAAAAGAGATATAAGATAAAAGACATACAACCAGAGCTAAGAAACTACATTAAATAACATTAAACACCATATTATATTGATCTGTTAGCCATAAAAGAAATCCTGTCGTCATCAGGCGCGAAAGAAGATTAGAGACTGAAGACAAGAAACAAGATTAGTTATTTGTTGTACACTACACCATAAAAATTGTACTGTATAATCCAGCAACAACTAAAATTTAGGACTAAAACCGAAAAGAAGAACATAAGATAGCATTAAAGGAGAAAAGTTTATTAAAGAATTAGGATAACTAAAAAAATTGGGAATTAACTTCTTTAGAGGTGAATAATAGATTTTAGGTCGCACATAACTTCATATAAGGGATTTTCAAAGGAAGACACTTCCGTTATTGAAACTTTTAGTTAATTTGACACAAGGACAAGATTTTGATCAGGTTTTGTTTGAGCAAGTCAAGTCCGAGTTAAGGTAAAGAAATGTGGAGGGCTGAGGCCTCCGGTTCATTGCTTTAGCATCGCTAACAAAATTAACCGTGGTTTAGTAGGGTAGCGAAGGAGGTGAGGCAGTGCTCGTCCAGTCGCACCAGCTCGCCCTACCTCGACGACTCACCACGACAGCATGGGTTCGTGTTTCTGGCCAGTTCGTGGCTCTGCCACCTTGTCTCACCCGTGGCTCTTGCTAGAGGCCTTCCACTTTCCAAAAAATGCATCAATGAATTCTACATTTATACCTGCAACACAGCAACTTCATTACAAACATTCATTTTAAAACAACAAAATTATTACACACACACACACACATATATATATATATAAAAAGATTTCACATAAACACGTGAAACAACAATCAATGATCAAACGACAATAAGAAATGGGAAAACAAGACTAAGATCTTTCAACCGTAACAAGCGGTCTTCGTCAGAGTCAAAAACCCAACTGAACACTAGATGCAGAAAACATCTGGTGAGGAGTTGAGAAGAGTGGGAGGGAAGAGTGGTATTTTAAAAGGGTGAAAGCACAGGAAAGGACTAATGTCCAGAAAGGGATGTTTGGGGAAACAAAGGAGTACAGTAAGAAAAAGTAAAAAACTATCCGCTAGCTGTCAACCCTCTTTGAAGAGGCTATTGCCCTCGTGACGAAAGTATCAAGTTTGAAGAGACCGTTACTAATGTTTATAATATTAGATCTATTAAATTTAATTAGAGACGATTCAATAATATTTCTTAACAACATTGATTTTTCATAGGTAATAAATTTAGCTCCTGTCCAATCAATATGATGATTTTCATTTTTTATATGCAAGAATAAGGCACTACTGTTTTCCTGTCTACTTACGTTATATTGGTGTTGTTTTACACGTGTTTTTAATGATTTACCAGTTTGACCAATATAAATTTTATGGCAATTTTTGCACGGAATTTTATAAATACCAGCGGACTCCAATTCGCTTGGAGAGTTTTTTATTAACATATTACCCACGTTATTACGATTAGAAAACACTGTATTAAAATCAAGTTGTTTGGCTAATCTTGGAAGGGGGTCCAATGATTCGTGGTATGGCAAAACTATAGAATTTGATAATAAAAGGGGCTCTTTTGAAGTATTAGAGAAAGTTTTTTTAGCACCCTTCAAAGCTAAATCGATATAAGAAGAGGGGTATTTTAATGAAAGGGCAATTGACCTAATGTTATTAATCTCTTCATTAAGAAATTCTGGAGAGGAAACTCTTAAAGCTCTCAAAAACATATTTCTAAAAACAGAAATTTTAACATTTTTTGGATGCGACGAATAAAAATGAACGTATGCAAGTACATTCGTAGGTTTTCTATATACACTAAAGCGTAACTCATTAGGTAACCTATGGATCAGGACATCTAAGAAGGGCAAATTACCACTTATTTCTTCTTCCATTGTGAATTTGATTGTCGGCACTAATGAATTCAATTTTGTTAGGAAATCAACTTTATTTTTAGATTTGGGACAAATGCAAAGAATATCGTCAACATATCTATACCATTTAACATTTTTGGGCAAAATTGAGCTTAACATTTTACTCTCAAAAAACTCCATATATAAATTACTTAGGAGGGGGGATAAACAGTTACCCATAGCAAGACCAAATTTTTGTATATAATAATTATTTTCAAATTGAAAATGACAATCTACCACACATAACTTAATTAACTCTATTATAGTGGTAGATGGAAGGGGAAGGGAATAATTAATTAATTCCTCCTGGAGTAAGCTCAACAGATCAGTTACAGGTACATTCGTAAAAAGAGACTTCACATCGAAACTGATTAATCTATAATTTTTGTTCATGTTGACGCTTTTTAATTTTTTAATTAAATCCACATTGTTTTTTTTTTTATTTATTTATTTTTTTTTTATTTTTTTTATTTTTTTTTATGTGGATTTAATAAACATTTAAAAAAATTTAAAAAAAAATGTGGATTTAATTAAAAAATTAAAAAGCGTCAACATGAACAAAAATTATAGATTAATCAGTTTCGATGTGAAGTCTCTTTTTACGAATGTACCTGTAACTGATCTGTTGAGCTTACTCCAGGAGGAATTAATTAATTATTCCCTTCCCCTTCCATCTACCACTATAATAGAGTTAATTAAGTTATGTGTGGTAGATTGTCATTTTCAATTTGAAAATAATTATTATATACAAAAATTTGGTCTTGCTATGGGTAACTGTTTATCCCCCCTCCTAAGTAATTTATATATGGAGTTTTTTGAGAGTAAAATGTTAAGCTCAATTTTGCCCAAAAATGTTAAATGGTATAGATATGTTGACGATATTCTTTGCATTTGTCCCAAATCTAAAAATAAAGTTGATTTCCTAACAAAATTGAATTCATTAGTGCCGACAATCAAATTCACAATGGAAGAAGAAATAAGTGGTAATTTGCCCTTCTTAGATGTCCTGATCCATAGGTTACCTAATGAGTTACGCTTTAGTGTATATAGAAAACCTACGAATGTACTTGCATACGTTCATTTTTATTCGTCGCATCCAAAAAATGTTAAAATTTCTGTTTTTAGAAATATGTTTTTGAGAGCTTTAAGAGTTTCCTCTCCAGAATTTCTTAATGAAGAGATTAATAACATTAGGTCAATTGCCCTTTCATTAAAATACCCCTCTTCTTATATCGATTTAGCTTTGAAGGGTGCTAAAAAAACTTTCTCTAATACTTCAAAAGAGCCCCTTTTATTATCAAATTCTATAGTTTTGCCATACCACGAATCATTGGACCCCCTTCCAAGATTAGCCAAACAACTTGATTTTAATACAGTGTTTTCTAATCGTAATAACGTGGGTAATATGTTAATAAAAAACTCTCCAAGCGAATTGGAGTCCGCTGGTATTTATAAAATTCCGTGCAAAAATTGCCATAAAATTTATATTGGTCAAACTGGTAAATCATTAAAAACACGTGTAAAACAACACCAATATAACGTAAGTAGACAGGAAAACAGTAGTGCCTTATTCTTGCATATAAAAAATGAAAATCATCATATTGATTGGACAGGAGCTAAATTTATTACCTATGAAAAATCAATGTTGTTAAGAAATATTATTGAATCGTCTCTAATTAAATTTAATAGATCTAATATTATAAACATTAGTAACGGTCTCTTCAAACTTGATACTTTCGTCACGAGGGCAATAGCCTCTTCAAAGAGGGTTGACAGCTAGCGGATAGTTTTTTACTTTTTCTTACTGTACTCCTTTGTTTCCCCAAACATCCCTTTCTGGACATTAGTCCTTTCCTGTGCTTTCACCCTTTTAAAATACCACTCTTCCCTCCCACTCTTCTCAACTCCTCACCAGATGTTTTCTGCATCTAGTGTTCAGTTGGGTTTTTGACTCTGACGAAGACCGCTTGTTACGGTTGAAAGACCTTAGTCTTGTTTTCCCATTTCTTATTGTCGTTTGATCATTGACATATATATATATATATATATATATATATATATAATAAATTCAAAACGAAGGAAACACACATAAAGACACAGACATAACACACATCGAAATATCGATGTGAGTTATGTCTGTGTCTTTATGTGTGTTTCCTTCGTTTTGAATTTATTTTATTTAAAAAAGTCCGCTGGACCGTTTCTTTTAATTGTGGTATATATATATATATATATATATATATATATATATATATATATATATATATAATGAGATATTAGGTCACTTAAGTAGAATGCTTCACTCAAAAATAAAGTAAAAATTCAAGTAGAGTAATCATGCAGCTAATTGTATTATAGCGTTGGAGAATTAAAAACTGTTTTCACGATGTCTCACGATGACTAAAAATATGGGTGTCTATCGGTAGAGTAGGGGGGAGGGAACATTTGTACCCTTCTTGGCAAATAAAAAATTCATTGAAACAAAATACATATGACTTACATATAGCTCAACAACTGATTCTGTCAGAGCAGGTTACAATTGTAGGATTTGTTGTAAACTATCAATGAACCACTTTAATAACTCGATTTCACACAGACGTTTACGCAGAATCCAGACACAAAGCATAAATAAAATATATATATAATCTTCATCAATATACCCACTGACACCTATTACTATCTTATACTCCGTTCTGTATGACAGAACGTAGAACACTTTATTTCCATTAAACCAGACATCAAAATAAAGTTAATCTAAAGAAATACACAATTCTTATTCTACATCGTCCACAAATTAAACACGTACAAGCAATTGTGGGATATCCTGAGTTGTGCTAGAATGAGGAGAGACTCACCTGCAGATTTGGCCACTCCGACGGGACTGAAGCCGTTCTGTTTGCTAGCGGGCGGCAGGCTGCCAGTGAGCAGTGTCACGAGGCCTCCGTTCTTCTCTCCAGTACTCTGGTTGCTCAAAAAGTAGGCACACTCAACTACTTCTATGAACACGCTAAAAAAAACAGTTCCTTTCATATAAAAGGTGTGTTACAGAAGTGAGTTCCAACTGAATTTTTTTAAGAAAATAAAAACGACATTCTAAATGTTTACCAATACTTAACTCAGCATGGGTAGATAGTAAAAAGACATGACTTCCTCAGTATCCAAGTCAGTCCTAACCTACATTATTCGTAAATTATTTACAAATTATTTGCAAAAGCTATTTTATAATTATCTTTTTGTATATATTTAAGTGTTTACATGGCGTCCAACATTAGTAAAGGCCACATTATTACTCGCATTAATACAACTTAAAAATACTATATTACCATAAAATAGTAAAATACAATACTACAGTTCTTTCAAACCATTTGTCAATTAATGAACATACTGCATGAAAGCATATAAGTTGTTTTATCTTTCTGTCCTGCAACTGTATGTAGCACTGTATCCATCTGATGCGCTGAACGAGTACCTGCTGTATATACCACAGCTTCTTTTCTGACAATGTTTTATAATGAACAAAGTACTTTTCGAGTGTCAAATATGTTTACAATAATTATTGATTTAAATAAATGTGCAATTAATGATTAAATCAAGTAGTAAAGATCCATTGAAAGTACAGTGCAAGTGTACTTATAAAGAATCAAGAACAACAAAATTAGGAATCATTTATTTTTGAGCAGCATCTCTTGAAGTAAATAACGCAAATAGTTTTAAAAAAAAAGGGCAAAGTATGCGTATATAGATAATCAAAAAAATAATATTAAGAAATGGACGACTGCCTGACAAAAAGGAATAAATTTAATAAAAAGGAGCCCAGTGTAAATCAATAGGCAGCAATGATAAAAACCCGTTGGTTGTATATTACATAGGCAGAAGTGTTTTGATTAAAGCGCTTACACTAGGCAGCGACTGACCGCGTGGAGAGCACATCAAAGCAAGCCCTATGACGGCTGCTTGATTAAGCTTTCGACAAGCCTGCAATAACATAGAAAAGCCTGGTCAAGGGTTGACCCCTCAGCGACAGCCCTTGCAGTCGTCACGGTAGCCAAGCACACAAGTCCCTGCCTAGTCAAACATTTCAATCTTCAAATGTAGTCTCATATTTACTGTTAAACCAAGTTTTACTCTTCACCAAGAAAATACACAAAAATAAACCTCATTGAAGAAAAGCAATGTGAGAGGGTGGCCATTTCGACTGGGCACTCGATTGCTAGTTTATGAAATAAAGTTATCGATTTATAAATCACTATTATGTAAAAATGTAATTTTGCTTTATATAAGGAAAAAATATAAGAAAGCAACCAACTCACACACAAATTATTAATATAACATGTAACCACATTATGACATTCTAAAATTGAACTAAGTTATTTCAAGCCCTTCAAGTCAGGGGAGGGGTGAATGAAGGGATTCGTCATTTTATGTTTCGCAGCACTGGCGGCCTCCACTACCTTTGGCTGCTTAAGATGTCTGTCCTGCACAGAGTGCTTAGTCCATCACTGATGTGGCTGCATCAACACTTTAGTCCGCAATGCATTCACGTATTATCAATATCCATTAATAATACATCCATACTATCATAAAGTCCACAAAATTACACAACTTTAAAATTAACAATGTGTTAAGTATAAACAGTTATAAGACTGACTCATCAGAACAGTAGCAGTGAACTGAATATAAGTAAGCAGAAATACTACCTTGTAATGACAGAGTATACCAAACAACTGACAAACATTTAGGATTCCCCAGGAACGGAAAATGATTAAATCAAAGTGAAGCTGCGAGCACACTGTACTGTTAACTCATGTACTCATGCGTTAACTCATGTACTGTTAACTCATGCGTTTAGTCATGAAGAGATCTACAGTAACTTAGTTCCTGTTATCCACAACTCCCAAAATACCAATTCCTAAGACCTTTCAGCGACATTGCTGTAATTATTAGATATAAACTGGTCATTTTTCGTAAAGTTTCTTCTCTACTAGGCTGGTTTGGACACGTGTCCATTATCATGGGTCTACTGGATGTGAATAGTTAAAACATTTTTCATTCATCAGGTAGTTTTGTTTTTACATCCAGTGGCTGTTGATATGGAGACGCTCCACAGAAGCATAAGACAAATCACTTACCAGGAGTCCTTGTCTTTCTTCTTGGGGTACTTGATGAAGGGGATAGAGGTGTGTTCGTTGGGGCGCTGCGTTCGGATGAAGCGACTGCCGTGCCGCATCTGGTTTTCAATCCAGCGAGTAATGTCTCTCACCTTTCCTTTGCCTCCCATCTTGTGTTTCTCGTCGTCTAGAGTTGCCAGAACTAGATACAAACACATTACTTTAACCTATGAAATACAAATATGCAGAAGAGGGTTGCTAAGCTAGATATCGACAGTTGTGTTGCAGTTAACCTGCCTGCACCTAGGAAGGACCAGAGTGACACTATCGTATTCATTCTTTATACATGCCTTCAGACCATGTATAACAAACGTATTATTCCGACAAAAATCTATACACGGACCACCTACTAAAATTATGATAGTATACATATTCGACTCATTACTTCTTTTTCCATTATCAATACAGTATGCATCACACAATTAAAGAATGTTCCCTACTAGTGGGCTTATCCGCCTGCTCACAGTTCAAGTCTGCTATGAACAGTAACAAGTTCTTTTTTACACATCAAAAAAATTCGACCCACTGCTCTTTCCCATCACTGTATATAAAATTGAAATAAAGTAGAACTAGGCCAGGCACAGACCAAATGACCAATTTGGGTTTTTAGTTAAAAATCTTTTTAAAGGAAGACGTAATAATTTATTGAATAAGAAAAACTATGAAGCATTACATTATTGGAAGACTAACAAAGTTAACCGTGCTTAATTTAAAAAGGTTAATACTGTTAAACCTCCAGTAAAGTTGAAGTTTCATTTTTTTTTATGGAATAAATTCTTACTAATGCCTGTGAAACTGGTTCTAAATAAAAACCGAAACGCCGACATTTAAGAATTTTATTTCAAGCTGGAAAACTAACCCAGACACTTTTTTATTTTAGAATTATTCCATCACAAAGTTGATTCATTTCACTTCTTTATATGTTTATAATGTTTAAAATATGTTTATTTATATAAATGCTAAACTATAATAATAAATTGTGAAATGAGACTAATTTCTTTCTAATTTTTTACTTTGGTGCAGTCGTTCACCTATATCTCACGTGTTAATTGCGAAAATGTAATTATCCATATGTATAGATATGAAACTCTATCAACTATAGTCAACAGTTTATGGACTACCATGGTATCTATCTGAATTCGGCCGGCCTCATAGTTGGGAAATGCCCTTTTCCCTGGGACCTCGGCTCACTTCTAGAGTGAGTACCAGTAATAAAGTCCGCCAGCCAAGTCCATGTGCTTTCACAATGATAAGTCGAAGGTCTAGCTCCCTCTTGATGCAAGCACCCTCCCGAGAAGATACTGCTTCTCACACAGCGACTCCCTTCTACTACGAGGGACAGTGTACCCTTCCTGGGTGAGGAACCACATCCTCTACGAGTCCAATACCAATTAAGGGACATAGGGAACCCACTAGAGGCTCCGCATGGACTATCCCACCCCCATGGGGGCGACATTATTTTAAGAATTCTAGGGTCTAATTCCTGACTCCATGGTATTACTGAGCTTATTATACATATGTACATAACATGCCAGGAAAGACTGCGTTAGAAGGTTGGAGTGAAAGGTACCAATGGTGGGAATGATGATGACGAAGCACTTGGAGAGCGCCAGTTGTCTGACGAGGGCGGGGTGCAGGAGGCAGGCGGAGGCGTCGAGTACCAGGTAGGCAGGTAACTCGGTCTTCTTCGTCTTCTGCTCCAGATGGACCACCTCCGACTTAAGCCACACCTCCGCCAGGTTCTTCATCATCCCGCCATCCTCCTGCAGTAACAACATATTTCATCAGAATCCTTTTCCATAAGACTAGTCTAACCTAATAGGTCAGGTTAAATACAAAGTAAATGATACAAGTACAGTGATACCTTCGCTTCACTAACACTGCCTTGCCGAGCACCATTCATGATTTTGAATGAACTTGCTGTCAGCCAACTCCTTTAGAACCAAAGTTTACTAGAGAAGTTTTTAGTAGACAAAGGTCGTTCTCTACTAAGTTAGTAGAACTAACTTCTTGTTAGTTCCAAGAAGGTTCTGGAGAAGAAAAATGGCAGAAAATAGAAAGAAATACTTAAGGAGAATTCTTGATGTTCCTATGCATGTTGACTCAGCTTCAACTAGTACACCACCTCCTTTCCACCTTCCACTTACGTCTTCAGCTACCTTCAGTAGAATGGTAAATTGAAAGTTCAACAGTAATGTATTGTTGTTTCATTATGTTTAAATTTTCTTTAAAAGAAGCAATATGTTATTTAATTCATAATAATTAGGGGTATTAATCAAATTAATTCCTTTCATTAACGTTATGAACGAAACTAATTAAGTTCCAAAGAATAGGTTCACAAAACTCGTTAAGACACGAATTAAGAATGTAAGCCACGTTACCACTACATAAAATATTTAGAAACATTTAGTTTTAATTAAACGAGATAAATTTTATTTTAAGATGACACTTAATATGTAGTAAACATTAGAAAACAAGAGCATAGTATTGAAAAAAAAATTAAGGAAGCAATACGTTAAGCGGATAAAATACACGAGGCTGAAGGCAGTAAAGTGAAGAGAAGACTAATCCCTTAGTTGGGAAGCTAGGGAAAGAGAAGTTACGTTTTACAAAATCGTTGGGATATATAGGAGAGAGTTGTGTTTATAGGGGCGTACGAATGCGAGTCTTGAAATGGGGATGAGGTTAGGGGGTGTAAAGTAGAGTAGCATCACCGACGAGGAGGAGGAATACGAAATGAAGACATAAGGAGGTGGCAAGCCAGGCAGTAAAGGGGCGCGCAGCTTTACGGCCTCCAGGGGCAGTCGTAAAACAAAGCTGCAGGGAGCTTGTTTACAGCGCAAAATAGAATCTCCAAAGGGGGAGGCCGATAAATGGAGCGGTTGTTTGTTAGATGGACTAGCACGATCAGACTCTAACTCACGATTCAGACAGACCTCCCAATCAACAACACTACGCACCTTCTAACACCTCACCGCACTCGTGCTTCACCACGTCCACAACACAGCACAATTAGAATATTACTCTTATTAAACAAAGAACGAAACACAGAGGCAGGCAGTAAGAGACGTAAAGGCATATTTAGATATAAAACAAATCAAAAGGTCAAATAAAAGAAGCGATAGGCGACTTATTTCAACCTTAGATGGAGTTACGAATATTTAGTAGAAAGAAAAAGACGAACCAATAATACAGAAATAAAAAAAAAAATAACATAATCAATATGATAAATTATCGGTTCAAAATAGTCGTATATATGGCAACCTGGTATAAACTTCCATTGATGATAACCAGCATCCAAACCGGACAAGCGAGAAAAGAAATTAAAAAGGTAAGATATTATATTCTTATTTAATTCTACTTAAGCAGTCATAATGGACCCATTATAACGTTATTTGATAGTAATTATCACTTAAACCGAATAAAAACAACTTCTTGCTATTAGAATGAAATCACAGTGATTCATTTAAATTATTTATTCATCCAAATCACATTAATTATATTTCTAAACGTAATTACAATAAAAATTACAATAATTTAAAAGGAAAGGAATGCAGTAATCAGCCGATGATCAGAGATTAGAATTACGAATATATTGATCCCAACTCCAAATGACTAATCTCAAACAATTCATTGTCAGTGTTCATCCAAAGTGACGCCCTCTGTCGGATATCAATAAGTTTAACTAGGAACAGCTGACGAGAGACTTCCGAGGGAGAGAGGGACAGTCAATGCAAGGCATTCATTACCTTAGGGGACTCGCCCTCATTTAATATACATGTTCTCGTTGAAATTAGAAGTGCAATTAGTACTTTCTATGAATATAGTGTTCATAGAAAAGGTGCTGCTCAACACAATACTTATCCAGGACAACAAATTTAACTTTGTCATTTCCTGCCTTCAAGAAGAATATATCTAATGGAAGACTACTACTAATTACTGTTATCATTAAACTAATAACTACTAATTGATACATAGTTTAATCAATTTAATTCATGATAAATTGCATAAATCATTTATAGATTTAATAAAAATCAACGTAAAACTTAGAATTTTATTGACTAATAACAACAAAAACCTTCAATAAGTAAAAGGCAAGGGCTCCTCCTGATTCTTTTCACTTGTCACTAAATTTGATCTGTGATCAGCTGGTGACTGCGAAGTAGTAGTATCGATCAGTAGAATATTAGCACTAACATTTTGTCTAGCACTAACACTTTGTATGCGTGTTGCGTATGCCAATGACTGACTCTCTCAATAATAAGTAATCCCACTACTTCTCAATTTAAACTGCCGGTCATAAAATCATACAAGTATTGATAACAGGTAAGATTGGTGACCTTTCAAAATGTAATGTTAACGAAATCGAAGGAAATAATGAAAGGGAAAAGCCATGTAATACGTTGGTGGATGGGTAATTACAGTTAGGTAATTTTTTGTATTTAATTATATTCAAATATTAATTATGTATTTCAATCGATATTGATCAGTATCTCAATACTGAAAGGAAACAGTGAGTGAGTATGTTACAGTTTATTGGCAGGTTTTTAATGCATATTTGACCGACTGCAATTCACTCTAACCAGGACTTAGAAGTAACAACTAGTTATGGTTCAGTATTTCTATCAATGTAACAGAAAAGGAGTTGGTATCGTCTACCTTATTACAAAACTAGTGTGAACGGAGGGAACTTTAAAGTAACACTTTAATAAGGTTATACAGAAAGACGCGGTTACAAACATGCCTGAGGGTAGTTGTGCTTCGAGTAGAGGACTTCGGACAGTAAATGGCATTGTCGGTTTGTTGCGGTGAGGTGTGGTTGCCGGTAGTATACTGGTTCAAAGTTTCAGTTCTTCTCATGACCCTAGGTATCCTACATAGTCTATAGACTAGGTATCCCTTTGCTAAGATAAGGGAAACTTTATGATTTTCGATGTTGAAAAATCACTTCTGAAATAATGCAACTTTTCCGTAACTAAGATGGGTGACACTTAAGAAAAGAAACTACACTTCCCAATTCTAGAACTACACTGAAGGTGTAGCCCAGAGAGGGATAGTAATTTCATTAATAATACAAATTACATTATGCTGTTATTTGCATAGTTAAATTTACGAATAAATATCATTAAATAAGAAATTCTCCGATAGGAGAAGAAATAAGTAAAGAAAAAGATACCAGAGCGTTTATGTTGGTTCTACTTGATCGATATTCAGTAGAACTACTTTACATTGATTCCATTCAGAGGCATTAATGTATTCATTATTAGAGCGGACACACCCACTAAGCTTCTTTCAGAGCATTGGAGGGAACTGAAATAAATATTGCAAAGAAAAGGCAATCACGATATAATTAGGGGAGTTAAAGGGACGACGATTAACTAGCTGTAGCAAAGAGAAAAAAGTATTCAGTTAACAAGAATGAATTAATGACGCCTTAAGTCAGTGGTGTATAAAGAGAATGAAATGCTGGCAATAAAATTTTCTTTTAGCGAAAGGGTAGAGGTGCGGAACAAATCCCATTATAATTGGCTTGGCTTTCTCAGAGGAATAATTCTTGTAGCCAATTGTAGAAAACCTAAATTATGGAATTAGCGAAGCTGGAGCGAGGGAAGAGAAGTGGTATCCGGATAAAAGAATGCTGGGGTGCAGAAATAACGGGCATTAGGGAATAAGGGAGGACGAGGGGAGAATTTCAAGTAGGAAGTAGGGCTTATTGCGAGCGAAGGGAGGATGTAATAATAAAGTAGACGGAGAGGGTCTGCACTATTCATAAGGGATGATTTAGATTTGGTGGAGGGAGCAGTAATTTGGAGGGTTGCGGCCTGAGGCGACAATACCATCGGCCCTACACAGACACGTCGCCGTGTCCTCACGTGACCCACCGGCAAACACTTCCTCCATCACCCCACCAATTTGCCAAAACAACCCTCAAGTGTTTATTCTAACCAACAAATATCCTCTTCTTCACAGCAGACCAGAAACGCTTCTGTAGTACTTATTAAGTCTGATGGCGTACTTCTTCGTCGATGAAACCCATGAAATGGTAACAAAAATGGTGAATAAACAACTGTTCAAAACTATAATAACTTGTTAAAAATTAATAAGAAAATATGTTTATTCCTATCTAACGCCAGCATGCGGCAAACCTGCCATCTAGTTCTTGCAGCCCAGGATATTTAAAATGGTGCCGACTGAGTTTACCATGAGTGCACCAAGCCATGAAGTTGTTTGGCCAAGAAATATGTGTTCTGCCTACATGGGAAAGGGCTCCACTCTTTCCTTCCTTAGCAGGGAGGATGAAATAGAGATTGTCAAGAGAACCAACCCTCCCCTCCCCTGTCCGCAGAAAATAATCTTTTACCAACATCTTCTCATATTAAATTATATTAATTACCAATAAGTCAATTTAGCCATCACTATTGCAAAGAACAACTCAAAGTTAAGAGCAAAATTACAACAAAAGAACAATGCTCAGAGAGAGTCGAGTAACTGAGCAGAAGAAGAAGAAAAAGCACTCTGAAAATTGAACTGTATAGTCGAATGGTGCTTAATGCAATTTTCAGGAGGCAAATTAAATTATATGACACATGCCTTTCACTTCACAGTAGAGTGTGAGTGGAATTAGTGGGATAAGAATGAGTGTACCACAGAGAGAAAGTACGTGGAAATCGTTATTCTATGAATGTAAGCACTTATAAAAGATTGAAACTGGAATCAGCGTTGAAAGGAACATATTTATTTAGAAAGAATTGGGGTAGGAGGGAAGGGAAAACTGAAGAGAAAGATATAAATAAATGATGGAGGGGCGAAGAGGGTGGAAATTCAAATGAAGGGCACGTTTGCAAGGGAGGGGTTAGAATTCAGGGCGAGTGGCGAGGCCGGATGATTTGATGTGTTTAGACATTAAGTCGACTGTGGATAAGGGAGTCTCAGGCAGTCACCCGAATACCAATGCGCGTCCCCACCTTGCAATCCAATATACCGCCGCAAATCCCACCCCTCTCAATTCTGCAAGGTAAAACCATACCTGCAAATACACTTCAGCCTTCTCTAACTCCATAAGACTTCCCACTCAAGTCGAAATTATCCTCAAACAAAACTGCAAAGTATAAAACCGAACTCGAATCAGGCTTTAAAAGTTTAAACAATCCTGTCACCGCAGGCAGCGTCGCATTATTACTATCTTGATTGCAATATTAAAACATAGTCTTCATGGTATTGAAGAAAATGTCACGCGTCAAGAATTATTTCTTGAATTACTCAAATCAGTGTTTGCTTCACAAGATCATCCAAAAAAACAAACGAAATGAATATTTATAGTTGAAGTAAATAACGAAGGTATGAAGAGCCTGGGAGATGAATGTACAATGACCCTGGCTAGGGTGAGCGTTACAACAACTGGTGAAGGACACAGTAAGATGTCCTCTTCGACGGTAACCAGAGTAATGCCGCGTGTAACTGTAGCCAGCAAGCCAGTCATCATAAAGAAAACAATCATGCATCAAGTACTTGCACTGATCTTAAAATAGATAGATGCATTTCTAACAATCTTTGACTCTCATAATAAATGTTCAACAATTTGAACAAAAAACCACTTCAATTATAAAATTATTTAAATATGATTCACAAATATTTAATTATTTATAGTATTTAGTTGATAATAACAATCATTTGCCATGAATTAAGGTTAAAATAACTTCTTTTAATTACTGTTTAATGGAAGTAACAATCTGCCTAAAATTGAACTCTAAGAATTTTCAATACATTTACAGATATCACATTTGGTACCAATCTTTTTTCAAGAAACAATAATTTTAAAAACACTATTTTTATTTATCAATGTATCAGTTGATAATAACTGGCAATACAATTATATAATAGAGGCATAATGTCTAAAAAATTAACAACAAAAGTATAGTCATATGAAAGAACTCCACAATAAGAACTTATATTCAAACTAAGAGATAATAAACTTCATTATTTTATTATGGCTTGCATCAACTACTAAAGCTGCTGTGCCCACACTTGTTAGGGTAGTTTATCTGTTGAAGTTAAATGATAAACCCTTAATTGTTGAAGATGATTTAAGTAAAACGCTGGGTGTTTGAGTTCGGGACGTGTAATTGAAGTCTGTTAGGTGTTGTTGTAATTTTCTAGTTGGACTGCTTTAGTCCCGAGATTTCTCAAGCTCTTTTACTTGATATCTCACACACTTTTAATTGCTAGTCTCAGTTCTCCATAATCAAAGCTTCATTTCATATCTCTTTATTCTTAATAAACTCAGTTCTCCGCAGCTTTCTTTTTTTCAAGGGTCAATAGTCTAAACTTGTAAACTTGTCTCGCTATTCGGAAGAAAAAGGAAATTATTTAAATTACAAGAAGTCATCATTGAATTATTTAAAAAAGTTCGACTGAGGGAGTATGAAAATGTATACGAAAAGTACATAAAAGTACATGAGTATAATATTTTCCACCCTAGCGTTAACTTTTGATATACAACAACTTTGGCCTACCTGCAGCAACAAGGGAAAACATGGATGAACATGTAACATTCCTTCAAGTATTAAGTATATAGATAGTGATACATGATGAGGCTAGAATTATCTGACCAATTATGATAAAAATCCTGGAACTCAATCGAGAAAATTTTGGCGCAATGTATAAAATTTGCAAAACTAGACCCAAATACTATAGAGTTGCTGTATTTTATAAAGAATTATTATACTTTCAGAAGAATTTGAAACGTCGAAAAACTTTTGTATTGTAACCAAAATTTTTCTAGAGGAACACTTTTTCTATAATTTTCTTGTAAAGTATAATACTGTAATTTCTACGTATTATTAGTTAGATACCATGTAGAAACTGACTGCACAGAATATAGAATGAATAGGCATAGAGAGTAATGTGTATAGTACAAACAATGAGTACTAGATACAAATTTCAGAATTGCACTTCACTCAGTTTCCAATTAATAACATGAAGTAATAATTCGCTCGAATAATCTTGGAAAGAGAAAGAAATGATAATAAAAATATAAATGAAACGACTTGGTGGAATATTTAATACATTTTCTTTTTAGAGCGAAGGAGATTTATGGGATTTTAATATAAAGGTTTAAATAATCTAAGCGTAGTGGAGGAAATTCAAAAGTGAAACAGGGAGAGGAAATTAATAAGGTGAGAGAAGTGGATTTGGACGGGAGGGTTAGGTTTGAAGGGGAGGGTCTGGGACATAACAAAGTAAACGAGATTGCTACCTAATGACATTTTTGGAGGGAGGTCGAAGTGGAGACAAGCCTGCCAAGTGCCAATTTGGCGGTAATCTGGGGAGGGGGTAACCTCGCGGAAAATTGAGAGAGAGTCTCCTCGGCAGGCTCAGTGATTAGGAATGCCGCCCCCGCCAACTTTCTGATTGCATTTCCCTTCACGTTGATAAATGTTTTAGCCCGAGGTAAAGTTTGAATTTTATTAGAACAGGGCAGATTGGCTCCGACTCCGGCTGACATCCTTTCGACTCCTACTAACTATACTCTCTCGACCTGCACCCTCGCTGGGGCCTTGTTAGCCAATAGCAGCCACCACAGCCTCCCCTCGCACTCAACCTAAAGGAACCTCGCCTAGACAGCGTCTGGCCATTGACTATGACCATGCCACCCACTGACGATGCCTTCACTTCACCAACATATCTATTAGTCTTCAATTAATTCTTTAAATTATAAATCAGAGGTATTTTACACGTTAAAGGAATACTATCTTGTTTTATTATAACAGATAATAGGGATCTGTAACCGGTTACAAGAATGTTACCTGTGACAAGCAAGATGAAACACCGGCCTAATGTTGTCTGGTGGCCTGTCAGGCGTCTGGTCACCCTCCCTTACTACTGGACTGGCCTGTAACCGGTTACAGGAATGTTACCTGTGACAAGCAAGATGAAACACCGGCCTAATGTTGTCTGGTGGCCTGTCAGGCGTCTGGTCACCCTCCCTTACTACTGGACTGGCCTGTAACCGGTTACAGGAATGTTACCTGTGACAAGCAAGATGAAACACCGGCTTAATGTTGTCTGGTGGCCTGTCAGGCCTCTGGTCACCCTCTCTTACTACTGGACTGACCTGTAACCTGTTACAGGAATGTTACCTGTGACAAGCAAAATGAAACACCGGTCTAATGTCGCCCTCTCAATACTTCTACTGCAGTAATGTAATAGTAATAGTTAATAGTAATAATTTAACTATTAAATTATTAACAACAATTCTTTCAATTTTTAATTCAGATAGGTAAAATGAATCCTACATGGTAGCTATATAAACCTTTAAATAAGACACTAAGATAAATAACAGCGTTAAACTTAGTTTCAGCAAATTTCAGTACAAAGGGTAAAAGAACAGTGATTGTGCGGTTGTGTTTGACATTGTTCTGTTTTTCTTTCTAACCTCTAATAAGAATCGTTATGGCAACTCCTTAAGTTTCCTTTAGTCTGTGAGACTTCGCCTGCACACTTAGCCAGTCTAGAACCCTCTACGCAGTCTACTGGTTTTCATCACACATTCTACTTTGGACCAATTATTTCCGTTCGACAACAACAACTTAACAGAACTTATAAAACTAAAAAAAAAAAAATCCCAGAACAAAAAACTATCAACTACAATCGATGTTTCGAACAAAAGTTCGTCATCAAACTTTTATTTATCTATTTACGACACTATATCTCTCTATCTTTTCCTATTTAAAAATAGAAAATATTTGAACAAACAGCTCATTTATTTATCTCCTACCCATATTAATTTTCTTAATTATTTATTTGTGTAAACTTAATCTGGATATATTCTGCTTGAATTATCCCATAACTACAGAAAATAGTGAGAAAGGTTTAATATTCTAGTAAACCTAGAAAATGCAGAGACAGGGGTAAATAATTACATAATTAAAAAAAAACAATTAAAACATTAAACAGACAAATCATGTAAACACAAAAATTGTACAGTGGGACAAGGATTCATTCAGTAACCTCGACCTTGGTAGTATTTTAGAATTTAATATCTAGATATGCATTCATTTTATTTTACTTGATTAATATGAAATATTTATAAAATGTATATATATATATATAAATTTTGATAAAAGTATCGACCGTGGAATAGAAACAAAACTAATGTTTATTGGGACTCGGTCAGTTCTTCAGTTTCAAATTAAACTCTCATTGCCAACGTTTCGGTCTTTATTTAAAACATTCGGTCTTTTTCATAGACAGAAGTATAAATTTTGAAACAGGAAAACTAAGTATAACATTACAAATTATTTTACAAAGAAAAATAGTATGTGGATTTTAACAACCAAGCTTGGTTATATATTTTTTAGTTATATATTTTCATTACTTTCTTCTTCTTGTATTTACTATTTTTATTTTTACTTGTGTTTATTGTATAATTTTGTTAATTTGTTTATATTATATCTCTTCATTTTTAGGTTTAATAACTGACTTAGGTCAGCCTGTAGCTCAGTTCTCATGCGCGCAGTGAGTAGTCCCTGGTTTACCTTTCAAGGCATGAACATGTCCTTCTGATCACGATATATTATGAAATATTGAAGTTAATTGCAGGAATTTATCTGGTTTTCTTATATCTGATTCACCATTCCTGAGGACCATCAATATAAATATGATGTAATCTTTTGAGGGTTGAGGTCTAATGATTTTAAACTGTCCTTTTGCCGACGTTTCAACATATATTTCTATCATCTTCAGGGCTACAACATGACTGTTCTACAATTAGCACTACTATTACTACTATTTGGTTATTTCTTACATTTGAATATTTACAGTAACAGAGGAATTTATTGATAAATTAGTTATTTCGACTATGAATTTTTTTTTTATATTGACATAAGGATATTGTTGTAATTATTCTATTGCTTTTACAATTATTTCATAAGTATAGAGATCACTATTTGATTACCTTGGAAATCTGTTTATGTTGTGTTAATCATGTAACAGTAGTAAATTAAGGTATGCAAAAATACCCATAGTCGAAATAACTGATTTATCAATAAATTCCTCTCTGTTACTGTACATATTAAAATGTAATAAATAACCAAATAGTAGTAATAGTAGTGCTAATTGTAAAACAATCATGTTGTAGCCCTGAAGATGACATAAATATATGTCGAAACGTCGGCAAAAGGACTAATTTAAAATCATTAAACCTGCACCTAAAAAAATTACATCACATAAATATTGGGTCAAGAAAGCAAATCATGATATAAATGAAACGGTCCAACGGACTTTTTAATAAAAACTTAGTTGGGTTTTTCACTTTGACCAAGACCGCTTGTTACGGTTGAAAGATCTTAGTCTTTTTTTCCCCATTCCTTTTTGTGGTTAGAACATTGATTGTTGTTTCACGTGTTACTGTGCAATTTATATATATATATATATATATACTATAGTTACAGAGTAAAGGGACGAACAAACTTCGTCTAAGTGTGTTCGTCCCTTTACTCTGTATCTATACTTTACTGTGAAACGCTTCACAGTGGTCGCTGAGTAACCACTTAGAAACCAAGTAAAATAAAAATGAGTATAGAAGGAGTATGGAATTCATAAAAACGACAACCGAAAACAACTGGATGAATTGAGTAGGAGAAAGCGGACCTATGGTATGGTAGATAGTAGTATGGTATCTGCTTCATACCTATAGTATGGTAGCAGATAGATTGGAGGTAAGAGACGTATTTCAAAGCAAGCAAAATGCAAGGAGAGGAAGCAGAGACCTGGCAAGTTAGGATAAACAAGTCCAGGAACAAATATGAAACAGTTCCACATGGTTTTCAGTCACACTGTCGGCAAAGTCTTGTTCATTCTGAGTCCACTTTGAATAATCCATGTTTAATGTTTATAGTATTTGATCTGTTAAATATAATAATGACTTGATGATATTCCTTCACAACATCGATCTTTCATAAGTGATCACTTATGAGATATAGTTGTGCCAAATGTTATCATGATTCTCTTTACTTACATGCAAAAACATAATGAACTACTTTGTTCGGCTTAAAGCAGCGAGTATTGATGTGGTTTGACACGCAATTTTAATGTTTACTTGTCAGATCAATGTATATTTTATGACAGCATTCACGAAATTTTATAAATACCACTACACTCCAGCTCTAATAGGAAGTGGGTCCAATTACTCATGATATACCAAGGCTATAATATCTAACATTATACACTTTCTATTAATAAACTGAAGAATATTTTTTTTGCTTTTTAAGTTTTATCAGTAGAAAAGTAAAGTTATTTTAATGAGTGACCAATAGTACTAATGATATTAATTGCACCATTAAGGAATTGAGGGGGAGGGAGCATATTCTCAACACCTTCGAAAACGCATACCTAAAAACAAATATTCCAATATTTGAGGGATGAGAATTTATTAAATATGAATTTCTCTTTAGGGAATCTATTGATAAGGACATCATATCTTATTTGCTTCTTCTTCCACTGTGAATTGGATGGTTGGCATTAATGGATTTAATTTTGTAAAAAAAAGGCAGCTTTGTTATAGATTTGAGACAAAAACTTAATTTATCGAGAATATATCAGAACCATGCAACTTAATTAAGCAGGCCTGATGTGACATTTTAGTTTCAAAAATTGAATGTATAATTTACTCAGTAGGAGTAGATTTTGCCATAGGAAGACCAAATTTTTGTGAGTAAAAATTATTCTCAAGTTGACAATGGCAATCAACCATACATAATTTCATTATTGGATTATTTTAGTGGTAGGTGGAGGGAGGAAATAGTTAACTAGTTCTCGTAGGAGAATTTAAAAAGGTCAGCTACAGGTATAAGGTTATATATAGGTTATATAGGTATAGGTTATATATAGTATCAGATATATAGGATACGTACACGTATCCTATATATGTGTAATCAGGTATTAAAACAGACTTGGGGTTCAAAAATTAAAACTCAAGTATTAATGAAGAAATAAAATAGCAATAAAAGCTACATACTAACCTCTCCTTTGGCAAAACACATATTCAAAGAAAATTACAATTATAGAAACGAAGTAATGAAAGTTGTGAAAAAACAGAAGGTAATAAGACATTGCACATCATGGACCTTTGTCAACTATTTATCAATAAACGAACATATTTACCACGTCTCAGAATAAACAGAAAAATTTTCCAAGTTCCTTAATTACCATTTAAAGGGTTGCCAATATGACCTTGTCTGGCGCACTGAAAGAATGTATTTTAGCAAATAAAGTTCAGTTGGACGTTTTTCACACATTGATTTTTTGTTTGTTTTAAGTAGGTATAAGTAGAGTTAAAGTGAAATAAGTTGATTTTATCAGACAGTATTTAAATTTTCTATGACGTAAATTTCCCGACGTAACTGCACCTGTAGTAACTGTACCCGGTCTAACCGACCTGGGTGATGGTATGTTTTCCTTAGGTTGGCGTACGTGGCGGAGAGTTTGCTCTCTGGTGTCCCCGGCTTCAGGGTTGCTTAATATTTCATTCCTTTCTACCTTTTTGACTTCTTTTATATTCTTTCAACGCTTCTCTTCACTTCTTCTTTTTGTTTTCTTTATTCTTTCCTTTCCTTTTTTTTCTATTCCACTGGTTTTCTTCTGAATTTTTTCCCCTCTATAAACTTTGGGAGAAGGTTGTTAATGTTTTGTGTACGGCAAAACATGAACACCGACTTTGGCGATGACCACCTTGGGAATACTCCTTGGACAGTCTTTCATTTTTCCTTTTCCCATCTTGAGGATTCATCCAGCTGCTCTTGAGAATTGACTGAAGAACTGAACTGCCATTAAAATAACTTAATCTACCCTACCATGGATCAGCCACATGCAAAATGAAAATAGGTTGAAATATTCGGTCAACTAAATTACGTATTGGAGAAACCGCTGCTCTAATGTTTATTTTTACAATAAGAGTTTTTCAAATTAAATAATGCCGCTAAAAAAAGTTATGTTCAAAAATTATGTTAGAAAACATAAACGATGTTGCAAGTCCATACACGACACAATAGTGGGACTTACTACCTGATTGTATCTTCTGAGACTTGTATGAATGGTACTCCACTAAAAGTAATGTTTAGAAGATTGAGTACTTTCTTTACCAATTAGGAGTGAGAGATTAATGATGCGACAGGGGGTGGGATTCACTCAATTGAACCTAACTGGGAGTAATTAAATTGGCGGAAGAGTGTTTCGAACAAGAAGGGCTGAGGGCGTCAGTGGCGGCTGTCCCAGAGGACGCCGCCCTGATTGCCAATCAGGGAATCAATTTCCTCGAGGAGAGATTGCCCTGAGACACAATCCACTTAGGGGAAATCAATATGGGGTCTGCGAGGGCGCCTTTATCTGCACCGTCACCGGCCCTCCGACTTCATTACAGGCCATACTCACTCCCGTAATGCTCCTGCACCACTAATGGTCCCTTCGTCCCCCACCGCACCAACCAGTCCTTTTGCGTCTACTCAATTCTAAATTAACACCACTCGCAATATTTCAACTAACAACACACTTCGTATAACAGAAAGATTATACGGACTATACTAAAGAGATTGGATATAATATTAATTCACTTTGTAACAGTTCTTGCCTCATGTTTTCTCTGTCACTAAAGTAGAATAGAACAATCAAATCTAACTAGGACCAAAGGTGCAGTTACAATGAATCCCGAATCAATGTTATGATTGGAGAATATTCAACACCTCCACAACTTAGGACCCACAATGCTCAAACAGTAACTATGAGGAGTACGAATAAGCACTGGAGGCTCCCGAAATCGCCAAGCGTTCAGACCCTCGACTTCTTGTTACAGGACACCCACTAATACTTGAGTATATGCAGTGGTTAGGAATATTAAGCGTCAAGCAAGTATACCTTCTATCAGTGACCAACAGTGCTGACTTCCTATTAAAACTCCAGGTAAAATATTTTTATAAATTTATCTGTTAGTGCAGACAAGACATTGAATTCCGATTTGTTTGAAATTAGGAGATCGAATTTTTCACGTTATCAATGTCTTAATCCACAACTTATAAAATGATTCTCTGATTAGTAACCACGGAGGTGTAGGTATTAGGCAATACTGAAGAGGCTAGTAATAACTTAAGAAGGTAACATTATTAGACAAAAAACCATTGTAAGTCGTGGGTGTCTAAATAACTCCACCACGTCATCAAGAGAAAATTTTATTCAAGGTTTCTGTGTATTCATTACTTTCTCATGAGTTGTTTGTTGATTTCGTATTGCGTGTTGAGTCCGATTGCCACAGTCGATTCTTTTATTTTTATTGTTAACTAACGGCCAGATAAATTCAATACGGTCAAAATAATCATAACAATTAAATTGACCTATATTTTTTAGAATACTAGTGGACGTCTTTTGCGGTGTCGGTATAGTGGAGAGTATTAAAACTAAATTTCAAATGAATCGGAATTTGTTAGAATTAATGTAACAAATAAAAACGAATGTAATTCATACTACAGATAAAACGGTTATCTATGAATTTATGGTTGCAAGCATGATGTAGAAAAGAATACTTTGTAACAATTAGTTTTAATCAGTAATGTGGCTGGCCAGCCATTTTATTATACAGGAAGCAAGATACTTAGCTATTCATCTTCAGTCTTCTACACTTCCACTGTTTAGAGAACTGGAAACACTGCTTCATAAAGTCTCATTATCCACCTTTAACTCTACTTATGCCAATTTATAAAAATAATTAACATAGGAAAAAATAATATATGAATGTTATTTGCTAGGCCATATTGATAATTAACTAACATGGATGGTAAATAACAAATAAGCCAAACTTTCCACCTCTAAAACAGTACTAAAGGAGACCTGTGGATTAAAACCTTACTTAACCTATAGTTTAAAATGTTACCAGAGGAAGAAAGAGCAAAGAAATGAATGATTTATCTAATCTTGAAGGGAAAATAAAAAATAAAATAAAACTTGCTTGGAAAGAACTGCGTCACTGACAGGTGAATGACAAAGTCTAAAGAAATGGCAGGCGGCAATATTACATTGGCTCAGCTTTGCGAGATACACCTTAGACAACGACCCACAGACAAATGTTTCTAATAAAAAACTAGGGAATGTAATTTGTAAGCCAATACAGAATTCGATGTTGATACGATCTCAACAGCTACCTACATGGAACTCTTCAATCCCACTTACGTTAATTAGTGGCATACATCCTGGTAGTAGAGGAAACACTTGTTTTTTTAATTGTAATATAAACTAATTTTCCATATCTTTTTAATACTAAAAAATTTATCAGAAAAAAGAAACCTCGTCCATTAAAATTGGATGTCATTTGCCACAGCTATAGTACGAATAAAGTAACTGAAAGACCTATGGAAACTTTATTTTTGTATCTGTTGACAGGATAATAGTTAACATTTTAAATATTTTATATATGTTTATCCATCATTAGTCCTTGTCGGTCGCTCTGTCTTTCCCTAAGATCCATGAATCTGGCATCGTTTGAATAAGTCGCCCACCTGCTGGTTGACCCATCATTAACTATGATCTTGTGAAGTGTTCTTTGTTTAAATACTGGTGGTGCGTCTATTATTGTCCTTTTAAGCCTCTAAGCTGAAAGTCCATCGAGAATCCGTCCAGGTAATGTGCAGTCAGAAAGTGGTTCGCAATATTCGTATTCATCTTGTTATACAGCTATGCTTGGTTTAACGGACTAAAAGGAGGGAACACCGGTCCGATATTCCCGATTATCTCAAGTTTCTGATACTACTGTATTTTAATTTTTTCATGAAATCATACACGGATTCCAGCACAGCTGAAAACAAAGCTACAGATATTGTCCGTTGCTTCCGAAATCCGTTAAAGTGAGGTCCATTAAATAGAGGTATGAGTGTACATGAAATTACTTCATGTGTCTTAAATCCTTCAAGCCTCTTCACAAAATTATAATTAACAAAGGGATCAACTATCCTACAGAAGACTTATCTTCATCATTGGCTGAATCTCTGATATATGAGGAAAGACAAAGAGAGAGATAAGAAGGTAATGATGAAGACAGGAAGAAAAAACAAATGTGAGGTGGGCCCCAAAAGAATTAATGCCTTCAACACAAGGAAATAGGACTCAAAGTATGTATAGGCTTGAGAGACGTTATCAAGGTGAAGGCAACCCTTTTCTAAACAAATATTTAATAAGTATAAAATATGGGTTTAACATTTTGAATCGAGTCCAAAGGAACAGCATGAAACAAACGAAAGCAAATGCCTCATCTGTCCAATCGCAGCATACAAACATCATTGCTGAGCTCAAAGAAACAGCTTATATTGTTATTAGACGGCGACCCTCTCGCGCCCTCCAATTGACCCAAGAATCTATTGACACACTGGTTGGAAGGTTATAGGGATACTCTCAACTTCCAAATTTGGCTTCATCGAATTTTCATTTGTCTGGTCCACTCGAGGAGATATTACGTGAAAAAAAGTTGAGCAACAATAATGAGGTGGAAAAGTAGCTGAAAAAACAAGGCAAAGGCTTCTTCGCGTCAGATATAAAAAAAACTACTTAATCGTTGGGGCAAGTTAATTAATACTGTTAAGGATTATGGCAAAATGTAGAAAAAGTTTAATTATCTAAAAGTACATAGTTCTTTTTCTACATAAATTTGTCTCCGTAATTATTAAAATGTCCCTCGTAATTTAGTCAATAGATAATAATTTACCCGCATAATAATCTCATTTTAATATCTGGCTAAGCGATGGGGTTAATGTTTTAATTAGTCGTGACAATTTAATTCGTTTTATTTTAAAATTGGAGGAGGATTAATAAAGAAGTGACGGGGTGGAGGATATAATTAGCAGGGTGGATGAATTGGACGGGGGAGAGGCAGGGCACGACTGACAATTATTCAAATGCAGCAATCGATGGGTGATGAGGAGCGGTCAGTGCGGCATTCTAATTGAAAACAAACAAAAACAACACCACAACCACACCTAATTGCTTCCCTCCAACCTCAACTCCAATTACACTCGTCAACTAATTGAGTTCGTCACTCATTAACATGGCTAATCTCTCTTTCGAAATTATATAAAAACCCTTTTTTCCAATTTTCCGACGCTCTCTCCCCCAACTATACAACAATGTAAAAATTAAACCAACAAAGCGATTATTAGGGATTCACTGTTGACATTACAATCAGCTAGGACTAGGCAATCAGAATATGAAAGTAAATGAAATTCAATTTGACTCCTATAACACTTGTTTCACAGAAATATTGCGCCAAATATCTCCTTAAACAACAATTGTGAAACAAATAGTACATATTTAGTTCATACAGTGGCTTTACAAAAACCACAGATATATTATTTAACATGACAGAATAATTCATACCAAAAATGTTAAATTAAGAATTCTTATCACAACATATTAAGAATTATTACAATAACTAGCAGTATATGGCGGGCTAGGGACCAGGTTAGTTCAGTGGTTAACGTACTCGCCTCTCCGGGTCTATCCCCATGTGGTCCTCGATTTATTCACTAGGGAGGTGATAAATCTGAGTTCATCGTCCCTCGGAGAGGACGTGAAGCTTGTACGATGACAGGTACTCGTTAAAGCTACTCGAAATTCACTTGAGTTAGGCAAAATTTAGGATTCTTAATGTAAAATCTTTGGGAGTCACCGGTCAAACAAAAAGCCGGTAAACGACTGACGTTATCACCCGCTAGGGGATCGGTTTAAACAATAAAAAAAAAGAAATATGGCGAGCTAAAGCAACATGGGCTGATTGGTAGTTCACCATTATTTGGGTATAAAGTGGACATTTTGAATGCACAATTATCACAATAACACACCATATAAATATTCAAGTAACTCGCCACAAAACGAATAATGTACAAACAATTTAAGGGAGAAAACAAAATCTTTTAAACTGAACGGTTCTAGTTATAGAATCAGAGAGAGATTCATTCTACTGCAATACGTAGTTAATATAAATGAAAAGAAGGGACCAGTAGACCCACGGTCTTCCCAATATTTCGGCATTATAATCCTAAGCAGAAGAGAACGGCAATACCGATAATCCTTTCTGAAAAAATGATGGATAAAGCTTCGACTGTGTTGCAACTCTCTCTCTTCTTTTTCTCAAGATGACGTCACGGTTGAAATTTCAAAGAACTGCGAAAATAACGGATCTTTTTCTCTTTGTGCTGAGAAAATGGGTGAAACACTTTGACGTTCTATATAAATAGGAAAGTAGTTCATACAAGCGCATAAACTAAACATTAACGAACAAACCATGCTACGATATTATAGAATTATAACAGGGTACCACAAGGTTCAGTCAATAAAAGTCATCAGCACCGTCTCACATCGTCTGGTCTTTACGAGCACGCTACTTGTCGAAAGGCATAAGTTCGACTTTAGAATGCATACCATTGTTTATATGGAATTTTACAAGTAGTTCTCACTTTAAGTTTTCTTGGCTTACTAAGAAAATTTTTTTAAGAAAATTTAAGATTTTTTAAAGTTTGGGAAGAGAGAATCGAACTCTTAAGAATAATCAACCGGCAATTTAGATTTGTTGAATATAATTTTTGAATGAAAACGAAAATCAATATGAGATATAAAATCAGAAACCTGAACTGTCAGATTTACAATTGAAAGCATTGGTCTTTGGTTAAAAATGAATTTAGTTTCAATTAGTCAAGTAGGGAACTACTGTACTTTACTACAATTGTATGCTGCTTCTTACATTGTCATAACAACTGTATGACAATAAATTTACAGATGTACAGCATTGTTTCATCAATGTATGTTTTCCTTTATCAATTCAAAATTATTTTCATTTAACCCCATAATCTAATTATTATTATTATATTGGATTAAATTATTATTGTGATAATTCAAAATGAAATTTCAACTCTATCTATACTATCAGACGCTCAGCAGAACTAAATAGTTTCTGTATCACCATAAAGTAGCATAAGAAATGTCTCGAATTGCTATTATGTTGACCAAAAACTGTAGTTCTTATTCGAAACGAACAGTGTTATTATTTCGTTAACAAGCTTTTCAGTGGAGAATGAGACTCGAGCCACACAACTGGATACACTGGATAATGAGCAGACCAGGATGCCTGCTGCTCTTACCACCTGACCCTCTTACCTATTCATGAACATCAAAGCTTCTATCAAAAACGAAGTCACGGACTTATGGAGCAGCTGCTACTGTAGAAGATGGCAACTGATTCTGAAATCCAAAACATTTCGAGCTCTCCAGGATGTCTCCATCGCAGCATTTCGAATGGCCACTAGAAATGCCAACCTCCACACCAAATCACTAGGTCCAGATTGTGTATTCTACTGACTGCCCTCTCTGTATGGGAGGAGCCAGCTTGGAGGAGGAAAACCGAGAAGATAACCAGCACAGTGTCCACTGCTCTACAAGACAGGTGATGGCTAAATGTATGAATGACATTCACTAGCAATGTCAAATAATACTGGTTTAACGAGCCATTCATTACCCACCGTAGGTATTCTCAACAAAGCATCATGAATGGACTTCCAGGAACGTCCAAAACTTCGTTATGTTTTCCATTGTTAGAAGATTATGGGATTAAATAAAAACTATTTTGAATTGATAAAGGAAAAACATACATTGATGAAACAATACTGTACACCTGTAAATTTTGTCCTTTATGGAAATAAGTACTGACAAGATTTACATGAAATTATATAATGAGATTGCTATTGAAATACTGAAGATTTTAACTGAATGTACAGTTAAGACTTGAAAAATTTCATCCGACATTTTGAACTTTCTTAGATGTACGAAACTTTCCATTTCATTACATTTTCATATTCCCTGTTACTGACTGCAAATAACCCCTTTGAGAAAAGTGATAGATTAATTTTATGAAACACGTCCTGTCAAAATATCGAAGTTAAATGTAATTAGTCGTAAACGGATCATGGTTACAAAGGTAATCAAAAAGATAATATGTTTATTATCTTATATATGATGTATAAATCAATTTAATGAATATCTAATTTAAAGTAGTATTATTTCAAATTTTGAAATTTAGCTAAACCTTAGGTGAGTTATTTTTAATTAATTAAATTAGTGAATTATAAACAGTAAATTCATTAATCCTAATTGTCAATAATTAAGCTTTTATGAATATTATTTTCTAAGTTTGATTCTAACAACTTTAATACAATTAAAAGTAATTGAGATATGATTACGTTGATTACCACTTTCTCTTAGTGATGTTATGAATCTAATTCGATATTTTCATTAAACAATAACTCTTTAGTGTTCTCTTTCACAAAGATAACGTAACAAATTAATGTTGATAGATAATATTTTTAATAGTAACTAAATCAAGAGTATGTAGGAAACGTTATTAAAATAAACCTATTTGGGACAGCAAAAATGACAAACCAATTTTAAAATAAAAAAGTTCTAAAAAAATGATTCATTTGAAAATAATTCATTTAATGGACTATTATATATCCATCTGCAGCAAAAACGACCATTAAGTCAGTTAATTGTCAACGACCACGGTCGTACCTGGTAATAAATATTAAAACATTTCAGCAATTAAGTTTTTTTTTCATCTATTTATAGTTATTAAATACAATTAGTTTAAATTGAAGGCAAGAGTTGTTAATTCAACCAGAAGGCTCAACAGTTCAGATATAGACCTCTCCCAGGAAAGTTAAAATAGGGAGATCATTGTGCTGTCTAACGGCGACCTCACGACAATTTACATGAGTCACCTTGACTGAAGCCAAAACAGTATAATAAAGAATCATATTTGATGTGGCTCAGATGGTGACACAACTGGAGGAATTGCCGGAGTACTGACATATAGCTGGAAATCTACTGAGGGAAATAAGTTCATGATATATGATTGGAAATGCCCAATATTCTATAACTCTCCCTATTAAACAGCAGTTTTTCCCAAAAATGTAAGAATATTTTTTTTTAATTTGTATGTCTCCTGTTTGAAGGCACACAATTACTAAGATGACTGAGCAGATTTAGTAAGTACAGGCGTTGAGAATATAAGTAGAAGACATTATACAAAACTAATCTGTTCTGACCCTTGTTATTTCGAGAAACCCATATATGCTGTAATATAATTTGTTAATAATATATAGAATGTCCCAAAAAAATATATACACTCTTTAAATAATTGTAATTTAGGTGTTTATTATAATTGGTTTATTTTAAACATGTAAAAGAATTAACAAGCATCGTTCTATTGTTTTGTTACCATCTGTTTTCAAACTGTTGTCCGTTCTGGTCTAGACAGTGTCGGTAGCGCGGAGGGTGTCTCAAAAAAATGTGTACACCTTTTAGCAGGTGATAACTCATTCTTTTGTTTTTGGTTGTAAAAACGTTGAAAAGTTACATTCCAGGTTAGATTATTCTCTTAATGACAATGATCCAGGCCGAAACGGTACTTGGAAAGTTGGAACTAAAATTCACATATTAAGAGAAAGATTGTGTGGAGTGATGAGTTTGTTGACCATATTCAAATCAAATGGTTGTTTACTTAAAGTAGCCAAAACTTACCAAGCACCACTTCGTCCTGGATCATAGACACTAAGAGAATGATCTAATCTGCAATGTAACTTTTCCACTTACAACGGTTTTACAACCAACAACAAGCAGTTGAGTTATCATCTCATAAAAGTTGCATACTTTTCTTGGGACGCCCTCCGCATCTTATTAATATTATTAAATCAACATACTAGTATATTATTACATAGTAGTATAGTATTAAACCTATTTAATGATAGGTTTATTAAATAAACACCTAAATTTCAATTATTTAAAGTATACATTTTTTTGTAACCCTATAGTTAAACAAATAAATGTCATTCTGAGGTAAAATGGATAAACCAACAAAAGTCTCAACACAAATGAAGTTTTATTCAACGCGTTTCGAACACTTTGTGTTCATCATCAGGAAGACACTATAATACAAATTATATCTAATCAGTTACAAAATTAGAGTGAAATAATAAAATTCAATTAAGAGAATTCAAGACATACCCAAGGATGTGGTACTGACGGGTTGGTCCAGTGAAAACAACTAGTAGGAAACAGATTCGTTGCGAAAGAGTGGGGATAGGCATTTAGGAGATAAGGTGACAAAGGCGTCGGGTATGCTTGAAAACCGTTAACTGAAATACAGAAGGCCAGAACTGGTTTGTTGGTTTATCCATTTTACCTCAGAATGAGTAAATACCATACAATTGCGGATTGCACAACTAATGATTTACAAATAAATGTGTTAAATGCATACTATGAGGTAACAAGTTATACTTCTTACTAATAAATAACCATATAAATCACTTGTTATAGCCATTATTGCAAATTCCTAGATGATATCTATGCTTACGTTGATAATTTAATCTAGCCCGTAACTAGTCGTAAAATGATTATCCCTAAAAATGAACATTGTTTGTTCTTGAGTTAAAAGAGCAGAAATCAATTAAACATTAATTAGAAATATTCAAACTGAAATAAAGGAGGCAATTAAGTAGCGTGAAGGAAGGTAGGAAGTCAGGAATGGTGGATCGGCCGAGCTCAGTGACTCACAACACTTATATGCAACCAGTCGAGTGTGGTGTGAGAAGACCTGAAACAGGCAGCAAACGCACTTTACACGCAGCCACGTTCACACTGTTCAATTTCCAAGTCAAGTAAGTCCCAACTTCAAACATACCACTGACTTCGTCCAATTTAACTCTTAAACTTGAGTGATAAACAAATTCTATTGCCTTTTAAACCTCTGTAATATTTCATACATAAAAAATTTTGATCTAAAAAAATAATTAAAAGGGATCTTACTATATTAATATTTATTGACACAAATAGCACATAAATCATTTAAAAAATTAATTAATTTAGTCTACACCAGTGTTTCTCAAACTTTTTGAAGTATTGCCCCCCTTTAGACACCATTTGATTTGGCACCACCCCCTAAAGAATTTAATTGTATAATATACAATATTTTTTAAATTTCAAAATGTATTACATGTAAATAAGTTCTAAGGTGCAGAAAAATGTTAGATAAACTGAAACACTGTTTAAATTCATTTTTTTTTGACAGGAATTGAATTTACACAAACAAGTTTATAAAACGAACTGGAATTTTCAGTGTCAATAGTTTGTCGTGTGGACAGTTCTTTATGGCAGTAACTCATTGGTACATAATAAGTAACATGTAATATCTAGAGATGTAATTGTCTATGTAGAAACCTGTCTTTCATTCATTCTTCAGAAATAATACAATTTTCTACGAGGCGCAGATAACCCTCTTCACTCCACAAAACTTACCTGTTGACTGACGGTGCTGACTCGGTGATTACATCCAACAAGATCGAAAACAAGAACAGTCGCAGGTTTTCCCGCGTGCCATACACAATGACTGCAGTGTGAGTCTTCCTAGTCTTAGAACAAGTAGTAAATAGAATTCTTTCAACCTATTTATTACTTGAATAACTGTATATTCAACCTCACTTGTATGTTCAACGCTCCCTTCTATATATTCGAAACCCCCATAAAAGGCGGCATTTCTTACCGCCCTCTTGAACTTCTCTAACGTCCCTATGGGGGCGGTACGGACCACTTTGAGAAACACTGGTCTACACCAACACTTGCTAAAGCATTTTTTCTTCACCAACATTATATTTCCCAAGTATAAGAACAATCGTCATGCCTTGGATTTACTAGGATTTAAAAAAAGAAAAAAATAACAAAGGGTGTCCATAAAGTTTGTTTACAATATAAAAGATTTATGTACTATAGAGGTAAATTAATATATAAATCAATCGAAAGGCATACAAAAAGAAGTTTTAATATTTCGGGGTTTTCGGTAAATTTAATGCACGTATAATTTGAGCAGAATGGTTGCACAAGGCAAAGAAAGACTGATGTCAAATTTGGAACTGTTTTAGATCCCTAAATTATCACACTTGTGTCTTCAGTTTTCCTGAAATAGTAAAGTTGCCTGAACACCGAAATGATATCGGAGTAGTCAAGTTAAACATAAGTAATTTTTTCACCAACTATACTTTCTCTAAAGAATACTTAAAACTAAATTACTTTTGCTAAAGTGCTTTTACATAACAATGTTTGAAAAAAAACCTCATGACATAAGTATTTGAGAAATATTGTAATATGGGAAAATTCCGAAGAACATTCATTTTACATAAGAATACCTTACATCTGTACAAAATATTAACACTTCAACGAAATTGTAAGAATACAAAAAGAATATGAAAAAATATAACCCTTCAGGAAAAAATAATATAGGTAAGTTAAAAGAAGATACTAAAAGTGGGGAGTAGCCCTTTTACAATGATCATAAAAGCACAAAAAAAATTAATATGCAAAGAAAAGTTGAAAGGGAGGGGAGGAGGCCCAGCGTTAGAGTAAACAAGGGTCAGAAGAGTAACTTGCTGTCTACTGCTGCCTCCTCGAGATTTTCTAGAGCAATAGAACTTTGCAAAAAACTTACTTGGAATTTCCCTACTACGAAAGTTAAGTCAAACACCATACAGATTGAACTGTTGCCAGTAAAAATGAAATCTCTAATAATTATTGCAGGTAAGAACTGTGCAGAGTCTTTTAATGAAATCGAAACATGGAAAACTTGTTTATGCCTCAGAAAATAATTGTTTTATTGTATCATAGAGAGTTAGCGTTTTGTACCCGATATTTACCCCAATCATACTGTTGTGGTAAATTCGGGTCCATATGAAAAAACATTATAAATCAAATGACTACCATTAAAGAAAAAAACAACTACCACGCATGCTTGTCACATTTCGTTACATTCGCCTTATAGCAAAAAATACTTTCATGCCAGTTACTGACTCTCTCTACTTTGACAAAACTAACTTGATTTCGTTCAACAAAATCGGTATGGTTTCATCTATAAATATCTCATTAGTTAAAAGTCACTATTATAAAAACAAAACATGTAATAAGCGATAAAGCTGATCTGTTGTATATCTATGATTAGAATAGGGGAAGGAATACTGTCTCCACACAGAAGATTTTATCCAATGGGACACGTTTCGAACACTTAGTGTTTGATAAAATCTATTGTTTGCAGACTTAGCTTTTCTTCACCTATTCTAATCATGAGCTAATACCACACAATAAACGCTTGCTTAGCTCGTGAATTATATATCCAGTTCTAAAAATGAAATAAAAGAGATAAACGAAATGTCTTATCTGTTATCAATTAGATCCGAATTGGCTCAGTTATGAGAATACTGCGTAGTTTTTTTAACATAATTACCTTGAAATAACAATTATTTGAAAAGAATTATTATAAACTGATTATAAACGTGGAGATAGTTAAGTAAATAAATGCGTAATAGAATGTAGGCAGTGGAAAAGAAGGTAGTAAAAATTCGTAACAAAAACCTACAGTCGTAAATAACTAATACCAGAGTGCAATAGTGCAACTTCTGTAACTATACTGTCTTTGTCCGTGACACGAAAGTTAGAATGGGTACGGCAACAGGTGGCAGAAAGATGAGTACCTAGGTTGTAATAAACTCAGAGCATTACTATGAAATGCGCATTAATAAAATAGCCCATCAGTGCCTGAAGACCTCTAGGAGTAACTTTTCCCTATCTTAGTGGCTGGGCGCTGACTGAGGGTACATTATATTTACTCTTCTAAACTATTTCACTCGGTAATAGTTTACAAAAAGACAAACTATTACGAACCTACCAACCTCACATCAGGACTATTCTAAACTATCAAACAAAAGAGAATCTGCTTCGCAGATGAACCATAGGGGATATTGGTATCAAATCTATCGAAAATAAATCTGAAAAAGAAACGAATTACTGGAGTAGCTAAGAGGAGGCTAACTACAAAGTAAAAATCCCCAAGCATGATTGGGTACGAAATAGAGTTAAGCGTAGACCCAAGGCAATGTGATGGATAAAACATAAAACCAATGATCAGAAACTTGAAAAACTTTTGGTTAAAAAAGATTCCATGATACTAACACATCAGTTAGTGAACCTGAACATCCAATGGCAACAATAGCTGAATCAAACTATCACCTAAAGGAACACCTGAACAGAATGGATATTATCACAGAAGAACTCCGAGAGAAAAAAGTGGCGATGCAACAAACTCTTAATAGAATAACACTGTGTGAGGCACTGTCTCAGATAGACTTCCGATGAAGAAGACGAATATTCAGAACCAAACTTAACACAACTACCAAAACATTAAATGTATTCTGCACTATTTGAAAGGCCGGGTTACCTTATAAAAGGGGACCCACTATGATAGTACACACTTCCTTGTGGAATCAGTATTCTGTGTTGACCCCACCATAAGCACAGAAAGAAATGCGCATTTTGTGAGGAGTACTTTTACAATATATGTATTTTTACATTCATAAATTTGAAAACAATTGTAACATTTAAAATACATAATAAGACAAAAAGAAAGGCATTCAATACCACGTTGCTTATCAAATTTGAAATTCAATTTTACATCTAAAATATCATCTACATATTTATAATACTTAACTAGATTAAATTCACAACTTGTTAACGCAGTGATTTTCAACAAGTGTGTAGCAACCAAAATAGATTTGTGACCATCTGTATAGTTGGCATATTTTAAATAAAGTGTTTATAATGTGTATATTGTACAAAAGTAGAGCAAGGTAAATAAAATAACGCAGAATGTAACATACATCACTAACACTAGGAGTTAAATGTTGATTGCTCGTTGTTACAAGATAATTTAGCGAAGTAAGTTTTTCCATACAAGTTGTATCGACTTCGTAATCAACACTGCTACTATCAATATATCTGATACACCACAATATAACTTTATACAAGCGTCAATTTTCTCAAACTCCCTTGAACCTTATCTCTATTCCAGACCTTCTTCTACATCTAACTAGAAGTAGCACGGACTTTTATACCTCTTGATCTTGACCATACAACGACGAAAACTTTTTCACATGACAGACTAATGTATCAGTTGGCAAGACATCATGACATCAGTATTTATAAAGCATAATACTACTTGCATATACTAGTTTTTAACTCAAGACTAAATTACTTGATAAAAAAAGAAAACTCCTAAGTGACAATACCATTGAAAGAACTTACCTCTTTGATGTGACCATTCTTGAGATGACTGTGTTTTGGTGAGAACCATTCCTTTGCCTCATTGTAACCAATGGGAGATTCTAGGATGCTTGCCAAGTTAATTCCAAAGTTCACTAATTTGCGAATTCTTATGTAAGTCTGCAACACAATACACTGAGAATGCAACATACAATTTGAACTGACTTTCTTACAGCGATACTTAACCAAAAATGTATGCACTAACTTTTAGAAAATATAAATAATTACATATTTGACTATAACGACTTTGTATCGAGTGTCCGTAAATTCTGGACCCAAGATACCTGGATATTTCTCAATAAAGGACTCAAAATTATTAATATTTTTCTTCATCCACAGATCAATTATGGCTTTGAGATAAGACTGAGTTCTGTTAAGCGATGAATCTTTCTTTTACGTGAATGATGAGGACAGAAGACACAATGTTTTATACTGGTCGCAACAAAATCCTCATTCTGTTAAATATTCCAAAGAGCAAGGAGTTCACAAAGTCATCGTTAGGTGTGGTTTAAAGAAAAGTCATGTGCTTAAACCATTCTTTTTCGAGGATCACGGAAGTGGGGACACTTCCATTCAGATTTATTGCATAGAATTCATGCAAAATTTGTGAAACGCATTACCATTTCCATTGCAAATAAATAATTGAATAGCTCTTCAATAATAGAAATCATACTGAAGATTTAAATAAAAATAAATAGTGAAAATAAAGCTTAATTTTAATGGCATATCAAAAATACCCAACATTCCTATAAATCCAAAGTTTAAGGGCACATTGTAATGTAAACAGTTGGTAAAGAAATTATAATTTAATAAAAACTTGTAAATGCCAATCCAAACTTGAATAAGCCTAAAAATTTCTCAGAATTATTATCTGTACAAAAAAAGATTCAATTTGTTTTCTCTTCTACTAATGTTTATTATATATGTGCTAATTTTAGAAATAACTATTGTCTTCTAGTTATTAATATTCATGAATCAATATCAAATAAGTTAAAAGTTATATTAGCCATTCCATAAGATGGATTATATTTGAAATACTAAAACAAATACGGTTTGGTAAATGTTGACAAACACAAATTTCAAATTTATTTTTAATGAAAGAAAATAATTTTCCAAATGACTGAACCTGTTGTTTAGCCGGCATTTGTTCGATTCTAAATTTGTTCCAGTCTATGCGGGATTGGGAACTCTTCAGGCCCGGAAGACCTTTGGCTTGAATATCTTCTGGTAATGGAATGCTGATAATCTCTTCTTCTGTAATCATGCCTGAATAACAATCGATAGGGTTAGCTTTCTGTTTAATGGTACAATAAAAAGATGCCAAATACAATAACAGTTCAAACAGAACTGACACTGATGTAACAACCACAAATACCCACGCCTTGGATGTGCCATTGATGGAAGACCAATTGCAGTTTGATAAATGAATGTCAAGGAACCGCGAATTCCCCATAATGGATCCACAATCCCGCCCCTGCTAAGAGAAACAGTATACGCCAAGTCAGA
Organism: Hermatobates lingyangjiaoensis; assembly: GCA_026182355.1. Lineage (NCBI taxonomy): Eukaryota > Metazoa > Arthropoda > Insecta > Hemiptera > Hermatobatidae > Hermatobates > Hermatobates lingyangjiaoensis. Next base: position 2,012,232 of record JAPFBL010000105.1, on the reverse strand, counting down.
TATTAGTATCCAGACTACGGATACTAGTTACCTTGGAGTTTAAAATAGCCTTCCTCGGCTATGTCGCTCTGCCACGTGCAACCTCCTATACTCCACATTAATTCATCTCATACATTTATATGAAGTAAAAAGGCACAGAAATGCTTCATCATATACATGAAGTTCGAAAAATGTAAGGGCAGAAATGCCTTCGATTGTAGGTAAAGTAACTGAACCGGTAAACACTATACTTTATTATATTTCGGTGAAAAGTGAATTTAAAGATGCATGAAATGCTAAAAAACCCAACTTGTACCCTAACAATAAGGTACATTACTTCTAAGCAGCTGGAAAAGTGACTGAGCTAAATTAGTCCATCCCAAAAACTATTCATTGATTTGTATTCTCTAATGGTAGTGAGAAATAAGAGAAATAAAATAGTAAACAATCAGAACTCTAACATAGACATCAGTGAGAAGAGGAGTCCATCATAAATGGGGAACATACAGACATTCCTTCCTGAAATCACTAGGGAGACCAAAAGAAACTCCTCGTATCTTGAAGATGTTAATGACTTTAATAGGACTTGCAAAAGAACCACTGCCGCCCAAAGTTTCTAATCATTTGTAGTATCTCGCAGATTAGTAAAGTTCAACTATAACAGTTATAATTGATAAATCATTAATGCTTGAAAAACATCTTGATTAACATCTTACCCATTCATACGATCTGTTTGGTGCTCCACATATTTCAGACAGAGAAATCCTCAAAAGTAACTCTTACAAGCTGATTACCATATTAATGTATATAACCTCATGGAGCATAAATTTCGTCACTTCCTAATACTGTTAAATTTAAACTGAACATTAACATAGATATCTCGATAGAAAAAATCTATTTCTTTATTGATTATTTTAGACATGAAAAATAGCAATAAAAGTCATTTAGTAATTAAAAATAATATTACGAAATGAAATTTAGGCACCAGTTACTAAAGGTTTACTTATTATTGGATTAAATCATTGACAAATGTTATTGATCCAAACCGATAAAACAAGTCATACAGATCAATTGTTCTCGAAGATGGCGTCCAGATACAATGAACAAGGTAAGACATTTTCTATCATTCATGGTATCAGTTATTTGGGCACATTTCGTTAAAAATATGAGCAATAGTAAAAGCAATAAATAATTAGAAATTTACAATTATGTACAAATTACATATTACAGTACTAGCAGCGTACCCAGAATGCAAAAAATAGGAATATTGACCAATGCTGATCAAACAATAAGAATAATGTACTTAGAGTAAATTCCTGTTTCCCTATAATACGAGGTGTGTAAATAAAGTAGTGAGACTGATTTTTTTTTGAATTTTCTATTCAAATATAATTACAATGTGATATTGTCACCTTCAAAATAGTTCCCTTCGGAAGCCACACAGCCCTGGAGACGGTCCTTCCAATCATTGTAACATTGCTGGAACTCGGATTCTGGAATGGCCTTCAGCTGGTCGGTTACAGCAGTTTGTATGTTTTGTAGTGTCCCGAAATGAGTTCCCTTGAGGTGATTTTTCAATCTCGGGAAGAGGAAAAAGTGATAAAGACTCAAGTCTGGTGAATAAGGAGGCTGAGGAGCAACAGGAATGTTTTTACTGGCCAAAAACTTGTTTATTGAGATGGCAGTGTGACAGGGCGCGTTGTCGTGATGCAACACCCACTTGTCTTTGATGTTTGGCCGCACACGAAGGACTCTTTTTCGAAGTCTTTCAAGGACCTCACGGTAGAAGTGCTGATTAACCGTTTGGCCTTGTGGCACAAACTCTTTGTGGACGATTCCGTGGCTATCAAAAAAACAAATCAGCATGCATTTGATTTTCGACTTGCTCATGCGTGCTTTCTTGGGCCTTGGAGAAGTCGCAGTGTGCCACTCCATGCTCTGACGTTTCGTTTCTGGGTCGTACTCAAACACCCATGACTCGTCACCAGTAATGACACGTTCAAGAAAACGGGGATCATTTTCAATTGAACCCAAAAAGTCAAGACTCCTTCCCTTTCTGAGATCCTTTTGGTCTTGGGAAAGGTTTTTCGGAACCATTTTCGCACAAATTTTTCTCATCTCCAATTCATTGGTCAAAATGTGATGAACGGAGGTGTGATTCAAATTCAACTGTTCCCCGATCATTCTGACTGTCAAGCGTCGATCTGAACGCACAAGGTTCCGTACTCTGTTGACATTTTCATCGGTGTTTGCACTTGAAGGCCTTCCGCTTCGTGGTTCATCTTCAATCGACTCTCTTCCTTCTGAAAATTCCTTAAACCACCGAAAAACCTGTGCCCTTGATAAAACAGGTTCTCCATAGGCCTCCTGAAGTTTTTCAAAAGTTTCGGTTGCATTATGTCCAAGTCTGAAGCAAAATTTGATTGCACACCGCTGCTCAACTTTGAGGTCACTCATTTTTAAAACGCTCAAGAAAAAACCATTTCACGAAAACCAACGCTACGGACAAACAAATGACTGTGGCGAGTTCAGATTCATACTGGAGGCGCATCACACTTGCACCTGACGCTACTCAAGGCCACGCGTCTCCAGCGTTGCCAGATCGAAAGCGACGTTGCCAGTCTCACTACTTTATTTACACACCTCGTATACTGATAAACGTATTTCGTCATTCCAAGCAAAATTTAAATTGTATCAGAATTTCTTAAAACTAAAGTATCGAATAAAAACGAATATAATTCATATTAATAGATAAAAGATTATTTATGAATGCGTAAATTTAGAAAAGAATAATTTTTAGAATTAATTATTATTCTAGTAACGAAAATCAATAATAAAAAAAAATGAAGCAAATATTCCATAATATATACATCAGCAAATGAAGATTCGACTCCATAACAGCACCAAATGTGAACGCCAGTAAGTAAGGGTGTTGCAACAGTTGCTATTAACTTACTTAACAGTTCTTCATGTTATCAACTAAAGGAACAAAACATTATCAGATTTTACTCTGGAAAAATTAATAAAGAACTTATTCGCTAAGAACACCTATATGAATAACAGGCAAATGTCAAACTGTAAATAAATGACAAACAACGACTGTACCATTTACGGTTTTTGAAAGTTTGAGAGCTCAGTTGACATCAAAAAATTTTACCAAACTTGTAAAAAATAAAATTTGTTTCCAGACTTTCATTAAAGCCATTTCTTTTTAAAATATTTCAACTTGAGTATTTTCTATATATTTTATCACTATAACTTTTCAAAGTTGTTATTATCATTATTATTATTATTATTATCATTATGAGGACCTAAACGTTTTACTTTTAGTGCTCGTGAGCACTATTATAAATTGTTATAGTAACAATTTTCATTACTACGTTAGTACAACAACTTAGATTTCAAGTTCTTTAATTAATTAATAACTCTAACTTCAGCTGGTTTTAGGTATGACTTACCGAAAAGCTGTAACTGTTTAAAGGGATTGCTCAGCGGTTTCTTTCTTTTCCAGATAGAGTCTGTATTCTACGTCTGAGTTAATTTCAGCTTATGTAATTGGTATTTGGGAGGGCCATGTCCAGTTTCATTACCCAGATGTATGTTTAAATCTTTCCTATATAAATTTTTAGATTTATGCAGACACAGTCTGAAAAGTTCTCCATACAGGTAAATAGGTTAATAGGTAATTAACAATACCCCTTTCGTTTTTTAGTGGCTTGCAGACAGAGAGTAGGTATAAAATATTAAATATTAAAGTGATGTAAAACAGTGTGTATTATTTAAAAAAAGTAGTACTTATGACGTGCTTACCCAACACACACATATCATAAATAAACTAAATATACATTTCTAAGCAGTCTGGTTCAGGATATATATGCTTATGGAGCTATCACTAAAACCCTAGGAGTAGAATAACAAGCGGACTCTGTACTTTATTACAATAGATAATGGAGCCGTAGGGGACCATAAACAATTGAAAACCGTTAGTACGACAGAGATGGTGGTAGATACATTAAAAAAGGGATGCACCATGTACCTCTATATTGGTGTGGAAGTAGTTTCCACTGCCGTTGCACTGTTTTCAGACGCTGTCTGTATTCAAGAGCAGTTTGAACAACTTTAAAAGAGATACTAATAAATAATCCTAACATCTAATAATCTAACAACACTTGTTTATCTTATAATTAATACCTAAATATCCGACTAAATCATAGAACAGACTTTCACTGTGTAAAGGCCATCCGATAAGCACAGACGATAAAAAAAGACTACTTTACTGTAAGGAAACTGAATCTTATATTGCAGAAGACATTAGATTGACGAGCTCATTACAGCGGGGACTTTCTTAATTGCAAGCAGAATTATAAATGAAAAACTGAAAAAAGGGTTAGATAGAAAATATGAACAGACTACATAAAAATATGAGGAAATGCTTTTGAAGGTAGACAGCGTCCAAAATGGGTTTAACAACACCAATAACAGCATGCAAAGTGTCTACACTTTAGCGATTTCCTGGTTCCACCTTTGAAGCACAGCGCGTAACACTTATTAAATATAGTTATTAAAACAATTGAAGAATGAGTGGATAAGTGTACTAACCTTCGTCAATATATTCTTGTAAACTTTTGAGACTGGGCACGAGAGTTAGGTGATTCATAAAGCAAATAAAATTAGCAACCAAGCAGTCAGTGGAAGATATGACTCCATTGCGCTTCATAAAAAATTTAACGTCGGAAAACCAATCAAAGAGAATCTAGAACAGAACATCAGGTTTAGAATGATAACACTGACAGAGCGACAGCAGTCAATATACAAATGTAATGGTTATTATGAAAGACAGCTTTACAGTAGACACAAGTGTTTAGCTGAAAAACAGCTACTTTGAAATTTAATTAAAGCAAAGTCAATTATACAATTGAACATCAAATATATATTAATTGAATCACAAAAAAATTAATAATATAGCATAAACTACATTCTGCGATAAAAATGATGTATTTATGAACCAACAACAAAACTAGAGTATTCTACACTAAACTTTACTATTAAGTAAATGAATTATTAAACCTATTCATAATAAAATTATTTATTTGCTTATTTTAATGTGGCTATCACAATCTACCAGTCTCAACGCCTATGTCATCATCCTTAATCAAAATTTTATAAGTGACTACAGATAAACTTAGCAGTTGTACTTTTTCGTGTGACATTCCCTCATCCAATATTCAAAAATTTTACAAGCCATATTGATATTAAGACAATTAATACGTGTTTTATAGTTTCTATAATCACTAAAGAACGGGTTCAAGTTAGTATCCTTGCTGGCAGAAAATAGGAGAGTGCACCTTATTCTTGCTTTACAATACCCAAAATAATACAGTTTTTACCGTTATTTTTCTGTATAATGAGTATATACGGCAAGTGCAGCAGTCCTTAGGACGCAGTACTATAATCACCCTCAATACACGGCAAGGACTATATGTTTATCAAATATCATCAAAAATGGGTTCAGTAGATCTCAAAAAATTTTCTTATTTCACGATTAGAAATCATATATTTGAAATATATACTATAATTGAAATATATACTCTATAGACCGAATATAGTTATAACATATATAGATCAAATAATATGTTACTATTTAACCTAATTGGTAGGAGACAGTATATACTTATGTAGTGTAGTTTTATTTTAACCTCATAAAGTTAGTAAAATGTTATGAAGAACTCATAAAAGTTCAAAAATTTGAAGCAATCTGAATCTCATGTTTCATAAATAAGTTTTCATGACAAAAAATATAGAAAGTGAAAGGTAAAAAGTTCCTAGTATGTAAAGAATAAGAAAGAATACAACAGAAGATGTTATCTTTTTCATACATATTGTTAGTACCATAGAGGTTAGTGAACATCATAACTATTACTCCATAAATTCGTTTTACCATTGAATCGTTGCTGTAGTAGTCCTGGGTTTTGAAACCAGAATTCTTAGACAACTAATAGCCCTACTTGAAGATGCACTCAATGCTAATCGGCTGAACGATAACAACAACGATTCACGAGGTAAGACTGATTTATATAGTAATGATCTTTATCTTACTGCTCATTTTAAAATTATCCTAGATTTTAATGAAAACCATCATAGTAATATTTGAGTATAAATAAAATTCACTGGGAGTAAAAAAATTAGAAAAACAGAATATCTGAAATTATAAAAATATAAATAACAATATTTATATTAAATAACGTTGGCCATATGTACCTTGATAGTCTGAAGAATGTAGCCATACTGGGAGAGGTTGTGGACATGAACGAAAGTCTTGGAAGAAGTAAGAAAAGGCTGATTCCAGGGTTGACACTGTAACCCTGCTTCACTGCGTGAACCATCTAGTGCCTTGCAGTCGCTCTCTGTAACACAGTCACACTGTCAATGCCAAGTCACTCCCGATCGATCAAACTTTTAAGGTCTTAAGGTCTTTTTAATTCCTCCTATCATGAGACTCTACCAAAATACATAAAAGTGAGAACTGAATATTCCAAAAATCTAGTTATATTGGAATGACTACAGCTAAGGTATAAAACGTTTGACTCTCCATCCTTCTGCAGGATCACCTAAAAACATGTTTCAAAATACCTCACAATGAAACTTACAAGACAAATTAAAAGGCACGGTAACTTCCGCGTTCACGATTTCTTGCTGGTATATTCTAGTTTTCGTTGGTAGGGTAAAAGTTCACACAGGAGTTGTACCAGGGATATTGACGTTACGATAAGTCTATAAGTTACTATATAGTATATTTAAGTCACGAGTTTTCAATTTCACAGAAATCACCTCAAGAAGGTAGCATAGAATAAACAATAAAATGACACAAAATAAACAATGACAAAAGTTATTTATCGATTAAAATAATTCAATTAACAATAGAAGTGGAATGAGATAACAGTGTTGGAAAACACAAGTGGAAGGTTATAACTTGTTATACACTTTGCCTGGGTTCTGTCAGTGTAGGCTTAATGAATTCATAAGAACTGTCAAAGTTTTTGTAACTTGGTATTAGGTACGTATTTTTAGACTGGATGTTTATGGAGGTTGAATGTCTTTGAATCTTCAGAGCCCCGAAGATCTGAAGGCGGCTGGTATTATTTTCTGATTTTAAAACAGTTGTTCCTTTTTCGAACATTTCTCCCGTTGATGTTGTGTCTGTCTTGTATGGTTTTCGTGGTGACTGCTATAAGGCCTAGATAATCTGGCAGTAGTCATTCCGATGTACTTCGTGCAAGCCGGGCTTCACAGACCCCGATATTACACCAGGTAACTTTTTTGCAGCATCGAGACATCCCTGTAGAGGGGGGTTCAAGGTGATGACGTTGTGTCTTTTGCTCTGGTAGTATATTCTTAAATGAAGTCTATCTGTTTCATTTGCTGGGAAAACATTAGTGTGAATGATCTTTTTCAGAACACATTCATCTTGTTTGTACAAATTATAATATACGCTCTATAATAGGGTTCTATTGTTTCTCCAGAATTTATTACAGTTGGTGTGTCAGACTTGTCATGCCATCATGTATTTGTTAATAGCTTTCGAAACTTCCTCATTGGAGTACATTAGACTATTACTAAGAACCCAGTAGAAAATATTAGGAAACAAGTGAACAAGTTAATCAGGAGAATCAACAGCAGACAAGAAAGTAACATAATACCGTTTATTACAGTTGACTTTGTTACGGGTACTGTTATGGAAATGTCAGAAATCATAATCACAAAAACTCATTGAGACTTAAATCAGCGAAATATCTTCATCAACCTACAAACTGGCGAAAAGGCGTCATCAAATTTTAACTCTTCACATACCTAAAGCCCACAGCATTGTATAATTTTATAAAAGTGTATAACAAGTTGCAACCTTCCACTTGTTTTTTCAACACTGTAATCATTTTTCTACTCTTATTCAATTATTTTAATCGTTACTTAAATGTTGTTATTATTTATTTTGTGTTAGTTTATTGTTTATTTTATACTATCTACTTGAGGATGATTTCTGTGAAATTGAAAGCTCGTGACTTCAATATACTACATAGTAACTTATATACTTATTTCATAACTTCAATGTCTCTGATACAACTCCTGTGAGAACTTTCACCCTACCAACGAAAACTAGAATATACCAGCGAGAAATTCGTGAACGTAGAATCTACCGTGCATTTTAACAAAATATGTCTATATGCCTACAAGAAACTCTGCCGCCAATGTATACTAAGATATATAATATCTAAGTATACATTACTAAGATTTCACAGTAACCATGTGAAATAAAAAGCAACGCCTAACATCTAAACTATAGTAAGAAAATCAGAAATATAACTAAGATCTTTCATGTAAATAAAGTGAGCTTCGTCAGAGCATTCATACTGTGAGTGCTCTGACGAAGCCCACTTCTTTTAGGTTAAGATCCTATGAAAAGTAAATATATAAAAAAAAAGCAAAATACAGGAACAGATTAATATATATGTACTACTATTGTAAATACAAAAGTACCAATTTATATCACATAAGAAATAATTGGCTTAATATATACCTGTAGTGTAATACAATTAATTTATAAAGCAGTGTTACAATTATGATAATTCTGCATTTCATAGAAAATGAGAAAATATTTCAAATGAAGACAACAGTAAATAAAATACCAACCAGATGGTGCAAATTCATCATCGGATTTGTTACATTGGTCGAATATCAATCCTTCTTCGCCCTCGGAATCTGAACTGTATACAGAAAAGGAGTCATCTAAAATAAAAATTACACAAGTAAATTTCCTTGAACATGACACAGAAAATAAATAACACATTAAGTAGTTAAGTAACTGATTTTTTTTATTCTTAAACTCATGAAGATTAACAGCGAAAAGAGCTATAAAAGCTTAAAGATGTTTTCTATGCATGCTAATACAGGCACACAAGTATTCTCGTCCTACTGAATTTCCACAATCAGGTTAAATACCATTACACGATAGGCAGTATAATTCTAGTATATCTCTATGGGAGGTATTATCCTAAATTTTTTATAGCCTGAATATAACTTTGTTGAGTTGAAAGGGCGATTGCTCAATAACTACGAGTACATCGTACATCGGATGTGCTTCAGAAGTTCACGACTCTTTCAGACATAACAGGCCTTCAATATTTTTTCCAAGACACATTTTTTTATAGAAGCTGTTTCATATAAAATTTTCCTTTACAAATGTAACACATACTATTAAATCATCTCTATTAAAGTTATTATTGGTGTGTGTCAATTTGGCTAGAGAGGACTCGACACTTTAGATCTGGACATATAATGAATAACCTTCGCTTCATTATAACGAAGGTTATTTATTATATGTCATTTTTGACAGTGTTAATTTTACGTTCAAATTAAAAAGATGGAAACAACCAACAGAAAGACATTGGAACAAAACTACTTTTTGCTAAACTGCTCATTTCCCTGCTCATTTTATTTGCAGCCAGTACGCATACTATAGCTACCTTGTGTTATAGGGTAGATGTTATTGGTATGCCAATAACACTAAGATAGAAGTTAAAGTGTTGGCATGCCAACACTAATGCAAACATTTTAGGAAGAATGATCAATGTAAAGTTTTCTACGAGCTGTTTCTAGTTCATACAATATTACTAGCTCTGTTCTACAATTGATTGAAGGTCCATCAGATACCAGACAAAACACCTCCTTTAAAATTGAAGAAGTTTATACTCAGTGCAGTAATTTATAACACTAAAATTACTTTCACAGTAATTTTATTTTGTTAACAATGTATCGCACCAGACAATATATATCCTATACTATGAATATTCAATTCTCATAAAAGTTTACTTCCAACCCACCCCATCACTTTTCATAGATTTCAGTTTAACTAAATTGTAATAAACCTAAGATTGCATTGTATTCATGAAAATATCAAGCCATCAGTTCTTTCACAGACCGTGAACAATTACGTCAAATGAAATTTTGGAACAATGTGCCAAATGAAATTTTTTGTTTATTTTGTGGTTTGATATTCGTTTATTTTTATATCAAGCGTTTAAAATAAAATCAGAAATATATATAAATCTTGTTTGTCATATATATATATATATATATATATAAATGAAAGTAACTTGAGAAGAACATATTTAATTTCAGAGTAAAAGATTAACAGAGAAGTATATAGATAAAGAAGTGACACAATTCAATATATTGACATCCGCCGTCATCAGGATGGCAATAAGGAAGTGGCAGGCTACGTGGTTATGTACTGACTGACCAACAGCTAATATATTAGCTTAATCAGTGTTTTGACACCAAGCTATGGAGAGGTAAAGGGAAACAGACAGGATATGAAGGCAAAATAAAGCAAATACCAATCAAAGCAATAATAATAATAATTATTGTTATTAGTAACATATATAATACCCGGAGCTGATCTGGAACCAAGATTTGTATGTGAATATGTTTTTTATGATGCTCTTAAGGTAACATGAGTATTGGAGAGGGACCTGATTAAGAATTTGAACAAGTAATCATTCACTGAAACTGAGCACATTAGTTCTCATTGGTAGCAATAGGAAAAGGTTGCTGCGATGGCCGGCGGACAATTATTACGAAGGCTGAAATTAGTAGAAGCCAAACCGACATGAAAAGTATCACTTACAGCGTATCTAGTCGATAGATGCAGCCGAATAAGCAATATGGATGAAGTAGTAATTATGACTGAAAAGAGTGAAGGAGAGAGTGGAGTTAATAATAAGATAACTTTGACAGCTCCGACGTATACATTACACTATTAGTCTATTTAGGAGCTTGGATAAATGTGTGAGAAGAAATATTCGATTGCTACCAGGTTTTCAAAAAAACTGTTTTTAGTTTGTATTTTATTTCACCATATACTATTACTATAACAAGATATAACAGTAAACACGTGAAATAAAAATCAAAGTCTAAACCATAGTAAGAAATTCATAAAAATAAGTCTAATATCTTTCAACCAAAGCTAACTGAGCTTCATCTAGAACTGAAAATGAAGTAGGATATTTGGTGTGATATTGAGAAAAGAGAGGCATTTTAAAGAGCATAACAGATAAGGGAAGGAAACAAAAGATCGGTCAAGGCAAGTGAGAGGAAACACAGGAGTTCAGGAATAGGTATGTAAAACAGTCTGATAGTTGTCAACCCTGGTAGACAAAGCTATTGCTCCAGTTAATAATGAGCCAAACAAAAAAGTGGGTCACTGGTCTCAGTATTAACGACCTTTGTGTACCAGGGTTGACATCTCCTTACTTCCCTCTGACGAAGACCAGTTAGCTGTTTTGGTAGAAAGATCTTACTCCCATTTCTGACTTTTTTATTGTGGTAAAGACATTGAGCTTTACTTCACATGTTCACTGTGAAATTAAGAGCCTACTAGATGTGTTTAGATGTGTCAGTCTTCATATCGCTAGTCACTACTACCAACTAGTTTTTAATTTGGAATCTTTTAACATTTTAAATCCAAACAACATATAATATTCCCTAACTACTAACAAACAATATGGTTCAAAACAAAAGATATATAACACTGCAATCACTTACTCCAGTTACTCCAAAAAAAAAAGAACAAAAAACAGAAAATGACAATAACCAAAACACTAGAATTTTTTAAAATTAAACTAACTCGAAAATCACAAAGGAACAGACCAACTAGAATCAACCAACTCTTAAAAAATAAGAAACACTTAAAATAATTATAATAATAATAATCAGGCAAACTTGAAAAAGTTTAAAGAGAAAATTTGAAAACAATAAAAATCAAAATGGAAAAACTGAGAAGAAGACACTGGCTTCACAAAATGACATCGTTAAATTAAAAATGAGAGTCAGGAGAATATCAGTTAGCAGAATACAGAAGATAATATGCGGAAAACTCATGACGCCAAAATGAGCTGAAGAAATAACATAAGATGAAGTGGAAAGAAAAAGCTTTGAACAGACGATTGTGGAGAATCGTTGAACTTGATGACAGGTCTCATCCAGACGGCTGAGTCAAGAAGAAATATAAAAAGCCTGATTAAGTGTCGGACTGACATTTATAAGTACATCCAGTTGACTCTTTATTATGGATAGTTTCCAAAATAAGTACATTAGAAAAAAAAAAACACGAAGTAAGATGAGTTTATATTCGAACAATATATATTGTAATAGAGATTAAAATTTATAACTTATACATAGCTATAAAATAATAAGTATGAAAAATGTTTACCATCACTGATGTCAGAATGGTCTGACAGTCTCCTCCTACGCCTCCTTCGCCCTTTAGAGGGAATCGACGGCTCCTTTCTCTGAGGAAGGACTTCGTTAAGTTTGTAGACAGCGTAATCAAGACACAAGCAGCCAACATAGATGCAAACACTTGTGGCAAATGAAAGCAAAGCAGAATCTGCAATACAATTATACCAAATTATAACAAATACATAAAACCATATTCATATCACACCGTACATATGGCATAGTGTTCGTTTAAGTACACAAACTCATTTTCTTTTACAATGAAAACTCTTCCAGTTTTTTCCACACTCATACTACATACTTTTTCATAAAATACTTGTCAACATGTGTCAAAAATACATTATAAACTAGCAAGAATTTGTTAGAAATTAAAAAGTTTGTCAAAAATGTTACTTTTATAAAACTATAGAAATCTCATTCCTGAGTAATGCAATAAATTACCCATGCTGAGGAGAAGAGTACAAGACCCCTACACTTACAAAAGTTCCTTACAAACGTAAATCGAAAACTTAAGTATTTTTCTTCAGGTTACAACTAAAAATACAAAAAAAAAACAAAGTATGCCAAAATTAAAATGCCTAAGAGATACACCTTCCAATATTCAATATTTTTCATTACAACAACAGTTGATATTAAATAATTTAATTCTCTAAATCTTGAATATATTAAGTAACTTAATTAGTGCTACGTGGTTAATATTTCAGGCATCACCTAAAAAAAAAAAACTATGGGTTCGAAAAGCTTTATTTAATCAAAATATTTGTATATGGAGTACTTTATTATTTTTCTCCAATATGTGAATAATTTTGATTGAAATGAAATAATTAAACCGTCATTATGAAAAATCTGTAGAAGAGAAAATTTGAAATGTGCACATAATAGCGATATCCCCAAACCAAGTTTACAACTTCTATATCTTATTCAATAATATCTTAAAAAGGACTTAAAGTATTACATTATTTAAAATATCAAGGTAAGAAGTAAAATACTGAACTCGATAGGTGGCTATTTTTTGCTGTGCACTTTCATAAGTTGTCATGTATACTTTTTGATTTACTGATATGACTGTTAAAAAATTTCTAATTCAGTACAACATATCAGTTGAAGTGCACGACTAAAATTAGATAATCCTCTACATGATTTGAATAAAACTTAATGAAAACCACTTTCAAATATTTTATAGATGGAAAGCTGCAGTCGTGCGCTCTTTGGTACGAATACCCTGGGGGTCACAGGCTCATTCTAAATGAGGACCAGTAGTCAAGAAATATGAATTCCCTTGCGAACTGGCAATTGTTGAGGCCTCTAGATAAGTCTTGATGCAGTGCAGGTAATATTCCTGAGAACAGAGCTGTTTCTCATATAAGAACTCTCAAACATCAGAAGTTCACCATAGTCTATTCATCCCGAGCCTGCAACCACAGCACAAACCCAACACCAACTGTTAAGCTCATGCGTGAAAGGTATATTGTCCATTTATCTTCGTGATGTCAATAAAATTATATGGGCAGACAAGTGGTACTCCGGATATCTAAGACCTGACTGAACTCATATTTGGGTGTCAGGGCTTATCCACCCCCAGCCAACCACTGTTATGGGTACTTTAGATAATAACAACTATTCTCCTGACAGAAAATTTAAACAAGGATACCTCACCTTGAACTATTAACCGGTTTAAGAAAACGCATTAACGCAAACAAAACGTGTCCACATCACAAATAAATTAGAAAGCATTACCTTAGAAATTTTATTATTAAAAATTTTACTGGTGCTTAGATCGAAAGAATCGATATCTTAATATAAGTGTACTGTAATTTTAATAGAAATATGAATAATCCGAATAACTGTTAAAAATATCCTAATTTTATTTGCAGGAAAGAATCAAAGGTAATTACGCAAAAAATTACATCAGATAGTGAATATATCAATACATAAATGAAATAAAAGTATAAAAACTCCCAATGAATATCCTACATTTCAAAATAAAATTAAAATCAATGTTATAATAAAGTTGATGTTTAAAATTACAACCACCAAGATTTCATAGTATTTTTCGTACATTTTTAAAATGACTAGCCAGAACTAAGATGGCATGGAATACGTATCTATTTAACTATTGCAACTTAATGAGCAAAGTTAGTGAATACCACAAATAAAAGATATTAATTTCAGAACATTATATTCGCACCATTATCTTTCAGCCTCTTGACGCACATGATCAGGATGACCACCATCTTGAAAACCATAAACTCAGTAAGTGCATCCGGTTCACATGAGGCATCATCGACGTTTTTCTTAGGAGATTTAATTTCATTAAAACACTCTTCCAGATATTTAATGAACATTTCATGTACCTGTAAATATTAAACATGATTGAATATTGCCAGACATAAACAAATACATAAATATATGGTGGGACCACAGACCTCTGCTTGTGAAAAAGGTTTATCATAAAATAAAGAATGCGAAAGGCTTATGAAATTCAGCACAGTATTTTTCACACATGGTTTTTGGTCAGACGTCTTTAGATCTTTGAGAAGTTCAACGTTCTTTTCAAACAGGTTGTTGAAATTAGCTTCAGTGCCTTCGAACTTCTGCATGCAACATATGCTGAAATAAACGGTAACGATATTATGATGTACAATTATTCATTTTAATTAGCATGTTAAAATAATTAATTAGATATTTAAACTCTATTAGCTTATTATTATAATTTCATTAGAGTCTACCTTTTAACTACTAGTTGACTGAAATATACAGAAATACCAAGATCACATAGAATACTTAGAGGTCAGATGAAGACTAACAGGTAGAGTGCCTGCCTTCAGCACTGAAGATAACAGCTTTAATTCTTGGAGATACTCTAGATTTTTCATGTGGAGATTAAGAAAGTTATGCATACTATCCATCAGAGACGACGTGAAGCTGTCGGTCCCGAGTCTCAAAGATATTCCTGCTATCCTGAACTAGTAAAAGAACTCTACTCTAAATAAACTTGCGTGAGGGAAAGTTAAGGGCTCCCGATGAAGAATCAACCCGGTAATGCGGACATCACACAAAATGCTCCGCACAGAGTCCGCGAGAAGTACGCCTCCTATAATTGATGTTACTGGACTACCTGTAATGCATTTCCATTATAACCCAAGAATAGTATGATTTCAATGAAATAATCAATTGACCTAAAACTGTTAGATTCTTAAACGCACTTTGAAGAAGTAGTCGTACTCTTTTTAACAAAAACATCATTTTTTTTAGATCAATTTAAACTTTCCAACAAAACCTTAATTAACTAAATTGTTATTTTATATTAATGAAAGCCTTGAATGGAAAACTGTTCATTCCAAACTAAATACCCTTTCAAAATACTTAACTATTTTCAATAATGAACCCATAAACATATATACAATGTACATTTCTCCATTCATTTGTACTTTATAACCGAAACCTATTACAGATTCAAATCGGCAAATAATAATGTCTTGAGGGAAAATACTAAGTATTCAAATTAATCTGAGAGCTAGAGGCGTTCAAAATACAACAAATAGCTATTATCAGCTCCATAAGAAGGACTTTTAAAGTGATATTTAGTAAGGTTTTTTTACCTCCTCATGTAGTGGTAAGTTGAATCAAGTCCCCAGTTATAGTTCAAATATAGAGTGCCAAGTTGATTGTGAGGCATCCCACATTCAGGTTTCAAACTAAGAGCCTGTAAACATGACAAATACTTAACAATGAAAATGTGGAGTGATCTACACTGAACTTTACAGCTTAACAATTTTTCAAAACAGACAGAATATCAATTTTATTAATTAATTGATTATAATATAGTTAGTATAACTGATTCATAAAAAAAGTTATTAATGGAAGAATAATGAAAACGGAATACTACGATGACAAAAACTACTCACATAATACATGTTTACCCGTCGACATTCTCGAGATGTAATATTCTATTCTTTCATGCCCTGTTACTAATTTAATACGAATTTATAAAACGGTGAAGGGAGTACATTTATCAACTATTACGTTGATAACGTAATTATTATTGCATAATGCATAGTTTTGGCTCTTTGAAGACATAATTTAGCTGTTAGTAGTTATACCAAAGGTATTAACAGATTTTAGAATACTATGCTTTAGATTTAATTCAAATAGAGAAAACGAACCATCCTCTCATTAATCGTTTCTCGGCGAGCCGTAAGTTGCTCCATGAAAGGTATACAGCCTTACCTTCAATCATATATATAAAAATGATTGAAAATATACATAGTATGTGTGTGTGCATGTTTTCCCTACAGAAAATTTATACAAGGAACTTACAAAAAACTTTTTGATTCAATCTTCTTTCTGTAACTTTTTCCGAGCAGACGTTCATGGCCAGCTCTATGTCTAAATCAGTAAACTTATAAGAGAATAGATATAGCATAAAAAACTGATTAAAAATTATTCAAATCAAAATGTACATTTATAAAACTCAATCACACTTTTTAATTAAGTTATAATAAATTAACTTAACATAATAACTATTAATATAACTTAGCATCATGAAAAATGTAGGTACAATTTAATATTTAGTTAACATTTAGTAATCAAATGACACTTTTCAACACAATGCCTATATATATATATATATATATAGGCAGTTGGGTTTTTGACTCTGACGAGGACCGCTTGTTGCGGTTGAGGGATCTTGGTCTTGTTTTCCCATTTTTTATTGTGGTTTGATCATTGATTGTTATTTCACGTGTTTATGTGAAAGCTTTATATATATATATATATATATTGATATAGTTTCTCGACCACTGATATTTCAAATTCACATAAGGGGTTATTGAGGATTTTGGTCATAAAACATACAACTCCTGATCATCAGCCGACGTTTCGCCAAAAGTTGTTGTAATAAATTGTTTTTTAGCCTTGAAAATGCCAAACAACTTTTGGCGAAACGTCAGCTGATGATCAGGAGTTGTATGTTTTATGACCAAAATCGAAATATCGATGTGAGTTATGTCTGTGTCTTTCTGTGTGTTTCCTTCGTTTTGAATTTATTTTATTTAAAAAAGTCCGCTGGACCGTTTCTTTTAATTGTATATATATATATATATATATATATATGATCAAACCACAAATAGAAAATGGGAAAAAAAGACTAAGATCTTTCAACCGTAACAAGCGGTCTTCGCCAGAGTCAAAAACCCAACTGGAAACCCATACTGTTGGGTTTTTGACTCTGACGAAGACCGCTTGTTTCGGTTGAAAGATTTTAGTCTTGTTTTCCCATTTCTTATTGTGGTTTGATCATTGATTGTTATTTCACGTGTTTATGTGAAATCTTTATATATATATATATATATATATATGTACAACTCAGTACATGTGTGTATGTATGTTTTCTTAGATATATGAACTTAAAAAAAAAACTTTATAATTGAATCTCAAGTAACTTTTCCCGAGAAAGTTAACACTATTTTGATTTTACTTCATTTTAAGGACCTAAAGGCTCCATATTTAGACTCCTTAAAACAACATTCAGTATAATGAAACAGTTTCAATTCAATTCAACACAGTTATTGTATGGACCAGAAGATCACTTTAAGGTATGTTAGTTTGGAAAATGCTTCCAAAAGGGGGGTACTAGGAGCAAAGTTCCTAACACGTTTCACTTTCCATTGAAGGAAGATGTGAAAGAATATTTTATAACTGGAACTTATTTAAATTTCCTTGAGAATTTAATGATGTAATTTTCATGTTTTGATAGTCTACTTTCCTATATTAAGTGTAATGGAACTATAGAAAACTAAAATTGTTTTCGTTATATGCAATTTATTATGAGAGTTGGAATTAAATTGTTTCCCCGGCAACGTCTGGTAGATCAGTTAGTATTTCATTAAAATTGCATCACTGTTTATTCCATTCATACAAACACGACCATTATTATGATCAGGGCAATTCAAACAAACTGACGCGTATGTATACATACAATATCAGTTAAGGCAGAAATGTTATTATTTTTCTGACTTAAATCTTTATAACTACATAATAAACGAGGATAAATAAACAACATGGACATTTAGGATACTTCTAAAAAAAAAAATGAAAATTTACTTGTTCACGGAACACTTTAAAAAAAAGTTGAAATTTATTTTTTCTTTATTTTGAACTTAATTCTATTTCATTTAAACAACCTGATTTACTGAGAATTACTTTCAAAACTGAACCCCAAATTCAACTCAGTTAAAATATTGATTTCACTTAGATTTTTTTTTACAAACAAGACATATGTACGATAAATAGTATACAATAACTTCATAATTAGTAGCAGCTTAATTGGAGGAATCCATATTACACCTGTTAAAGTATAAGACTTCAGTTTCCAAGTATAATACAGACCTCCTATTTCAATGTCTAATTGTTTCCCAGGTTTGAATCCTAAACGAGAAACTAAAGTATATATATAACGTTTACGAACGATTTGTTTATATATAGAAAACAACATAAAAAAAAAAATAGTTTTTAAATATTCCCTAGAAAAGGACAGTTGCATCAGGTTATGCAAATGTTTCTGAATATTTACAAAAACATAGAGGTAAATAAAATTTAAGTATTAGAATTTTTTACTATTTCACGTAAACAGTAAATTTTATTTACAAGTCGTATGTAGTATTGACTTCAAAAATAAATACTCGAATATTTTAATTATTATCTATAAAAATAATATACCCATCATAACCATCAATAAATGTATCTAATTATTATGATACACTTCTTAGACATTTTATATTAGATAGTTCATGTAAATGAATATTTTTAATATTCAACCATTTACTAACCCCAATATTTTTAGTAAAGCAATTTCAATCATTCTAATGTAGTGCAATCAGTTATTATGTGGTATTTACTCATTGTAGGGTAAAAATCTAATGAAATGGTCTCCACATATTGTACTTATTTACTTTGTACTATAGATAACTCTCTGGTGTCATTGTATTTTTTAGTTAATGCCTGAGGAAGAACACTACGTTGTTTATATCATTAAAAGTTTTATATGTGGAGACCATTTCATTAGATTTTTACCCTACAATTTCAATCATCTATATTGATCTTTTTATAACAAACTTGTTTGCTTAAACCACTGTTAACACCATTTGGTATAAACTTGCCATATCTTTGTGTGATATGGGATAAAAACACAATTTTGGTGTCCCATTTTTATTTATTCCATAACATTTTCATGGAAAATGGAGTAAATATTTTACAAATAAACTGAAGAGTCACTACGAATTTGTCACAAAAACTTCTATGGTAGAAATGTTTAATCTGAGTAACTACTGTTTATAAGGGTTAAAGAATGAGACTATCTGAATATAAACTACAATTGCCACCTATAATATTTCTAAATATAAATTCTACTTTCTCTGGAACTGGGACGCTGTCCTTCGAAATACTTAATTAGACAATCAATGATCAAACCACAATAAGAAATGTGAAAACAAGACTAAGATCTTTCAACCGTAACAAGCGGTCTTCGTCAGGTCAAAAACCCAACTGAACACTAGATGCAGAAAACATCGGGTGAGGAGTTGAGAAGAGTGAAAACTTTTTACTTAATTAGACAAATGCGTATTACAATATTCGACTTCATACCTGCATATAATATCGCTGAGTAAGTGTGTGGTCACTTGACTGTTGATATTCAGCCAAGTAGCGACTTAGATCTCCTAGGTAAATGAGGCTCCTAACCACAGCTTCCTGGGACCACTCCAAACCTCCCATTTCAATTGCCTTGCTTGACCACCACGATTTATCTGAAAAACACATTAGTTTAGTGCACAGCGTGTAGAATTCTGATTATGCAAGCTGGAATCCAACTTAAATTCCTTTATTTAATAGGAACAGAGCATCCAGAGTATTATAGTATTGCTTCTATAATACTGGTATAAATTGGAGCTAAAACACTAGCAATATTCAATAGCATTACTGATATTCACTTTAAACAGTAAATTACCTTTTTTTAATCCATTATCTGCCACCATTAGAGGAAAGTCGACAGAGCCACGAAGATCAAGGCCAAAATGGGACTGAAGTTTCATAATGAGATGATGGTAGTGACCAATACCTGACTCTAAGTGGAAATACACTAGTGACTTTTCACATTCATCTAGTTTTCTCTTCTAAAAACAATAAAATAATTACTTAGATAAGTAAAAAAAAATTGTTTACATGTAGAAATAGTCATACAGTCACAGATAAACTTTGAAGAAGCTATAATGCAAGACCCATTAGTTCGAAATAATTATACTTTGATAGTGAGGAAAATATATTTACATTTTAACCATAAGGATTTTATTTTACGATGCGTTTCGAACACCTAGTGTTCATCATCAGGCATATCTACAATATAAACACAAAAGAATAAACATTTTTCTTATAAAACATTATAACAATTTTATATTGTAGATGTGCCTGATAATGAACACTAAGTTCATTAATTCGCTTTCCCATTAATCTTATAAATTAATGGTGAAGGCGTAATAATTTCTCTAACTACCATGAGTAAATACCACATAGCAACTGCTAGCATAGCTCCTGAATTATACTTTTGCTGATATCGACAGTAACAACTTGTTATCGTTAAATTTTAATATAACAACTAATTTTAATGATTTTAACAATAGTAACTCTATCACACCATCAGTATATTTTATTCACACAAATAAAAAATGCGAGTTAACATATCTTAAAATATACTACCGAGAGCAGAAACTATTGAGTACCGTTCAAAAATGTTACAAATGTTACAAAAAAGTAACAATGGCCTTGAAATGAACTAGTTAAAAAACACAATTTACAATAATCATACTGTTATATAAAAGAAATATTAATTAATATATTAGAGTACCAATAATGTAAATATGAACTGATAAAAGCTAATATCATCAATCAAAAAAGAATAACAACATTATGTAACATATTCGCCAGTAAAATTAACATCATAATCAAACCGTACAGAAGAGTCTGAAAAAAACAAATGAATAAAAGAGAATAAAGACACTATAAAGCCAATCAAAGATAAAACTTATGAACTAGGAAATGCTTAAGTATACGCAGACTAGCAAAAGAAAATTCCTAATGTGGAATTTTTTTGTAGAAACCTTCAATTCCGAGAGACAACCCAAGGAATATTCCGATATTTAATGAAACACAACTATAGTTCTAATTTGTAATACATTTCAGAATTACGATGTTAAATTATAGAAATAAAGTTACCTTGTTAACATGCTTGACAGTAGTAACAACTTCATAAAATGATTTTTTCCAAAGAAAATCTTCAGCTTTCTTTCCAAATTGCACAGGATCGGTAAACATAAGTTTATCGCAATAATCTCTTAACTTCACCTATAAAGGAAAACATTATCTACGAGCAGTTTATACATTTAAACCTACTTATATAAAATCACTGAATTCCTAAATGTGGATAGATATATCTAATTAGACACAGCAGATGGGAGGGACTAGTAACATCAAAGACCTCTACAAACAAAATATAATCATTAAGAGAGAATTTTTCGAACAAATTAGGGGGGAAAAAAATCAAAATTGACACAGACTAAACACTAATCGACTCTGTAAGTGAACTGAGACTAGAATTCCTTACCCTAAGATTTTCAATACTTTCTCGAAAGAGCTCTCTGACACTATGGGCTCGAGCTCTGTGATCATCCAGCTGACGTGATATTTCATTAATCAACCTGAAATAAATATAAATGTTAAACCCAATCATTTATAAAGTACTAAAAATATTTTCAACTATGGAAAAATAACAAAAACCGTTAAAGGCCAATAGTAGCAAATTGCGCATTACCTATACAGTTTACAAGCCGTATCGGAAGACTCATGTTTAACCTCCGGAATGCGGTTTAGAACTTTATTCATTGTGTCAACTCAACATAATGACACTCCAACCTTCATTATCAAACTGGAAGCAAAACGAATACACAATATCTCACTAACACCCATCCAGACGCCATATTCTCTGTATGTAACCTTCCAAAGGTTAATAAGCTTAACATAAGGTTAGAAATAACGTTTGACTAACATAAGTTTAACCATATTCTCGCGAAAATGCCGAAGTACTTCTTTTCCTTCATATTATGTTTTAGTTGACCTTATTTTACTTCAAATTTGGTATTTAAACAAAGATGCAACAGGAAGGCATCTAGTTGCATATCATTGCACAACGGTCAGTGATAATCAGCTGCTTATCATAACAAGCAGGTTCTACATGTTAAGGTTTGCCGTCTCCTCCATTTAGTTTTATTTAGAAAATGATAAAGATTGACTCTGCTTGTCGACGTCTTTGTGTACTTGAACGTTTGTTGCAAGGAAGAAATAAAAATATTTTAGAAAATGTAATATATAGGCAATACGTTTCTGCAATATCAGAAAAAACTCCTGAGACTGGTAACTATTTAATTTGTTTAGTGCAGTGAAAGTATAAATTTTTGTATGTGTTGAATTAAATAAAATTGCTCACAGATGTACAAAACAAACATGAAGTGAAGTGGACTAGAGTGTTATTGTTGTACATTTTACTCATCAGAATACGTATATTTCAATGTACCTTATTTAGGTGAAAATTATTTTTCTATATTTAGTATCTGCATATATTGTGTTTTCATAGATTTTAGCTTTCTCTTATTTCAGATAACTGAAATATATCTCTCTATGTGGGTGACATTTTATGACGATTTGAAATTCTATTATAGTGAAAATACCAATTGGGACCTTGAATGTTCTCAATTAAACCTTGAATAATAAATATAGAATAAATGAGATTCGAATGTTGTATGGAAGATGTATATTCTTCTTTAGAATGATACAATGAAGTAGTTTGCAGTGGTCCATTTTCCTCGGTGGATAAGGCACAACTGTAAATTAAAATAAATCGTAAGCACTCTTTATTTTCCAGTATGGTGAAAAGATGGGCTTTCTAAAAGATGGAGAAGATTAATGATTTGTCGGCTTTGTATACATTAATTGATTTAATATTTAGAGAAGATTAAATTCATTGATTTCCAGTATGATATAATGATATGATTTAAATAAAGTGTAAATTAGAACAATTGAGTCTAATATTACCGAGGATGTCTATAATATTTTAATTAAAAGTTCCTACAACGTATTCATGATGCAATATAAATATTTCGAAACTTATTAATTCTAAACTGCCATACACGGGACAGTGGTAATTGAGAGAAAATAGTCTATTGTACTTTTTTATCTTACATTTTCATAATTTGCTGATTATATTAAACATGTTGATTATAAAGACTATTCAGTTGAACTTTCATTGACTGGAACAGTAAATTAAATTTATCATTCCTCAATTGAAATGTTATAAAAATAAAATGAAGAAACGTTTGGTTAATATGCAGTTCACGCCATAGAGTTTATTTTGTAACTCGTGGGAATCATTCGGTACGCAATTCATGTTTTTATATAGCTGTTATATTAGATGAATATTAAAACTAGTGCATTTGATCCTTAAAATAAAAAGAAAATTGATTGGTAATCGTAACATGAAAGGAAGGTCTTCTGTTTATTTTTAGTCAGGGAAGAGGATTCCTGCTTTTGAAGCTTGAACTTGATGAAGACAGTATTTGAAAAGAATCCCTGTTGTGAAAAAAAAATATAAATGGGTGGACAGAAAAGAATAATGCGAGGTAGGAAAAGTAGAATTATGCTGAAATCAAGGAATAATATACAATGGTAGACTTTGAAATTAGTATTATTGCAAAAGTATTTATTATGATAACAAATTATTGTTTATACAGTTGTTTAACTGTACATAATATAAAGCATAATTTTTTGAGATGTCTTAATATAGAATACAAGTGATGTAACTCATATTTAAAGATCCCTAGAGACTTTATTTTTTTTCTTATGACATAATAGATTAATTTGTTACTTGGATAGATAGATTTATTGGTTTTAATTAAAGGAAATACAAAGTGCGAGTAAGTTTATATTTACCATGAGTTTTTAAATTGTCTGTAAAGCTTATCAGCTTATATTATCAGAAATGACATTGTGGGAATCATCAAAAATATACTGCTGTATTTCATACTAAAGGATGTACTGTTGACATGTATATTAGATTAGTATTAAACATGTTCTAGATATATAGATATGATATTTTTTTTAACATTGAAATGGAATTAAGAAGAAATTTCACCTAAAGGCTAAGAAAAGTATAGATGTTAACATTGTGTTGAATCTAGCTAAATGTATCTCTTTAGTAAATCGGTTATAAAGTAATCTTGCCTCAGTGAAAAATTTTTGTTTTCAAGTTTTTAAATATTAATAATAATACAATATTTTTTATACAATAATTTATTTATTTAAATATGGAATTAGGGCCAAACTTCCATATTTTGATTTTATATAAGCCCCCCCCCCCTTTTGATTTTATATATATTTTGTTCAGTCTATATGTATTTTTTAAATTATAAATGCAAGGATCAAATAACATGTAAACGGTGTATTTCATTTATTGGCTTAAATCCTATGACTACCAGTCGATTACTGAAGGAGTTGATACCTAAAACTAAATCTGTTAAAAAAAAAATTACTGTTCTGCTGCTTATCCTAACAGTTTGCATTTAAAAAGCGACATTAAGATATGTCTTCCATTCCACTTTTGTTTTATCTCACATTCGCTTATGACTTGCAGCTGAGTGTTTTACAGGTACATGGCAGTGCACAGTAGCTATACAGAATGCCGAATATGCGTATGTGTTATATTGTTATAATTGATGCATTTGTTTCTTAATTTACTTAACTTTTATCTTTCTTTCTTTTTTGATAATAAGCCTCCAAGTACTAATACCTTCAGAATAAGGTGTATTCAATTTATTGAATATTAATAATTTAATTGATATTCAAATATTAATAGTTCAAAATGGAATATTCAATATAATTGATAGTTCAAAAAATATTAGAAGATGACATAATCTTACTAATATCGTTAGAACAAAATGGACTGCTGAAACATTTGGTAGTCAGAGTCTGCATAGAAGTTAACCTTTTACTGCACTCGCGATAAATTTGTTATCTGTGAATCCATTAATAATTTTGCATAAATGTCAACCCTGAACTGTATGCTCAGATGATAATAACAAAGTAGACTTCAGAGTTAAAGTTAAATATTAATTGTATGGACAATTGTTTGATTATCTGCATTTATAGAATGTTATTATTTTATATTAAATGTTAATAGTAATACTTTAAAACTAAACCGATTTCTTGAACACAGTATTTTCTTGCTATTGAATAGCTATCGCCAATACTAACTTCTGGTATATTCTAAGTACTAAAGATATTAAGTGACCCAAGTCGTGACACATAATCCTCCAGTCAGCTTCACATAATTAAACATCTTCCCCTTTAAAAAACCACTCTCTATCACATCTCTGACGTTTTCTTTCATAAACCGTTTTCAACATTAATTTGTTTGCTCTTCTCTTCTTCTCATACTTTGCAGCATCTTAATACTTCAATAGAACTATTAATCACAAAATAACCAAAGCTTACGACAAATTGAGAGAATTTAGTTATACCAGGAAGATTTAAACATATCTAGGTGTGCATAGACCAGATGCTTATTTCTTATAATAATTAGTGTTTCTATTTTAGGTATATCCTTTTTGCAGGTTCTATAAAGTAAAGTTAGATTATATTTTGTTATTTTCAAATCTTTTTCATAATTTCTCATTAAAATATGTCTTTTTTTGTTTTAGATGAGGTATCAGTAACTATTGGTGGTGTAAAAAAAGCAATTATTCCTCCCAAGTGCCCTGCTTACGTACCTCATAAATACTGTACGTATTATTGTAAATATTGATGATTTATTTCCAAAACTGAATTCTAATATTCTATTACTGTTTAAACATTATATTTACAGTGCCAAATAGCTTAGACCAAGAAACACTTCACCACCTACGATGGATGCTACAGAAAGATTCCCTTCAGCAGGATATATTTCTGGTTGGTCCGCCTGGACCTTTGAAGCGGAGAGTAGCTATGAAATTCTTGGAGGCTACACAGAAAGAATTGGAATTTGTATCTCTATCCAGAGATACAACGGAAGCAGATTTGAAACAACGCAGAGAGATTAAGACGGCTACTGCTCACTACGTCGACCAGGTATTACATAAATATCTTTATTCCATAGGTAAATCATGAGAGTATGTCTTTAACAAAAATAAAAAATCTTGCTTGATCTATAGTTAACATTGCAATAAACGTATTATTAAAATCATTCATAATCAATTCAGTTTTTCAATCGATTTTTTTCAAAGTAGCTGTCTCCAGTTATTATTGTAACCAAAATATAATAATACTTATAGAACTTTTTTACCTGTTGCTCTCATATCTTATGTGAAGTATTGCATAATGATAGCAATGATTAACACAAACCTTTTTATTTTTTTGTAGAGCGCTGTGAAAGCTGCCTTAGAGGGTCGAGTCTTGGTTTTGGAAGGAATTGAAAAGGCGGAGAGAAATGTTTTGCCTGTTTTAAATAATTTGTTAGAAAACAGAGAAATGCATTTGGAGGACGGTCGTTTTCTTATTCCTGCTAACAGATATGACAAATTATTGAAAGTAAGCATTTGGTTAATAATAAATTAATACAAATTTTTAATTGTTCTTAATTTACCATATAATTTCCATATGGATAGAATTTAAATTTTATTAATTAGTTCATTGAATTTGGATTTCAAGTTATTTCAGATGTCGAAATTAGGTCTGCAATATATAATTTATACAATATGCATAGCCCTCCGAAAAGCTTGGTGTTTCCCTTCTTTTGAAAAATTAAAATTTGGAAAAAAAATAACGTAGAGCATATAAAATAATCAAAATAGGAAACGATTTTTAAGAGTCCTTCTCTAAGTGCAGGAATTAGAGTGCCATTGGTCCTGTTCATTAGTCCTGTCGTCCGGTAGTTCATTCGTGGTGGCGGTGAACATTTAGCATGCAGATACCGGACATGTGTCATTGCCTTTCAGTGACGTTGATCACTCCTCTGATGACCAGGCCTTCACTTTGCCCAGTGTACCGTAGGATATTTCCACTGTACAGGACACTGAAGGCAGATTTATTGCGATGAGGCTGATATTGCAGAGTGGCATGTTCACCAGCTGTATCATACCCAGGGAGTCATCGTACGACATTTGTGCTTCTTCTACAAGTTTCTCAATGCCATACATGTTCACAACAGATGAATGGTATGTTTAAACCAATTCTGTCTATTTGTTGCATTTTTGTCGGATGTGGTGTGAAAATGTGAAAGTATTGCATATTACTTACACATAATCGACTTTGTAATCAATTCCATGAGATAAAAAAGTGCCACCAAGACAACGTGAAGCACACCCTGGGAACGAATTTTTTCAAATGTGAAATTAGACCCTCGCTCTTTCCATATCATGGTACAATTACACGTTAGTCCATCTATGACTTTTAGACTCCAATAGAAATATTACTCTCCAAAGTCGAATTTTTTTATCGACAGTCATGAAATCGTACCCACCTACATTACTATTTTGTTAGATTAAAGGGACAGTTGTACACAAACACGTGTAGACCGAAAGCCCAATGTGTTACCACAAACAAAGGGTTAAATCTGAAGTATATTTGGTGTCCTGAATTTTCATGATTATCTTTATTAGAATAGCGAGCTTATTCGTGTGTCTGATATATAGGCTCCAGACTGGCAGTTTTGCAATCTTTCCGAGAAATGTTTGCCTAATATTTTCTGTCCTCCACTTGAAAAGTCGAGGGTCATTTCCTTTATTGGGACTCGGAACTTTGGTATTAGGAGTTTCCAAACTACCCCTTATACTAGTCGTATCTTCTACACTATTTATACCATAATTTTTGTGATTCCTTTTCATAGCATCAAAGAGGATGAAATGGCAAAAGACTGAACTACATACGAATATTTCGGTATACGACGTAAATTTCGGACCAGAATTTGTCTGCGACGACTTTTCGTTCGTGATACGACGTTTGACGAGTGATCGTAATCAAATGAGTGGAAGTGTAACAAAGAAAAAAAGCCTGAAGTGAATGAAAGTGAAGGTCGAGGTGAAAATTAGAAATAAAAGTAAAAAACGTAAAGAAAAAACAAAATTAAAAAATAAAAAAAAATTCTCTCCCTATACAAACGTAGTACTCCACGTCTCATGGTATCCTCCTCTACCTCCATTCCCTCCGTTTCCTCCGACTTTAATCCTCCAGTCTCTAAGACAACGCGATGTTCTATCCTTTATGTCTTACTTCTTTATCATTTATTTGTTTTAAAACTGTCTAATTTAACTAATCTCTATTTATATGTATGTGTAATTATTATATGTACCCATATTTATGCAGTATTTATAAAGGACTTATCGTAGAGTTTCGGAATGTGGAACAGATTGATCGAATTTAATGTATTCTTTTAGAAAATTAGTCTCGACATACGACTGTTTCGACATATGAATTTGGTTCCGGAACGAATTAAATTCATAAGTTGAGGTACTACTGTATTGTGTCTTGTCCAAACTGCAGTGGGTTGTAGTCAATAAGTGGACCTCTCGTTCAACCTGCAGAACATTGCTAATGTGAAAGTCTACTACTGTGGACTTTGGAAACAAATGTTTTCTAATCGAAAAATTCGGTGAAGTATTTAGAGCTATACGTCATGAATACTTCCTCATTTAGTGATTTCTATGCTGCGTTCAAAAGGAAGCGTGGATTGATTACGTGATTGTTTTGTCCAGGAATTCGGTGAGGAGCAAATGGACAAGTGGCGCCTGTTGAGGGTCAGCGAGCACTTCAGAGTGATTGCCCTAGGGCTGCCTGTGCCGGGCTACCAGGGCAACCCACTCGACCCACCTCTCCGCAGCAGATTCCAGGCCAGAGACGTCCCCCCTCCTTCCTACCATGTGAGTTCCCAGTTTTATTTTATTATTCATAATACTATGTCTAGTTTAACCACTATATTATGTATTTATTTAGCAGTTTTAAATAAATTGGCATTACAAATAATAGTTGAGATAAAGTAACTGATACCGGGTGATCACCCAAAGTGGGAGTGTATAACATAGCTTCCATTATTTATTAATTTATTGTGAGCTATAGTTCTCTAACCATTCTTTTTTTACATTTGAAGACTTGAGGGTATTTCTTATAGACTTGAGTTTGACTCTAGAAATCTTATTAGCGGTTTACGTGTTCTGGTGGTATCAGTTTGTTTCTGCCTTATGTGTGTTTTATAAGTCATACAAGTATCAAAGTCAGCTTACTTCCCACGGAGGGATGTTCTTATTCTTTAGGAGTAGTTGCTGCAAAGAGTGAAGGTTATCATGAATTTTAGGGAGAATCAGTAAGAACAATGGTATATGCAAGAGACTGGAGACAGGGTAGCCCTTGTAATACGTTATCAGAATCCGAAGGTGAGCAATCTAGTTACGAAAAGTAGTTCTATAGTGAAGCTTTCAAGTTAAAAGAAGCTAATCAGCATGCAAACCATATTGAGGCTCCGTTTAGTTTTATATATATTTCTTACTTTCCTTATCTCAACCACATATATTCTGCACTATTTTTCTTTATCAAAGTTTCGTCCAGGGTCAAACAATTCTCAAAGTACATCAATGTTTCGTCTATATATTTGGACCTACTTCAATAAAACATTGCTACAATAGCATGGAAAAATAAGTTATATTGTTTTTTATGGATGGATATACTGCAATCTTGTTATTTTCATTTGGAAAAAAATACCTCAGCTTGAAGAGGAAAAATAACTAATGAAAAAACAAAAGGTAAAGAAGTAAATTAGAATCAATAAATAAGCCAGATAAAACATTCAAAGATAAAGAAAAAGAATGTTTTTATAAAAAATTAAATTTTGAAAAAATGAATGAAAATATTACAGGAAAGAAAATAAAAATAAAATGTGAATATTAGTTTAGACTTAAATAGAGCCTCGAAGAAGACCAATATGTCTGAAGGTGTTAAGTTAACTAAGCGCTTGGGCGAGGTTCCTGATTGAATATTTGGATATGGAACTCCTAATTCAAACTAAGTTAAAACTTTTAAAGATATATTTTGTAGAATGGGGCAATCGTTCTGGTATAATCGACGGTTGTGGTGTATCTCTTGAGACAGTTCAACTGTCTCTGTCTAGGAAGGACCACAGTGATTGGGCCTTGTACATTCCTCTTTTTCCACGGCTATCCATAAACTTTCACTGTAGTTAAGGAGTTCTTTATTCCCAATTTCTTCCACAACCGCTTCTGTTCATAGTGTTAGCCTCCCAGAATTTAGGATATTTGCCTCCACTAGTCACCAATGAATCCCTTGACTGGTAGAGAAATGGCACAAGGTAGGCATTGTGGCTATCTTAACTATCTCATTGGCTGACTACAACTCTTGCTTTACTTCTTCTCTGGAAATAATAACTACCTTAGTCCTCCTCGTATCTTCTGCACATCTCGTAACTGAACAATCATTGAACTGCACCACTTATGGTGTTTTTTATGCTGTTTTATGGTTAGTTTGGCTTCTACTAAGTTGAATCTATTTATCTATTATCACAAGGCGTCTGAGGATCACATGGAAGCACTTTTTCTTCTGAGGATGAAGAGTATTGAAATATTGAAATGAGTTTTGAGTATAACTGCCTGTGTTCTTTTATGTTATCGTGTTTGCTGACAGTTAGACGATTTAAATATCATTACATATATAATTAATCAATTAATACATATAATCAATATTTATTTAAATGTGGGATAAATAGTCTAGCTACAAAGTTATTACCTATTACAATTAGATATGAACTTCATTAAAACTAAATAGTGTAATATATTTCATAAGCAGAAGAATAAGTTCATTGTTGAACTCATTAAGGATGAATGAGTCACAAGAAGGATCATAATATATGTTATACCATTGACTTATCTAAAATTGTGTTAGTGGGTAAGAAAGAAAGGAAATTGATTCTGCATATCATAACATGAAACTTTGAAAGTAATGAGTTTAAGTTATATATGATAATATAACGTATATAATGAAATTTAAAATAATCGTTCTCTCTCTCTCTCTCGTCGTCGTCGTCGTCTTTTAGCTTTGTATTACGAACAGATATTTGAAATATCGAGTAAAGTAGGTATCTTTTTCCATTATGTATCCTGTGTAATTCCAGTTTTTATTAAGTCAGTATTTCCGCATTCCTATGATGTTATATATGTGATTATTGAAATCTATTCAATGAACCAAAGAAAACACACAAAAGCCCTCTGCTATATTCGATATCCTGTCGTCTTTAAGAGGATAAATTGAACCGCCCAGAAGACAAGCGAGGTCTGCATTGTTCTTCTAAGAAGTACTCTGTGTTGTAGAAGAAGGAGAGATAAGGGAAAATGAGAAATAAATAATAAAATAAAAAGTTGAAGAAAAATATAAATTAAAACATATTGATTAAATAAATAAAATTATAAAACAAATATTTATAAATAAACACGAACAAATAATTAAATAAATTGAAATATTGTTAAAATAAATAGCAAATAAACAAGAATAATTATAAATGATTAGCGATTGAGGTTTGGTTCAGGGGCTGATCTATCTAGGAAAAGAATGTGTGCTTCCTCTGAAGCCGAAAAGTTAATTTATTGTCCATTATTAGTTTCTAGAAACCATTTTTTAGCCTTCATTTAACTACTAACTCTAGAATGTTGAAATTGTGCAGTCATTATGTAACTGTTGATGACATAAACTGAAAAATTTTTGGAAAAACGATAGGAAGATAAGCTGCATTGTTTTTAGACAAAATAGCGTAAATGAAAAAGGGCATTATCCTACAGTATATAAAGCAGAAAATGTTTTTTATTCGCTAAACTACTCAAACTAAAATATTAAGAAAATTGATACGAAGACTAGTATTCAGCCATTCCGAAGTCAAGGGAGGAGACCTCGCTTGTCTTCGGAGTGGTTCACACATCAGCTTGATGGCGACAGAATATTTGTATAATATATTCATGAATAGGATCTGAAAAGGAAATTAAACGTCAAAAGGTAAACAATGAATAGAAACATATCCTTTGGTCTCTAATTTTTGGTTGAACCGTCATCAAGGAGAATAGAGTGGGACATCAAACGCATTTGCAAAGTTTTGTTTAGAGACCTAATCGAAATACATATATATATATATCGTCCCATGTCTTCTGAGTGACTCATTTCTTTATCTTCCTACCTGATGACAACGTGGTCGAAATATAGGACTGAGTTTCTGTGATCTCTTTTATGTGTGTTCTTTCTGTGAATCTAGTTTATATATAGTTTTCTATGGTATAGACATCGTTGCTATTTCTTTTAAAAAATAATTCATCTGATGTCTTGCCTGTAAACGAAATATTTGTTTTCTAAATTTTAGAGAAGTATCTCTCACATGTGCACTTAATTTTTGCTTCATAGAAAGTATTAATTAATGAAAAGAATTAATTCTAAATTGAAATGGATTTTCGTATTCTGAATATAATGAGTTGAACTACCGATTTTATAGGGATTGACATTTTTGTATTTTGTATTCCCTCAGTGATAGCATGTTGTAGTAAGAATACAAAAAGGACTAAAACACCAACGCGACCATTATTGTTGTGGAATAATTCCATGCCGACCTGTATAATTGTTTAATTTGCTTTATTTAAATAGTTTTAACATTCCTCATTGAATTGAAAGAGAAGTCATTTTAACTCCCTATTAAAAGTTTACTTTGAAATTTTAAAAATATTGCTCTTCTAAAGAAGGACACCCTTTAAATAATTCATTTTTTTTAAAATAAATATTACCCGGTATCATAGATACTGGACAATAATCGAATAACATTCTCAAGCGCCCTGGCCCCCGCTACCAAAGGTGTGGTAGGGACAGGGCACTAGTTGTAATGATAGGAATTATTTCGAAAGCATTTATTTGAATACACCATAATTATAGGATAAACAACCACCTTACCTTGTAATACCTTCCTTATTCCCCGACTACTTTGGAACTGGTATATTATCGAGATGTATCCTTTACTTGACCACTAATTGTACATTCTTCCATATTCTAGTAAACAACCTGTATGCCGTAATAGTGGTTTATTTAATAAAAAGTAAATTTTATTTTATTATTATTATTATTATTATTTATTATATTATTATTATTATTTTCGAACCTAAAGCATCGCTGATATGCGAATAAACAGGTGCAGTTGCTGAATCGTACAATATTGTTTTAATCTCTTTTGCTTACTCTAGTCCAGGTATCTCAACATGCTGTCTGGTGACGGTTTCCCTAACCTGCTACTTGACTTCAACGTCTTCATTATTTAAAACCTTTTTGCTAAGTCGTTGCCGTTTGAAACTTTATGTTTTCTTTAACATTTTGAACAGATACTTACAACAAATAAAGTGGCACTATCAGCATAAACATACCCATTCTATAAATATTTGCTGCAGTTTTGAATAGCTTGTTTGAAAGTTCTGGGGAAAGCTTAATTGTCATATTATAGAGCCTAGGGCTCAACTGGCGACCGGAATAGCATGGCAGTTTCACAGCAGAGGGCACTACTACTGCATAATTCTGCTATTAGGAAGAGGGAGTATTGTCAATTAGCGCATTAGTGTGCCATGTGAAAGTCACTTAGGTGTCGTATGGTCTATAGGTCGACTCAATAAGACGATATGCTCTCAGGGATGCCAGATGGTTTTTTTTTTTTTTTTTTTTAATTAATAAAAGGTGTGATCAAGTAAATTATTATAGTAAAGTGTCCAGGATTTTTATTTGTGAGTCACATAACACAATTTTTAATATTTCAAAGTGGTAAGAATGAATGCAACTTATATTGCAGCTTTTCTTTGACCCCATAATCAGGGTTTATATTTTTTGCCACTTTATAATCAACAAACATAAGAAATAAAACGTAGAATATACGTATCTTTTATATAAGACTGGATGGCAAAAAAAAAAAATAATGACCTTCCAAATTAAAAAAAGACCCCTCTTATTACTTTGATTCCTGGTATAAATAAATAACAGACGTCACTATCAAAGAGGTTTCCCCTTACTATTCGCATTCCTTCCTGCAGTCATCCTGTTAATAGTTTGATAACTTGGATAACTTAAGGTGATTGCGGTATGATCAGTAGGCATTCACTCTCCTCTGCCCTAACTGTGAAGGAGTAACGCCTCTAATTGTAGCAGTCTTGAGCAGTCATAAATTGGCATACTGAAAAATATACTTGATTGACATAACTTGGTTATAGTTGAACAAAATGAGTGAGGAGTATCAATAATTTCTTCTATAACACTAAGATTTATTTTACAACCATAAAATGAAAATAGGAAAACAATGTTGTAAATAAAGCCCTGAATATAAGAATTACAAAATGAGTACAATATAGGAATTACAAAAGGGCAATATTCAAGTCAAATGAAGAGGAGTTTTAATGTTCCTCCATATGAATAACAGTTGTGTTCAGTTAAGCAATACTTTCTTTGTAGAAATAGATAATTTATACTTGTATGAGGTAATTTAAACTAGGAGTTATTTTCGTTTAGTTAACCTTTTTACTCTAGAGTATGGTAATCAGAAAAAAATTCGAATTCGAGATTTTGACTGATATACATGTTTTGAGGTCCTCAAAAGTAATTTTATGACGTTTTATCGATGATGTCTATAAGTGGGTGTATGTGTACCCAAAAAGTTGGAAACGCTGCAGTCCACAATCTTTGATGGATCAAATTAATATTTTATACAAAAATGGGTCTCATATTGTAGATGTGCCCTATTGTTTGGGAACAATTAGACATGATAGGAAGCCACTTGTTTGTTTATTGGAAAATTGTTTTCCTCCAAAACTACTAATTATAGAGTCTTGAAAATTTGGCATTGCTATGGAACAGATAAAAAGAATAACTGAAACAATGCTCAGACTTTTAAAACAACTGGATTTTTTTTTCAATAAAATGTAACAACTTAGACTTACGACTCAATCTAAAAGCTTGTGAGGAGGATTCAAGCAATTCCATCTGATGAATGAAAATGAGATTATACCTAAAAGTAGAGCGTTATGTGCAGGATTAGTTGAGGTAATTTTTTTCAGAATTACATTAACTAGAGGGGCTTAGTGGTAAATTTGATTTTTTTAGAAAATATATTTTACGCTAAACGGCTAATTAAAGAACAATGAAATTTTGCCAAAAAATTGAACAGAAAATTAGTAATTTACAAAAAAAAATTGGTGAACTTTCAGTTATCGTAAGGAGCAATAAAGGTATAAGAACTGAATATTCATCCTGGACTAAGGGATCTCCTGCTATATTTTTCGAATTTGTTTACATTTATTTACATTAACTTATCAATTTTTAAAGGGAATCAACTGAAATAAAATTGATATTTAGAGGTTTAATTAAAATATTTGAAATGATTTAATGACCTCATATGAGTTTTAAAAAAATAAAATTCTTACATGGGGTTTAATCAACCCCAATCAAGCACGTCATTTTGAATGCTTTCCATGGTATGATAGATTTTTCTAACAAAATGCGCTAATAAATCTATATGTTGCTCCTTTGACAAATTTCAAGCTTCCGATAAAAGTTGCACGGATACTAATTTTAAACTAATTGTTCAAGTTGTCAAGAAGTTTGATATTCTGATTATTTATACTATAGTTCAGTGTAGGCCAATCCAGATTTTTTGCTTTAAGGTTTGTAGTATTTTATCCTTTTGAAAGTACTCTGTGTTAGATTAGTGGGAGAATTTTATGTGCTTTAATTATAAAGGAAAAATTGTAGAACCCAGAATCGACAAAAGGAGTTTTATGAAAATGCAGAACACGTTTGGAATAATTAATTACATGCCCACATGTTAAAAGTGGGAGACAGAGGTCTGCCAGGTTACGAACAATAATAATAGATGAATGTCACTCGAACTACTCTGGATCGTAGTATGCTGAGTGGCGCAATGAAAGACATAATACAGACACTAGGGGCGTGGGATGAGAGCTGGGGGCGGGGCGGGGGTGGAGCGGCAGTAAGGAGATGCCAGCCCGGTGGGCAGCCTCGGAGCGGCCTCTGTACGTGCGCACCGAGTGGGTTCGCGGCCTCCGACACGCCGTCTTGGAGACGATGGAGCGCAGGCCGCGGAGGCCCGTCGCCTCAGCTCCCTGCCACCCCCACACCGTGCCCCGCCCCCAGCCACTGCCTCTGGACGGCGGCGGCATGTCGGAGCAAGTGCTGCGCTGGCTGCAGGCCGCCAGGACCCACCGGACCTCAGCGCCCAAGACCGCCCTTGCTCTTGACGCCTCGCCGCCCCCTTCTCCCGCCCCCAGACCTCGTACTGCCGTCGCTCAGTCCACCTCCAAGTTGCAGCTGCATATATTCATGCCTCACCTACCTCCACTCAAGTAGCCGTGACTCGTCATTTCTTCGTCTTCCTCCAGTCTCCTCTCGTCCTCTCTCTCATTAAGTTACTTGTTTACTCTTATTACTAACTTTTTTTTAAAAGAGACTATTACCTATTTATGCTTTACTAATATGTTATTCAACAAGCTATGAAAACTGAAAAAGGTTCACGATGATTCGTGCTTGTTTTCATATTATAATTAAATTTTAATTTGATGAGTTTTGTGTTTCTTTTGCTCTTTGTGAGAAATGCATATAAGTCGATTTGGTATTAAAATTGTTCAATTGCTTTCGTATTCTCTTCATTCCTAATCTCCACGATAGTTATGAACTAAAACTAAAACGCCTAATAAATGATTCCTCATTACAAATTAGAACTTTCAAAAATATTCTAAGTTTATTGCAACACTGTATTTAATATAAATTAATATTATGTGTATGATTTTAATGTTTATATATTAAAAGTTTTAGTAGTATGTAAAAATAAGCAAAGCAAGCTATTTTAAAAAAAACACCTATATTACAGTTAATGTACTATATGTGTATCTAATTACACTAATATACAATGTGTATGGCATATTGCACGTGTATAGAATATTTTAATAATTAATAAATGTAAATAATTTGATTTTTTTAATAGTATGTTTTTTTATTTATACATACGACTTGAATATTTATTTATTTTTCTATATTATTAATATACTATTAATTTAGCTACCTTTTTATTTTCTACTTTAGTGATAAAAGATCATTACAAATACAGACGTTTTTTATTTAATGAATTAATTGGTATTGTAAAATAGGAAAAATTATTGGATTTGTCCATGGGTGTAATATTTACTCGATAATCTCCTGATATGTTGCTTAGAATTTAAAGATAATTTAAAATAAAAAGCAGTTTTAGTGCTTCTTGATTCGGTGTATTCAGAGGATTCTGTGTTGCTACCCTTTCTTTTTACCTCCGCTATCTTTTCTTATATTTTCATTTTACTGTGATTGTAGTACTGTACTGGATGCACACTTGAGAATTGTTTATGAAATGCCTAGAATTTGGGCTGTATATTCAGAGACGGGTATTCCTTTTTATTCAACCCCTTTTATAGGATCTACCATTACCAGTACCATGCTATGAGGGCGGTTTGATAAGTCCGTAACTTTTTTAATAAAACAATATTTTTCGGCAAACATATTTTTTTATTAAACGTATTAGTATTAAACATAATACTATTATTTTTTCTACATAGTCACCTTTTAGCTCGATACATTTAGTCCAGCGTTTTTCTAATTTGTTTATTCCCTCCAAATAATATGTTTTCTCAAAGCTCTCAAAATACGCGTTTGTTTCGGTAATGACTTGTTCATTCGACTCAAATCTCTTACCGCACAGCCATTTCTTTGGGTTTGGAAAGAGAAAATAGTCGCAGGGGGGAAAAACAGGAGAATATGCTGAATGGGGTAGCAGTTCGTGTCCCAATTCGTGAACTTTGGCCATCGTGACTAGACAAGTGTGCACACGTGCATTGTCTTGATGGAACAACACATTCTTCTTTGCCAAATGCGGCCGTTTTTACTTCAAATAAACGTCGAATCTGTTCGAGCTATGAGGGGGCGGGCCTTTATATACATGATAACCATATGTATAAGTCATTAAATGTGTGACATCGAAAGATGTACAAAATCTCTTTAAATACTCCACTCTCTAAGCGAGCTGTATGGGGTAGAAACCCCTTCAAAACTCTTACATACCCAATTTTGATTACATTTGATCCACATGTATAAGGAAATGAATGATAAGAAGAAACGTTTTCTCACGGCGACAGTGAAAGCTGCTTTGAATATCTGAATCCTCTGAAAGAGCTAATGAGGGGAGGCGGTAGGACTCCTCCACAAAACGTAACATATAAACAAAGTTGATTACATTTTATCAGAATGTATAAGACACTAAATTATGAAATTGAATTTTTCGAAAAAGATTTTGGAAATTGTTTTGAATTTTCGTAAGCAGTACTGCTGCCTAGTGAAGAAGAAAAAGAGGAATAACTGAGATACAAAAATAAATGAAGACACACAATACAAGAAAAATAAATAATAATATATTTGCATTAGAAATTAAATGCAAAATATTAATAGTAAATATAAAAAAAAAAAATTTATGAAATAAAGTTAAAAATATAAATTACAGAATGTTTAATTTAAAAAAAAAAATATCAACTTTTTTTATTTTGGTTCAAATATATTAGAAATCATAGAGGGATTATGACAATGCATATATAGGCTCAGGTTAGTTTAAGTTAAGCCGACATCAAATCTTTGCCCTGAGTGCAGTCCAGTCAATAGATGCAGTTACGATAAGTGCAATATGTACTAATATGGCTAGCGTAGAAGTTATGATTGTCAAAGGACAGAATTCTTTTTTAATCGAAACTCCTTCACCAGAGGGTTTCCATCGGACAACGCAGTAACTTTTCTATTATCAATGTGATTCCCAGTGTCACTGTGGTAACTGTTTCTGTGTTCCGATCATCCGTCACAACCCGGTAGCGTATATTTCCTTCTTCGGTGCTAAATCAACTTCAGGACTCAATCACATCGGTAGTTTTTTTACTATATTATTATATATTAATTATTTTATCATTTGGTCTATCATGTTCTCATTTATTTATGTTATCATATGTGCTGTTATTTATTTTTATTTCTTTTACTAGTCTTCATTTAATTGTATTTTTCCTTTTTTCTCTCCTCACTTGAAGGCAGCACTGATGGTCTCGTTGACTTTCCCTTACTTTGTAGTAAAAGGTAGTCTAGTGTGAAGAAGTCATTGCTTTGTCCATTCTTTCTATTGCTGCTTTTATCGCGAATTCTTCCTTATGCTTTCATTAGAGATTGTGACCATTTCCCCTCAGTAGTTATTTCCCCTCAGCTATTACTAGTCTTAGTATCGACTGTTTAATCCTAGGATTCAATGGTTTTTTGAGTTCAGTTGCTCTGTGTTCTCAAATTCGTTATTTTGTCGTTTTTCTTATTGTGTGTTGCATTGGTGGTAGAAGTTTAATGTATTTGACCGTAATTGGTTGTGTCTTGTAAATGACACTTTTTTTTAATTTGCATTTGTGTAGTTATTCTGATATTGAGAATGCCCGTGATGTTAGATTAAAAAATGAGTGTATTCAGAGTGAAGCAAATGGATCCTTGTGAATGGGATATATTTACCCTTATGACTCCAAGGTGACACTTTCTGTTTACTTGAAGACAAAACGCCACATGATCACGCCATATTCTCATAACTGCAGTTATCTGTGTAAGAGAGAAAACTATTTCATAAAAAACATTAAAATTGAACGTCCACACCGAAGAAACTATATTTTCTTCCCCGTTAACTTCAAAAGAGAGTCAAAAGTTACTTCAAACATTCTTTAGTTTAGGTATTTATAGAGAACTGATACTAGATGAACAAATCAGATGAAGTAATTTTGAAGTATACATGACAGTTGATAGTGCCAAATTCTAATTTACGAAGAGTAACATCGTAACACAGAGACCGCAAAGTTAAGTTTGCAACTTTTACTTATATGGTTGTGTTAATTTAAATAGAAACATTTTTTGTGAAGACGTGATGGAAAATTTATCGGAAATACTTGTGAAAATAAAGGAGGAAGTGTGAACCGGAGTCGAATCTGGTGCCAGGAAGGAAAGATAAAATTATAGTGAAGCTCGGTGGAGTAGGAACTGGAACTGGGAGGGAGTGAGCCTGACTTGGGTTAGAGGGTTGTGAGTGGAGCTGGGTAGGGATGAATTTGAGTTGGATCTGGAGGAGGCGTTGTCTTGCATCCATTGGTTATTAAGGCTCTTATTGACATCATGGTGCTGTTATACCCGGGAAGTCGGAGCGGGGTGCTGGTCAGAAATAGGATTACTTCATATATCAGAGTTTGAAACCGTCAAACGTGAATGTACCATCTTACTGGCTAATTCTTTCTTCCAACCTCACCAGCTTCAACCAACTTCCACCATCAACTTATCCCTTCTGTTTTCAGTCTTTTTTTTCAGGTTATATTACCTTTTTTAGATAGTTTTTATCTATATTAATGTATTCTTATCGTTTTCGATTATTAACGGTTATATGATGCATTAACATTTGTCTCACTTCTTCTAAAACTAGCATAATCAATATAAACCCATTAATGCAGTGGTTTTTACCCGCACCGCCTGGCGGTACGCCGTAGC
Source organism: Hermatobates lingyangjiaoensis (assembly GCA_026182355.1). NCBI lineage: Eukaryota > Metazoa > Arthropoda > Insecta > Hemiptera > Hermatobatidae > Hermatobates > Hermatobates lingyangjiaoensis. The sequence continues at coordinate 1,971,243 of JAPFBL010000105.1, read as the reverse complement.
TACTTAGTTGCTTTTGATATACGTGTTTTTCTTTTGGCATACGTATTGCTTGTTCGTGTACGTAGTGTCCTGTTGGTTTGCATGGCTGTCTACAGGGTACGATGTAGCGTGTTGGTGTTTTAATATAACATTTGTTACCAAAGAGGGTTTAACACTCAGGTGTGACAAAACCTTGGAGGCAGTCATAATTGTGAATGGACATCATCTTATCTTCTTATTGTCTTCTATGTAAATAAACTGTAACAGTGCATACTTACTCTGTAATAACGAATTTCTTTAAATACAATATTTTGTTTCAAAATAGTGCAATTTCAGATGTTCTTCCAGAAGTGTAATTTCAGTGCAATAATGCACTTCCAAATGTTCTTCATTCAAAAGTTATTAATAAATCAGAAATTTACGTATAATCATCAATTAAGGAAGATTAATTTCTTTGTAGATGCCAAAGATAATGAAATACAGCTTATTTATTTACTATCACTACATCAAAGGTCATCAAATAATCTAATCGTGATATATTTTTTTTCTTTCAGATTACATTTGTTACCTTTCTCAAATACAATGCTTTTAATTCACTTACACAAACAGATGATCAAAAAAAGTAGTAGGGAACACTTGATTCATGACTACTACTCGGATTAAAGTTATTTGGGAGCGAACACTTGTCCTTTCCTAGACCTAAAGAGACAGCGGGTCGTATCCAAATAATTAATCATCATTCTCATTAATAATTAATTTATGGGTGGATTTACCTTTGGATAGTGACCATACTTTTTAAAATGTTCTGTCTTTTAATTCTGGCTTAGAAAAAAATTTGAAATCATCCGTTTCAAGAAATAAAAATTATCTTCAAATAAAATTACAATGGTTGACACCTAACTTTTCTTTGAGTAAACCTATTATAAAAAATAATGGATATTTAATTCAATTTATTAATTTACGTTATGTGCCTGCTAATTTTTACCAATTGTTTTAAACATGTGATTGGATAGTCTTTTGATAACCATTAAATTACTCCTTACTTGGTGTGTTGCTTTTAAACGATTGAGGTTATATAGCAAATTGAAGCAGGTAACATTAGAATCCATTTAAATCCTGTGATTGGGCATTTTAAATTGCCAACATAAATTCCAAGTAACTAATATGTAAAACTCATTGAAATATATTTATCAAGTCGCCTGTATGCTTAATTAAATCACTAAGTAAATAATCTAATGTGTTATCAATTAGGTGTTGCATAAATTCGGCGATGTGAATGGTTATGTATTCTTTTGTACATAATTATCTATAAATATTATTTTTGCAATAAATGATTTACGTGATTTTCAAAATAAATTCACTTTTATGACATTTCTTATTTGACGGGAGGTCAGGTGTGATCTAGTAATAGCGTCAGCTCTGAAGCCTCAAGCCGGAATCTTTTCATGACCATGTGGTGATTTGTCAGGTAAAAATCGAAAATCTTTTAACGCTGTCCCTTGAAAAGGACGTAAAGCTGTTTATTTTAGAGCTTTACAGCTACCAGGTTCTCTTTAAAAATCACTGCTCTTATAAACTTGAGTAAGTCGAAGTGTATACTGTTTATTTAGAATCGTACTGGTAATACGCCCATAACTATAACAGTGGTAAAATAACTGCTGAGGCGAACTCCTAATCGTAAAATAGCACTGGAGATGAGGACCTATGAGTGAGAGCGTTGTAAACATTACAACTTATTTTGACCTACAGAAATCTCAAAATGTGTAAGCAAACAAATCTAACTAGTAACTGCAGGCTTTTGAAAAAAAAAACTTAATAGTTGTTCGTTTATAAAATACGATACATGTCCTTATGCGCTGTAATATTTCCAGAAACAGTCGTATTATTTTTCACAGCATCAACTGCTTATCAGGCAAAATTTATTAAAATGTGTGATACTTGTATGTGTTGGTGGTATTTTGCATATACAACTACCCACACACCCAAATACAGAGAGATATGGGGAAAATGTAAAAACTGATGTTTTCTTTGATCACTTGGATGCTTTACTTACAGTAAAATCATAAAAAATATTCTGCTTGGATGTCAAAGTGTTAAGAAATAATGAACTGTAAATGATTTATGTTTCGATGATGAATGTTAATACCGATGCAGTAATAGAGTGCACTTTTGAGTGCAAATTAGTTAAATTTTTAGCAAGTAGAGTGCACTATTAGAGTGCGGCGCACACTTGATGTTGAGCAAATCTGTTAAGCCGAGAGAAGCATGCGAGACGAAGTCGTTGCGTGTTGCAGTCCAGACCTGCCTTATAGAAGCTTCACCAACACTGCAAATCCACAGTCCCACTTTCCATTCGAATTAAACGTCCTATTTACTTTTAAATCACCTTGTGCAGGGCACTGCAGATACTCCCTTCGTTAACTTTATTTGGGGCGAAACGATTTCATGTTGCCCTTTAATCGTACCTACCCTAACTTCGTCATCTCTGCATTCATTACACACATGACCTTTTTAAACACACGTAAACCTAATTCCTGCGAAATAGCTTCGCAGCACATTAATGTGAGCAATTCGTGCTGGTTCTTCTTCCTCCTCCCTTCACCGTACGTGAAATTATTATTTTTATTCAATGAAACAGATGTCTCCTTGTCTTTACCCGTTTCTTTAATATGAACATAATTGATTTAACGTCAATCCCTATATTAACAAAGTTTATTTTAAACATTTTCATTATTTGATTTTCTCTATAATAATTAAAGGCAAGGGTTTGTTTGTGAAAAACTGAGTCTTCAGGCTGTTTTCTTTGCACTAGTAACTTAGTACCCAGAGATCAGACTGACGATAGCTACTAGTCGTTGATCTTCATCAGGTCTTTCCCTATGCAGTGTGCTGAAGGACCTCTCCATTGCGCATGATGCTTCAGGCAGAGTGACGCGATGAAGACAAAAGGCATTATAATGGTATGCTTCACCAGCTCTATTATACCAGAGAGTTCAGAGTCTTATGACAAGCTAGAAGATCTACAAGCTCATCAATATCATACTTTACCTGGACAATGAAGTCATGTCTTTACTTCACCTCATTCTGCTTGTTATTTCTCACAAATGTAATACAGAAGCTAGGTGGGGGAAAAAGCCACTATTTCCAAAAGCTACTTTCTGAACTACTCTATTAGTTTCCCTGCGAACGAAAATATGCCAGTCCTCTCAGACCCTACCTCAGGAAGGGTCAAAATAACATGCATTACCCACTCTCCTCAACTCTATCTTGCGGCCCCATTTTTATGGATGTTTATATATCTTGTGAATAAACAGGTCTTAATTGGTAACAGTTTGTTAATTGTACCTAAAATTCAGTATATTAATTAACATTTATTGAGGTATTGTAAACTTCATAGTACAAGTTGAATTTTTGAAAAAAATTCTTAAAGTATAGTATATTATTATCCCTAAACAAGCTTTTTTTTTTCATTTTAGACAAAGGGATAAGATGGTTTTCTAAAGTTGTAATAGTTGGGCTGTTACAAACGAAAAAACTTAAAAAAAAAACTTGTAGCGTGACAAGGAGAAAGGAAACGAGAAGGTGGTGGTGGTGTAGTTAACCTGTAATGGAAAAGTTAAGTAATTACTTTAAGATGTCAATCTGTGGGGGTTCAGGGCTAATAGAAGGGCTCTGCTTGTTACCAGCCCTTCCGCTTTCTTAGTCTTCCAATTCACACTTCTAACTAGGCTCTCTTTTATATTGTTGAGTATATTCATCCACGAAAAACATAAGATAATGTGTTTTATTTATTATAAAGCATAAAAGAACAATAACATATGTATCAGAGTCTTGAGCTTTGTTATATTCGTTACGTTTATTATTATTCTTATATAACGACAACTGCGTTGATATAATGAATTTTGTATTAAAGAATATTAATTCTTGCATGGGTGGAAACTTGTTATGGGAATTACTTTATCATTTTTATATTTTATAAAATATATTCCCGACAATTCATGAATTGTAAGCACTGTACATATTATGGTGTTAAAATCTTCCACAATTAGCATGAATGAAAGATTGATATCAATAATATACGGCTTTCGTACTAAATTAGAAAGACAAACCTATTGCATGATTAATTATGTTAGAAATGACAGCATTCTACAACAAATTTGTATATCAATAACTTAGAGCATGGGTATGGGTTGAGCTTTATATACTAACCATGCATTACTATGTCTTTATTACTATAGTAAGAAAGCAGTCAAAGTATCTTTGTACGTCTTTATTTATATCTTTTAAAGGTTTAAAGACTTTCTTTCATTTGTTAGAATGTTAGAAAGGCTGATAGTTCATAATCTAGTTTATTAAATTAGTTAGATTATGTTAGTGAGGAATTTTATTAGAAATTTCAGTAGGGAGTTTTGGGGTCAATAGATCCATATGTATTGAAGTTGAGGTAATGTCTGAATTGTTTCCGGCTCTCGCTTGCCTGTCTGCACTGTTATGTCTGTCTGAGTTATATAAAAAGTTTTTCCCTGTGGAAGAGTCTTAGAAGTCAGGTTGGTTCCGTCGACCTAGAGCGTTATTAAAATGTAGGGCAGCGGTGGCTAGATTTATTGGATTCGCCAGGCGACACGCAACCCCAGACCACGTCGCACGATTGATCAGTCCCTCAAGCTCGCTTCTCAACAGTTTGTTTCTGTCTTACTGTCTTCGCGGCTTCGTCACTTTCTTTTCTGACGAATCTTCTTCACACGCTATCATCTCAACAATCTCAATGGACATCTAATAGCCTCTTCTAGCTACTTCCTGTATAATTCTAGCTACTTCTAGTAGCTTCTAGCTACTTCCTGTATAATATTTTAGTCACTCACTCGACTGCTTCCATGTGTAAACAATCGATGGGTAAATAATCAATTGTGGGCTAGCTAGCCTATACTTTTTTAATGGAATCAAAAATGTCATTCTGCCAAAATCGAAATTTGTGGACGAATTCCGACCTAGAAACCCGTCTCCATCTCCGACCTAGATGATGAGAGTTTATTTACTAAACAGAATATCATTCTGGACCACTGCATTGTCGCCAAATTAAACTGTCATTATTAAAAAATACAAACTATGTTTTAAAACTGGAAAAAATAAAAAAAAGTGCCCATATCAAACAGAAAGGAAATATCACAAAAAGGGTTTACTAATTTACTAATTATTGATTAGTAAATCAGTAAGTTACAAAACATTAGTGATTTACTTTCTCTCTAAAGAAAGTGAACAAGTCAAGGAACTTTGACGGTTTCAAATATTTATATATTGTTTAAGATCTGCAGAGCAGTTCGATGACTCCAGTCGGGAACGTTATATCCATATTTACCTTACCCCATTGTTATTCAGCTTACATGTTTTTTTAAATAAATATGAAGTTGTTACTTTATATTATTATTCATTAAGAATTTAGTTATTAATGTTTGTTGTTTGCTTTCTCTTCACCTGCAATATTATTATATTATAAGTACTATGAAATTAACATTTACAAATAAGAGTTCGGGTAAATTATCAGATTTAGGAAGTTTAACAACTTTCTAGTTTTACAATTTTCTTTTTATCGTGAGAAGCTGTTCCACTACCATTTCTTTAAGCGAAAGCCTTCGAGGTTGAGGGATTACGATTGAAAAGACAGGTTGGCAAGTGTATGTAGGTTGGTCGGGAGTCAGCTGTGAAGTGTTTGTTTCCACGACCACGCTTTAGGCTTTTATCTTCAGTACGTCATATACTCGTAATTTCCATCTTTCTATTTAACAAGTACAAAGCTATTAATAAACGGAATCTTTATATATTGATTTATGATTTGGTTATAAACATCATGATGATTGGTGAGAAGGTTGTATAAGGATTTGGTTTTGATTGATAGTGACTAATGTCTATTAGATTCATTGGTGAGCTCTACATTGATACGGCATATTGGTGAGGAAGGCCTCAGCATTGTCTTGTACGCATGCAGTCCGCCTGCTAGTGTGAATCTAGAAGTCCTAGTCGAGTTACATCATCTGTTGGCTTGTGTGTAGACTTTGAAGTATGTGACGGTCAGAGTTGCGAGCGTGCAGTAGTTGCTGGAGATATGATCATATTGTGTCATAAACTGAGGTTCTAGTTGTGGGAAAGACAAAAGATTATGTAAGATGTTTTTTGTGTTTTTGATTCTGCAAATGCTATGCTAATATTAAAGCAAGCCAGCTGGTCAGAAGAGTGAAATGTGTGAGAGGGTTGTGTGAATGGCTTTACGTTCAGGAAAGGCCGTCCGAGTGTTGTTTTTTTTTTCAATGCCACCCTTAACGCCTTTAAAAGGCCATCTGTCTTAGTAGGGGTGAAAGTGTCGCGTATTAATGATCCCTTTAAACCATAGATGATCCAGATTACTGGTTAGATCCAGAGGTATGAGGCGTCACTTTTCTAAATTAGCCACGCCAATCCCTAACTAAATGGAGACCTGATTATTCAACATGGCTAAGGTCGATGGTAGTTTCTAAGAATATATTCATAATGTAAGTTAATTTGTTTCTCTTTATTTTGGTTGCTTTAAATATGAATGATATTAATTTGATTAATACATCATGTGGGGTCCGTGGGCTCGTCAGTTGTAATATTTCAATTCGGATGTGTCAGTGACTGCGTGGTCGGCGACTGATTTACGACGCAGTTCATTAGTCAGTGACAAGTCGTTTGTATCTGGCGATCGTCAGTCTTCAGTGACTGCAATGCCAGACTTCGACTTCATTTATCTCCTTCTTAATCATCTCTTGAAGTCTTGTATTCCTTGCATAATTCTAATTGTCAACACTGAACTCTCCCCAATCACATTAACATTCAGAACAGATTTAATTAGTGTAGTGCTTTTTCTCAATCAGTCAAACTCACTTCTTCAAAAGTTATATGAGCAGATATCTTTTATTTATTTGTACTTCCATGTAATATGGAAAGTAGCCTGTGTTGAATGCGGCTTTAACTATAAATCTCAGTGTGATTATAAATGTTTGGTCGGTCCTCTCACTGTAAGAATGCTCGTAAGAGTATTTGTAAGGGTGATTATTATTACATGTAGATTACATGTAGGAGTGTTGTAAGAATGTTTTTGTAAGAGTACTTCTAGGAGAGATTATGAAGGTACTTGAAGCAGTACATGTAGGATTGCCTGTAAGAGTCCTTCTAGGTGACATTATGAGGGTGCTTGAAGGAGTACATTTGGAGTACTTGTAAGAGTATTTCTAGGATGTGAAAGTAATTTAAGGAGTGCTTGTAAGAGTACTTCAAGGAGAGATTATGAAGGTACTTGAAGCAGTACATGTAGGAGTGCTTGTAAGAGTCCTTCTAGGTGACATTGTGAGGGTGCTTGAAGGAGTACATTTGGAGTACTTGTAAGAGTATTTCTAGGATGTGAAAGTAATTTAAGGAGTGCTTGTAAGAGTCCTTCTAGGAGACATTGTGAGGGTACTTGAAGGAGTACATGTAGGAGTGCTTGTAAGAGTCCTTCTAGGTGACATTGTGAGGGTGCTTGAAGGAGTACATTTGGAGTACTTGTAAGAGTATTTCTAGGATGTGAAAGTAATTTAAGGAGTGCTTGTAAGAGTCCTTCTAGGAGACATTGTGAGGGTACTTGAAGGAGTACATGTAGGAGTGCTTGTAAGAGTCCTTCTAGGTGACATTGTGAGGGTGCTTGAAGGAGTACATTTGGAGTACTTGTAAGAGTATTTCTAGGATGTGAAAGTAATTTAAGGAGTGCTTGTAAGAGTCCTTCTAGGAGACATTGTGAGGGTACTTGAAGGAGTACATGTAGGAGTGCTTGTAAGAGTTCTTCTAGGAGACATTGTGAAGGTACTTGAAGCAGTACATGTAGGAGTGCTTGTAAGAGTCCTTCTAGGAGACATTGTGAGGGTACTTGAAGGAGTACATGTAGGAGTGCTTGTAAGAGTCCTTCTAGGTGACATTGTGAGGGTGCTTGAAGGAGTACATTTGGAGTACTTGTAAGAGTATTTCTAGGATGTGAAAGTAATTTAAGGAGTGCTTGTAAGAGTCCTTCTAGGAGACATTGTGAGGGTACTTGAAGGAGTACATGTAGGAGTGCTTGTAAGAGTCCTTCTAGGTGACATTGTGAGGGTGCTTGAAGGAGTACATTTGGAGTACTTGTAAGAGTATTTCTAGGATGTGAAAGTAATTTAAGGAGTGCTTGTAAGAGTCCTTCTAGGAGACATTGTGAAGGTACTTGAAGGAGTACATGTAGGACTGTCTGTAGGAGTTTTTGTAGTTGTGCAGGTAAGAGTACTTAAAGGATGCTTGTAGGAATGTTGTTACTGTTCTTGTTCAAGTATCTGTACGACTGATTGTAAGAGTTGTTATATGATATTTGGAAGAGTACTCATAAGACCTACTTGTAGGAATGGTTGAGAATAGATGTAATGTACTCTTAATTACTAATCTACTTAAAATAGATTCATTTTTTTATATTAAAATATGTGAAGTTGTCACACAGGTGAACATTACGAGGCTGTATACTGGGTTTATTTAGATTTGTAGAAATGTGGATTGAAATGGTTGGGTGGGGCGATGGTAGACAAAGCAGTAATTGAATGGGCTGCGTGCTCGGGGGCTAATTGTTACTGGAGGGCTTGCGTGCCCGCCTCCCTGCTTATCACTGGTAACCCTCTAATTCCTATCTGAGCCTCATTTCACTCTGCCGACTCAATCTAACCCATCCGCCGCCTAACCTCACCACTTCCCTTTTTCATTTAGAATAAACAAACTTATTTAATTAGTTTCATTTCCATCCTTTAACCTTCACCGTTTACAGTTAACCTCCTTCAGTTAGTAAGGATCGAAACCCGTGCTTTTAGTTATTTTCTCTCTTTGCAGGTAAAATGACGACTGTTTCCCTAAATATTTATTGAAAATTGATTTTCCAGTTTTATCTTATTTGGCTATTCTTTATTGTGTAAACGAATAATAAATGTCTAATTTGTTGGATTGTATCTAATTAAAAATTTAAAATGTTGCCAATAGTTTAGGGCGACCATTCCAATGAATGTTAGATAACAAAGTTTTTGAACTTTAAAACTTACAATGTTTTTTGATTAATTTTCATTAATCAATGGTTATTAATATAGAAGACATGTAATTTTATGACACAAATAGTTCTAAATAGAATAAACTAACACTTTCATATTAGAAGATGGCTGTATATAATGTCAGTGACGACCGAGTGTTTTCTTGCAAACAGTAGCATATAGAATTCATCAGAGAGTTTGTATCAAGTATGTTCTTTGGCCCACAAAAGATTAAGCACTTTTTTGACATCATTAACTAAAAGTATATTGCAATTTTAGCTGTGCGTAAGCCACATTCTCAAGTTGATTGTTTTCGATAGTCTACTAAGAGTCCTGTTGAACTAGGAATTGTATTGACTCGGGACTGAGTTTTACAGGTATGTCCTATCCAGAACGGCATAAGAAAGATTAACAATTTCCCACATGGAAAATCTAATACCATGACCTAGGCTAGAGCCTCTGACAATCAGAACCTCTGGCCATCAATGCAGTGGCTTAGCAACCATAGACTGCTGCTATTAGTCTCAGGCTTTCATCTTATTGCAGTACTCGTATACATATACAGTCATCATCAAAGAAAACCAAAGATTTTCAAAACAAAAACGTATAATTCAAATCATAAAAAAATTGTTAGATTAAAGTAACTGGCTACGCAAACAAATATAATTAACTTTCAATCACTTTAAAAAAATAGTTTTGAAAAATATAAAATAATTTATTTTTAATTTGCAATTATTACAATTCAATAATCCGTTTAAAGAAGTATTACATAAATAAAACATAAATGCAATTACTACCTTATAAACTCATTTTGTTATAAAATTTCAGATTTTTCGTTACCTTTTTATGATTTTAATTTTTTCTATTTTTATGCCCTCGAATTGCCGCTCCCTGGCACGTGCTGCCCGTGGTGTACCCCCCCCCCCCCCCCCCCCACCTTATAAGCCACTGAATGCAAACAAAACAAAACACAAGGATGAAATCATGCCAACTCGAAAGGGAGTTTGGCAAGACTCCTTTTCCAGACCTTGTAAAACAGTTCGACATATGAAAGAACTTTATTTACAGATTGATTATTCATCTAAGCCAAAGCCATCAAAAGTTCTAAAAATGTCATATAGTTTTTAATTTGTTAAAATTAAAACCTGGTTATTTGGTAATAACCAGAAGGTGACAATTTTAGCAGAATTAATGGTTTGCTTTCATCTGGATCACTAAGCTGAAGGTAGTTCAAACAGTTCTCATCAAATTGTATTTAAGGAGGTTTATCTTGTTTTATTTAGTTAGGTAGAAGTTATATAGTGTAAAAAATTTACCTTTTGCCGATATAAAATTGTTTTATATTTCTTGTTTGTTATTTTTAAAATGTAAGTTGTAATTTTTGTTGAAAAGTTATATAAATATTTGTGAGGGTTCTGGAATTCTTTTTGCTTTTAGAATTTGCCAGTTGTGTTTTGAGTATAGACTGTGGAATGGCCAGGCAACTTTTTTTAGAAGCATTTCTTGTGGTGTTGCAGGATCTGATGGCGCAAGCGACGAGTCAGTACCCAGACATGGAGGACAAGATCGTGTCGCTTCTGTCGTGCGCCTACACACTCGTGTCGCCCGAGGCGACCGCTCTCAGCCTGCCCGACTTCCCTCTCCACAACCTCCCTGCTGCCTTCGCTGTCCTGGTACCCACCATTATCTTATGGCCACTGGATATCATAATTGCCACTCAGTCGTTACATGAGTCTATTCTCACAAACTTCAGTCCCTCTGTGTCTGTGTGTTCCCCATAGAAGGCTTAAGTCCCCATATGGGAGCCATGCAGCAAAGATTGTCCTTAAACTTCGTATTTATCAGATTTTGATTAAATGTAAACAAACCACATGTGTAAGACAATAAATTATGTAGAATTTTCCAAGGAATGAAAATAGCCCAGAATCTCTTAGTTTCCTTTGAATTTCACTTACAGAGCATATTTTATTTCTAAACTATGTGATTTCCTTAAGAAAGCTAAAATGATATTTCATTAGAATCCTGATATATTTTGAGGGTTTACTGACTCCCTCAAGCATTTGCATCCAAAAGTCTATGAACGCCTACAGGGCACGCTGCTTAGTGCGTCTTTGTGATATAATCAGAACAGCTCTCATAGTTTAAAAGTTGATTAATTGTTCAATAAAAGAAAAGGTCAGTATTGTATAAGAATATGATTAGTTTGACTTATGATTTAATCTAAAAGTTCGGTGAAACAGTATTGAGTTTTCAGGTCATAATGAAATTAAACACAACATTATATGAGTTGAGATTAATGGGACGTATGTTTCCGTCGATTGCATAAACAAAAAAAAAACATATTATCGTACATTATGGAAAATAAAATCAATTTCTAATAACCCAACCTGTACCACTTGTTAGATCGTCTAAACTAACATCCAAAATTTTTATCATAATCGAATTAAACGTATTTATTAGACATAACATGTTTTCTTAATATAAGGTATGAAGTTTTTTGAAGCTATTGTTTTACATGACTTCCATGGACAATTGTAAGTTTGTTTCCCTCCCATTTGTGGTCAAGTTAATAACATCATATTTATAATTTTTAAAATATTTGAGTAAACATGATTTTTCTTTTTTGATTTGACTTTGCTTCTGAACGGCTCAATTCATCGTTGACCCCTATCTGTCTTAATGAGAAGGTATAACCTTAGGACGAGCACAAAGTGTTTGAAGGCAATCAGTGTCGACACTTGTTCCTTATCTTTCTTATAAGTAAACCTCTCACAACTCAACTCATGAAATCCCTTTAAGGGGGTGGAGTTGCACATTTTACTTATTAAGTAGCTTATTAATGATTATATGAGGTATAGGCAAATAATTTCTTAATAAATAATTAACACATTAATGCAATATATCTGGGATAAATTACTTAGCATGAAGAACGTTGAGTCGTTCAGGGCCCAATGAAGCAAAGTCCATAGCAAGATTATAAGTAATTAAACATTTTTTAAATATTAAGAAATTAAGAAACTTTTACAATAAAATTTAACCTGGTAGACGCAATTTTTCAACCTGTGGATCCTCTTAAAAGATATGATTAACATTTGTGTGGTCAAGTTAAAAACATTATTTTTCAATGTTTTACAGAATTTGATTTGACTTAATTTCATGACTATTTGAGTTGCCAGTGCTTCTCAACTACTCATTTGCTCGTATACATTATAGATTCCAAAGTCTTGTAGATAGAAATAGCTTGAGGACAATGATATTGTATTGGTTCACAGAACGCGTTCCGGTGGCTGGAAGTTGGTGACGTTCTTGGTCGCCTCTACCCCAGCTCCAGCCTGCTACCTGAAGAAGGCTCCAGGAGTGTGGCAGGACTTTTGGAGAACTTCCAGGTGGGAGACGAGGGACCCCCGTCCACTGTGACGTCGGTGGAGAGGCTCGACCCCACTCATGCTACTGTCACCATCGCGGCACACCAGATGTCCTCTTCTAAGGTTTTCCACTCACCACTTGCTTAGTCATAATTGCTTTATTTACACAAATAACAATATTCAAAAATATGTAAACAAAATTAATAAGTATTTTAAAAATGTAAATTAATAGTAATTGCTGGCTACAACTTTTTTTATGCCTATTCATTATTTGCTTTTGCAAGTCAAATTGTTTAAACATGTGGAAGAAGGTTCCCAAATAGTCTCGATCGAGTTTAAAAAGATAGGTTTTTTTTGATATCTTAAAATTTAGTTTCTGGATATACTTCACGTAGTTCGATTTAAGAGAAAACATTTTTGCCCTCTCTGTCATATAGGTGCATTATTTTACTTTAATTCCAAATTATAGTAAACACCCTGCGTTTTAATTAGTATTTGAAAAAAACATATCGTTTTATTAATTTTTGTTTAAGGTAATCTATTATCTTGGAAATTCAGATATATCAAATGAGGCACAAATTGAACAGCTCTTGTCTAGAAATATGTCTTGGTTCAAGCATAACTTGTTATTTGTGAAGAAAAACTCTTTTCAGAATTTATTATGAACACATTAATAATGACTAGCAAAACGCGTGAAATCGTGACGGACTCAAATACTTCACAATATGTACTCGTATTGTTAAACTCTCCTGCTCCTTCAACTGTGTTATTGTTCCTTAGTGAATTCCACACAAAATCATATTACATTGTATATGTAATACAGTTTAACTGTAATAGAGGCATCAAGTTTACGGAGCTTTTTAGTGTATGCATCGCTGCTTCACAATAAATGGCATTTATTCTATTTCGTTTTATATAGAGCTAAATGACAAACAATTTCTTTTTTAATCGTTGTGATATAAGATTAAAATAATTTTATTTTAATATAAAAAGTATACAACTTTTCCTTAGTTGGTTTTGTAAATAAATAATCATCATATCGTTTGTTCATAAAGCATATCAGGCTAATAAACGATATTAGCTTAACAAGATGATCAACTACATGTATGATATGATCTATGATCAACTATGTGTATCAACTATCCATGAGGAACATGTGCATGATAGCGTATGCATATTAGTACTGCTATCTAGTGAATATAATATAACATGCTGATAGTTTGATTACTTATAATGTAAAATGATTGTATCATATGAAAACAAGTAGAAAATTGGCATGAAATATTTCTTTTTTTAAAAAAAAAATATAAATTGAAACAAAAAGTTCTTCCAAATTATATTTTCGTCTAATAGAAAAAAAGTAAATGGAATTAGTGTAATGGGCTGAGACCAGTCAGAATTACCTTATTTCTTAACTTTTCAAGTCCTTAATGCCCTTAATTAATAGTTTTTTTATTTATTTTCGCAGAGCATGCCGTGTGGAGCCCTGGAAGTAGGTGCTGTTGCAGCTGATGACACTTTTGTTGAAACCAGTTACCACAGCAAATTTTTGGCAGATCTTTTCCAAACCCATTTGACTGGAGATATGTGCATTTTAGGACCCAGAGGATGTGGGAAATCATCCATGGTGACCCGTTTTGCTAACATGCTCGGCTACTCCGTAGAACCCATTGTTCTTTACCAGGTAGTAATGAGAATCATGTCTCCTCAATAAATCAAGGATTAGTCATGGCCAGTTATATTTATAATTTAGAGATGTGTAGTTGACAGTGATTATTCCACTATTATTTTCGTAGACGTGATATATTCTTGAATTTCCTGTTTTTAGTATCATATTGTTTATTCCCCTCGTACAATGAAATGTTTATGATAACAAACTAATTTCATTTAAATGGTGTGTCCAAATTTCGTTATTCTATTATCAGTGATTGGTGAAACTTATAAATTTTAAATTAGTAAAATTTAATTTCTTAAATCACAAAAATACTACGATGTACTCCCCTCCTGATGACGTAGTTTAGTCAAAAAAACTATAAATCTCATCCTTTTTGAAGAATTTATATTGTTTTCAATCTCGTTATAATGTGTCAAAGCTGAGATAGGTATCGTGTTCACAATCCTCCGGATTCAATTTTAACTTAACATTTTCATATATTTATGCAAAACTGAACTTTTTGTTATTAAAAAAAATATATATATATTATAATCAATGCTAATATCAGCTCTCTGCTAGTTACAACTTTTTAGTTATCTAAAAGTAGTACTTCAGAAGGAAAAAATGGATTATAAATTCACACAATGGACTATCAAAGGTTTCTCATCAGGGCTGTGGAGTCGGACCTATTATGGCCGACTCAGATCCGACTCCTCTATTTTGTAACAGTCGACTCCGACTCCAGCTCATCTATTTTATTATTAAAAAACAGATAATAGGTGGCTGATAATAAGAATTAGTACTTTGTAATAATAATGATAATAATAATTAGCAATTTATAAAAAAAAATTCGTGAACTTTCAATTACCGCAAAGTGCAATAAAACTATAATAACTCAATATTTAGCCTGGACTAATGGATCACCTGCTTGCTACACTTGTTGGATTTATTCACATTTATTTACATTGTTTGTATTGACTTGGAAATTTTTTAACTGAATAGACTGAAATAAAACCTATTTATCTATTTACTGTTATAAAACTCTGATGTTCTAGTTTAAATATTTGAACATGCTCTAAACTGAATAAAATATTAGAAATTTTGTGGAAACTAGACCCACGTCCTTGTCATTGGAGGTCCAGTGCGCTACCGTCTCCACCAGAGGGACTTTGAATAGTAAGCTTCAAACATTTGATATACAAATTATCAAATTAATATAAGTAAAATATTAACACCACATAATTATGTCCGTAATCAAAAACCACTTCGTCATAATGCCTATACATTCTTCTTTCGATTAATCTATTACAATAGTTAAAAATTATTTTTATAAATCGGTTTTATAAAATATATCTATAATTATTTAAAAATTATTTTATATAAAAATTATTTAAAAATAATTTTATATAAAAATATTTAAAAATAATTTTATATAAAAATTATTTTTATGTTTTTATAAGTAATTATTTTTATAAAATTAGTAGTAAGTCAGGTGATGTAACTATCTATGGATTCCATTTTCAAATCATGATGAATACCCACAGTTCGAGCGTACCAAGGAGCCCTGGCTATAAGGCGGCCACACTTATTCTGAACGATCTGGATAAAAGCCTTGTTCGTTGGTGCAGCTCTAAACCAGACTAATCTATAGGTCATAGCCGAACGAACAACCTCATTATAGACAAGGTCCTTGACTGAGTCGACCGCTAGGAATGAAAGACTAATACGGTTCGGAGACGGAGTCGGCTGATTTTTTCCGACTCCTACAGGTGGAAAATATGCCCGAATCCGACTCCAAAGCCCAGGTTCTCATTATACCCAAAAACTATTCAGCACATCTGTCTATAAGTGTTATTTTTGGGTATAATATCAATTTTTTTTATTTTTTTATTCAAATTTTCGAAAAATCCACCTACCTACAAAAAATAACACATGAGATACACGGTGTCCTTACAGCAAGACTGAAGATAGAAGGTTATGTGTCGGCGTTAAAAACAAACACACATTAATATAAATAGGTATATTTCTTCCGTTTTATTCATAATGTATGTTTAAGGATGTTAAATGTATTCATTGTTTGTTTGTTTGTTTTATTCAGTCATATCCGATACGAATACATAACATAGTGAACTTGAAACTCTTCTTTTTTGGAGTTGTAACGTTTAAAAATTGTGGTTTCACATATTTCAACCACAGTTTAGTGTTGATTTTTATTCTTTTACATCAATGCTACATTCTTGCTCTTTTGCTAACATAATTAACGATTATTAGGACATGTCTTCAAGGGACATGATTCAACAAAGGACAACCCTTGAAAACGGCGACACTGTGTGGCAGAACGCTCCTCTCGTCACAGCAGCTCTGGAAGGAAAGCTCGCCATTCTCGATGGTCTGCACAGACTTCATCCCAGCACAATATCTCTTGTCCACCGGTAATCAGTCCTTCTTATTGCAGAAGCATTTCGTCGTTTATGATTTCTTATGAGTAATGTAGCTTTGAATGAGATAATTTACGTTTCTAGATTAGTTCATGACAGAGAGCTTCAGTTGTACGATGGAACACGATTGATGAGTCACCACCGATATGATTCTCTTGTGTCTAAATATGGAGAAGATGCAGTTAAAAAAGCGGGAATTCTTCGTATCCACCCTTCATTCAGAATTATTGCCCTTGCAGAACCAAACAATCATATAGGTAATAACTTACGTTTTAGGAACGGATGTTTTGTGTATTTTTTAGTTTTATTGATTCTTATTTTTAGTGGGAGACACTTCGCAAAAGTGGTTGAATCCAGAATTACTTAGTCTTTTCCAGTATCACGAAATGAGATCTTTAAGTATTGAAGAAGAGTCTTATCTAATAAAAACATTGGTAATTAAATATGTACATTTTATAATCGTACAGTGGCATTGTTTTATGAGGTAACTGCAGTAGTCCCTGTAATGCTATTATTTGTTTAGTACGATGAAATAGGCAGCTGCATGAAGAAAGTGTTGGAAGTGTCGCATGTACTGCGGGAGTCCAAGGACGCGACGCTAATCTCTCTGTCTGGGTCGCTGTCGACGCGGCAGCTGTTGAGAATGGCCAAGAGACTAGCCGCCTACCCTCGCCAGGCGGACACCCACAAGCTCATCCATGCTGCCTGCCTCTCTAAGTAACTGCCTTGTATCTCTAGACTTTTAAACCTGTACATACGGAAGTCTTATATAAACTAGTATACCAAAAAGGTAGTTCAGCCGTACTTCATGAAACTGAAAATAATACACAACACATAAAAGAACAAAAATATTTTACTACAATTGATATTTTTGAACGTCAGTTTGTCGTAAGAGGAAGATAAGAGAACATGAACGTGGTGAATTGCAATTGTTCTGTATAGCGAAGTTGATTAATGTTTGAATTAGCCTCGTTTAACCTAGCCTTTTTTTCTTCTTTAATGAGAAAACCTGTTAGGTCCACCGTCTCCACCTTCTCTGCATCAGTGCACTTGGTTTCCCGTCTTTATCTCTCCTGATGACGGTTCAAACCGAAAATTCGAGACTGTGAGCATGGTTTTTTTTTCTTTATTTTTGTTTCTTTATCTATATTGAACTTTGTATATTTATATATATATATATATATATATATATATATATATATATATATATAACAGATTCAATAATATATCGACCGTTTGATAGAATAGGTGTGTTCTCTAATCGGGGTTCGGTCAATTTTCCAGGATAAAAAATCAAACTCTCGTTGCCAACGTTTCGGTTTTATTTAAACCTTTTTCATAGGCATCTTCTCCATATACTCTTCTTATATCCTCATAAAAACCCATATTTCTTCTTATATAAACCCAAATGTATATATAACAGATTCAATAATATATCGACCGTTTGATAGAATAGGTGTGTTCTCTAATCGGGGTTCGGTCAATTTTCCAGGATAAAAAATCAAACTCTCGTTGCCAACGTTTCGGTTTTATTTAAAACCTTTTTCATAGGCATCTTCTCCATATACTCTTCTTATATCCTCATAAAAACCCATATTTCTTCTTATATAAACCCAAATGTATATATAACAGATTCAATAATATATCGACCGTTTGATAGAATAGGTGTGTTCTCTAATCGGGGTTCGGTCAATTTTCCAGGATAAAAAATCAAACTCTCGTTGCCAACGTTTCGGTTTTATTTAAAACCTTTTTCATAGGCATCTTCTCCATATACTCTTCTTATATCCTCATAAAAACCCATATTTCTTCTTATATAAACCCAAATGTATATATAACAGATTCAATAATATATCGACCGTTTGATAGAATAGGTGTGTTCTCTAATCGGGGTTCGGTCAATTTTCCAGGATAAAAAATCAAACTCTCGTTGCCAACGTTTCGGTTTTATTTAAAACCTTTTTCATAGGCATCTTCTCCATATACTCTTCTTATATCCTCATAAAAACCCATATTTCTTCTTATATAAACCCAAATGTATATATAACAGATTCAATAATATATCGACCGTTTGATAGAATAGGTGTGTTCTCTAATCGGGGTTCGGTCAATTTTCCAGGATAAAAAATCAAACTCTCGTTGCCAACGTTTCGGTTTTATTTAAAACCTTTTTCATAGGCATCTTCTCCATATACTCTTCTTATATCCTCATAAAAACCCATATTTCTTCTTATATAAACCCAAATGTATATATAACAGATTCAATAATATATCGACCGTTTGATAGAATAGGTGTGTTCTCTAATCGGGGTTCGGTCAATTTTCCAGGATAAAAAATCAAACTCTCGTTGCCAACGTTTCGGTTTTATTTAAAACCTTTTTCATAGGCATCTTCTCCATATACTCTTCTTATATCCTCAAAAAACCCATATTTCTTCTTATATAAACCCAAATGTATATATAACAGATTCAATAATATATCGACCGTTTGATAGAATAGGTGTTTCTCTAATCGGGGTTCGGTCAATTTTCCAGGATAAAAAATCAAACTCTCGTTGCCAACGTTTCGGTTTTATTTAAAACCTTTTTCATAGGCATCTTCTCCATATACTCTTCTTATATCCTCATAAAAACCCATATTTCTTCTTATATAAACCCAAATGTATATATAACAGATTCAATAATATATCGACCGTTTGATAGAATAGGTGTGTTCTCTAATCGGGTTCGGTCAATTTTCCAGGATAAAAAATCAAACTCTCGTTGCCAACGTTTCGGTTTTATTTAAAACCTTTTTCATAGGCATCTTCTCCATATACTCTTCTTAATCCTCATAAAAACCCATATTTCTTCTTATATAAACCCAAATGTATATATAACAGATTCAATAATATATCGACCGTTTGATAGAATAGGTGTGTTCTCTAATCGGGGTTCGGTCAATTTTCCAGGATAAAAAATCAAACTCTCGTTGCCAACGTTTCGGTTTTATTTAAAACCTTTTTCATAGGCATCTTCTCCATATACTCTTCTTATATTCTCATAAAAACCCACATTTCTTCTTATATAAACCCAAATGTTCATATAACAGATTCAATAATATATCGACCGTTTGATAGAATAGGTGTGTTCTCTAATCGGAGTTCGGTCAATTTTCCAGGATAAAAAATCAAACTCTCGTTGCCAACGTTTCGGTTTTATTTAAAACCTTTTTCATAGGCATCTTCTCCATATACTCTTCTTATATCCTCATAAAAACCCATATTTCTTCTTATATAAACCCAAATGTATATATAACAGATTCAATAATATATCGACCGTTTGATAGAATAGGTGTGTTCTCTAATCGGGGTTCGGTCAATTTTCCAGGATAAAAAATCAAACTCTCGTTGCCAACGTTTCGGTTTTATTTAAAACCTTTTTCATAGGCATCTTCTCCATATACTCTTCTTATATCCTCATAAAAACCCATATTTCTTCTTATATAAACCCAAATGTATATATAACAGATTCAATAATATATCGACCGTTTGATAGAATAGGTGTGTTCTCTAATCGGGGTTCGGTCAATTTTCCAGGATAAAAAATCAAACTCTCGTTGCCAACGTTTCGGTTTTATTTAAAACCTTTTTCATAGGCATCTTCTCCATATACTTTCTTATATCCTATAAAAACCCATATTTCTTCTTATATAAACCCAAATGTATATATAACAGATTCAATAATATATCGACCGTTTGATAGAATAGGTGTGTTCTCTAATCGGGGTTCGGTCAATTTTCCAGGATAAAAAATCAAACTCTCGTTGCCAACGTTTCGGTTTTATTTAAAACCTTTTTCATAGGCATCTTCTCCATATACTCTTCTTATATCCTCATAAAAACCCATATTTCTTCTTATATAAACCCAAATGTATATATAACAGATTCAATAATATATCGACCGTTTGATAGAATAGGTGTGTTCTCTAATCGGGGTTCGGTCAATTTTCCAGGATAAAAAATCAAACTCTCGTTGCCAACGTTTCGGTTTTATTTAAAACCTTTTTCATAGGCATCTTCTCCATATACTCTTCTTATATCCTCATAAAAACCCATATTTCTTCTTATATAAACCCAAATGTATATATAACAGATTCAATAATTATCGACCGTTTGATAGAATAGGTGTGTTCTCTAATCGGGGTTCGGTCAATTTTCCAGGATAAAAAATCAAACTCTCGTTGCCAACGTTTCGGTTTTATTTAAAACCTTTTTCATAGGCATCTTCTCCATATACTCTTCTTATATCCTCATAAAAACCCATATTTCTTCTTATATAAACCCAAATGTATATATAACAGATTCAATAATATATCGACCGTTTGATAGAATAGGTGTGTTCTCTAATCGGGGTTCGGTCAATTTTCCAGGATAAAAAATCAAACTCTCGTTGCCAACGTTTCGGTTTTATTTAAAACCTTTTTCATAGGCATCTTCTCCATATACTCTTCTTATATCCTCATAAAAACCCATATTTCTTCTTATATAAACCCAAATGTATATATAACAGATTCAATAATATATCGACCGTTTGATAGAATGGGTGTGTTCTCTAATCGGGGTTCGGTCAATTTTCCAGGATAAAAAATCAAACTCTCGTTGCCAACGTTTCGGTTTTATTTAAAACCTTTTTCATAGGCATCTTCTCCATATACTCTTCTTATATCCTCATAAAAACCCATATTTCTTCTTATATAAACCCAAATGTATATATAACAGATTCAATAATATATCGACCGTTTGATAGAATAGGTGTGTTCTCTAATCGGGGTTCGGTCAATTTTCCAGGATAAAAAATCAAACTCTCGTTGCCAACGTTTCGGTTTTATTTAAAACCTTTTTCATAGGCATCTTCTCCATATACTCTTCTTATATCCTCATAAAAACCCATTTTCTTCTTATAAAACCCAAATGTATATATAACAGATTCAATAATATATCGACCGTTTGATAGAATAGGTGTGTTCTCTAATCGGGGTTCGGTCAATTTTCCAGGATAAAAAATCAAACTCTCGTTGCCAACGTTTCGGTTTTATTTAAAACCTTTTTCATAGGCATCTTCTCCATATACTCTTCTTATATCCTCATAAAAACCCTATTTCTTCTTATATAAACCCAAATGTATATAAACAGATTCAATAATATATCGACCGTTTGATAGAATAGGTGTGTTCTCTAATCGGGGTTCGGTCAATTTTCCAGGATAAAAAATCAAACTCTCGTTGCCAACGTTTCGGTTTTATTTAAAACCTTTTTCATAGGCATCTTCTCCATATACTCTTCTTATATCCTCATAAAAACCCATATTTCTTCTTATATAAACCCAAATGTATATATAACAGATTCAATAATATTCGACCGTTTGATAGAATAGGTGTGTTCTCTAATCGGGGTTCGGTCAATTTTCCAGGATAAAAAATCAAACTCTCGTTGCCAACGTTTCGGTTTATTTAAAACCTTTTTCATAGGCATCTTCTCCATATACTTTCTTTATCCTCATAAAAACCCATATTTCTTCTTATATAAACCCAAATGTATATATAACAGATTCAATAATATATCGACCGTTTGATAAATAGGTGTGTTCTCTAATCGGGGTTCGGTCAATTTTCCAGGATAAAAAATCAAACTCTCGTTGCCAACGTTTCGGTTTTATTTAAAACCTTTTTCATAGGCATCTTCTCCATATACTCTTCTTATATCCTCATAAAAACCCATATTTCTTCTTAATAAACCCAAATGTATATATAACAGATTCAATAATATATCGACCGTTTGATAGAATAGGTGTGTTCTCTAATCGGGGTTCGGTCAATTTTCCAGGATAAAAAATCAAACTCTCGTTGCCAACGTTTCGGTTTTATTTAAAACCTTTTTCATAGGCATCTTCTCCATATACTCTTCTTATATCCTCATAAAAACCCATATTTCTTCTTATATAAACCCAAATGTATATAAACAGATTCAATAATATATCGACCGTTTGATAGAATAGGTGTTTCTCTAATCGGGGTTCGGTCAATTTTCCAGGATAAAAAATCAAACTCTCGTTGCCAACGTTTCGGTTTTATTTAAAACCTTTTTCATAGGCATCTTCTCCATATACTCTTCTTATATCCTCATAAAAACCCATATTTCTTCTTATATAAACCCAAATGTATATATAACAGATTCAATAATATATCGACCGTTTGATAGAATAGGTGTGTTCTCTAATCGGGGTTCGGTCAATTTTCCAGGATAAAAAATCAAACTCTCGTTGCCAACGTTTCGGTTTATTTAAAACCTTTTTCATAGGCATCTTCTCCATATACTCTTCTTATATCCTCATAAAAACCCATATTTCTTCTTATATAAACCCAAATGTATATATAACAGATTCAATAATATATCGACCGTTTGATAGAATAGGGTTTCCTAATCGGGGTTCGGTCAATTTTCCAGGATAAAAAATCAAACTCTCGTTGCCAACGTTTCGGTTTTATTTAAAACCTTTTTCATAGGCATCTTCTCCATATACTCTTCTTATATCCTCATAAAAACCCATATTTCTTCTTATATAAACCCAAATGTATATATAACAGATTCAATAATATATCGACCGTTTGATAGAATAGGTGTGTTCTCTAATCGGGGTTCGGTCAATTTTCCAGGATAAAAAATCAAACTCTCGTTGCCAACGTTTCGGTTTTATTTAAAACCTTTTTCATAGGCATCTTCTCCATATACTCTTCTTATATCCTCATAAAAACCCATATTTCTTCTTATATAAACCCAAATGTATATATAACAGATTCAATAATATATCGACCGTTTGATAGAATAGGTGTGTTCTCTAATCGGGGTTCGGTCAATTTTCCAGGATAAAAAATCAAACTCTCGTTGCCAACGTTTCGGTTTTATTTAAAACCTTTTTCATAGGCATCTTCTCCATATAGTCTTCTTATATCCTCATAAAAACCCATATTTCTTCTTATATAAACCCAAATGTATATATAACAGATTCAATAATATATCGACCGTTTGATAGAATAGGTGTGTTCTCTAATCGGGGTTCGGTCAATTTTCCAGGATAAAAAATCAAACTCTCGTTGCCAACGTTTCGGTTTTATTTAAAACCTTTTTCATAGGCATCTTCTCCATATACTCTTCTTATATCCGTATATAAACGTTGGCAACGTTAGGTTTTTATGAGGATATAAGAAGAGTATATGGAGAAGATGCCTATGAAAAAGGTTTTAAATAAAACTGAAACGTTGGCAACGAGAGTTTGATTTTTTATCCTGGAAAATTGACCGAACCCCGATTAGAGAACACACCTATCTATCAAACGGTCGATATATTATTGAATCTGTTATATATACATTTGGGTTTATATAAGAAGAAATATGGGTTTTTATGAGGATATAAGAAGAGTATATGGAGAAGATGCCTATGAAAAAGGTTTTAAATAAAACCGAAACGTTGGCAACGAGAGTTTGATTTTTTATCCTGGAAAATTGACCGAACCCCGATTAGAGAACACACCTATTCTATCAAACGGTCGATATATTATTGAATCTGTTATATATACATTTGGGTTTATATAAGAAGAAATATGGGTTTTTATGAGGATATAAGAAGAGTATATGGAGAAGATGCCTATGAAAAAGGTTTTAAATAAAACCGAAACGTTGGCAAGGAGAGTTTGATTTTTTATCCTGGAAAATTGACCGAACCCCGATTAGAGAACACACCTATTCTATCAAACGGTCGATATATTATTGAATCTGTTATATATACATTTGGGTTTATATAAGAAGAAATATGGGTTTTTATGAGGATATAAAAGGTATATGGAGAAGATGCCTATGAAAAAGGTTTTAAATAAAACCGAAACGTTGGCAACGAGAGTTTGATTTTTTATCCTGGAAAATTGACCGAACCCCGATTAGAGAACACACCTATATATATATATATATATATATATATATATATATATATATTTTTTTTTGGGAGCAGACCTTCATTCATACATTCCATCCTAAAAGATGGAAAAGTTATATTAGAAAATTAGAAAAGTTGTGCAAAAAACGGACTAGATTAAAAATAAGCAAGGCATTTAATGAAACACATATATATATATATATATATATATATATATATACGAGTGGACGCACGTGCCTCTTCCTCTTCCCTTCTTCTCCCTGACGACGAACTTCAGTTCGAAATATCGACCCAGTAAGTTTTCTCGCTTCTTCTATTTGTTGTCTTTTTTCATTTATATATATATATATATATATATATATATATATATAAGATTTCAGATAAACACGTGAAACAACAATCAATGATCGAACCACAATGTGAAATGGGAATACAAGACTAAGACCTTTCAACCGTAACAAGCGGTCTTCGTCACAGCCAAAAACCCGTCAGTTGGGATATATATATATATATATATATTTATATATATATATATATATATTATTGAAAATAACACTAAACTTAGCTGGCCTGTTTCTTGACAAGCTTCTCAATTTTTTTAAATAACACTCTCGTTACTTCGTGTAAACAGTAAACTATATCTCCTATAATCGATATGTTTGAATGATCAATATTCATTTTCAGGACAAGAATAACTTCTTGGTAAATTTTCTGGTTTATTATATACTGGTATGCAAAGTGAATATAGTGAGGGTTGTTTTTCTTCAAGTTTAAGAAAACAAACTTAATTAAGGTCAACCCTGTGGGATGAGTGGCCTCGCGGTCTGAGTAACTACCTGTAATGGTTTCTGGATGACCTTGATGTGAATTAAAGAGGTTTAAAATTTTGTATGTGACTTTGGATGGTATAGAATAATGTAGATCTTGGAAACATCTGTCGCTCTAAATGATGGTCAAGTTTTTCTCTGCATAAAATTGATTTAAACTGCTGATTTGCTATATTTCGTCTTAGTTTGAAGAGATGAGTGATTTCATTGGATTGATTGACAGATTCCTGCCTCCTCTGGCTAAGCAGGCCTTGGACTCTGTTCTGTTGAGACTGAACGTGGCCAAGCATGCCACAGACGATGTCGTATTGGGAGCTATATCAGTTTCAGATGATCAAGTTACTATTGGTAAAACTACAGCTCCTAGATTTAAAACCAATGATACCAGCAAAGTGCCTGATATCCTCTTCTATGATGTTCCTCAGGTAAAAAATAAACTTCTTTTAGTTTGAGAATCTCTCTTTATATACTGTTATGTATTTTTGTTAAATATAAAAATCTACCTTGTGGAATGGGGAAACAAATTAAACTCCCAGTAAATGAGTTTTAAGGCTTAATAAGTAAAACAAAGCTTTTCGAACTATTAGTATTTCTAGAGACTCCATGTCCTTATCGGGAAGGGGAGATATGGTCAGTTGCCAAGGTTAGACTGCCCTGTCATCATATGTTAGACAGTTAGAAACGTAGTTTTGCCAGCTGCTATTTTCAAAAATGAAACGGTAGCATTGTCTTTTGAACAACTAATATGGTCTGATTGTTTTCAATCAGATGAGATCTCAAATATATTTCATTAGTGATTTAACGAACTGGTACAATTTATAAACATGGTTTTTTTTCAGCTTACTTTTAATGAAGTCTGTTATTTAGGCCAAGGTTATGGTGTATGTACCCCTAGGAGGTGGGGGGGGGGATCCATTTCAATGGGTGTGAAAATTGATCGTACTGTATAACAGATAATTAATCTGTTTATTAGCCAAAGCCTTGTTTTAGTTAAATTCCATTGCTAACAGATAACGGGAATGGTTCTCTGATAAGTGAATCATGTTTGTTGGATTGAACTAAATAATAAGGTCCAGTTTTTATAATTACTTCCACTTTAGCTCGTTTCCTTCATAACTTACCCGATTTCGGGCACTTATTCCGTAACAATAAGGAAATTGTTCTGCTATAGTGTCACAATACGATGAACCACAAGTCATATGACACTATAATACAGAAAAACGGTCAGTTTGCTTGTTATTATAGGTTACATCCAAAATCAGGTGACTTATATAAACAACAAACGAAGGAAGTCACTCTTTTTTTACAATAATATCATGCTGCTCAGCTATCTTTGATTCGATCCCTTTGGCAGTATGTACTTTTGTTATACGTTAATAATTCAGTGTTACTTTGCAAGTTAACAATAAAGAGTAATTCAGTTGGTATTTTGTTAATTATGTATTATTTTTTAATTTATTTCTTTATAAATAAATATTTCAAGCAGTAATAATTATTTCTTGTTAGTAATTATTACATTATCCACTATTCATGTTCACCATAATATTCAAATGTTGGATCTCGAACGTTTCTTGTCTAGATGTTTGGTTTTGTTGCATACTACCTAGAATAAACGTTCAAACGACAATAAGAAATGAAAAAAAAGACTAAGATCTTTCAATCGCAACAAGCGGTCTTCGTCAGTGTCCAATCCCAATTGAAAGCAAAGATGTAAAATCACATGGTAAAGGGTTGAGAGGAGTGTGAGGTATTTTTAAGGGTGTAAAGTGTAGGAAGAGACAATAGTCCAGGGAGAGATGATAGGTAAACGAAGGTGTTCTGTAAGAAAAGTAAAACTATCCGCTAGCCGTCCACCCTCTTAGATGGGGCTATTGCCCTCGTTAGGACTGAGTCAAATTTGAACAAGACGTACTATTGTTTATAATATTTTATCTATTAACTTTAATCACTGAGGATTCTATAATATTTCTTAACAAACCGATTTCTCATGAGTAATCATTTTAGCTCCGGTTCAATCAACATGATGATTTTCATTATTTATATGCTAGAATAAGGCGCTACTTTTTTCCTGCTTCCTTAGGTTTTATTGGTGTTGTTTGACACGTGTGTTAATGATTTACCAGTTTGACCAATATAAAGACCATTATAAATTTTGTGGCAACATTCGTACGTGATTTTATAAATGCCATTACATTTCAGCTCCTTGGGAGAATTTTTCATTAAAATATTGCCTAAGTTATTACGATTAGAAAAAACTATATTAAAATTAAGTTTACGCCCAAGACTAGGAAGAATGACTCATGATACAGTAAAATTATGGAATTTGACATGAAGGGGATTCTGTTGAAACATTGGAGACAGGCTTTTTATCACCCTTTAAAGCTAATTCAATATAAGAGAAGGGGTATTTTAATGATACGGCAATTGACCTAATTTATTATCTAGAATATAACAATATTTTATTCTGTTGAAAAAATGTA
Organism: Hermatobates lingyangjiaoensis; assembly: GCA_026182355.1. Taxonomy (NCBI): domain Eukaryota; kingdom Metazoa; phylum Arthropoda; class Insecta; order Hemiptera; family Hermatobatidae; genus Hermatobates; species Hermatobates lingyangjiaoensis. Next base: position 1,943,456 of record JAPFBL010000105.1, on the reverse strand, counting down.
CTATCATTTTATTATTATCCTAAGTGACTATATACTTGTAAGAAGTGCTAAGATACAGTAATATTTTCGTAATAGTGCAAGAGTTAAAAAAGTTTAGAACCACTGATTTAGAACATAACTTCATATCATTTCACGATGTGATACGCCACGTATCAAGTCTCTATATTATCCTCCACGTATATTGACACGATACGAATGTTCCGTTATATTTGCCCACAATTATTGCAATAGAGTGGAAGTTTTGACAAAACAAATAATTGATTGTATGAACTAAATTTAGTAAAGTAGGTTTGAATGAATTGATGACTGGTCTGTTAACAGCACGTATCACTCCTGGAGAAGCTTCTTCAGGATTTCATGCTGGGCGAACATTTGCTGCTTGTCGGCAACCAAGGAGTGGGCAAGAACAAGTTGGCCGACAGACTGCTTCAGCTGCTTAATCGACCCAGAGAGTATATTCAGCTGCACAGGTGCTCCCCAACCTTTTGATACGCTCATTTCTAAATCTTACATTTTTTATTGAATATATCATTGACCTGGAAGATTTCTTACTGGTTGTTCAAAAATTAGACTATTTTTTGAGTCATCAATTTCTATCAGTAGGTCAAGTGATTTCCAACGTGATGCTCTTGTGATCCGTTAGCCGTTGTTTTTGTGAATTAAAGGCAAAGGAATATTCAACAAAATATATATTCAGAATGGGTATGAGTATGTACTAACAAACTAAATCACAACACTGCTCTAACTTTGATTTAGACAAATAAAACAATTATTCTTACAATAATATGACAGGTGTCAACTAGCTATTCAAACCAATTAAGAATATTACAGTTGCAAGCCTTGAAATCCGCTTCTAATCGTATTGTTCATGCCATTGTTAACCTTCAATCTTTGAACTGTATAAGTTCTTCAAACAACTTCGTTTTTATACTAACAATAGTTTTATAAGAAAATAGAACATTAGACAAAAAAATGACCCTTCTAGGGGTTTCTAAATCACCAGATCTCCTTAATTATTTCAGAATACGAACATTAAGTAAAGAGCACTCTTTTCATCAAGTTATACTTGAAGACTTAAGCCTCAAGAGACTGTTATATTATCGTCACTATTGATAATTATAGTGATTTAATGTTTTAAAAAAATCAAAGTGATTTAATGCAATAAACTAATTTAATGATCACAATAATAACGTGCTTTTACCATAAAAGCTACCCCTTGTAGCACAGTCTAATTCCTATGCATTTGTGAATTTTCTTCATCCATATGTATTTACTCTATTGGAAATACACAGCACTTTTGCTAACATAGCAAATAATCTGAAATAGCGTCGACTCAAAGTTATGACTTGATTGTGTTGTTGGACAGAGACACGACGGTGCAGTCGCTGACCCTTCAGCCGACCGTAGTGGGGGGCGTGGTGATGTACGAAGACTCGCCCCTGGTGACGGCTGTGAAGACTGGCCGAGTGCTGGTCGTCGACGAGGCGGACAAGGCGCCCACCCACGTCACTTGCATTCTCAAGGTAACTTGCCTACCACCTGCTTACTTCTTTACCGTCGTAAAGTACAAGTATAAAGTGAATTACTAGCACAATTGATACCCTCGTACTGAAATATGGAAAGTAATAAAGATAAAAACCGACCTTGCTCACTCTGAGATTCAATTAAGATGTCATCCCGTAGGTAACTTACCCTAAAAAACAATCAGAAAGGATCATCTCGTCCTACAACAACATTTAAGCCTTTTAACTAAAGAATAAAATTTAACCAAGAAACATGATCAATTTCATGTGACAAATAAAGTTTTTTTAAACTTATTTTTTGGATTTTCGATTAACTTGGATTTTAGTTCAACTTGCAGTTCGCAGCCTTCGTTTCAAATGTTTAAGCTTTTTATTTCGGAGTTCTATTCTCCTTTTTTCATAAAATGCTGTGTCTACCAAAGTATCTTATAAATATTTCTTCTCTTATTTCTCACAAATTCCTTATGTTAAACTCTAACTCAGACCTCTAAAAAGAAATCCATAGATGATTACCAAATTGAAAATGTGGTAGTTAAAAGGGTATTGTTATAATTTATATTATTACATTATTATAACATAATTATTATCATAATAATAGTTTAATATATAATATAATCTTGCCCTCCTGGTTTAAGAACTATTGCTAAGCAAGGAACTGCCAAACAAAATGTGTATTTATTATTGTGCATATTAATTTTTATATCTGATGTCAAATAAATTTGATGAAACTGATTTAAATATGCAGGGTATGTTTCTGCTTTACCAAAGCATCAAGAATTATATATTTCTTTAAAGTCATGTATTTACTTGTAAGTCATTGTTGAGTTTCAGAGCCACTTTTATAATACTACTTTTCCATTTAATACCTTAGAAAGAAAGTTTACTTCTTTTAAAATGTATGGTACACATGAATTATTTATGGAACAGTGATCCTTGCCTCAAGAAAGTTAGGGTAACGTCTTCTAGTAAATAAATAAAAGAAATGTGTTTGGTATATGATTTAAATCAACATGCATTTCTTGGATGGTTGCTTCCATTTAGTTTTATTAACTCAGAAAACCACCATATATTTCCCAAACCAGTTAGTACCAGCTCTACATGAAATTTAAGATTTAGAGTTTAAAATGATATTGATTATTCATTTCCATGACTGTTTACCATCTGTTGATGAATAATGCATTATTTAAAGTTCTATAGAACCCAGTTATTACCTTCGTTATTTTACTGTTAGACTCTGGTTGAAAGTGGTGAAATGATTTTATCCGATGGACGCCGCATTGTGCCATCCAATGATCCAAGGGCTTCTTCAGGACTTGAAAATATTATCCCCATCCATCCCGACTTCAGGATGATCGTCTTGGCTAACAGGCCTGGTTTTCCCTTCCTTGGAAATGATTTCTTTGCTGCATTAGGTAATTGTTAAAGTTACTGCTATATAGATAAACGTTAATTATTTATATTGTACTGTTAATTTATCTTTTAAGCTTTTCATAATCGAACTTCAAATCGTTGAAATGAACCATAAATTTGTTTAAATTCTCTATTTAATGATCTGTATTTATTTTAGTATATTATTTATATAATGTATCATGTAATTTTCTTTAAAAACATATTTTAATATATTATTTACTTCTCATAAAAGAAGAGATAATAACCACTCAAGTCAAATAACGTTCAGTGTTACTAAAGGGATAATTGTTATTGCTAAATTAGTTATGTAAAAAGAGATTGTTGATTATTTTGCTTGAATGTTATCACAAGTTAATGAGAGATGGAGTTATTCTTGATCATTGTCAATATTGCATGCAGACAGCGAACAACCCTTGCTGTATTGGTTATATCGGTCACCAGTGATAATTATTAATAATTAATTGAAAGTGGTGAAATGATTTTATCCGATGGACGCTGCATTGTGCCATCCAATGATCCAAGGGTTTTTTCAGGACTTGAAAATATTATAATAAATAATTAATTAACAATTAATAATTGTCTCGAATACACTGACGAGGGAGGTGACCATTCATTAGGTATAATAACTACAAGCGTACGTAGGAGAGGGAAGGGATGGGAGAGGGTGGAATATAGGAGAGAAGGGGGTTACAGATAGAGCAGTGGAGATTAAGAGGGGTAGAGAGAGACAAGAGTGGTAGGAAGATGTAGAGAGAGAGAGAGAGATGTTAGTAGAGCGATAGGGATGGAGAGGGAAGATAAATTTCAAAGGAGATAGAGGAATGAGGAGGTGAGGAATTAGGGAAGGAGAGTAGAGAAATAAAGTATTATGTATAGAGAGATGTAGAGTGAGAGGAGGAATGGAATGGAGCTGAGAGGATCGCTAGGAAAGGAAAAGAGAGTGGCAGTAAGAGATAGAGAGAGACAAGTTATATCCTGTACCCGCTCTAAAAAGTACAAACTGGTATTTCTTGTTGTGTTATTACTTTTAATAATAATGAATGAAACGGAGGCACTTTATGGTAGTATAGAAGTCTTATAGGGACCTACTTGTGAAACGCTAACTTTCATGCATATTATAAATATATTTTGTTTACATATATCTTTTATCGCACTATAATGTATTTTTTGGGAAGGATATGAAAAGTGAATCTTACAATTAGTATCTGTAAGTATCATTAGTTTTTATTGTAATTTTTGGGTAAATTACAATATTTACCCAAATATCGGTAATGTAATAACCGATATTTCGGTTATTTCAATATCAACAATATAAATTACATTAAAACATTATTCAACAATGTTTTATTTTCTCCCAAGAACTATTTTTTCTTTGTATTTTTAAAACTAATGATGTAAAAATTATCTTAACTAATAAATTTTTCTCAAACTGAATTACTGGTGTTTTCCAGAACGTGTTCATGTCAAGATGTTTTGACAAATATATGTGTTTATATTGATTAGTTAGTAATGGAGACTGTTTGTTTGTTATTCAGGGGATTTGTTCAGTTGTCAGGCGGTAGACAATCCAAGTGCATTATCAGAGAAAAGATTACTCAAAAGCTATGGTCCAGATGTAGACGAGGAAATAGTTGACAAGCTAGTGAAAGCTTTTGGTAAACTGAGGGCTTTGGCTGACCAGGGATTAGTTTCTTATCCTTATTCTACCAGAGAATTGGTCAATATTGTCAAACATATGCAGGTAAGGATATCAAAGTTGATAAATTAGCTTGTATTCTATCAAAGTTATGTGTACAGTCAAAATATAAATAATAAAAACTACTCTTGATACACAAGCAGATTGAAATATGACATTTGTTGCATTTCGCTAAGTGCCTGTGGATACCGTGAAATAGTCTTTCGTTCCAGCATTCATTTGTTTCAGTTTCTTCCATGCCACATTGTTCTTCTATACTATTAAGAAAACAAGAATCAAAATGTATCTTGAATATACATTTAGATAATCAGTTTCATTCTAAACAAATAAAATGTCATTATTATATTTCCTTCCTTTTCCATAAAGTGTACCAAATATTATTGCCATTTTTTGACTGAATTGGTTAAAGATTAATTTACTTGTAACACTTATTCAGTATTTGTTTTCATTTTATTATTGACAGATTCTAGGAAATTGTGATTTACTTTATCTGAAAGGAAATTAATTAGAAAAACGCAATATTTAATCAATATTTATAATGTGATGATTTTTTTATAACTGATTATTTAATTTCATTAATATTATTTCTTTGGAAACTTAATATGTTCTCCCTTTCAACGTATAAAAAAATATGAATCGTTTTATGATACTTTGTGCTGTAATTAATTTAAACTTAAGTATAGGAGGAACTAAATGAAGCTTTGATTCATTTTTTCGTAATGAGCGAAAAGAAAAAATAATTTGAGGGTGAATATTTCTCTGCATTAGTTTCTAACCGACAATTTACTGTCTCTTGAAATAACTGCTTCAGGGCTATCGGGGATAGCAATATAATAGGGATTATTGCTACTAGGGCTATCGGGGATAGAAATATCAGGGATTATTGCTACTAGGGCTATCGGGGATAGCAATATCAGGGATTATTGCTACTAGGGCTATCGGGGATAGCAATATCAGGGGTTATTGCCACTAGGGCTATCGGGGATAGCAATATCAGGGATTATTGCTACTAGGGCTATCGGGGATAGCAATATCAGGGATTATTGCTACTAGGGCTATCGGGGATAGCAATATCAGGGATTATTGCTACTAGGGCTATTGGGGATAGCAATATCAGGGATTATTGCTACTAGGGCTATCGGGACTTGATTTATAAAGAATTTAACAATGAAAATGAAATTTTCAAAATGTTTATTAAAAAAAATGAGCTCTTCATATTCAAGAGACCTTCATGAAACTAACATCTGAGTGAAGGAACTGAATACATCAGATGAGGGTAATAATACTTTTTTATTATACACGAATTACTACGGAGCACATGAAATTAGATGTGAGGCGTTATTCATAGCAAGTAAAGAAATAATGGGCCTTATGCGACTCTGACACAGTCCCTAGCGGATAAGACAGCGATAGCAACACTTTTTCCCTTGAGCAACCAATACCTTGGTATTTGTTTTTCCACACAAATCTTAGTGGAAGAAATACTCAATTATGAAAGCATGACACGTTTTCTATATTATGTTATTATCATTTAATATTAATTTTTTAAGTTTAATTTTCTTTAATTTGAAGCGTTATTCTACATGAAATACTTAGTTAATTTTGATCAATAAACAATTTGTTTAAACAGAAATATTATGTTTAAGATTGGTGTTTCAAGATGCCTATATAGGTACTAGAGATTAATTGATAAATAATGCTATAGTCGCTTCGAGCAGGGAGTCAGGTGTGGTCCAATGGAAGGCTACAATAAATGAACATTTATTTGAATCGTCAAATTAGAAATATGTGAAGTAAATTATTCATAATTTTTGAGCTATCTCTAAATGAAGTACACATACTTCAAGCTAATTTGACTAAGGTACTTATATTTTGATATCTGGGGTTATGAGTGGACTAATGTTTGCCATTGCTGTTAAACATTAAAGTTCGAATCTTTGTGAGGGCTCCAGATTTTTCATGTGGGAAATGGGAAATCTTATGTACGCCGTCCCCCGTAGAAGACATAGAACCGGTGGCATACCGAGCCTAGACAAGCTCAGGGATTCGTGAAAGATCCCTATTCCAGTAGACTTACCTAAGGCAAAAATTAGGACTTTCTCTGTAGAAACCTACCCAAGAATGTGACTCGTCCGTATTTAATATGAGGTGGCCAAATAACTTTAGGCCACAGTGTAGACATTGAAAACAAACAAAGAAATAAAAAATTTCGAAGTTTATTAGTTTCATTATTTTTTTTCTTGTAATTATTTACAATCATGTTTACGCAAACAAGGCCAATTTTATTATGAAACGATTAACAAAGATAATGAAGCATTTTCTTTGGTGTTAACTGTCTTATGTTCTATATTTTATTGTTGACCAACAAAATTATTGAAATTAAATTTGAAACAAATAATTTGTTATTAAAGTAAGTGTACCTTGTTAACTGTATAATGTGTCTACTTTGTTGCAGAGATTTCCTGAGGACAATTTAGCCGATGCTATCGGAAATGTTTTCGACTTCGATCGCTACAGTAAAGAAATGAGAGAGACTCTACTTGAGGTACTTTCTGAGTATGACATACCAATTGCTATGAGTTCAGAAGAAAGAGCTGCAAGTCAGTATAAGTGATTAATGTCAACTATTTATAAAAATGACATTTATTGAATTAATGGTCATTCATTGACTCATTAAAAAAACAAACTTAGTAGATAAGGTGTTCCACGCCCTTTTTGTTTTATTCATTAATTCAGTGGTCCCAAAATAAAAAGCCGTTCACGAACAAATACAATGATGTAATTTATGCTATATTTACTACCAGAATCTGAAAGACATTTAATTATTAAATTAAACCACATCGCATTCTTGCCTCTTTCTCTCGCCGTAACCCCTTTTGAGACCGAATTTACGACTATGAAACTAAAAAACTGCTTACAAATTGTATTTCTTCTCTCTATTTTTTCCATATTAGATTGGTTGGTCAAGGATAGCCAAAGCATCTTTTTTTTTTCTGTTTATTCAACTTTTTTTTCACCCATTCATCTTATTTCATTGTTTTGGGAAGAGTAATAAAAGCTTCCACATACAAATGCTTTAAGCAAACAAAAGGTTTTGAACAGGTAGCCTTCAGAACCTTATTACGTGTTCCAAACGCGTTGTTTGTAGCAAACATTCATATGTCAAGGTATTTTTATATGGGAAAGGTTATTATTCTTTCTAATATATAACTCGTGGGATGACTATTGATTTATTTTTGTCGTGTGTATTCACCTCAAATTAAAAGGCTTCGTAGATAATATTTTATATGAAACCAGTCCATGGACCAAAAATGGTTAGAGACTACTGCATTAAAAGAAGAAATAAATAGGATGTAATAATTATGAGAATAATTCTAAAAATTGTTTCATTTAAAAAAAACTTCAGTTCAAACAAAAAAAATATGTAGCTAAAATATGGCTTATATGGTGTACTCTAGTGTTTCATATGATAGGAAATTAATAGCTTTCATTAAATTTCTTTAATCAATGATGTAAAATAACAGTCTGAAGAAATGCGCTCATATTTCATGTTGATTATTAAAATGAATAAAGTGAAACATTACTTTCGTTGTAGGGTAAAAAGTTAATAAAATGGTCTCCACGTATAACAATTTTAATGGTATAAACAACGCGTTTCGAACACGTAGTGTTCTTCCTCAGGCATTAACTAAAAAATACAATGACATCAGAGGGTTATCTGTAGTATACATTAAATACAGTACAAAATAAAAATAAAATAAGGAAGGGAATACATACGAACCTAAGGGTGAGTGTCGGTGGTACAACTGACTGGGAATAGGATGGACACCCTTAGGTTCGTATGTATTCTCTTCCTTATTTTATTTTTATTTTGTAGTGTATTTAATGTATACTATAGATAACTCTCTGGTGTCATTGTATTTTTTAGTTAATGCCTGAGGAAGAACACTATGTGTTCGAAACGCGTTGTTTAAACCATTAAAATTGTTATATGTGGAGACCATTTTATTAACTTTTTACCCTACAATGAGTAAATACCACATTATAAGTGATTGCACTACATTAGAATTACTTTCGTTATCGACAAGTTGTTGGGATCAAATATGTAAGAAAAAGTTTCTTAAAAATAATTTTCTTTTTTTTCTGTTTAATGTAAAATGATAAACAAAAAACCCAGAAAATACACTCAAAACACAGTACCATTATGAGAAGAAATTTTTAAGGTAATAATCGTATGGTTATATGCTCAGTTTAGTAAGTACTTTGATTTATGACATACTGCTGGAGATTTGATCATACGGATTTATGATATATAAATTTATGATTTTATTTACTCTCATTTGGAGAGTCACCATTAACCTTATCAAGTATAAAGGAATGTATTTCAAACAATATATAGAATGGATTTTAGGAACTAACCCTAACAGTTCTTACGAATATCGTTACAGTTTTTAATTACACCACTTGAATAAAGTACGAAGTGGAAAAACCAACTCATCTAAAGCTGTCCTAAAAACTAAGTCAAATTGACAGGTAAACGTCAAAATTATATAAATGGTTAGGTTTACCTACCTTTTGGCACATTTTCTGATTTAATTATGATTTTTGTTGTCCTAGGTTTTTAGTTAGAAAGAAGTACATATGCTTGCCAAGTTGGTAAAATTTGGATACAGTCTACAGTGTAAGACAAGTTATGTGTAGGACACACGTGCGAATTCCCTAGGGCACGCCAAAACGCACAAACACACATTAAGATACCTAAAGGCATTTCACAAATTAAATGTGTACTATTGGTATATATATAACAAATTCAATAATATATCGACAGTTTGATAGAATAGGTGTGCTATCTAATCGGGATTCGGTCAATTTTCTAGGTTCAAAAATCAAACTCTGAAAAGCCAACGTTTCGGGTTTATTTAAAACCTTTTCATAGGCATCTTCTCCGTATACTCTTCTTATGTCCTCATAAAAACCCATATTTCTTCTTGTATAAACCCAAATATATATAAAAAATTCAATGATATATCAATATATATTCAATAATAATACATGAGGAGATAAGAAGAGTGTATGGAGAAGTTGCCTTTGAAAAAGGTTGTAAATAAAACCGAAACTTCGGCAACGATAGTTCGATTCGGTCAATTAATTAGGGTAAAAGTTTGATTTTTTAACCTAATTAATTGACCGTATTCCGATTAGCTAACACACCTATATATATAATTAAGGCATATTAGTTTCTTATGTATTATTTTATGTTCATTGTTAAGTTTTTGAATTGCTTTTTACAGCCTTGGTTTTGGTAAATAATATATTGTACATCATAATTTAAAAAAAACATTGTTGTTGTTTAGAGAGAAAAAAAATTCAGATGACGATAGAGAAGGAGAGTGGGAAGGACGTGTCTGGTCCAAAGCACGGGAAGGTGGACGAGACTGGAGCCCCGCACGTGGGCGGCAACACGTGGGCGGGCGGCACTGGAGGAAGAGACACTGCCGGCTTGGGGGGCAAGGGTGGTCCTTACCGACTCGACGGGGGACACAACGTCTACCAAGTGCTAACCCACCATCTTTCTTTAATTTATATCTATGAAAACGCCATTCATTTGTCATTTAGAGTAAAATTAATACATGAATTTATTGGTAAAATTTTTAACGAAATAATACCATTTCGTTCTTCAGTGATAAGTCTTGTCTACTTATTAAAATAAGTACATAAGACTCTGGTAAACCATAAGCTATATTTAAAATGTCAATTCCTGAAAACTCTGGCCTAGTATTTAATAGAACTAGAAATTAAACAGAACGACATAATTGCTGCAAACGACATTTTCAAGAGCAGCTCATCTTCAGGAGATGATCAGAAGAGTAGCTCAATAAAGTTAGATGCCAGTCTGGCAACATATCTCTCTCTTCATATTTTTTTCTGATCAGATCAGATTCAGATCTTCAGAATCTTTTCATCTGATGACGAACTGTTGTCAAGAATTTTGATCGTAATAGGTGTTTTTTCTGTGCAATATTTTGGTTCTAGGATTGCATATTAATTATCTTGTTATAATTGCATAATTAAGCAGTACTCTTATTAAAGTATGTAACAATTACTCTCAACAATAACTGAAAAAAAATTCTTTCACTTTAATTTGAAAAAAATTGAGTTAATTGTAAATATAACTATGAATATATTAATCACTAATTCTGTGTCTGTCTCTCATCGAAAGTCTATGGTAGTATAGTGTTTATGAGTACAAGAATAAATCTATAATACGTTTGTAATAAAAGTTGATTTCATATGAATCTTACGGATGCGCATAGATTAGAATTGTCATTGGAATAAAAATAGTGCAATCTGCAGTGAAATAGAAACAATTTGTGTAGAGTCAAACTGATTGTATATAAGAAGCATTGTCATACAAATGTACGTTAAAGGTTAAGTGATTAAATAATTTGGGTTTTCTAGAATTGGAATATGTTTCTTGCAGAAGAAACCTGTATGTATTGTAAAAAGTATTATGAAAAAGTATTGTTTACATCGAATTCCTGAAGTCAGTCTAAATTTGATATTAAAAAACCTATATGATCTATAAAACAAGTAGATGATGTTTAATTAGAATTAATAGGAAAAAATCGCTGAATGAACACCACATATCACTTTGTGATCGCTTTTAAAGTAATTTTAATTGTTTAGGTGAGTGAAGCAGAAAAAGCAGCGGTGCCTGAGCACATACGCAAAGCAGCCAGAGAAATGGGAAAGAAAGCTTTCAAAGCCAGGCTGGAGGAAATAAAAATGAGTGAATACGATCACAATGTCTACGATGAATACTCGTCCGCCGTCACGAAACAGGTTATCATCATCTTCATAATTTACATATCAAATTCCTTTTAATTTAGTATTTTTTTCAATTTGTATGTATTTTAGTTTAATTATTTATTTCATAGTGCTGTGAAATAGAGGTATTATTGTCGTTGAATGTAGTATGATAGCTTTTTGAAGTGTAGTTTGCTTTATTCAGGTTCAATCCTTGCGAGTTATCCTTAGCAGCCTCCAAGCAAAGTCCAAAGAAAGGCAATGGTCCCGTCACCAGACTTCGGGGGAACTCGACGACACCAAGCTTATTGAAGGTAACGAGTTTCTTAAGTTCTCGAGTTTTTGGACCTCATTAAATATACCCGTATAAGTCTAAACTTACAAGCAATAAATATTTGTATTAATAAGAAATGATATTGAAAATGTTGATTTTATAATAAAACATGCAATATGAACATCGTACAGTCTATTAAATGTATTTTTAGAATATAAAATATAATATTCCTTTGAACATTGCTATGGGATTATGTACAGTTTAAATGATTTCAACACCTAACGTTTTCCTATATTTTTAAACACCATTAATGCTACATCAAAAACAGAATTTGTTAGTATAACATGACTACAAGTTGAATATTGTTTTTTTTTTCTTATATTTAGACAACATTACCTTGGTATATTTGTGCATCTTGTGCTTTTGGATTAATTATATGGTTCCCTATTCTAATCAATAAAATTATTATCACTTACTTATATTACTTATACTTACTTATATTACTCTTCTTGATCCAATGTCTTTGACATGAATCAGTTTGTCAGAAAAACAAAAACATGCTGTAAAAAACAGATACAGATAGGTACCTATGCAAAATATATAGTTCAATTATTAATATTTGATTGCTCTCAGTAGAACTTCCAGTTTTGACTTCTTTGTATGGCTATTCTTTGTCATGGTTTTATAGCTTTGTATTTTACTGTCAAAGTGTGATATACTGTTGACTATACAGTATATTTTATATTTGTGGCTCATATTCAATGACTTACCACCCGTTAGGTCAGAGAAATCATCTGAATATCCTTAAAAATACTATCCGTAGCATGGAGTAGGGAAGTTCTGTATTTCTTCTCTCATAAGACGATATGCGCGTATTATTAATGAGACTAAAGATTATTAATGAAAAAAAATGTATAAGAATCATATTGAGGAGGGATTGTTAAAATAAAGTTTAAATTTCAGGATTAACTGGAGAAAAGAACATTTACAGACGCAGGTCTGAAAAAGAGCCTGAAGTGGGAGCACCCCAAATGAAGCCAAAAAGACTGAAGATTGTAGTGGATGTTTCTGGGAGTATGTACCGGTATGTTCATCTTTCCATCTTCTTTAATTGTTTCAGCACAAAATATTTTTTTTTTTTTACTATACTGTCTCTATGTTCCTATAGTAAAACATAATTTTTGAAATATTCTGTTGAATTATAAATATCAGTTTGTTAAGCTAAACTGGCCATTATTTACTATCGTAGTGGTACTTAAGTAATCTATATAACGGTTTTTGATTTATTTCTTGATAATAAATATTAATTATTATGTGTTAATATGTATTATGTATTTTTATAGCAATGTTGGTTTGCAATAAAGTTAGCTAAATATTCCTATTAATCATAAGATGATTAATAAAACGTTTCTTAATCGTTTTTCCCATCCAAATATATGTTGTATTTGACAAACACTAAACTTCTAAAAAAAAATGAAATTAAACATTGGTTAGAAAAATTTATTAAAGGACAATGCATAACTAAAATAAACTTCTTCTACACAAAAGAAATCTGAAGGTTCTGAAGAAAGATACACAAGGTTCCGAATTATTACATTTGAATAACTTTCGAATATATTTATGAATAAATTTTGAATATATTTAAATTGATTACATTCTTAAAAAAGAAAAGAAATACGCCTGTTCTCAATGAAATCGGCTTGTAGAAATCCCAGTCCAGCATTCATCCAGTCCATTTAAGGTCTAGTTCTTAGAGTAAATAATTGACATGCTGATACAAATATCCTATGTACTCTACATGGGTGTAAATATTATATTATGCCTACAAGTTTGTTTCACAGAGTCTGGTATATCTATAAATGCCTATGGTTAATAGAGAAGTTTAGAACCGAATGATTTTCTAGGATCGAATAATATTTGACTAGTTGAGTTGCAATCTTAATTTAATTTCTGGGTTTATGACAATTACAATGACATTATCAAAATCATTGAGATAGCAGTGCTCTAGTCAAGTGCTATATAGTTAAAATGTGTAAATATTTACCCTATTTACAACAGTTGACAGTAAGTTTGATGTAATGTCCAAATAGTAATCCTAAGCGTGTTAAAATGAATTTCCTGTGCAGTAATTACATATATAGGAACTTTTTTTTTATTAAAACACCATGGATAGTTCTCATGTTCAGTTTTTCACATGGTACTTAGCTACCTTTCGTATTTCTGTTACCACCTGGTTAGACATATCATCAAGTCCCTCATGTCAAAATGTTTGACTACTAGACTACATTGCTTCCAGTAAAGTGAGATAGTTATTTTCATCGAAACTGATTTTATAATTTTAATATTCGTAATTTTTGTTACTTTGCTGTTGTAATTTTGCGTGGGAATAAGTGTAGCTTTGTGTAATTAGCTTCCTAATGACCCTTTTATCTCTTTTTTGTTTTTAACCAAACGTCGTGTTTGATTTGTAGCTTTAATGGGTATGACGGAAGGTTGGACAGACAGCTTGAAGCCTTAGTAATGGTCATGGAAGCTTTCCAAGGGTACGAGTCCAGGTTCCAGTATGACATAGTGGGCCACTCAGGAGAATCGCCCTCTATACAGTTCGTCGACAAGGGAAAGCCCCCAGTTAATAACAAGGAAAGGCTTGAAATCATGAAGGTATAGACTTTAATTCTCAGCTTCAAATATAGTTTGATGTTATTAGTAAGAGACAGTACTAATCCCTGATGTCTTGAGTCCATTGATTTTTTTATTTATCTAAACCACTTTTATCCTGGCGACGATCAAAAAGATCGAAAATTGATAAATTTGCTGATTTTTCTGTTTTTAATTATGTATATATACTCTTAGACAAAATAGAAAATTAATTCAACCCGGCAGCAAAAGGTGGTGTAGATCTGGTGAAGTATAGTTGAGTTGTTCCTCAGAGTTCATCATTTCATGCATTTGAAATGAAATGTACTTCAAAAGTTAATACCTTTGTAGATCCGTCGCCGTTTACCTGCCGATATTATTGGAAAGTTTTTATGGCTATAAAACTGGAAGTTAGCACATTACACATAACTGAAAAACTCTTACAATAGTAAGTCAGTGTCTTTGAGGTTATGTGTCCTGTGATACCTTCTATTTTCATAAATCTGTATTTTGACCCTCTTTTCGTGTTGGTATATATATATATATAGAAATTAAATAAAACGATTCCACGAACTAAATAAACTACATTAACATAAAGAACACACAGAAAAGAAACAGAAATTCACTACTATATTTCTATGGCCTCGTCATCAGGAGGATAGAAACGAGTCTTAGTAGAAACTCTCTAAAAAGGTAACCGAGCATGAAATTGGCATAAAATTTTTCGAAACATGTTTGCAAGAAGGATTGCTACCAACCTTCACCAATATATATATATATATATAGAATGAGACATAAAACACACTGACTTACAGTCTCTAATTTTAGTTTTGAACTGCCACCAGAGAAAAGACAGTAGACCAAGTACACCTATTCAGGGAGCGAAACTGTCGCTGTAGGTGTACTTGGTTTCCCTATCTTATCTTTCCTGATGATGATGCAGTCGTAAATTACAGACTGTAAGTGGCCTTTTAAGTTTTTTGTATCTCTGTTTATATTAAACTTTATTTCGTTTTGTATAGTTTTTTCATCGTTGAATTATATGTTTGCAAAATTTTCACAATGAACATCTCTGAAAGTGGTGATATTCCTTTTCTTGTACTACATTTAATGTTAATTTTCTTTATATTTATAACTTAAAATTAGCAACTTCTGTCCTAATAAACCTCCAATTGACATAGTACTTTGATTGATTTGGCTGTAATATCAATATTAAGTTGGCCAGAGACATTCACAATACGCTATCACTACATTCTAATCCAAAGGTAGAGGGATGATTACACTATACTAAAATTACCCAACAAATTATATTTTTAAATACTGTAACCAATTTTTTAAATTTTATAAACATTTTTTACTGTGTTAGCAGTAAAATAACTAAAATTTAATTAAATTGTTAGAAAATACAGTTTGTTAATTAATTTTGGTAAATTTTAATTGATCCCTGAAATTTGTATTACGGTGTAATGTGTAGAAGCATATTGTGAATGTCCCTGACCAACTTAATATGGAAACTACACAAACCCTGCGTAAAGTAGTATGTAAGTTGGAGGCAAGCATCAAAAGGTTAGTCAATGTAAAAAATGATGCAATATTTAATTGTATATATATTCTGAGACATCAGTATTGACCATTTCTTAATACTACTCAACCAACCCATGATTAAATGAACAAGAAATACGGACTTTGTAAGGAGGATACCTTGTCAGACTATATTGATATGCTTGCGGGATGGTTCTGCAGAGCTTTTTCTCTCCCGACTGCCCTGCATCCACTAGTAACTCATCTACTAAATAAGTCTACAACATATTCTTAGTCAATCCTTAAACCAAAAGAAACAAATAATTGAGCAGAATAATAATGAGTCTGACCTCAAACTAGTTATTCTAATTGGTCCAAATTATTCAATAATTTAATCGCAGACAATAAGGATTGTGTATTATATATAATTAAAAATTGCACTGAACACAGAACCAACAAAACACTTAGAACTTTTGTTTAAAATCATGATCGTAGTACGTGGTTTGTTCTGTTCTATGTTAAGTGTATTTTAGTTTCGAAGTTTTCCATTTATGTTATTTTAATACTTTTTATTACTTTTATGGAAATATTCTCAATGATGTCGTGTTGCAGATAATGCACGCTCACGCTCAGTTCTGTATGTCTGGCGACTACACTCTTGAGGCCACCGAAGAGGCAGTAAAGTCACTGGCTAAGGAAGACTGCGATGAAGCCTTTGTCGTGGTTTTGTCAGATGCTAACCTATCTCGGTACTCAATTCCTCCTGCTGAGCTTGCCAGGTCACTGACATTTGACCCGAAGGTCCAAGCCTTCGCTATTTTCATCGGATCATTGGGAAATGAGGCTAACAAGTCAGTTTAGTTTCCTAATAACATTTTCCATTTTTCTACAAGTATAATATAGATATGTTTAGACTCCTATAATGAATTTCGATTAATAAAAATTTGAACAGTAACACTTTGATATAATCTATAGTAGTTTGGTATGATATGCAATTATTTTTGGAATTTGGTATAAGGAGCAACAATATTACTGGTTAAAATATTATGGAAAGCAAAGTAACTACATGTACTTTGTGTACATGAGAAATTCCAATTCCCTTTTGTAAAATATTCTCTGAAATAAATGTTTCATAAAAATGTTATTCAAACAGTACTACAAATCCACATGTAAATAGACTTTATAAAAACGACTGTTTTCGTTGACATAGTGTTCTTCTTCAGGTTACATCTATAATACAAACCAAATCTAAAGAAAGCTTCGAATTTAAATTAATTAAACTATATAAAGAAAGCTGAAATAGTCTAAAGGGGACTAGCAATGGGAGTGTTTGTTTTATTATCTCTACAAGCTTTCAAAGGTATATTGACAGAAAGGAAGTCAAATAAATGTCCTAGAAATGGTAGATAATGTTGTAATAATGTTACTGGACCCTTGGTCTTTAAGAACTCAGGAAAAATTTAATAGACTTGCTATGAAAAAAATAAAACTTTTATGTTTATTGGAAAGTCAAAGATATTTTGAGCACTTAAAAAAATTGTTCATTTAGATGTAAAAGAAAATGTAGGTATAAAAAAAATCAGTTAATCTCATAAGATCTTTGTGGTGTGATATTTCACGAAATCCTTTATTAAAAAGTAAAATGTCTTAGGGAATAAAATTGTTGATTACTTGTGCGGGTATTTTGAAAAGGAGTCAACATTATTGTGATTAAGAGATTTTATTTTTCTTTGCTGTAAGTATAGTGATCATGTAAAAAATCAATTGTGACATCCAGGCGGATTTACAGGCTTTGAGGTGCCTTGGGTTAATTTGGATATTTTTAGGATATCTGGATTTGTTTTACTGCTGTTGTGTAGAGTAGTTTGAAGATATTAATGTTGTGAATGTAATTAGCATGTCTAATAATGAAATCTTCAGTGCATTCCAGCTAATACTAAGAAACCATTAGCTGGTTTCACGCAATCTTTAGATTGCGACCTTAGAAGCCTTTGACATTAACAAATTAATATATTTTAATTCTTCCGTATGCTTAAAAGAATAAATCCCTGGATGCTCTAAATTTTAAAATTATATATATAGTTGAGAGGTTGTTAGGTTAGAGATTTTGGTTTCTTTCAGTTTATTTCCATGTACCTAGTCCCATTATGTAAACACCTGCCTGCTTTAATCGTATTCCTTGCCTCTTCTCGTATAACTCTGTTTCCCTCCTTGAACTTGTATGACTCCTTGAATACTCAACATCACCTCTCTAAGGCAGGTATAAAACTGTTTCTAGTTTGTATGTTGGTTTATATTTTGGATTGAGTTTTTTTTATTCAGTTTTACATTTTTTATTCATATTTCATATTCTAGATCAGGGGTTCTTAACCTTCGAATGATTCCAGACCCCCAATGGACTGTCCAATATGGTACCATACCCCCTTCATTTGACCATTGAAATAATTATTAACAATCCTATTATTTGCCAGTATGTCTTCCAAATATGTCAGTACCTTGAATATCCTGAACTTAAGATATGGATTGTGAGGAATAGGACACGAAAAAATCATAAGCATTGATCAATTTTTTACATTTCTAGTGAAAACAAAATTAAAGTTACAGTCCATTTTTATTACACAAAAGAAGAAAGAGAACATAAATGTAATTTTTTTTTACAAAATCGACAACATAAAACATGCTTTTACTGGCCTAGTGAGATATTTGCTGTTGTTTTTCCGCAATCAAAACATCGAATCGTGATACAGTTACTGACAAAGCAACTCGCATGTCATCTGACACATCAAGTCTATTTCTCCACTTTGATTTCATATTTAATAATGCAGAAAATCCTATTTCACAGAGATGGCCACAACACCCACTGCCTGTGCTGTCAGTGCTGCCAACTCTACAGATTAATCGTTAGGTCTGCAGATTTTTACGTTCATTTGAGATTGTCAGATTTTAACTACTACACAAGCATAACGACAGTAAACATGAACATAAGCATAACTAAACAAAAAGTAACCTGTGAACAATAATAGGTACAAAATAGAAGAAAATAACGAGAGATACTAAAAAAATACCTGATTACGAGAGATCGAGTCCCATACCCCCAGCATTTGGGTCCCATACCCCCAAGGGGTATGGATACCCTCGGTAAGAACCCTTGTTCTAGATGTTACCTGAGCATGAAAAGTATGCGTTCAAACCACGTCAACATTACATAAAATCTTTTATGATGAGATTTAGTGTTTCTCTTCCTTATTCTAATCATTTTAATAAATTAAAAGTTTATATGTTTTACAAATTTAACATAATTATTCAGTCACTACACAATCAATTAATTTCTTTCTGTGCACATAGCTTAGATACTCAGGGCTTTTTTTTTAATATATTGAATAGAAGCACTGGTAACAGTTAATTGCTATCCTTTGTATCATTGTACTCCCTTTCCTACGATCCCAAGTCCGTAAATCTTGTCTCATTGATCATTAGTATTATGAGAATAGTAAATATGATATTTCATAATAACTAGAACGAAAAATAATAATTCTGTTGTATCAGAAACTCATATAAATGGGAAGCATAAATCTAGAGAGCTCGAGACATGTAAATCCGTCAAAATCTCGAAATAGATTTTTCACTATATTACTGTAATAAACTTGCAGTGAAATGAACACATTTAAAAAGGGAAAACTGAACGAAAAAAGAGTATATAAAATATATAAGATACTGTGATGTAATTTACAAAATTAATCGCAATTATAAGATATATTAAATACTTGAGTGATATGTTTTTGGTGAGAATCCTTTTATAAATGAAAACAAACTTCTAAATGTGAAAACGACTGTAAATGTTCTAACCTTTTGTGGATGTCTAATTGCAGATTGGCCAACTCACTACCGGCTGGACGAGGATTCGTCTGCCTCGATGTTCGAGAACTTCCTAAAATACTACAATCCATCTTTACTTCGTCAATGCTGCGATAGATATTGTAATGGTTATATTTTATTTTTTGGGGAGTTAATGGGTCAGTTTATTTAAGGAATGACCATGACAATAGTTTTATACCAAGTTTAAATGTTTTGGTATAAGTTTTATACCATCTTACTGTTGTAATAACCTACATTTCAAATAAAAGAACTTTACTGATTACAGCAGGTTTATTACGATTTGTCTGTGCTCTTATAACTGGATAACAAACCCAAAAATGTAAAAGTTATTTGTCTGATATTGCCAGCTTATGAAAGCTAATCTAAAAACTTTTATTTTAATTATATTTTATGGATTCTTTTTGATATTGAATTGATCACTCCTTTTAATTATTACTGATTTGGATTAATTGATATGCTAAAGTGTTTAATGAGGTTTTATGCTTGTCTTCTTGAAACTTCGTTCCTGCAAACTTTATGACATATTTATTACTCCAAAAAAATGAATAAAAAAAATAATATTCTGAATTCTTGGTAGTTCTAAATTTTTGGATTATCAGAGAATTAAATATTCTTGAAACTTATACCTTTCAGGTCAATTTACAAATCTATCCTTTTATTATGGTGGTAACGTCTGTAATTCTAGTCACAGCATGGATACTGCTGTCCAGGCGATATGTTCATAGCAGGAGAAGGGATTTGAAAAGATTGCCCACTGTGGTAAATTTAGAGGTATACGTCATCTCTTCAGCTGGTCATGAATAGATTATTTTGCTTTCAACTGGTTTTGTAATCATCCGATTTATTGAATTCCTCATTGCCTTTTTTTATTTTCGCATGAACCCTTGTTTTTATGGTATATTGTAAATACCATACTTTTGTATTACCACAAAATTATGTATATTTCTCTAATATTTTATTACTGATGCACTTGTAATATGACGTCTTAATACTTTAATTATTTACTGCTTGAGAGGTTATTGTGTAGAAATAAATAAACTGTAATTTTATTTTTGATATGTATATTTATGCACTGTAAATTAAATTGTATGTGCATAAATGTAAACTAATATTTACTGTTTCGATGAAGTTTGCTACAGTGTAGGCGTTCCGTATAGTGCCGCCATGCCTATAGTCATAAAGGCATTACTATGTGACTGTTTTCCACCTTTTTAACAACTTTCCTTAGATGAGAGGAGAATTGGAATACATTATCAAAAGAACAAGTTATGAAGAATAACATACTTAATATTAATAAAAAGATTTCACATAAACACGTGAAATAACAGTCAATGATCAAACCACAATATGAAAACGGGAATTGTTTTCCCATTTCCATATTGTGATTTGATCATTGACTTAATATTAAATAAAAATCGAACAAAGAAATACTATAAGCTTATTAAACAAATATCTATTTAACTACAATGTTAAATATCAGTTAGCAATTATAATGCAAAGATATATGATTTTAACATTACATATCTGCTGAATCTATTAATAGTTTCTTTTGTTTGCGTTTTACCTTTAAAATTGTTATTAAATAACATGTCCTTTAGACAAGTTTTATCCCGATCATGGAAAAGTTGTTAGAAAAGTGGAAAGCATTAAGGTTTCAAATGAATGAAATACTCCCTTCAACCTTAACGAAACATGTGTGAAGGAAAATCTGCTGTCTATTTATACCAGCGTATTTACTTGATTATAAAAGAACTCACATATAAATATTGTTCATTGATTTAATAATTTTGGTTTGAACTAATCCAGTTTCAGAGCGTAAACAACTTAATTTCTATAATTCATGAAGCTTCATGATATTCTGTGATACTCTGCGAACTCCGTTCACCTTGCCTGTGTCCATCGTAAGTGTTGATAACGCACGCATCTTCCTATTCAATATTCCCATTCCTTATTCAGTTACTTCATTCCTCAAGAGATAATTACATGTATTACATTTCTATAAAATCTTGTTCTATTTTTTCGAGAGATTATATTTTTCTAGGTCAATAAAAGTGTTTCTTGCTGAGGTATTTTGGTTAATTTATTTTATTTCCCATTCTTCTAATAAAGTGTCGGATTCAACTGAATAGTTTGAAATATGACTCATTCAGTACTATTTGTCTTGACTGTTATTTATCTAATTTTTTTTTTGTATTTAATAGGTGCATCAAGTGTTATGGTATTAACGCCAACTAATATCAGGTTTGCAAAATCAACACACAATCAACAAAGGGTTAAGAGAATCGACCTCTGAGACCAAGGCAAGTTATCTTGCTGCCTAGTAATCCGTCTACCTCAGACTTCATTACTGGTATCTCTAACTATTTTAAACAGAAAATTATATATCAGTCACTAAAACCATTCACGGACAAATTTTATTTGTCTTTCCTTTAATATATAACTTTTTTCATAGATATTTTAATAGATACTGTGAATAATAAGGTTAGGTCTAAATGGAGATCCTGGTAAGTTCGAAATAAAACAAACAAAGCCCATGCTTTGAGCTTAAATTATTTCCTACAAGAAAAATAAATAGTGTTTAAAGCTTTGCTATAGGAAAGAAAACTATAGAATTAAAAATAAAGCGCAAAAATAATTTTAAATTCACTGCGACACTCACGTATATATTCATTTGTATTTAGTCTTACACTCTAAAAGATTAGCGACATTAAAAGTAACAGATCCACTAGCAGATGGTCATGTATGGGATCTACTGGTTACTGAAACAAAAGCCATGTTCTCGTGTTAGAGATTATGTCATAAAACTTTTTTTCTTTGGTTTTACGAAAGTGTTATTACTATTAGGTAATACCGAGAGTATTATATACATAAGTTGTGTGATAAACAAAAATAAACGTTATATTTATACCTGGTTCAATCACTATCTGTACGGTGGTCTCCAGGAATGAAATACTAATGAACATCTCCCATATAGACATTTATATTATATCTAAATGGGACATTATATACCAAATAAGAGTGATATTATACAGGGTGTCCATAAAGTCCGTGTTCGTTTTAAAAAAAATATACCCTTATTTGTAGCTGGGATAGAAATGATCTGTAAAAAGGATTAGAAAGATGTAAATCTATATTTTTTAAAGTTTTATTGAAATTTTATCCACTTATCCTCCATCATGTGGAAACCTCTTCCATACAGATAAATCACGAATTTCGTAACAGATGAATCGGAAGAGATGAACCATTTCATTCATCTTCACATTCGCCAGACTTTACTCCATTAGATTTTTCTTATACGGGTATGTGAAAACAACTGTGTATGCATCTAAATCTTGTTCATTTGAAGATTTGAAATCTAAAATAACTAATAAGATTTTACGGATTACTGTAAATCAGTTGGCGCATGTTTTCCGTAAACTGCAAAAGCGTATTACCCTCTATATTGCTAATAATGGAGGACTGTGGAAACTAAAAATTATTTTTAGAATAAAACCTTAAAAAATGTAGGTTTACTTCCTTCTTTTTTACAGATTATTTCTATCGTAAATACGAATAAAGTTATAATTTTTTTAACCTGCACATGGACTTTATGGACACCCTGTATTTACTTATAATATTGTTGAGTGTAGGCCACTTGTGATTTGTAATGTGTTTATTAATATTATATTTACTTCAAATACGATACTACCTTAATTATTAGTACATATGTATGGATACTATTAGCTGAGTTGACGACTTCTACCTGTACGTCACGGAAAGGCGGAACGTATCATTTACTTTGAGGATAATTATGATTGAAAGTAGATGTACATATTGAGCAGATTATCTCCTATGAAATTGTTTTTAGCATTCTAATACAAAATTAGAAGTGAAGTGAATCCTAAGATCTTCTTGGTGTATGGGTTTGTTGTTTACATCAAATGGGTAGGTGAGAGATTTTATAATTATTTTAGATTGAAGTAATTACCCTTTTGTATATTAGATAGTTTTGTAGAAGTCCAAATGTCTATGCCATAGACAAAGGCTTGAGAATTGTTGTGTATATAAGAAGTCTGTTTGTTAGTGTGGCAAATTATGATCTAATTATATATGTATTTTATTTCACAGTTGCAAATATTATAATAATATACACGTAAATAGAAGCAATCATAGGTGGTGATTTTTTCAACTTTAATAACAATCCTTCGAGTTTTATACAAGGTCCTTCTGATTCATAGAAAAAAATTGTCATAACATATTTTGATCACTTAAAATATGCAATTTTAAGACCACTTAGCTAGAAATAGTTGTATGATAGTTACATTAGTTCTTTACTCATAATGGGGAAATTTAAGAAGTCTCAGCACAAAAGAAGTTAAAAAAAAAGTTTAGAACACTGAGTGTTCGAAAGGTTCATCGAATTTGCGATCGCAATTTTTTGTTTTTTCTATTGGAATAAAGTAAGCTAGCTTCCCGTTCTCCAATTTTGCACAAAAACTATACAGTTTAATCTTACGAAGCATTTTTATATGCCAAATTTGATTGTGATCTGTCAAACGGTGTGACAATGCTTATAACATAATAAATACAAGCAGATATCATAATGAGAATATGAAGAATGTGTTTTAGTAACCTGGACATTAATATAAATTGAATATCCCTTAGAAACGTGATTCTTGTACCTATAGTGCATTTCTTATTAGATTTATAGTAAAGTAAAAGTAGGGTTTAATGATAGTTTAACTTTAATTAAGTTGTTATTGGAAATAATTGAATAAAGTAGTTTAATTATTAACAAACCTACGAAACCTTTCGGCGTCGTAGGTTTCAGATTTATCTACAATAAAAATTACTATAATTTAAAGTAACAGTAACTCCACGTTTTGCTTGATTGGTGTTTTGTATTGGATAATAAAACTACCCTTTGTTGAAACTTTTTATAATGACTATCGGTAATTATAAGGAGTCTAACCAACCTTAGCCATATAGTTCATTTTCTGTCCACAAATGAAGTTGTTTTGGTCTCATGCAATTTCAGAGTGTAATTCCAAAGAGAAAAAATGAATTATTAACAGTTATATGGATTTGGGATGTGGAGGAAAGGGATTAAAATAAAAATAACGATTAATTTAAAAGCAAAAATGAAGGCAAACTACCACTCGTAGTGCCGTCTGAATGGAAGTGAAGAAATTTTGAAAATCGCGGACATTAGCCCCAATTTAGAAAGTCGCGGACTTAATTTGAACCCTGACCATTCTCTACCGTGCGACGAATTGGCAGCGGGAGTGTGGCTTGGGTTCGCCGTGACAACACTGTCTGAGCAGATCACCTATAAAGTTTTACCAGCGATCAATGTTCAGCTGTGCCATCACCTGACACACACTTCCGAGAGTGGTTGGTCATGAAAACGCTTTTATACTTCACTGTACTCAAATTATACAACCTTCGATAATTATTTTGATAAATGAAAGTTTATTTCATAGCTAAATGTATTTTTTATATTCATTCTTCCTTTACTTAGTATAGTATTATTTAAAGAATAAGTAGTAGTATAAAAAGTAATAATTCTGTATTAATTTGTGAAAAAAAAATTAAAAAAGACATATTCTTAGCTACTTTCGATGCGCGCGCTATCTAGAAGCAGTAGTTAAAACTACTACTACCATATTGTAAAGTAGATTACAACTCACTATTAAATGCATAAATATTTCAAATTTTATCATCTATGTTCAACAAATTAGTAACAATAAAATTGTACAATAATATACTAGTACAATTAATGAACTGAATTATATAAATTATTCTACTTGCATGTACTACTTAAATTTCTTTTAATTAAAATATAAAAGACCAGAAATATTAAATTTAAATATCTGCATTGTTAAACCAAAAAAGCAAAAAATAACAATAAAGTAGTAGGTTTAACAATAACATGTTTAATGATAGTATACTTAAACACTATGAATAATGAATAGGATTCTGAAATATAACGACTTTATTCACACAAATTAAATTTTTTAAATTATTTATACAATGTTTAATTTCTTTTATAACATTATTAGAGGATCATTTAAATATTATTGAATTGTTAATTTTTTTAGTTTGCTTAGTAAAATTTTATATTTCTTTTTCTTTTTTTTTTTTGGTTATTGTAATATGCTATATACATATATAAATTAACTGAATATAGGCAAGACGAAAAGGCGATTCAAAAGATTGTTCACACCTACGTAACACCCAAGGATGAAAGCAGCCGGATTAGTCTGATAATTTACTACAAGAACAAGAGAACAAGTAACTTACTGCTGAAAAACAATCCTCAGAAGAATACCCCGGAGCTTCAGCGCAGTCACCTAGTGTACGAGTATACTTGCACCACAGGTGAATGTGAAAGCCTGCCTTCCAAGTACATTGGGATGACTGCGACTAAGCTCTCTAGGAGGCTAACTCTTCATTTAACTGCGGGAGCCCCCAAGAAACATACACAGGAAAAACACAACACTCAGCTGACGAGGGAGATGCTGGTGCAGGGCACTGCCATCATACAGGCGGAACAGAATGCGGAGAAGCTACAAATATTGGAAGCCCTGTACATAAAGGAAAGGAACCCCTCTATAAACCTCCAGGTCAAGGACATGTATGTAATTCCGACGAGCAGGAGCCTGGAGCCGAGCATGAGGTCCAATCAGAGCAGCAGCCTTAACCCTGCGCTCTGATTGGTTCGAATTAGTCAACCTGATTGGCATTTAAGCTGTTTACTACAAGGCATGCTCTACCTGAAGATGACCAATGTTCCTATGGTCGAAAGCTCGTGTAATATTGAAGATGTCTCTAGGACAGATGCTGTGGCAACTGCAGCCAGAAGAAAGAAAAATCGCCCGAAGGATCGAGGCCACCAGCTTAAAGTTAGTGAGTGCAGAAGCTGCTGCAAATTTTAACAACATATGTTTGAGAGAAGACCTGCTGCCAACGTATTCTAATATAAAAACTCACGACAGGGCAGCACGCGACTCTAAAGACACATTAGAGTATAGAAGGAGGCTGGTTGCGAGGCAGTTACAAATAAAAAAGGACCAAATTATTCATCTCCGTCAACATCTGGAGGAGGTCAAACGTCAATGGTCAGCCCTAAATATTGAAAATGACTTGAAGAACCGTGTTGACCAGCAGATCAACCTTAATATACAACACCACAAAGAGACGACAGAAGCTAGAATACAGCGGAAACTTGTTAGACTGAACGAGGGTCGCTGAAACAACCTGTCCCACCTAAGGCTTCATAAACCTAACGAACAGAACACTGACCCCTGATGAAGAAGAAGTTCTTAACTTGGGCCTTAATTGTCATTTTTTCTCCAAACCTCCCACGTTCGGTAAGAGTTGGAAATAGAAAACCTGATGGATAATATTCTTAGTCTAGCGAAAGCTGAAAAAGTTAAGGTACTTGAAGGGATCAAGGAAGAACTACTGAGAGAGGCAAGGATTGTAAGAGGACACACCAGGAGTAACGTGTTAAAACAAAGGCATCGCAACGCGGTTAAGTCCTTAAAGCAAGACCCGAACATCGTAATCAGAAGAGCGGACAAAGCAGCAAGCTACGTCTTAATAGCCGCAGAGGAGTATAACACTAAACTCAACTCAATACTTAGTGACAAAAGCAAATTTAAGGTAATCACAAGAAACCCGGTGGAAGATATCAAGAAAAAGACGAATAAGGTGATTAAGCAGGTAAATGCAAAGGTGGGAAAAAACTGTTGCCCCCATTGGTCGGTGATTTTGGATTGGGATACTGTTATGGAAATGTCAAGTCACACAAGCCTGGTTTTCCACTACGCCCTATCATCAGCCAGATACCAACTCCAACCTACCGTCTCGCAAAGCGCATTAATGAATTGCTGTCTCCCTACGTCCCTAAGGAATTTAGCCTTTCATCATCTGCAAACTTCCTAGACCTTCTGAAAGGCACTAACTCCAAAGGCATAACCTCCTCACTGGACGTGGAGTCACTTTTTACAAATGTGCCCGTTGACAGGACCATCCAGTACATCCTGAAAGAAGTTTATCCTGAGAACGAACAACCAAAATGTGATATACCAAAAGCAGCCCTGAAAACTCTGCTGGAGATCTGCACTAAAGAAGCCCCTTTTCTCTCACCTGATGGCACTATGTACCAGCAGATTGATGGAGTTGCCATGGGGTCGCCCTTAGGGGTACTATTTGCCAACTTCTTCATGGGATGCATAGAGAGGGAAGTATTCTCTAAACAGAAAAAAACCGACCATATATGCCAGATATATCGATGACATCTTTATCTTAACTAAAGAAGAAGAGGAAGTTGCGGCCCTTAAAAAAGCCTTTGAAGAATCGTCTGCATTAAATTTCACCGTCGAGCACGGTGCAGACGGCCAGCTTCCATTCTTAGACGTCCTTGTTAACCAAGTAAAAGAGGAGTTCTCAACAAAGGTCTACACTAAGGTCACCAACCCTGGGCTTTGCCTCAATGGCCTTAGTGAATGTCCCGAGAGGTATAAGCGCTCCACTATCTCTGCCTACGTCAGAAGAGCACTAACGCATAGTAGTGATTGGGGAGCAGTAAATGAAGAGTTGGAAAGGGTGACTCAAGTTCTAATCAACAACGGATATTCCAACAAGCAAGTCCAACAGTCTATTAAGTACGAGATGGATAAATGGTACAGCAAGAATGACAATAACATTACCCCCAGTAAGGAAACTATAAAATTATACTACCAAGCCTACATGAACACTGAATATAGGCAAGACGAAAAGGCGATTCAAAAGATTGTTCACACCTACGTAACACCCAAGGATGAAAGCAGCCGGATTAGTCTGATAATTTACTACAAGAACAAGAGAACAAGTAACTTACTGCTGAAAAACAATCCTCAGAAGAATACCCCGGAGCTTCAGCGCAGTCACCTAGTGTACGAGTATACTTGCACCACAGGTGAATGTGAAAGCCTGCCTTCCAAGTACATTGGGATGACTGCGACTAAGCTCTCTAGGAGGCTAACTCTTCATTTAACTGCGGGAGCCCCCAAGAAACATACACAGGAAAAACACAACACTCAGCTGACGAGGGAGATGCTGGTGCAGGGCACTGCCATCATACAGGCGGAACAGAATGCGGAGAAGCTACAAATATTGGAAGCCCTGTACATAAAGGAAAGGAACCCCTCTATAAACCTCCAGGTCAAGGACATGTATGTAATTCCGACGAGCAGGAGCCTGGAGCCGAGCATGAGGTCCAATCAGAGCAGCAGCCTTAACCCTGCGCTCTGATTGGTTCGAATTAGTCAACCTGATTGGCATTTAAGCTGTTTACTACAAGGCATGCTCTACCTGAAGATGACCAATGTTCCTATGGTCGAAAGCTCGTGTAATATTGAAGATGTCTCTAGGACAGATGCTGTGGCAACTGCAGCCAGAAGAAAGAAAAATCGCCCGAAGGATCGAGGCACCAGCTTAAAGTTAGTGAGTGCAGAAGCTGCTGCAAATTTTAACAACATATGTTTGAGAGAAGACCTGCTGCCAACGTATTCTAATATAAAAACTCACGACAGGGCAGCACGCGACTCTAAAGACACATTAGAGTATAGAAGGAGGCTGGTTGCGAGGCAGTTACAAATAAAAAAGGACCAAATTATTCATCTCCGTCAACATCTGGAGGAGGTCAAACGTCAATGGTCAGCCCTAAATATTGAAAATGACTTGAAGAACCGTGTTGACCAGCAGATCAACCTTAATATACAACACCACAAAGAGACGACAGAAGCTAGAATACAGCGGAAACTTGTTAGACTGAACGGAGGGTCGCTGAAACAAACCTGTCCCACCTGAAGGCTTCATAAACCTAACGAACAGAACACTGACCCCTGATGAAGAAGAAGTTCTTAACTTGGGCCTTAATTGTCATTTTTTCTCCAAACCTCCCACGTTCGGTAAGAGGTTGGAAATAGAAAACCTGATGGATAATATTCTTAGTCTAGCGAAAGCTGAAAAAGTTAAGGTACTTGAAGGGATCAAGGAAGAACTACTGAGAGAGGCAAGGATTGTAAGAGGACACACCAGGAGTAACGTGTTAAAACAAAGGCATCGCAACGCGGTTAAGTCCTTAAAGCAAGACCCGAACATCGTAATCAGAAGAGCGGACAAAGCAGCAAGCTACGTCTTAATAGCCGCAGAGGAGTATAAACACTAAACTCAACTCAATACTTAGTGACAAAAGCAAATTTAAGGTAATCACAAGAAACCCGGTGGAAGATATCAAGAAAAAGACGAATAAGGTGATTAAGCAGGTAAATGCAAAGGTGGGAAGAAAACTGTTGCCCCCATTGGTCGGTGATTTTGGATTGGGATACTGTTATGGAAATGTCAAGTCACACAAGCCTGGTTTTCCACTACGCCCTATCATCAGCCAGATACCAACTCCAACCTACCGTCTCGCAAAGCGCATTAATGAATTGCTGTCTCCCTACGTCCCTAAGGAATTTAGCCTTTCATCATCTGCAAACTTCCTAGACCTTCTGAAAGGCACTAACTCCAAAGGCATAACCTCCTCACTGGACGTGGAGTCACTTTTTACAAATGTGCCCGTTGACAGGACCATCCAGTACATCCTGAAAAGTTTATCCTGAGAACGAACAACCAAAATGTGATATACCAAAAGCAGCCCTGAAAACTCTGCTGGAGATCTGCACTAAAGAAGCCCCTTTTCTCTCACCTGATGGCACTATGTACCAGCAGATTGATGGAGTTGCCATGGGGTCGCCCTTAGGGGTACTATTTGCCAACTTCTTCATGGGATGCATAGAGAGGGAAGTATTCTCTAAACAGAAAAAACCGACCATATATGCCAGATATATCGATGACATCTTTATCTTAACTAAAGAAGAAGAGGAAGTTGCGGCCCTTAAAAAAGCCTTTGAAGAATCGTCTGCATTAAATTTCACCGTCGAGCACGGTGCAGACGGCCAGCTTCCATTCTTAGACGTCCTTGTTAACCAAGTAAAAGAGGAGTTCTCAACAAAGGTCTACACTAAGGTCACCAACCCTGGCTTTGCCTCAATGGCCTTAGTGAATGTCCCGAGAGGTATAAGCGCTCCACTATCTCTGCCTACGTCAGAAGAGCACTAACGCATAGTAGTGATTGGGGAGCAGTAAATGAAGAGTTGGAAAGGGTGACTCAAGTTCTAATCAACAACGGATATTCCAACAAGCAAGTCCAACAGTCTATTAAGTACG
The DNA here is from genome assembly GCA_026182355.1 of Hermatobates lingyangjiaoensis. NCBI lineage: Eukaryota > Metazoa > Arthropoda > Insecta > Hemiptera > Hermatobatidae > Hermatobates > Hermatobates lingyangjiaoensis. The sequence continues at coordinate 1,912,471 of JAPFBL010000105.1, read as the reverse complement.
AGATGGATAAATGGTACAGCAAGAATGACAATAACATTACCCCCAGTAAGGAAACTATAAAATTATACTACCAAGCCTACATGAACACTGAATATAGGCAAGACGAAAAGGCGATTCAAAAGATTGTTCACACCTACGTAACACCCAAGGATGAAAGCAGCCGGATTAGTCTGATAATTTACTACAAGAACAAGAGAACAAGTAACTTACTGCTGAAAAACAATCCTCAGAAGAATACCCCGGAGCTTCAGCGCAGTCACCTAGTGTACGAGTATACTTGCACCACAGGTGAATGTGAAAGCCTGCCTTCCAAGTACATTGGGATGACTGCGACTAAGCTCTCTAGGAGGCTAACTCTTCATTTAACTGCGGGAGCCCCAAGAAACATACACAGGAAAAACACAACACTCAGCTGACGAGGGAGATGCTGGTGCAGGGCACTGCCATCATACAGGCGGAACAGAATGCGGAGAAGCTACAAATATTGGAAGCCCTGTACATAAAGGAAAGGAACCCCTCTATAAACCTCCAGGTCAAGGACATGTATGTAATTCCGACGAGCAGGAGCCTGGAGCCGAGCATGAGGTCCAATCAGAGCAGCAGCCTTAACCCTGCGCTCTGATTGGTTCGAATTAGTCAACCTGATTGGCATTTAAGCTGTTTACTACAAGGCATGCTCTACCTGAAGATGACCAATGTTCCTATGGTCGAAAGCTCGTGTAATATTGAAGATGTCTCTAGGACAGATGCTGTGGCAACTGCAGCCAGAAGAAAGAAAAATCGCCCGAAGGATCGAGGCCACCAGCTTAAAGTTAGTGAGTGCAGAAGCTGCTGCAAATTTTAACAACATATGTTTGAGAGAAGACCTGCTGCCAACGTATTCTAATATATAAATTACAAGATTTCACGATAAACACTGTGAATAAATAAAAGCTACTTCTAACCATAGTAAGAAAATTACAAAGATGACAAAATGAAAAATGAAAAGGTCTTTTAATCCAAACAAGTATTCTATGTTTTTATTAAGTATTCTGAGTCTCACTGATACTAAATATTTTTCTGATTTCCTTGTTGTGGTTTAGAAGTAGATATATATTTGAATAAAACGTAGTATTTATATTTATTAATTTAGTTTTAACCTTTACATATCTTCTACATACGACTTTCAACTTCACATCTAATTGATGCAACTATCCTATGATGCTTGGTGTTATGTTCGTCACAATATGTGTTGATTCATCACGATTCATCTTTAAGCTTAGTGTAACAGTTCAACTTTTTTCCACGTTTAAATATATTATTTCCACGTTTCGTCTTTATTTTAAGACATCCTCAGGGCTAAAAACTGACAGAAAACAATGGACATTTGTTATATCTACTTTACATTCATCATAAAAAATTCAAAGCTAGCCTTGAATAAGTAAGTTTTTTTTAATTTTTTATAATGAATGTAAAGTAGATATGACAAATGTCCATTGTTTTTTGTTAGTTTTTAGCCCTGAGGATGTCTTAAAATAAAGACGAAACGTTGGCGAAAAGGTGATTCCATATATTATGACCCAATTTCAAGAAGAAGAAAAAGTGTTTGTTAATTTATAATATATGGTTTAAGGTTTTATTTATTAGATAGGGTAAAACTTAGAAAATTTTTAGGTAAAAATAACCTTTCAGTTACTAGTGTTATAAAGAAAAATAAAGTAAAATGTATTATCCCAGTCGGACTCTATTGTATTGGACTAGCTACAGCTTAAGAATGTTTTCACTTTTGTACTTTAGACAGTTGATGACTAGCTCGTCTTTCAGCTATCAGATTAACTTGGACTATTTGCAGTCGATATCTGTCATTCAGTCTGGCATGTAAAGCGAGTGCCTGTCCTGCAGCCAAGCAAATATATATGCATCAGATTAATGCAACTTTCCCTCTTCTTATCTTATGATCTGCCTCTGATTTTTTTTTTTTTTTTTTTAAGTAACATCCATCCTAGTGATTTATTTTGTTTCGTTTTGTATGTATTTTTTAAAGAAAGTTCGTTTAATATGCAACTCTGAATTAGAATTTTTAAACAGTATTGCCAATACTTTAATTATCAAGGAAAGAAAATTATAACTTTCTTTCTAAAAATAACATACCTCAAAATATTATAGAAGTATTCATAAAAAATAACTACCTATGTTATAATTAATTATTTTATATCATTTTAAATTTTTTTAGACTCTTATATTTTAATGTTGTAAATGGTTGTGCGATTTTTTTGTAATAATTATAATTAAATATGAAGTTTTCCAATTTATAATTAGCCTTAATATTAATCTAATTATTATAAGAAATTTAATGTAATTATGGTCAATAAATTCGATAAGGGATAGTATAAATTAACTATTAAAACTTTTTAGTGTTATATTGCACCTTTCAATAGTACAAACGGTAATGCTTATATCTATATATGAATTATCAATTGATATAATTAATATGATTTATTGTACAATTTGCTACTCACTGATAACATTGAGAATAAAATATAAAGATGCCATTTGTTTACCAGTTATTTGTTTAACAATTTAAAGATTAAATTGTTAATACCATTTGCAGTTTACTTCTTATAAATCTGTCGTGGATCTTAGACTAAATTTTTTTTTTTTTTAGGACTGAAACTAATCATTATATCTGTTATATTAATTTTAACTCAAGCATTTCCTCATTTCATTTATCTAACCAAATCGAGAATAATCCATCTGAAGAAATTTATACTTTCTTCATTATTAACTTTACTATGTATTTAATATGTTCTTATAAACTTTCTGTAGTAATAACTAAACGAATTAAGATCATAATTAAGTACATATCAAAACTGATCAGATTACAATGCAATCCCTCTCAATCTATTTAATTATTTGAATAATTATATACTCAATGAATATTGCTGATGTAAGTTACTAAAAAGTTACTTATTAATGTAATTAATAAGTTACTAATAATGTAAGTTATTAGTTATCATGAGTTGTTTAAAATATACTTAAAAAATAAGTATTCGTTATATATGTTTGATCGGAGTATTTAATATTATCTATTTTGATATTGTCTTTAATTACCAATTTAAATTGTAAATTAAAATATTTCAATTTATGCAGATTGTTGGCTGTTTTTTTTTCTTTATTAAATCACTATCATTCAAAAGTAACTACTATCCAAGGTTTTAGGCAATCATTCTAAGCACACATGCCAATTATAATTTCATCAAAATTTAATGCGATATTAAAATAAATCAGTTAATGAAACTGATTGTTTACTTTACTATAAATAATGTATAGATCATGAAATATCAGGTCTCAAAATTTTGAAATATTTTCATGTTTGACGTGCTCAAAGTTCTTTTTTGACGTTTTGGAATGATGTCTGTTTGTGTGTGTGTGTGTGTATTGTTTATTGTGTGTATTAACTAAATTATTCACTTATCAATATATATGCTTACTTTTGTATATCACACCACTGATGCATATATCATTAGCATAGCTACAGCAGTAATAACATTTTTGAAAATCGAAAATGTAGATTTCGCGTTTTGAAATAATCACTTACAGGAGGAACATGACTTTTGTTCTTGTAGTCAGAGGATGTCTTATATACTTTACCTGACCTCCTTCTACATTGAACATTTAAGACAAATTTTCCCATTTATAACAAAAAAATACTCCTATTTTTTCTGAAAAACATCAGAAAAATCAAAGGAAATATATTGTTTTAAGATCATTTTTAATTTAAGATGTAGGATAACTACATTCTCGATCTTTAGTATATCTGAAAAGCAATACGTGAACTCAATTATACAATTAGCAGGTAATTATTTAATAATCATTTTAATGACCTCTGTTTTAGACTGGTTATTAGTTGTTAAAGGAGTACGTGTGCGGTTGTTGCTTTCTCCACCTCTATGACCATATGAACATATCCAATAGATATCCTTTCATTGGCTCAAAGAAAAAGGCTTCATTATTTTAATTGACATTTTGTGTTACCATGGATTATGAAATCGAATTTCTCTTTATCTTAAACATTTAAATTATCCATTGATTTAATATTTTTTTTGTTTTTATCAAGCAGATATAATGTTAAATTTAAGTATTTTACTATTGTCATTGATTTAATAAATACAATAATTAATTAATCTAGGGTAAACTAATTTTACTTTTCATTGTTGGGCATAAAAAAATTTATTATCTTTACAAATGGTTAATTCTTTTTTTATGATGACATTGAAAATGAAGTTGACATTGCTTAATGTACTTCTCATTTAGGAATATGAAGATATCGGTAATTTTGATGCTAATATTTCAGTTCTCTATGAAGATGTTTACAGTTTGACAAAAACTGACTGGGTGGCGCATTTTATAAATTGAAATGATACGACCCAACTATGAAGGAACAATTAATGTAAACGAGTAGAGTCTGGTGTCAAAAAAGAATACACTTATATCATTTCTTCGTTAAAGTAATACGCTTTCTTAACATTAACCTAAGTTAATAAAGAAGTATGAAATAACACCTGCTCAAAATGTAACTGTATTTGACAGTATGTAATTAAATGTAACTTAGGGGTCTATTGTTTAAATCAAGTAACGAATGGAAAACAGTTAATGACAATAAGTCCTGGAAGGTAGTTATATTTAAAAACAGTTCTGGACAGTGAAGTTCAGGATCTGAGATTTTTGAGTGCCAGGCTTCAGAGAGAGGTCCTCGAGATTCAAAAGTTTCATTAAAGAGGATATTGAAGCAGAATTGCAGGTAGAATGAACTGTCAGAATGACCGCAGGAACAGTGGAGACACAGGAGCTAAGATTTGTGAGTGCTATACTTCTGAGGGTAACCTTGAGAGTTAGGAGGTTCATTAAGGAAGATATTAAAGCACGAAGTGTAAGCTGGAGGAGCTAAGATGGGTTAGTGTCAGAGTTCTGAGGGCAGCTCCCGAAGAACCAAGAGGTTCATGGAAGAAGTTGAGGCTGGAAGATTAAACGTGGCTTCAAGAACAGTGGAGGCTCATAAGCTAAGATCTGTTCGTTCTAGACTTCTGAGAGGAACCACCCAAGATCCGGGAGGTTCATGGAGAAGGAGGTTGAGGCTCGAAGCGTAAGCGTGGCCACAAGAACAGTGGAGGCTTAGGAGCTAAGATGGGTTAGTGCCAGACTTCTGAGGGCAGCCCCCGAAGAGCCGGGTGGTTCATGGAGAAGGAGGTTGAGGCACTGTTGCAGGCAGTAAGAAGCGTGTGAATTGCCCTCGTCGAAGCGACGATGTCGTTCAGAGAAGGCCAGGTGTAATTCGTAGAGCAGCACCGCTGCGTGAACCACTAGTCGGCACTGCGATGGGTCCAACCGTGAAGTCACTCGTAACAGTTTCTCACACAAATCTGCAATCCAGTCCAGTTTTGAGTTATATAACTTTTATCATTTTGTCAAATAAGACGATAACAGTAATATTTTAGAAAATAAAAACAAGAGACATGATTTTTTTTAAAAAAATTAATTATAATTAATAGTTAAGTTTATGCTTTACATTAACTAAAACAATAGATATATATATATTCGTATATTTGGTTCGATTTGAACCGTCTTCAGGAGAAATAAGAGAGGGAAACCAAGCGCACTTTTATGAGTTTCATTTAGAAGATGTACACAGCTGCTAAATTGTTTATATTAACTAGGCTACTTAGTACTAGGATATTAAGAGTGACATATGGTTTAGTTTTCCTTTGTTTTAGACTGACCACATTTATAGGCTTTCTCCTCTTAGTGGTGTTTTAGGGCAGAAATTGTGGGTCATTTATTATTTGCCACCCACGCTTGATTCTACAATGCTAGTTTCTTAGTTTTGCCTAAGTCAAGTATATTTAGAATAGGGATGCTTAAGGAGTGGCTGAAATGTTACAGCTCGGGACATTAATGCTTAATGTCCTCTCCGAGGGACGATCATGTGATTTACTGGCAACGTCTTTGTCGTTAGTACTGAAGACTGGGAGCTAAGCCTTGGTAATGAACCTGGTTTACACATGGAATACGGGAAATCTTGTCATTCCTCGGAGATGACGTAGCATTTATAATTCAATACTTATCCCAACTGTAATAAACTTGAGTAAAGCAACATTTCAGATGTAGAATACCTCACCTATAACTAAAATAGATGCCCACAACAAGAAGCTGCACTTTCTTCCCCAAGAACACCACTCATTAAGAAAACTGTGGTCAGAACAATTTTCTGTGGTAATCATACTACCTACCTATTTTGCGGTCTAGAAACCTAGTTGGCATGTCGGACAGTAGAGTTCCGCGAGATCTTCCTAATAGTTGTGCCAGTGTGTGCTTCACATTGAAACAGTGGTAGTGGTTCTCGTGCAGCAGTAATTCCATGTTGCTCAGTAATTTTTCTAATTCTTCAACGTTTGGGTTCTAAAAAAAAAAAAAAGATTTTAAGGAGTATAATTACAAGGAAGGGGTTTTATAAAGTGTTGGCGTACTTGCAAGCCCTTGTCGACGGACTCAGATATCCTGCTCATGAGGTCCTGGACGTGGTCGGCGCTCAGTATCAGAGGACACGAGTTGCACTTCCAGTCGGATGCCATGTCAGTCGGGTTAGTGGGCAGAACTAGTCCTTGGCACCTCTGCAACCAATTCACTTCAATCAAACATATTTCATCAATTAATAATATTCTTATTCATTATTTAAATAATGGTTTACACATAACAGTTATTAACAATGCAATTAAAGTTAAAATATAATTATCATTAACTAGTTGACAGTCATAACGATATTTTCAAACATTCGGTGCGGGACGTTAATATTTATGTTTTTATTCTGGGGTAGAGCAATTTTTATATATTGATTTAAATGGTAAATTATTTCTGTAGTCAAAATATAAAAAAACACTTTTGCCGTCAACAGAAATAATCGAAAGAACAGTCCGTCTATAAAAAATAATGATGAAGATTGTAAACCGAGGCCTAATGGGTCCCCAATTGAAATCGCAACTGTTTTAATATATTCACCGTCCGCAGAACTTACTTTGGGGTCCATTACCAGTGGTCCCCAACCTTTTTTTCACGTAGAGGTGTATGTACTCCTAAAGAAATTTTACAAACCCTTACACTCCCTGAAATTTATATTTTGCTTTGCTCAAATAACAAGTATAGTAACAACTGAAAATGTGAAAGAACTCACAAAACGAAAACAAATGCCATGTTTTCTAACAAACTCAATGAATTTATGAGAGATAAAAATAGAGTTCAAGGGATTAGATGATGGTAGAAAGAAATCATTTAGAATGAAGTTGTAATAAAGATAACTGTTTATCTCCATCATTATTATAATAGTATCTAATTAAGGCCATGCTAATTTAATTTTATAAAAAAAATTATTTCTTTCCCGAAAATATATATTGAAAGAACAAGAGGGTGGGAAACGTACCTCGTCCTCTGAGGTCCTGACACACCTGAGAGTACTGAAGTGGGTTGCCAGCTCCGTGGGGTCGACACACCTGGGACAGCCGCAGGTGAAGTACTTGGTCTTGAGCAGCAGCTGCTGGCGGACGGCGGTCCCGTTGAGTGCGGGGCAGTACATGGTGCTCAGGTGAGAGCCCCTGTGCTCATGCGCTCTAGTTAGGTCGCTTAAAACTCACAAGTTATTATAAACCAATAAATTCCACTTGATGGCATAATGCCCAGTATATTCGTTTAACAGCAGGGTTTGTCGATGGGAGAGGAGTGAATGTGACACGAGTGGTGATCTATAGCTAACCCAACCAGCTGAGAGATCAGAGTCGCTGTAACTCCCTGAGAAACTAATGAGTCATCGCCCACCATAGGAGTTACTTTCAGCCATTGTAATTTTATTATTTTTCAAAATTACCTATACATCATGTTTAGGACCGATTATCTGAATACTTTGGAACACAGATCCATTATTGTGCAACTGTCTCCCTGTATTTGTAACTAACATCTTAAAATAATAGTACAAACTCTACTTTTTAGTCACTGTACATTCTTTAAGCCTATCTGAACATGATGGTGTATTAATTATCAATCATTATTTATATGAAAGAGGGAGGGCAGGTACCTACACCCCCCACTCCTTGTTTATCCCGGTAAGGGATAATGTTTGACCCACAATAACTGCCAACAACAATTTAACGAGATCTAATAAAGAAAGTAATGTTTTAAAGTTGTGGTTGTGTATTTAATGTTTTAATGTTACTATGTAGTATTCAGTCATTTTAGAAACTTCTAACAAAAGTTCCCATATCCAACTGTTTTACCAAAACTCTGCGTATCCAACTCTACAGAAAAGTTGGAGAGTTGCACCTCATTTTCCAAAATGAGTAAATATCACGTATTAACTGAAATACAGGATTTTTTTTTTTTTTGATCTGAACGAATTGTTGTTGGCTCAACTGAGCCACCTCAATGAACAATAAGTTCTGCTGTAAGTTCTAAATTGCAGATCTCAGAGAAATTGTAAAACCATTACAAGCTTGTAAACAGTTATATTTTATTCTTAAGTTTAGTTTATTATTAATTTTAATTAAATCAAATATTTTTTTTATTATAGTTAATATTAAAAAAAACATTGGCTAATATATATAAGTATAAAGAAATGGATGGCTTATAGCCTATTGAATTGGAACTAACCGGGCGACCTGGGTGGAGGTAGAGAGGGTGATTCTAAAGTCGACCGGGCTGAAGCTGTGCTTGGTGTTGGGAAGACAGCTGTGCTCGAGCAGCGAGAAGGTGGGGTAGATGCCGAACCTCTCCGAGGAGTCCCCTGCGTACATATGTACTGCCTTTAGTAAAACACTCTCCAAGTGTTTCAACACCCCATACAGAAACATTTCAATTATATACAACGAACATTATCATAGAACAAAACACTCTGATCGATAATTTGAACAACAGTTCGTCATCAGGAAAAGAAAACAAAAAGAGGCATATATGTAGTCAGATGATTGACGGGTCAACTTGGGTAATGATTTCAGTAATGGAACTTTCAAACTTGAAAACGTCACTTTGGCGACCAGTCTGATCACATCTCAGAGTATGCCTGGGTGGTGTGTAGGTGCACGTGAACGTGTGCATGGGTGTGTGTGTAAAAGTTGGAAGCCGTCTTTCATTCAAGCAAATTTCTTTGAATGTTCGGATATATATTAAAAATACTTTTTTTTTACAATAAAAAGAAAAACAGATAACACATTCTAATAAGAAACTAATCATCTCAAAATTTTTGTTGATCTGTCTTTAGGACAGATGAGATAAGAATAAGAAGCCACCCGCGAAGTTATGGGGTCACATGTGACTAGTTTTCTTATGTTCCATATAATAAAACAGTTCATTCATATTGTGTGTTTTCTTCCTCTTGTATGTGAACAGAATTTTATTTCTGTAAATATATATATAAATATATCTTTGTCAAAGATTAGTTGTTTTGTAAGATTAGCTGATAGATTAGTTCCATTTCTCAATTTCTTATTCTACTTCAAAGTTGATTTTTATTTCATGTGTTTACTATGAAATATTGGTTCATAGTTCATAGTTAAAGAATGGAGAAAGTGCTTAAGAACTTTCTCTATTTCTTTCATTATTTTTAATAGTGATTTCCTTGACATATATATTTGAAAATTTTGGTAGAAGTCCTTCCTGTAGGCATGCATTAAAAACTATACCATAATTTGCAAAAGTAAGACTCTACACATTATAGTTACGTTTTTAATAATTTATATGTCCAAACTCAACAATATTAAATTTTAAGTTCTCCTTGTCAAAGAGCAACAATAATATACATGTGGTGGCCGAAAAGAAAGATACATTTTTAACATCGTAGTAAATATTTCTTTATATACAGCAAATTTTGTGTGTAATACACTTTGAAACCTTGTCCTTTGGGGAGGATAAACATTTCATGTATATCTTTCTTCAAAATTTACCAAAATAATAACAGAGGTTGATGAAAAAAAGATTGAGGATAACCGCACTTCATTAAAACTTGTTAATGTGAAAGGATATGCGGCAGGAATGTTATCAAGTGAAATTTGTAAAAAAAGATTGAAAAGACGTGCAATAAAAAGGTGTATAAAGAAGATTTGAGAAAGCGGTGCTGCTGATGAAAAACCGAAGTGCTGGCTTAAAACAGCTTCACTGCCAAAAAGGTTGTACATCAACGAAGGCATTTGCTCTCAGGAAGATAAGTTAGGAACTCATTTACCCGAAAGAATGATTATACGTAGAATGATTCCACCACATAAATTTCTGAACAAAAAGACTGAGAGCAGTCGGTAAACAGAAGTGCAGTCAAATTGATCAATGTGTAAGCAAATTTGCTGAATATTTTATTAAAATTGCCTTCGTTTCCGATATTAGTTTCCTAGGCCTGTATTATTATTTCCGTAAACAATCAATGATATTTTACCATCATTTATTTGTCTTCACCACCCAAAGGAACAAGTTTTAAAATATATGGTACAAAATTTACAATTTCTCTAAAAATAATTTTATACAATAATAATATAAGTTCTAAAGTAACTGGTGTATTTTAACCTGTACAAAAGAATTGAAAAATTAATTCATACATGGAAGATATTGATATTTCATGCACTTTAATATAGATAGATAGGCAAACTCCAGAACATTAAATATTATTGGAAAGTACTCTAAATTATCATTTCATTAAATGAAAAAGTGTGGAACATCAAAATAGATTTGAATTTCAATGCAGTTTTTACAAAACTGCAGTAAAGATCTGAGTACCTAAATCAATTTGTGCTGCATTCACATCGATTATTCCACAAATTCTATGAATAGTTTCGCAAGGTGTCTCCCTCAGGATGTCATCTCCACAAGGATCCAAGAAGTTTGATTTTATAAATTTCACTATATTTTCATCAGTTTCTCTAAAAAAATAAATGTGTTATTAATACAGTTAACGTATAAATAAATCTATAATTTGTGAATTAATTTATTTAGTTTGATGTATGATTATTTTTAAAAAGTTTATTAGGAGTAGATTAACTCACAGATAAAGTGACTGTTAGTGACTGTTTCTTCCATTCCAGGCAGCCAAGAACCCCCCCCCCCCCCCCCCCCGCCTTATATTATTATAAGTAACATGATATTGTTACAAAGATAAGATTTAGACTGCCTGAAAAATGAGAACTCTGCAAAGAGATGTTTGTATGGCCATAATTTAATATTCTTACAGATAAGAAAGAAAAATTGACTTGTTATCTAATTTAGTTTTAAATTCCAATATTAATAATAAATAATACACGTTAAGGAAATATACTGTTAATCAAAAATTAAATAAATACTGATTACCCCCGAACGCTAAATATTTTTAATTTTTTTAAATACTGCTGCTGAATCTTTTGAGTTATATAAGTTTTGTTACAATCTGTTCCTATAGGTAATTTATTTATTTTGGGAAAATAAAACATTTATGCAAATCCGTAATACCTCGTGAATGATTGGTATAGATGTCCGACCGGTTTCGCATGTAGTTCTTGAAGATACACCACGTGGGAAGTCGGGCGAATGTCTACAACCAAGTCACGAGATGTGACTGATTTGTATAATATGATGTTTAATTATGTCCTCAATACAACTGGAGTATATTGAATACCTATTTCTTATGCGTATTTGTCCGTTAAAGCTGTTTTAATTTATCAATATATATGAACCATCAATGGTGTCACCTTCAGGCTAAAAACTTTTTCTTCTTTTTATATGGTTTTCCAATTTTTAATTCATATCACATTAACAATTCAACTCTTTCATCAGCTTGTTAAAAGCCAGTCGACTAGGGAATGAACGTTATATTAAGAATTTAATCTGTTCCTATTACCTCATTTTAAAAATTCCTGTAATTCAGTTATTTAAGAACAATAGGTGATTCACTAAGTCCTTTTGTTGATTGGGAGTTGTTGGCGTAGTGCAGAGGCAGGTAAATCAACAGCCCTTCATAGCTACTCAGCCTCTACCTGCTCTCCCCTTGTCACCTCCGTCATACCTTCTTCCTTTCTAAATCTATGACCTTTCTATTTAGTGCTGTGCAAAGGACCAACAGTTTTAAGCGTAGCTTCAGTATTTTGTTTTTTTTGTTTGCTAATACTTCTAATATTTGATAGTTGATTTTAAGTTTGTTAAACTACATAATTTTATATTAAAAATCAAACTTTGTCCTTAAGTTTGTAACCTGAAGATAACGCGTATATGGAGAGAAATGTGTCTTTATTTGGTCGTTATTCGTAATTATGGAGTTTCTAAAGTTATAATGATACATTACACAATATCATTATAACAAAGGTATAAAGATAAGATTATTCTCTTAAAAATAGTTCTTGAAAATTATTTACTATAATCATCATAATAATGAACTTTATATTCACCTGTAGCTTTCGATGTCTAGTTTCCTATCGTTTTCATGTGACTGTAACATCATAAGTTGTTGCCACTTTTTAGGATTTAGCCTTTGAAGTAGAAGGCAGCGAAGAGGCAGAATCACTTCATACCTGAAACCAAAGTTTATACCATGTACACTTGCCAGAGTGAAATAACTAAGCAGACTTCTTTCAAGTCTCAGAGAGTAGCTAGAAGGCATTAGTGACATTGGAGACACTTCTCTACTCACATGTGAAATGTTCTCATATTAGAACACAGGATGGACTCAAAACAAAAAAAAACATTCTCCAGTAGTCCATACTCAACTTTCAAGTCAGTTATACTTTGAAATTATAGATCAAATCTACACTTGACAAATTGGAATTGGAATTGGAGGGTTGTTCTTCAGGTTTATCAGTGATATGAAGTGATAAGGAAATTACTCATTGAGACAAAACCTTTTCATTGAACAAGATAAAGCTGAAGAGGTTGTCAGGCAACAATCCAAGTACTAGCCACACCGTAAGAGAATGTGAAGTACCTTTGAACGGTGGGTCGAGCTCGAAGTAGACAGCACTCTGGGAGGTGTGTCGAGAGCCCAGTACAGTCATAGGAGCAGATAGGCCAGTGGCAAGCAGGACAGGAGGCCTTGACCGCCGATTCCGGCAGAGCGCACTGGCAGCCGAGACACAAGGCGTCTTGGCGAGGCCCCACCACCAGAGGCACCTCCTGCAGCAGCCGCTGGTCCCGCTCCAAGTCGCGTGAAGCCACCAGGAACCGACCCAGGCTCTCGCTCTCTCCCATCTACAGCAAAACGTATTTCGTCAGAAACTCGCTTCTTAAATGATAACCAGATGTACCTGCCTTTGCTAAGGTAGATTAGTTTTATAACTTGATTGGTAAATCAGCGTTTTAACTAAAATGCCCCATAATACCCCTTCAGCTTTCGACTTGTAAGTGAAATCTTCAAGAGCTCTCCATCTGCTTATCTTAGTCGACTTGCACTACATTGAAGAGTATCTCATCACTTTACCAATTACTTTATTTATCATTTCTCTCTCTTCAAGTTTCATTTTAAGTACTTTTTTTTATTAAATCAGTAGACGGTTTTCTAATAGCTTTCCTTTTTTGGTGGAACTTCGTAACTTCTTAAGTTTGTTAAGCAATAACATTTTATAATAAAAAATAAACTGAAGATACACCACGTGGGAAGCGGGCGAATGTCTACAACCAAGTTACTTCCAAATTTGGAAGTAAAGAAAGGTTATTCAAATATGATTTATTTCAATAAAATGCTTTGCAACTAATTTTTTTAAACAAATTTCCACTTAATGACAGGTGAGTATCCAAATATAAACAGATAAATAGTACATATACATTCACAAGCCGTCAACCTTTTCATCTAACTGTCAATTTGACATCCTACAACTTTTCCAGGATCAGACTTAATTAATATTTAAAGCATCATCAAAATTAATATAGTAATTTTAGGGCAGATAGAGGGAGTTTAATATTCATAATAAGTGATTAATTCTTTAAAAAAAGCTTTAATTTATTTACTTTTAATAAATAATAGTACTTCATTTTTTAAATCTTATTTTATTACTATTATCTCTCTCAAAAATTTACACAAAAAAACCACCTGAAATTCACTTGACCCATTGATATAATCGATCAGATGGCACTAATTTCTTGTATTACGTTTAGTGATTTGATCAATATCATTTAAATTAAACCAATAAGTTAATTTATTGGCCAAACTTATTACCTCATTTCATGTTTATCAATTTCATTTCCTAGCAATTGAATTTAAATTAATGCTGTCAGTTGTTTAATTTATTATTGACTGAAATCAGAAAATACATACCTTTGAGGGTTCGCTAATTATTCTAAACAAACATGTCCATTCTGTTTATAGTATAATTGGTAAAATGTATTAGAACAATTAAAAAGAATAATTAACTGAATTTATTATTTCCTATAATGGGTGTACTTACAGCAAAGTTGAGTGTAATCCACTCCATATTTTTTCTTATTTATCTACTGGAGATGCTGTGATTATTGTTAAGATCAAGTGAGAGTAGCTTAAATATTATTACAACTGCCTGTCTTTATCACACAGGCCTAACTGCATATATTATGATTTTAAAAGAAGGAACAAGAGCTTTAAAAAGAAGCACTTTCTTAACTCTATTTCTCACTTTATCTAAAGTCAACAACACAAGTATCTTGCGTCACTTTTGAAACAGAACAATGCCAAATATTACACGTCTACTTACTTACACTAATATATGACATAGCTTAAAATAATTTAACCACTTCCGTAGTCAATTAACTGATAATTTAATTGGTTAAACTTAATCCGTGTTAAAGTTGTAAAAAAATGATCTTATTATTTCAAACAAATATCTTAAGATTTATTTGAAGCAACGATGAAAAATTAATGATATGAAGATATGGTTCTCATGAATAGCGGGAGCTATCATTGGGAAGGTACAGGATACTATCTGAATATCAGTGAAACTAAGCAAAAAATATATCATGTCATGATCTGTCACTAATACAACTGGCATGAGAAAAAAAGGTTAGTTTTTTGCGAAAACTCAAAAGGCACTTTAATTATTTAAATAAGCAGGTTAAATTACAATTAAATTAACAGAAAACTTATATTAAAGTGCCCTTGGGTTGCAAATAAGCCATGTGTCTTGTAGTTTTTTAGACCAATTAAAAGTAATATAACCTATTTGAAAAGGTCAAAGTATGACCTATTTATATTTCTATAAGTATTTCTATATATTCTACTTGTATTTCTATGTCTGCTTATATTAAGCGTCAAAAAGGCAAAGGAAATGTGAAAAAGCTCTTTTATACATCGTGCTAAAAATTAGAACAGAGGCTTTAAAATTGCTCCCAAGAACAATCTGGAAACATCTCAATCGTGGACACCAAGGGGTGTTTAAAAATAGTAATTTTCGTGTCTCAGTAAACAATACTTGCTGGTTGATAAGACAAAAATGAAACTGATATTTCGGTGTAATATGAGGTTTACAGGACCCTGTGCTTAATCCGGTTCTGAGTCATTAACAATTTATAAGATAGATTAGAACTCCCTTCGCTTGAAAGATTAATTCGCCTAATAATATAAAGCCCAGTATGAACACCTGAATGGAGAAGGTGAACAAACTCTGCTATCAACTCTAAAAAGAACCGGATTTGGCAAGAATGGGTTCTGATAAGGTGCCAAGTAGGTCACCGAACGAACAACTGGATTGGACCACGAGGGCTGTCAGTTCAAGCTCTGCTGGATAGATGGAGTACCGGAGAATACTCGGAAGTGTACTAAGGAAGATGAATTGGAATTAGACTGCCCAAAATGGGTACAATCGGGAAAGTGTTTGGAAGTGGGCATTGATCGAAAACTGAATACAGCGCCGACGACGACCATAATAGCACGAAATAAGGGATCAATATAAAATGTATACATATATGAATATCACTATCTCCATACCTCAACATAATACCCACAAAACAAAAAAATATATCGATGACATAGCGGGCTGACCTTTAGAATATTGAAATAGAAGCATTGAACTATCAGGCTCATTGTTTTCATTAACTAACAGATAATAATGACGTCTTCTGTGGGGGCTAAAGTACTCGTATAACGCTTTGTTCTTGAAAGACAACCCCAAATAAGCGTGTTTCTGTGTATACGCCCTCCAAGGGAGCCCGCTTCACTCACTGTTTGAGAAGCTTTGTGTTAAAAAAAAGAAATAGATACACTTATTGCATGTGAATACTTTCTCAGAGTACAGTAAAATCAATAAAGGTATGTATGTACACATATATAAAATTGCATTATTTATACTAGTTTAAAGAAATGTCATTCATTTTTTCCAGCACCCAACTTTTTAGAGACCTGACGCCTCTAGGGCTGTACATGGAGTGAAAGAGTACCTCATTTATGATTCGACACCCTTTGAGACTATGGGTTAGCAATATTACCAAGGTATCACTCATCCAAGTTTAACCATAACCAGCGTTGCTTAACTTGATGATCTAACATGAAACGGTGTGTGCAACATGACCGCAGCCGAAATTTTACTGAATATAATGTATTAAATGAAGGCTTATTGTTAGTACCACAAAGGTTAGTATAGTTTCCATTACGAGTTGAAAGAATTGGCCGTTTTACCTTGTATGTTTATGGTAAAGTCGTTTGACCGGTTTTGGACATTGTCCATCTTCAAGTTGAAGATGAAATGGTCATGAAGTCATATTCAACTTGAAGTTGGGAACGTCGAAAACTCGTTGATCAAATCCACCATCAGCGTATGAGGAAAGATGGTTATTTCTTCTCTCAATGTAAAATATAACGAAAATGCTTTGCAACAGATATTATATAATTTCTCTTGAACTAAATTTTGCCATTAATTGGTATAGTATAATTCAAATATCCCTCTGTAAGCCAAGTTATACCTTCATAAATTCATTTTTAAACTTACAAAGAACTTCTGTCTTTTATAAAAACTTTTTTTTTAATATATCATGGAAGGGTTTAGAAGTCTAATAAAGGCAGAGATTTGTTTTATTTTTAAGTTCTTTTTTCTTCAAAAGAGTAATGAAATGTAAAGCAGACAATTCGTAGAACTACTATATATTCAATTTTTGATTTCTTTCTTCATTAATTGTCCAACATCTCCAATAAAATCTGTCCTTCTAATTGTTTGCAGAAATGCTTTATTAAGCACAAGTGTGAATTCAATAGGTTCATCGATAGGTTCAACCGAACGTTTATATATACATACATATATATATCATTAAAGTGAATCTCGGCATTCTCGATCTTCAGACTGAGAGATTCGATTCTGCGAACTAACTTCCTGCTAACAGGATTTAACTGGACAAGGAGCTGGCCATGTGACATGTATACGAAATGTGATTTTCCAGTTAAATCCGTTAGCAGGAAGTTAGTTCGTAGAACCGAATCTCTCAGTCTGAAGATCGTGAATACCGAGACTGCGGTTCACTTTAATGATACATGTTGAAAGATCTGCTGCCTATTTATACCAATATATATATTCAGAAATGTCAAAATTACCGTACATTACTCTAATATCAAATTCGAGTGCATCAGCACAAATTAAACAAAAAAGAAAGAAATTGAAAACATCTAAGGACTTTCAAGTTTTTCTGAAGTCTACTCAAAAAATTATTTAATGAATTGTTTTTCTAAGAACTACCCTGAGAGGTCTTAGAACTTCATCATTTCAGTATTTATTTAGCGGTGATTTCTTATATACATACATATATATTTTAAATATAAAAGAGGTGGTTTAAAAAGTACTTATACTAAAAATTACGCAGCCGCACTGCAGACCAACATTAAACACGTACCGAGATGAAGTCAGTTTGACATATTGAAGCAGATACCTCAATTTTGTTTCTTTGCAGACAAAGGTAACACAACTTGCGTTGACGACATTCTAAAACTGACAATGAGCTACCTGGAAAAGCCTTAAACATTTTTAAGTTTTCCATTGGTTTTGTGTTGCTTTGTGTTATAGTAGTCACGCGTGATTATACATATTTGTAAGGCTGACGTGGAAGGCTCGGCAGTTGGTCCTGTGGAGTTTCCAATCGGCTCGCTGATGCTCCTTGCTGCAGTACGCGGCCCGCTTGCAGCCGCTGCACTTGAGCGCCGCTCTTGCTCCGCACAGAGCGCATACCTGCTCCGTCTCACGCCTGTCACTGGCTGCAGCTTGCTTGCTGCAGGTACACTTGAGCGGTACACTGCTGCCGCACACGCCACAACCCTGGGGCTTTGCCTCCATCTCTCGCGTCCGAGCTCCCCCAATTCACGTGCTTCACTGCCTAAAATACCGTGGGGCGACGGCCGGCTATTTCCGGACATACAGCTCAGCGACGCAGCTACCTCAAGCTGTCACTAGGCTTCCCTTCAACGTTATTATTACACTCGTGTTGTCTTCTGCACACATTAAACAAGACATAATACATCAAGTTTATACCCAGTTTCAATATCGACCACAGTACTCACCGAATTAAAGTGTATATTACCTTCAATAAATTATGTTATACTCCCATTATTTCATGGTGTCGAATATTTATAACTTCTCAATCAATAAAATATTTGATTATGTTTACATGTTATGTTTACACAAGACAAGGCAAGCATTCCTAGAAGTCGGATTATTTAGACCTTTGCATTTTAATCTTTTAGTGAGCTAATGAGAATTGTAAAAGTTTTTTATCTTAAAAAAAGTGTAGTTTTCAAATGTTTTGTCAGTTAGATTTTTTGGATTTATTTTCTATTTTACTGTAAAAAATGTATAGTGATCTCTAAATTTTGAGGGGGATTTATCCGTTTTGAGGTCCACAGAACAAATGTTGTGAATGTGGGTATTTGTGTGTTGCCAAAATTTGTAGACACTCCACCGGTCGCCCTGTTAGCAGACTTGTAATTTTTGGAGCGGAAATCCCTTTTATTAAGGGCAAGGGAAAATGTACCTACTTAATATCAAAATGAGTTCTGCATATCATCCCTTTCTTCTGGTTATCCGAAAAAAAGTTAAAATTTCTTTAGCAATTTTTATAGTATTTTGGCTTATAATGAATTCTGAATTGTGTATTTATTGGGAGGGTAATATGACACTTAAAAAAAGAACTAGTTAGTCCCGCCCGAAATAACTTGTCATATTTCTTTACCTTAATTTTATCAAAATCTCCGAGAAAATTATAAGCAATTTATGTTAGTTTTTTTTTAAAATTTTGGCTATACTAAAATAAAATAATTTTTATGAAATATAATTAAGCCAAAGAACCTATATAACTAATAACATCTTTTAGAGTAAAATGTACTATTAAATATTTACTGATAATATTTGCAGTACAATTGTCTCAAATTTTTCGTTCCAGAATTTTAGATGTTTTGTTTTCTCAATTGAACTTGTAATTTTCCATGTTTACGTTCTTTAGTTCGTGGATCAAGCCAATAGTTTATATTCTATTCTTTTAAAAAGGCAATTTAAAATAATCCTTATATTATGTTAAGAGGCATTATTAACTTCAAGCAATCCTTGGACTATCACTATCATAAGGCTTCGTGCTATAGAGTGAAACACATCTTCAGTTGTCTGACTTCTCACCAGCGACAGAGCCAACAGAAGCTGAAGAAGCTTGTGTTGTCAAACCATTCTCACTAAGGTTATGGAAAATAGAAAAGAACAAGCACTGATTGATGAAGTACTAGCATAGGTAAACAAGTTTGGACAGAAACGAACATTTCTTAAATGACTTAAAAATTAGTGAAACACAAGATTTCACCACAGATGTTATGACATTTAACGAACTATTATTGAAAATAATAATCCCGGCCATTGAGGTGAAGAACACCAAACTGACAAAATTATATTCCTCCAAAGCAGTGTTAGTAAAATACCCTGCAGTATCGGGCGACCGCAATACTTTTCGATCATTAAATGCAACATGAAATTCCTTAGGGCTATTGGTATTATTGTTACGGAAACTTGCGCAGCTGTGCTGAGTAGTTTGATAGATTGCATAAAAGAATAAAGCACAATAAATTACTAATTTACATTTATTATTAGATCGATTATTATTTGAATAATCTATTTGTTATATTTAAGTTAATAAAAAAAGTTATCTGTTTCATTTAAACTGTAAAAAAACTGTGCGCTTTGATCTCGTTTAATCTCAGAATGAAAGTGTTCATCACAATATGGATTTGTATTAATGTTTATATCTGGTGCTTTTACGTGACTCACCATACAGATTTATAATGTAGTTAGGTGATTCAATACTGCATGAGTGCATATAAACTAGTGTGTTCATACAATTCAATATTAACTCCCTATTCTCTGTTGTTAGGCCTATCTTGGCTGTGTACCGCATAGTGATTAAAATATACTAAACGTATTCTGTAACATCACCCACATAATACATCATAATGTCCTGATTATGCCATTAAATATGAAATCATTTCTGAATTGAGCAATATATTACAGTGTTTCAATGTCACTCTTAGACACTTGATATCAATACTATTGCACAATAATAATATTTCCTTATATTATCGGCAATCTAGGGCCGATGTTGTACTATGGCCTTATCATGTTTTTAGTTATTCCCTGAAACAATATCCAAAACAAATTGACAAGTAATTAATTGCGTAAACTCATAATAAGTTCAAATTACATACCCGTTCGTTTTATTCCAAAATGCTCATGATGTGATTTATTTGATCAGATTACATATTCCTTTCATTCCATTTAGTTATTTGATTCATAATAAATTTCAATAGGTGTTACTAATCTACCTTATTATTTTTGTTTCCTGTTTGATGTCATGAGTAAGCATTGAAATTGCTAAATGAAATGATATCAGTTGACATTGTAGTTACCTGAAATGAAATTTACTTATAGTTAAGTTGAACATAGAATTTAGTTAGTTAGGGCCTTAAGAAGACAGCCAAAAATATTTTAATTTTTTTTTTTTAACATACTATATATTGTGGGAGAATTAAAATAAATACTCTACTATATGACACTCAACTCTTAGACACTTCATATCAATACTATTATACAATAATAAAATTTGCTTGATATTATCGGCAATCTATTTTAGATATATTATTATTAAAAGCAAAATGACAGTGATTATTTTATCATAATTTATTCCGATTAAACTTGATATCGAAATTGCGACTTCTACACATTTGTCAAATCTACTTATCAGTTCATTAGACGTTGATATGCATCAAAGAAATTAAATCAAACGTAAAAATTAATTTTGTTACTTTACCTTATCAACCAACAATCTGAGAAAGTGAGATGGGGAGAGATATGAATTAAGCTACTTAAAGCCGTTTTTTGTGTGTGTAAATTATTGGTACATAATTCTATTTGTAAGATATTGCGTGCATCTAGAACTTACTATGAATAATATTTAACATTAATTTTAACTTGTTTGACCGGTATTTCATAATTACTGATTTTTTTTTCGTCGTAGGATGTGGAAAAATCTGTTCAGCAGTCCCTTAGCAAAACGTCTTGCTTAGGGTTGGGGCTCCCGACCCACTAAAAAAACACATCCTATTTCCTGGCAATATCCGACACGAAACCGTTTGACATTACTTCATGCCGGTGCCTCAGTCCTCCTGAATAGGATTCACCTTCTTGTCCCCATTCGTTCATCTATGAATTATCATGAGTCCATGCCTCGTGCTTTCATTTTTCTTATGACGGAGAACCGCCTCTACAAAGTTTGCAGCTTTTGACCAATTTTCTGCACTCTGGAGCATCTTTTGAACTATGGTATCTGGAGTGACCTCACCCAGTGATGTTATTAATTCTCGGCGCAGCACTCCCCATTTAGCACAGACATAATTATTGATTAAAAACTGTTAACAGTATGGTAATAAATAAGCACAAGGACCGAAAGAAAAAGAAATTAATAACAAATAAATAATACTAATGACTTTACCTTTGTTGTTAATTTAATTTAAAGCCGTTAATACAACCTCTTGACTTCTATACACATGCTATAGAATAAATATGATTAATTAATTTAAAAATTAAGTTTTTCAAAACTTATAGAAGAGATTTAAATTAAATTACATTGATTAAATCATTGATTTTCTTTCATAATCAATAATACAATTTGTTTCAAAATCAATAATATACATACAAACCTGATGAAACGTTTAAATACCCAAAACAATCAATTTCACACTAATTATCTGTTCATCAATAAAAATGAAAACTGTATTTAAATTTATTTGAAGTGGAACGGAAAATTAAAACAATAAGTCATTCTATGAAATTACTGTTTTAAACAATGTTTTGTTAATCTGACTAGGGCAAATATAGTAACAATTACAATATTATTATGAACTCACATCTTTTAATACGTTCTGCTCCTATAAATAGTAGGTAAAGATACCTAATTACAATTCTTTTCACACATTTTTTTGCAAAGACAGTTGTCCTACCATTTCACAGAAAATAAAAAAAAATTGTAGTGCGTTTTAGGCAAGTGCTTGTGGATTATGAATACTATTCCTAAAACTCCAGACATACTAACTGGTAACCCTGATTTACATATTCTCTTCTTTAAATGTAACCATATTTTTAGGTTTATATACAATTTAATATTATTAACAATCTATCTATTATTGATTTTATGTTATAAATAAGTCAGAAATGTCAGGAGATGTGAGTATTTATACTTCTATCATTAAACATTAATTATTATGCTTTATGAATTATTTTTCCTCAGGTCAAATTTCTCCATTGTGATTAGTGTATATTCCTAATAATATTTAAGTTAATAATTGCATCACTTAAAAATCATTATATCCCATTTAAAGTTCAATTGCCTCAATTCATTTTTAATGTTGGCATTCATTTTAATATCATGAATAGTGCAATTACGGTATT
The DNA here is from genome assembly GCA_026182355.1 of Hermatobates lingyangjiaoensis. Lineage (NCBI taxonomy): Eukaryota > Metazoa > Arthropoda > Insecta > Hemiptera > Hermatobatidae > Hermatobates > Hermatobates lingyangjiaoensis. The sequence continues at coordinate 1,889,585 of JAPFBL010000105.1, read as the reverse complement.
TAACACTTCAGTAATAATTTTTGTTATAACCATTTTGTTTATACTATTCAAACTTATCAAAAACACACTATTTTTGAAAACGGAAAAGAAAAATAGTTATTTTACCTTTAAAACACAATTTATATCACAATGTGTCAAATCGCTTTCCACATACTCTTTTCCTTTTACCTTTAATTTGGAAAGAACAGTTCACGAGCCAGGTAAAATGGAAAGGGTCGTAATTTCCATAGCTTTGAATTATTTTAAACTTATCATTCATTTAAAAGAATCTGTTAGACCAACCAAAAATTTAATTGTTTAAAAAGAATGTTAAAAGTATAATAATAGTCTTAAAGATAAAAAGACTGTCGTTCGAATGTGTCATGTGTATCGTTTACTAAGGTATTTTCCCTGGATATTTGCAAACCTATTATCTTAAATATACTACTTAATTTGGAAAAATTGTGCTAGTGTAAGTAAAGACCAAGAGGCTTAATAATTTTAATCGTTAAGTTTTGTCATCAGTTCATTATTCATTTTAAATTTTTTTATTAATATTTTGAATGTAATAATAATTCCTTATTCATGTTTATTGTTTATATTTATCAATAAATTTTTTAGAGATAATTATTTCAATAAAAATGATTGAATATTTCACCCTTAATATCAAAATAATCCCTTTTTAAGAGTCATCTGTAGAAATTAATTATTTCATTACTTAAAAGAAATGAAGTAACAATCTATTAATAGAATATTATTTTTTATTCATGGCGACAACATATTTTATTAATCATAAGCCTTTCAAAAATCAATAAAAATGTAGCTTATTAGCTTTTATCTCCGTGATTTATTGTAACATGATATTAGTTTGAAAGGTTATTCAGAGGTTGGTTTGAAGTCAATATGCTTCCAATTAACTAATAATGTGTAGGTATTTAGTTCTTAACTTCCCAGTAATCTCGGAATCGTAGTACTAACAAACTTTGTAATAAGTTAGTTGACAGATGTAAAAAACAGAAATTATGAATTATGTCTATATAAATATTATATATCGCCCATGTTGACTCTGAAGAGGTGTTTTGATTGAATTATCTTTGTCTCCTTTCCGATTTCTTTTACTCTGATTTAGATGCAAGGTATATTTATTTGCAATGTTTTAATGTTTATATTAATTCTTAATTGTAAAATTTTGTTATACTTATAAGTAATTATAATAATTTATATTGTATATAAAATTTATTATTTGTAGTCTTTTAAATGTGATACCTTGTTTATTTCTAGAATTACCTTTGGTGTCAAAGGAGGACACAATACCCTACTGATCCAAAAAGTAAAGAAATATTTCTAAATAATCATTCAGTTAGGTATACTACATTTGAAGGAAAGAACTTAAAAATATGGCAGTGCCTTTTATGTAGGTATAAATATATTTATGTCAAGCCTCGGTCAATTTATGAATTGAGATATCTTTGTATTGAATCTTGCAGGTGGAAGAGAATTCAAGTTTCAGTGTACATTAGTTCGACACATGACTGTTCATTCTGGTGTAAGAAATTACCATTGTGACCAATGTCCCAAGTCATTTAGGCAGGTTAGCTCTTAACTGTAAAGTGATATTATATAGATAAATAATTATTAACCATCAAAAAATAAACATTGGACGATAGAAATAATCAATATTATTATTATTACGAGCCAGAAAGGAGCTACTTTTAATATTTATGTTACATTTCAGTATGGGGGGGGGGGGGGGGGGGTTGAAACTTGCAATTGACAATGTCGATAATTCCTATACCATAATATATCGATTATTCGATGGTGTCTTGAAGTTAATATGTTGATTTCATTAGAATGTAACTTATATATTAGAAATATATTTATATTATATTTTTGGTACTTTGAATTCATTTTATACTTTTGTACTTATCCTTATAAGTATAAATAATTAAATTTGTATACTTTAAAAAAATTAGTATAAATCAGGCATTATATTGATTTAAATTTATCAGAAAACCTACCAATTATTCCAATAAAGTGATTTGATTTTTATATCAAAACTAAGCTCTATATCTAAATTATTATAGCATATTAACAAAGAGTAATTGTCTATTTAATTTAAAATAATTCTAATATTCATACCCATACAAGAATAATTTTCTGTAAAACTAATTATTTTAATATTCTAAATCAGGAAATGAAAGTTATGAATGGAAAGTCTGACATAAACTTCAATATTTAACTTTATAACCTCCAGTTACACAAGATACTGTTGATCATAATTTAGCCATATAATTGACTGATTTAATCTTTAGTATTGGTTTCATTAATGAGCAAGTTAATTTATTTTCTATTCGTGGAACTATTGAAGATAAGTTCCATAAAGAATAGTATCATGGAAAACAAGTGTAATTATTTAAAGGTTATTAATTCACTACTGGCTTATAGCATTAAATCTTTTTCGAAATGTCATTGGAGATGACTACTTTTTTGTACTTAATATTGTATTGGACAAAACTATTTATAAAATCTAGTTTAAATATAAATGTCTTAATTTAATATACGTTTGCTTTCAAACAAATAAGTGATATAGGAATGATTTCAACTGTAAATTGTTTCGTTCCTGATGTACTACTGGTACTGGTAAATGATCAGACAGAATTTTAAATTAACTAATTAACTTTTAAATTGTAACTAATTCAACAGAATTGTTGTTAAATTTATCATAACAGACATATCGAACGATCCAGAATCGATTCATAATGCACAGAAATATGGACACTGTGACACAGGACTTCGGACTGTGATAACAGCGTGCTCCCGATACTGCATTTTAACCAATATTTGGACTGATTTACACAAATATATTTAAAAATAGTTCACCAATAATATAATTAATTGACATTTAAGTTTTGTATTTTGAACTAGCTAATTATTACAATTTTAAATACATTATTGGGAAGTGATTATCTTTTTTGGATACTTATGCTTTCAGCTAAGTACACTTGCACAACATAAATCAATTCATTCGAACGTTAAGCCCTACTCCTGTGAGATATGCGATAAATCTTTCAACAGAATATCTACGTTATCCTCGCACAAGAGAATTCATGATTCTGAAAAAAGTTACTCCTGTGACTACTGTGGTAAAGGTTTTCACCAGAAAGGTTGTATAAAATCCAGATTCCATTTTTTTCTTAAACAAAATTAGTAAATTATATTTTTGACTATATAACAATTCAACAATTTACTAGTTTTAAAGTATGAAAAGACTCTGGTTCGACTGTGTCATGTGCATCTTTTGCTGAGTTATTATCCCTGGATATTTGCAAACCTATTAGCTTAAATATACTATTTTGGGAACAAAGTACAAGTTTAACAAAAGTGCAAGAGGCCTAAAAATTTCAATCGTTAAGTCTTTTATCAGTTTATTATTTGTTTTAAATTTCTTTATTAGTATTTTGAATGCAATAAATAATTCCTTATTAATTTGTATTGTTTATTATTTATCAATATATTTTATTGATTATTATTTCAATAAAAATGATAGAATATTTCATTTTTAAATGATGTAAGGAATTTATATTTCAAATTATTGAATAAACCACCTTTTTCCTGGTAGTTTTATACTTCATAATTATTTGAAAAGCTTGTATGCCTTCTTATCTCGTCTTCTTCCCTTGAACTTCCTAGTTTTCCCTTTCCCCCTCCTCGCTAGTTGGCATCTCTGAATGGTCTTACAAACTAGCTCTAAAGTCAAACGACACCTAAACGACTGCTTCTTCTTCTGATGATCGAATGTCGAAATATTATACCGAGTTATGTCAGTTCTTTTTCTATGTATTCCTTTATAGGTGATTTTATCTGTAATTTCACGTGTTAAACCGAGTATACTTTTGAAGAAACCTGTTTAAAATATCATTATCAATAAGTTGTCAGTGTGTCTTGTGATATTTTTAGCAATATACATATATGCATAACAAATGTCTGTACTTATCTTTAAAGAGGCTATCTTGATTGGTTATGATCTGACTTTTTAAGTATCTTAGGTAATGAATAATTAAACTTACATTATTAAAAAAAAATGTTGTAGCATGTATAAATGGAATTTTTTTTTGCACAACATAGTTGTCATTTATTTATGTCCATTTCAGGAAATTTGAGAAATCACGTTTACACCCACACAAATGAACGACCATACAAGTGTGATCAATGCGGTAGAGGCTTTAATCAATTATCCAACCTGACGAGCCACATGGTGAGTGATTATACAAGTATATATTTAAATCTGTATGCAAAAGAATCACAATAAACATGTAATGCAATCAATGAGGTATAAAATCACAAAGAAAAAGAAAAACGATAGAAATAAATGCTCTGACGCCTTTTGCTTTATGTCAACAGAGAGCAAACAAAGCAAAAAATAACTTTTTTTTGTTGCTTGGTTTGCTCTTTGGTAACATAAGTAAAAGGGCTGAGAGTATTTATTTCTATCCTTTTCCTTTTTCTTAGTGGTTTAGGCTTCATAAATCTGTATATATCAAGTGTATGTAATAATAATAAATATATCCAGTTCTTCATCATTTTTACTAATTTTATTGATTGGATTATTTATTGTGAAACTTATACTTCTAAGAGCATTATTAGATTATAATGTTGGTATTGAGTAGTTTTATAATTATCTATAAAACAGTTTTGAGTAAAACTTATTTTAATAAGTACCATTTCATTACGCTTATTTTAAAATAAATTCATTATATAGTGTAGGGTATTTCAACAGTTTTATTTAATTTTTTTACAAAAAAAATACTACAAAACTCTATTTTGTAGTTCATTTTGTTCGCACAACATGAATTTATTTTTGGCCAGAATTAAGTTAAATTTACACCTTTTAAAGGTTAGATTTCATGAATGTTTGGAAATATTAAATTTAATGTTGACACATTGGTCAACATCAAAAAATACCTCAGTATACGAGGTGTGCTGTTTTGACGGCATTCGATGACAAGTGGGTCAACATCAAAAAATACCTCAGTATAAGAGGTGTGCTGTTTTGACGACAGTGGATATTCCTGATTGCCCTCGTTTAATTGAGTTGAATGATTCAATGGGTATCGAGTGAAACGTGGATGTATAGTTAAACGCCTGTGAAATATAAACAGAATAATATCATCTTCAGGAAAGTAAATACCACTAATATATTTGATAAGCCAAATACTATTGATGCGGTAATTTGCAAACTTTAAACTTAAGCAAATCGTCTAAAAGCTATTAACACCGTAACAACCCTATTTCTCCTTGAAAGAACATTTTTAAGTAGTTAGTTAGGTAACTATACTGTACTTATTTTATATAGTTATATTTTTATATAAGTATTTCATTTGAGGGAAGTATAAACTTATGGATTCATTATATAGCTGTCAGTGTATACATTTACAGATATCATTACGCACTACAAGTGGGCAAGCAATACCCTGATACCTACAACTATATATATATGGTATACTGCCACTTGGGCATTTCTACTGGTTCCGGATATGTTGTAGGTATCAGGGTATTGCTTGCCCACTTGTAGTGCGTAATCATATCTGTAAATGTGTATATATAAAGTCCAATGTAGATATAGAAAAAGAGGAACTAAAAAAGACATTTAGTCTTAATTTTTGGTTCAAACCGTCTTCAGGGGAATTAAGGGAGGGAGACCAAGCGCACTGGTGCAGAGATAGTTGGAGACCAACGTTGCTCAGAGACGGTCTCCGAGACCAGTGCGTTTGGTTTCCCTCTCTTATATCTCATGAAGACGGTTCAAACCATAAATTAGAGACTGCATGTGTGTTTTTTAAATTCTCTATGTGTCTTTATCTAATCTGAACTTCATTTGTCCGTTTGGGATTGCATTTTTATAGACAAAGTGTATATATATATATGTGCATATATACAAGAAAAATTAAACAATGATAAATGTTGGGGAAATACCACTCATTACTGATGACACAACTATTGAACAAAAATAAAACTATAAAAAATATTGAAGTGTTATCGATTTTTTTTTTTAAATTAGAATCAGATACAGAATTACAAGCTGTAATAAATTGAAATAGCTATTTCTAATTCCATTAAGATTTCTAATAGATTGTCTGTCCAAAGTATACTACTAGAATAAAATAACAAAATTATTTTGAAGGGAATGCTTTGAAATATGCTAAATATTTTATCAAAGTTCCATTTATGATTTATTTTTGTATTTTTTTTACGTATTCATACGTAAAAACGTATACGTATTTTTTAAAGTATTTTACGTACATGTATATTTACTTTTATAATGAATATATCTATTTATTTTATAATCATAATTTTAAAAGTTTTCCTTTTAGTTCTAATGTAGTCAGTTCTTTTTTTTTGAATTAGTAAATATACGGATTAGAATATCTCAAATTGTAAATTTACGGTCTAAAGGTATTCAAAATCCATATCTTTATGTTAGTGTATTATTAAAATGAATTAATGACAGCATCGTATTTGTGTTATACTGTTTTTATTTAAAAACTTAATTTTCTAAATTTAATAATAAATTTCAATTTTTTATATATATTTGAATTTCTAAATAAATAAATATTATTACTATAGAGTTCATTAAATGATGTAATAACAGTTTTCTAATTAACGGCATAAAATGTTAAAAAAATATTCTAAAAATAATTTTCTGATAAGTGAAGCCTGTTCTAATTATATAAAAGCTAATAACCAATTTTAGGTTTCAAGTCATGGTGGGAAAAAAATGTATGAGTGTGAATTCTGCCCTTTAAGTTTTTCAAGAGAAAGTTCATACATAAAGCATCTGAAGGTTGACCACAAGCTTGGTGTAACTCCGGAGCCTAAGGGAAGTGAATGGCTGAGACAGAAGGACAAGTTGAAGATACCTGCTGTTCGTCTGACCAGCCCTTTCAACTATGAAGTCCAACCTCCAGTGAACGAGTAGGACTCTTCCCTTCCACATTTAGTTGTTATGGGCTTCATTTAATAACCAAGGGTCTTGCATTTTCAGAAAAAATACCAGATCTCTTTTTGAAGAACTCGATTACTTATTGAATGATGAAATGAACATTGAAAACTTTTCTTGTCAACAGGTAAGACGGATATACCCATATTATGATATTTATTTTGTATATAGGCTGTTTCAAAAGTCCGGGCCCACAGGCAGTTACTTTAAACATGTTTGTTTTTTTTTTAGTTTAAACTTAATTTTGATAACTTAAGTATTATTTACAAAGTTACTTATATATTTTGAAATTTCCCCATTACAATTAAGTTTTTCTTGCAGGAAAAAGATTTATTTTCGGATTTTTGACTTATTTACTGAGTCCAGTTAGGAATTATTTTTTATGTGTATGTGCATGCATGCATGAATGTAAGAGTAATTATGTCCAAAAGTTTGTTGAAAAACTACAGGCCACACCGTTTAATGGGTCCAATTGATATTATGTACATAAATAGCCCTAGTAATGTAGACTGTCTGAATAGTTATTGGAAAATATTTACATTATAGGAAAAGTCATTTTATTGTCCATTATGCGATGAAAATCGATCTTATTTATTCTTTTAAACTATTAACAGAGTGTTCAAATTTTGTCATTACTGAAAAAAAATTGTTATTATTGAAATAAATCACAATTTTTGGTTAAAAGGTATAAAAGATCAGTGTGGCATACAAATGTAAACTTTTTTACATAAAATTGACTCTGAACAATTGTGAACACGATATTGGGATTGAAGGTGAATATAAACTAAAAACAAAAATAACTCCTTTTTTTAGTCCTATTCATCCTATACAGGAGGAATGATAGTTAATATTTTTACGATAATGTTTCACAGAAAGGTGCTTACAGTACTTAGTGATTATAAAAACATTTTGTTTGTTTGTTAAACGGTTGTTACTAGAATATTAATTTTGGCATATAGGGTCTACCTAAAATCAGAATGTTATGAAAAAAAAAATTAACTATTTTTGATACACGGACAAGGTAATAAGACCCTAAACACTACTAACTCAAGTTTGAATAATGACAACATACTCGTACTCTTGTTATTACTTATTTACCTTAAGAATGTTTTTTCTAATTGAACAAAAAAATTAAAATTTTATAGAAAAATGTTAAGTCTTTCCGTGAGTTAATTTGATATGTAAAAATAATAAAATGTTTAAAACTATTAAAGCATATACTATGTGGTAAATAAAATTCAGCGTACTAAATGTGGTTGTATGTGTTTCTTGGACAGAGACATTCTTTACTCTATGATAATAATTTAGTTAAATAATTGTTATCACTAACTAATAACTCTATATATCCTGATATACATAGTTCCAAGTTTAAAAATAAGTATATTATAAGTATGGTAAAATACTTTATACATATGATCCTTATTCTTAGTATACGTTATAGTTTTTATACCAATACATTTGAAGGATGATTTTTTACTTCTTAACATAATTTGCTCATTTTGTAATTGGATACTGTGAAGTATAGAAAACAAAACATATATTTTAATACCTTGATGGATTTACACATTTTGAGGCCCCTGTCTGTTTACCATTTTAATACTATTTGAGAGAAATATATTTCTTGATGTGATAGAACCCCAGTGTAATATGGTAATAAGGAAATTTGGGTAAATTACTTTAGCCAAAACGGGTATTAAGTTTAGTCAAATCCTCTGGTTATGATAGTAACTTTAAATTTCTTATTAAGTATTAACTTATTATGAAGATTGTATCAAACATTTCACGAATTTTGAATATTGGATTAGAAAATATTACACTAAAAAAAATATTAATTTTATTTGTAGTCATTTCAAAGATTATGCAATAAGAATTATTAACCTTTCTTTATATTGAAAAAATGGAAATATACACATTATCAGGGTTTGATAATATGTTTGCACTATTGACATATTAAGATGAATCAATTAGTTACATTGATGATTAATGAACTAATGCCTGCATTTATAGTAAGCAATCTTTGAGTGTAGACCACTCCAGATTTTTTTTAACTGATATTTGTTACGATTTTTTAATATAATTATTATATTCATTTAGTTAATTTTCTATACATAATTCTTAAGCGCCTCGACCTCGGTACGCACCTTATTTACTTCCCGCCTTAATTGAACACACATCATGATTAGAATGAGGGAAAGAAACACCGAGTCTACACATACAAGATCTCTACACGGCCCTCTCCAAAGTTCCATCTTTTCATTCTCTAACTGTTACCTCTTCCAAGTCACCCAATTGGTTTTCATTAATGTTACCATCACTAATTGATGATTTTAAGACTTTTACTACTATGCAGGTCGGCTAGTTTAATATATTAATTTAATTTTGATGACTTAAGGATGATGTGAAATTATTATCACTTTCCGAATGTTACCTATAGCAGAAAAGCTAACAAGTAACTAGCAATAGAATAAATTGTGAGTAAATTACCTATGGATTCAGATTTTTCAGCCAATCTCTATGGCCTTTGAATTATTATTATATGATGTAGCTTCAAAGTTCAGTTTATTTCTTATTGTTGGTCATAGTAAAAGATGACTGCTCTGTTTACTATATTATTAATGCGCTCTTTCGAACATAGTATACAAATATTTACTCAAATCATAAGGTTACGTCGCCTTCACATGTTAGGATCACTAGTTAATTCACTTGTTATGATGAACAGTTCGTTAGCAATACTGTTGGAGTAGATGGAAGAATTGAAGTCCTTTTAATGGAAGCATTGAGAAGTTTAATTACAATCAAAAAAGTATATTGTTTCTCGAATTTGATTGATAGAAAAGATGGCTCTCAGCTGAGTCAAAAACTTCGCTAGCGGTCATATTGTCTTCACTACGCTACTAATCGAGCCACATCGTTAGATATGTCAGGTGACCAGGTCGCAAATGTTTAACTGTTGTCTACATATTACACCACGAAGCCTCAGTCGTTTTTCTCCGAGTATAACTATTCATATTCTCATATTATGGTTTGTTTCAGGAATACTCTATGCATTAAATGAACTTAATCATTTCATCTCATTGAATCACTGCCTAAATGGAGCATTAAAGGAGGAAAGTTACTACCAAGAAAACTATCTTTGCATTGTACAAAATGACATTAGTGCTGTCGTTCTGCTATTCTAGCAATTAATGAACAACGCAAAATAAAATTTAATTTTATTTAAGCTATATGTCTAAAATTTTTAAAAATCGTTTATGAATAATAAATGTGGAACCTACTAAGTGTACTCTATAAAAATCATTTGTTGCTAATTGTGAATACGATGACCTGTTTTAGTCGAGATAAAATATACCGTTTAAATCAATTACGAATCCAGGATTGAGATTTGTTAAACTGATTCAAACTCTACCATCGATTAGTTAATTGACTGAGGAAGACCAGAGGTCTTGTGGAGCAGTCGTGTGGTCTTATGCAGTTAAACACTTTTACTATTCAATATGACATCTTAAGGTGTCGAGTGTAACAATACAAGGAAGAACTTTTAAAGGCGCTTCAGTAGTTGACTATCGGAGTAACAACACAACACCATTGAGTGAAACACAATTGAGCAATGAAAACGAGCAATAGATTCCTACTCGGAATAAGTTGTATGCTCACATTTCTGCTTATAAAGCAACATTGATTAATGTGGACACATTACTTTGGACAGTTTAGGTGCAGGTCTTTCATGGGTACAGCTATGAACTAGACTAGCCCAAAAAGAATGTTATATTTAATATTATTTACTGTCTGTTCAATAGTCTTGGATTGCATAATGTAATAAAAATTATAGGGATAGCTTACTGAGGAGGTGATGTTTGAATATTAACTTTTTGTGGACCATTTGCGCTATAATAGCCAGACATAATTGAAAATGAAATATTTACAAATTTAAACACTATCAACAAGGCTAATAAGTTAATATTGTTTGGAATAAAGTGTAAGCATGGTTAACTTTAAAAAGGATTTGCAAGGATTACAAGGATTTGCTTTATCATTTCATTTACTCATTGAATAAGTCCAACCAAATCGTGATTTTATTATTTCCAATCAACGAAACTATATGAATGAAATTTTATAAAAATAAATTCAGATGGCCATATTCAAATTATAAAATTTAATCTATCATAACTTAGATTAAATGTTAATTTAATACATCAGATGATGTATTTCTATCAGTCCCAAAGTTAATATATATAGAACTAAGTTCAGGTTTCTCAGAATACAAACTATTAACAATCCATAACTGAAATATGCAAATGGATTTTTATACTGTCTTGTTATATTTAGAGAAACACTTGGAAAAAGGTGAAAGCAGGTCCACACTAGTAAAAACATACATTTTTTTAAATAAATAAAATAGTATATTTTGAGATGTACATTACATAATATAAAACATACTGATTCAGTTGAGGTAAATACCATACCCTAATTGGAATGTTAAGTTTACAAAATCACCATCCATTAAGTAAGCAGCAATAAAACAAGAAATAAGTATATCACTCAACATTTCTAATGTGATTACCTTTAATTCTTCCATATTCAACCCCCAATTAAATCCTGAGAATTTAAAATCTTTACAATAATTAACCGTTAGTAGAAAAAATATTTCGGACATGAAATATATTCTTGAATATTAATTCTTTAATTAAAAAAAGTACATATATTTTAATGTTTCTAAAGGATGTCAGCTACAATTTCTTGTAATAATTTTAGAAAATGTTTGTTTGGGTATAAAATATGTATATAGAACAGTAAAATTTACTTCAAAATTGATAATAACAAATTTTTTTTTGAAGGATTAGTTAAAATATACTTTAGAACTTAACAAAAATACAACAGTATATTTAAGAATATGTTTAGTCAAGAAGATGATTCTTAAGTTAAGAAGTGTAAGAAGATTATTTAAGTACCAACAAGAAACAACTAAGTGTATAAAAAAAAGAACAATACTCTGAAATGCATCAGTTATTTCATGAAATATTATAAGGAATGTCAAAATGGTAACTAAATCAATATACTAAACTGATTTCTAAGAAAAGAAGACAAAGTGATTGAAAAAATGAAGATAATTCTTTTAATAAAAAAGGAGACGGACTATGTTGTTAAAAGAGAAGTTTAATCAAGACCAATTAAAGATGGAGAGGAGCTCTCTTGATTAACGTTGAGAGATTCAAGGTGAAGCAGTAACTCATCGTCTTTGGCTTGTCTGACTGTCGTCCCCGTCCTGGGGGTGACAGGGCCACTGTTATCGGAAGTCAGATCGGGCAAGAGAGTGTCTACGGGAACACTGTTACTAACTAAGGAATCACTCTTCACTTCCTGTGATGGCACTGTATGACCAGTCTCGTGTTTACCAACAGACTGATCAGAAGAAACATCTAGAACTGCCGACTGGAATTCCCCATAGCACAGCCCATCAGTAGGACTAAGAGACAAGGAATGGTCCTTGAAAGAAAGCTCAACCTTTGGCTTAGATGGGCCTGACATTGTGAACAAACTCTCCACAGGATTCATTAATAAATCTTCAGAAAGTTGAATGGGCGACTCTTGAATGTTTTCACAAGTACTGATTCCTCCTATAAGTTCTTCTGTTTTGATGTCCTCTGAATTTTCAGTGGCTTCTTCTGCAGCCTGAAGAATATCATCATCATCTTCCTCATCGTCACACTAGAATAAAATCACTTTATGAGTTGTATAACATTTCATACGTAATAAAACAGAATTTGTATAGGATTGCCAATTGGACGTCGTAGAATCTGAATACAGAAATTAGTATTAATTTCATATAACAATTGGTTCAGACAATAATATTATTAACCACCATCATACCGCGTATATCGCTAGTGGTGTCGCTCGACAGGTTTCGCAAAGGCTGCATGGTCAATGGGACTAAACTTACACATTAAAGTTTATATAAATAACACGAACAAACTTTGCTAATCATTTAAACAAACACGTATATGAAACAAATGGTATTGAAAAATCAAAAGGGTTATTAAAACAGGACAAAAAGGTATGAGATTGAATATAATAGAAGAAACGGAAATTTATAAGCAAAGATAATCTAATAAATGAACACATCAACCACCAAACAGATATAATATTCAAACCAATCATCAATAATATTCAAACCAAGTATACACATGAAAAGACTACGGTGCGGACATAACAAAGACGGCTTGAATTGTAAAAGAATAAAAACAGATTTAAAAAAAAAGCTAAGACATTTAGGCATAGATTGGGACTATTTATTTTTGTAGATATTCACATCCCTGATTTCCATATGTAAGTTTAGTTCCATTGATGATGCAACCTTTTTGAAACTGGGCGGGCGACTCCACCAGCGATATACGAGGTATGATGGAACTTTATAATAATATTATCTTTACTAACTCGTATCGTACTAACAACATGCATCTAATTAGTTCGGAGACCAGAACTAGAAGGCATGAGTAGTTTATCAGGTAGTGTGCTTGTCTGTAGCACTGAAGATTGTAGCTTCGAATATAGAAAATTGCCATAAATTTTTCATGCGTTAGAAGGAAAATCTTGAACACAATATTATTCATAGAGGGCGTTATTCAATATTATTCACACTGACCGAAAAAGAAATACAGTATATTCTGAAGAAAGAATCTGGGATCATTTGAGGAGGCTAGAGAAAGGCTTTTGCGCCTATTCAAAAACATGGAGGGTGCACTCCATGAATCAGACGCCACCAATCAGGAAGTTGACAGAAGTTCACGTCTCTAAACAAAACGTGAAAATGCGAGGTGGAATAGGTACGAAAATTCAAATTCTTCTGCTTTAAAAGAGTAGAAGTTACCACTAAACCAGTTTAGCAGTGAATCAAAGTATAGGTACGGTCACAAGAAAAAGAACAAATGACATGGTCTAGGGTTAATTTAATTATCGATGAAGACATGGCTGATGATCCGCATTGCACAACCAAAACAAACTCTATTGATAAGAGCAAAAATCAATTCTAAGTTTTAGATGAATAAAAGGATTTATAATTAATATTTATGAAAAGCAGTAACTGTGGTTGAGAAAACAAAGTGCTTACCGGCAGAGTTGCATTGGTAGAGGCATACTGGAAGGCTGTACCAGAGAGGTCCATTTCAATGGGGAAAAGCATATTGGCCTGAAGTAGCTTTTCAGTAGTCGCATAAAACTTGCCAAACGACTCCACAAGGGACTCCATCTGTCGTCCTATGTCCTACAGTAGAATATGACGAAGTTTGTACATTTTTTTATAAAACTGATGAAAGATAAATTATTAAAACTCAACCTTTAAGCATTTCTAACAAAAATTAAATTTAAATGGTATCGTATTATTTGTATTGGTTTCTATATATTCATAGTACACCTACTGTATAACTGAACATGTCAGTAAGTTTTTCGTGAACACCACCCCTATTGGTAATTAGATAATTATCATAACCGCTTACTATATAATCTGACTATACTTTTGTAATGGGCCATAATAAACTAATTCGTCTGCGCACCCCGGTAAGGTTTATGTAATTTTTTTTAAAAATCAGAGTTGTGGTTCAGATAATATCCCAAAAATATTATATTAGATAAGGTTTGCTGTATAACCTGTTTGTTTACATTTTGACTTTAATTGGTAATGGCGGCCGCAGGAAGGTTATTCTTTATGAATAACCAACTTATAATATTTCCACATGCTTTGTTCAATTGAAAATAACCAGGTACCAGAAATTTTATTATATTTTCAGATGATATTAAAGACAATTATTGTAATTTTGTATGGGTTTCTTATTAACTTTAACAAAGCTTTAGTTATTATCAATAGTTTATTGATTCATATTTAATTGGTTTAACTTACTTTAAGCATTAAAGAAAGTTATGTGTTAAATAATAACTTATTAACTTTAAGTATGCATAATAGTATTACGAATAATAATGATAGTATTTGAACCATTAATTCTAATCTTAAAAGAATAGTTAAAGTATTTTGTTTAAGTTTAATGGATGTAAGGTTGCCTTAATTTACCGTAATTTATTCCTGATTGATTGATTCGTTTGTTTAAAATATTTAATTATTAGTAATTAGTATCCGGCGCTACTCCATATAGGCAAAATGATAAGTTATTATATATATCGATGATGTCTAACTAGAAGATGTTTATGAATGTCTAAATCAGTAAAACTTATAAGGGAATATATACGGCATAAAAAATTGATGAAGAAATATTCAAATCAAAATCTACAAATATAAAACTTAATCACTGTACGTATTTGTGTGTCTAATACAGTTCTTAACATAATAACTCTTAACATTACATAATGAAAAATATATTTAGAATTTAACATTTAGAACTCAATTGACACTTTTCAATACAATGCTTCTTCATAAACAAATAATATTTAATTAAAATATTGTTATTCAATCTTTTAAGAGACAATTTTGATTACTGATATAATTTTAATTAAACATTTTAACTGGCTCCTAATTGAAACGATTTGTGGGTTTAAAATTCGTGTCATTATATTCAACAGATAAGACATACCACATTTAATGAGCTAAGACTTCTTTCAACATTTTTTGTTGTATTGTTCGGCAAAAAATATTCTTTTTATTATTTGTTTAATCTAATCTATTAACTACCAATTGAATTAGACAATGTGTGAAATTTATAATCAGTGTTAGATTATATTTTTTTGTGTAATCTATAATTTTAATTCTGTATTAATTTCGTTTATCTCAAAAAAGTTAAGTGTACGGAAGTATAGAAAATTTAAATTGTTTTCGTTATATGTAATTTATTATTAGAGTTGGAATTAAATTTTTTCCCTGGTAAAGCTGGGTAGATCAGCTAGTTTACTATAAAACTAAGAAGTTTTCGAGCTTAATTATCATAGATAGCTTAATAAAATAAATAATTTAGTAATATATAGCTGAATACCTTTAATTGTAAATACTGCAGCTTCATATGGACTAATAACGCGTTTTTTAAGTACATAAAACATTAAAAAACAACTGTTTGAACCAATAATCTCTACTTTCTTGGACAAAGTAATTTAACTTCTGTAATTTTTGAAAGTGAGAAAAATTTTGGGCGACTAATAGAGATGTGAGACTTATTAAGGTAGACGGTTAGTGCCGGCCAGCTCACCTCTGTTGTCCGTCCTTTTGCATTTTTATAGTTTTAGTACACATCCAGTTAGTATTTAAACACTATTAGGAGAGTATCGTCAGGTTATTCTTAGAAGTAAACCTGATGATGGTTAATGCAAACCGAAAGCACATTGGTTTTTAGTTTTAATTTCGTAATCGTTAGTTATCGCTTCAGTGTTTGTTTGAAGTGACTTAATTTGCTGAGAAGTTCAGATCAGTGTTTCATCGCGTCATCCACATCTTTTTGTCTCTCCCTGATGTCTATTTCGTCGTCGTCTGTCTTCGGAGCAACTAACTTCTTTATATTCTACTCTACCTGATGATGACGCGGTCGAAATACAGATTTATTTACTTGTGTTGTTTCTGTGAATCAAGTTTTTATATATAACATATATATAAAATTCATCTGGATATTTCGACGAGGTATAAAAGCAAAAAAAAAATGTTTTATAAAAAAATGAAATTTTGCCGAAAATTGATAAAAAAAATTAGGTATTTATAACAAAAACTATTGAAATTTCAATTACCACAAAGAGCAATAAAGCTATAAAAACTCTAATTCATCCTGAACCATTGAATCGCCTGCTATACTTGTCATATTTGTTTACATTTATTTACATTGACTTAAGACATTTCTAAGTATATCGACTGAAATGCAATTGATGTTTAGTGGTTTAATGAAACATTTGAAACGATTTAATGACTTTACTTGAGACTGAAGAAGAATAGAATTCTTATATACAAAAATGAATAATCAAATAAAAAATTCGACTTACGGAATAAGGTGCATTGATTTCGGACACCAATTTATTGGGTAATCAAATAGGACTTCAGGAGTACGGTATAAAGTACACATTCATGATTTAGTCAGAGAAAGAATAAATAAAAGAAATTTTTAAATCGCACAAAAAAATTTTTTTTCAATAAAATGTAAAAATTTTGATGTATGACTTTCATGTTGTAAACTAGTTTGATATTTTTTTTTTATATAGAATTCAGGCTACTCCACATTTTTTTGGTTTGCAAAAGTTAAACAAACAATCTAGTAGTTAAGAAAATTTAGATAAACTAATTTCCTACAAGTAGATAACTATTCCGGCAGATAAAATAATATTGTTACGGATTGTAAACAACATTATAACAAAGTGAAACATTTTCCTCACCAAAGCGGTGCCCGAAATTGTCCATTTTCCAATAGATCCTGAGTTAGCCGAGTGTACCGTGATTTTATAGCTATATTTGTATCTATTTTTCCAGAAGATTATACCTTGTATTATCATTTATTATTAATTTTAAACAATGTATTTTTAAGCCATGCATCTTTATACAACGACATTAGCTCAGCTAGGAGAAGGGACATTTTTTTTGCTTTTTCCAGACCTGTGATGATGAGATTAAAACAGTTTCCAGTCATCCCCAGTTAATTTCGAATCAACTGGGTGATTCACCAACCACTAACGTTATTTTATTAATGACGGAGTTGTATATTTATTGTTGTAAATAATTCAAGATTTAATTAATTCATATTATTACCTGAACATGTTTATTGTCTAAGAGTTCCAATTTCTCTAGCACATCTGACCTCAATTTTGCAAATTTTGCTCTTGCTTCTTGTCTACATCTTAAAATTAACCTGAAATTCAATTAAAACAATGAACATTATTGACCAAATCAATTTAAATTCACTACTGATAATTAATTGGTTCATCTGACAAATTAGTGACCTAGAACTTTTAAACCCTCTTTCCAATTGTGGGAGGGTCAAAAAAGTATTGTTTTAAGCCATTTTAAGGCATTACTATGAGATACTGAAAATGTTCAATATTTTTTTTAATATAATAATCAGAGCCATCACATATTTAATTAAATAAAAAGAATGAATGAACATTCTTTTAAAAGAAAATAAAACAAAGCTTTTCAACATCTACTAAATTTTATCAAGTCTGTGATATTTTTACAATTTGTTTATATAGTTTATGAAGAAGTAACGAATATTTACTTCAAAATGTATTTTTGAATTTAACTTTCGAAAACTAAATAAATACTCCAAACATGTTTGGTTTTAACATGTGGGAATGGTTGTAATATTTGTTGCTGTTTTTTTTAATTGGTTTGAAATATTTATTACATACATATGACTACAAATGAGTATTATATATATTTAAATAAAACATCATACTATGTAAAAAGGAAAATCATAACTCATATAACGTTTAAAGAAATTTAAGGTATTGAGTCGTTACCTGTCTTCAGAGCGACTCACATCTATATTCCTGATGACGAGGTAATTGAAATGTAGTAGTCAGTTTTTGTGATTTATGTTATGTGTGTTCTTTTTGTGAATCTAGTTTCTATATATTAGATTATTTCTTCAGGTTAGGGTATTTTAATTAAAAAAATAGTTCACCAAGAATCTTTTTACCACCTGACTGACTGCTCCTGAGAGGTACAAATATTCCCGTGGAATATTCGATAACAATTTTTTGAAGTCATGCAAAAACTGATTTGTTATTAATCTATTTTGTTTGATTGACCAATCTTGTCCTGTAGTATTTATTGTTTGTATTGTTATATATTATATCTAATTAGTTACAAAAATTAGAGTGAAATAATAAAATTCAATTAAGAGAATTCAAGACATACCCAAGGATGTGGTACTGACGGGTTGGTCACTGGACCAACCCGTCAGTACCACATTCTTATATATGTATATAGGTGTGTTCTCTAATTGGGGTTCGGGCATTTTTCCAGGATAAAAAATCTAACTCTCGTTGCCAACGTTTCGGTTTTATTTAAAACCTTTTTCATAGGCAGAAGTAAGAATTTTTTAACTAAGAAAATGAAATTTACATTGTTGTTCCTTTAAATAATTTAAATTTCATTTTCTTAGTTAAAAAATTCTTACTTCTGCCTATGAAAAAGGTTTTAAATAAAACCGAAACGTTGGCAACGAGGGTTTGATTTTTTATCCTGGAAAATTGACCGAACCCCGTTTAGAGAACACACCTATTCTATCTAATGGTCGATATATTATTGAATCTGTTATTTATATATATATATATATATATATATATATATATATATAAGATTTCACATAAACACGTGAAATAACAATCAATGATCAAGCAACAATATGAAATGAAAAAAAAAACTAAAATCTTTCAACCATAACAAGCGGTCTTCGTCAGAGTCAATAACCGAACTGTTTTTGGTTTTTGACAAAGTCAGTTGGGTTTTGACTCTGACAAAGACCGCTTGTTACGGTTGAAAGAGCTTAGTTTTTTTCCCCATTTCATATTGTGGTTTGATCATTTATATATATATTATTTACAATGTAGAAAAAACACATATTACATCTGGTTTGTTTGTAAATTACAAATTTAATTACATATTTTAGAACTTTTCTTAAGCCAAAACTCAGAAACACAAAAATAACACAATCATTCACCTTCCTCGGTAAATCGTCACTACATTCTTCCTAGGAGAAAAACAAAAACACAAAGGTGAATATGCTACGCAAGTCACAATCATTAGCGATATCATTATTATAATTACTTCTTCATCTAATAATAAAGAGAGCCAAACAGCTAAAAACCGACAAAGTTTCAATATCCATATTTTTTTTACAAACCTATATTCATAATTTCCCGTTTCAACTCGATATAGAGGCTCTTGAAGGGCAGAATAAGAATATTCTTCATCATCCATTTCTTTAACTTTTAAGCAGTAAGAGAGATACTCAAACTTGGCATCAGCGTACTTCCTTATCGTCAGTTTTGTGTCAGGTATCGCCTTGTGTAAGTAGGTTCCCAAATCAGAAAGTATCTGCAACAAAACGCCACTTGTTTTCAAAGGTGAAGCTAAAGTTGACTGTTCCAGGTCAATCTCCTGAGTCAAAGTTCTAGAAATCAACCGCCTAGCGAAGTAATAGTGATCAGTTATTAAAAGATTAATCAATATTGCTTTAACATCTTACCTCGTTTACAAGTATTGGAGCAATGCGAAATCAGCTGGACGATTTTAACTCCAGCAAACGAGATAAGACAATATCTTAATGTATCACTTCCTAACCTGTGTGTTACTACTATAATACTCGTAATTAATAATATCGTCCATTATAAATTATTAAGTTTATTCAAAACATTTAAAGTTCTTTTTCTACATCAGTGTATCTCTTTAGTTATTGAATGATTCTGATATATATATTTCTTTCTAATTTCTAACATTTATGTTAGTAACCTTTGATTACATGACTTGATCACGTAATGAAAGCCGTATGAAAGCCTTTAGAGAGTCACATGTGACCCACTGACCGGAGTTCATCTACAACCTAATCATTCAGTCACAAGTTTTCAGTGAATCTTGTTTTCCTATCAGTCAAAATGTGCGGGTTCAAACTTTCATACTTCAGGGGCGACATTTTTCGTAAAAATCTACATAGGTCCCTAAGCTCTGTTTTAATAATTTTCCAGGTATTCTTAAATATTTTTGAAATTTTTAGAATCTTCTTACCCAGAGATCAGTAATTAATACTAAATATGACTATCTATAAAGTACTTGTAAATAATTGATTTCTAGAATTATTATAACATTTATAAGAAGTTTAAAAACAAATAAACTATTGTTTTAAAACTGTATTTGAACAGATGATAGAACAACAAACCATAACACTTAATTATCAAAATAAACCTTTATTTTGAAAATACTGGGGTTTGCTCAGTTTTTGTAACTTTTACTAAATTTGATTCATAAGAACATAAAAGACTCGTGAGTGCTCTTCATTATCCTGGAGGTTTTCGGTGACCACCGTCTTCGTCTTGGCCACCCCTTCAATAATGCAAGCCCAAAACTATTTATATTTTTTTTATGATAATTAATTACTATCTGAGCTTGATTGTTCTCCATTCTCCCTTTCTGGTAGATTCTAGTTATGAGAATGATGCAACTGACGTCACCAATCATTTCATGTTAAAGATTTGTGCCGTTATTCTGGTTAATTGGGCAAAAAACTAACAATGTCAGGAGATCTATAAAAAAACATCATCAGCAAGCAGGAAATTAAAGATAACAATAATTTAGCAAGTGAAAAAACAATATGACGTATGCTGTTGACTACTGATTCATTGTTGTTAATTAAAACAGCAACACAGCTCCCTGAAAGAAACAATACCAACGGGAGTAGCTTAAAGTAATATCATTATTTTAATGGTCATCTTATAGATATATCGCAAACAATAAATATTTTTTTTTAAACATAAAAAGGATTTCAAAACTGATTGAACAACTTACTGGCCTAATGGTCTTCAAGGTATGTATTCCGTTTTTTTCTAAAAGTCGATGGTAGTCTCCAAAGGCTCTAAAAACCTCACTAGCTCTTGGCTGAGGTTCTCGAACTCCAATTTCTGCGAATGAATCTCCAAACGCTTTTAACAGAAGAAAATAAAATCACAGACTCTAATCTAAGATAACATGGAGTAGTTAGTCGAATCACTGATACAAAAGGAATTAAGGGGTTTATGGTAATACTAACATCTAGAATTAAAAGATATTTTTCTGGAAAAATCAGGATGGGAATCCAGAGCTTACAATCAACCTGAAGGATCAAGGACCACACCACTCTGAACATGTAACTATAACCAAAACTTCGAATTACGTTATGATTTCAGTTTTCAAAGGATAAAATTGTTAGTAGTTCAAAATTATGTTATTGTTAATTTGACAATAGCTGTTAAAATAAAATGAAATGAAGTGATATTATGATGATAGTAATTGAAATCAAGAGCAAGAAAATAGGAGATTGAAATACTTGCAAATAATCAGTAAATATATTGTACACATCTAACTACAAGCAGAAAAGAAAATATACAGGTATTATATTAATGAGGAAGTTACATTCACACATACACACACACACACACACACACACACACACATATATATATATATATATATGAATTAAACACCACAATAAACAAATATATATTAATTACAATGCTCTATGGCCTTTCTTTACATCATCAGAGAGCTAAATGAAACAAACAAAAAATATAATAACAAGTTAACCTGGTTGATTGAAGTCTTCTTCACATAGAGAAATTAAAAACACACACGTAAAGTTTCTAATTTTCGGATTCCCTCTCTTACATCTCCTGAAGACGTTCAAACCGAAAATTATAGACTGTAACTGTGTGTTTTTAATTTCTCTATGCTTCATTATCTGCATTGAACTTTATATACAGGGTGTCCCAAAAAAATGTATACACACTTTAAATTATTGTAATTTAGATGTTTATTGTAATTTTTTTTAACCTTGTAAACTAATTAATAAGCATTATTTTATTGTTTTGCCACCAACTATTCTCAAACTGTAGTCCGCTTTGTTCTACATACTACCGATAATGCGAAGGGTTTACAAAAAAAGTACCCTTCTTTTAGAGGCTGATAACTTAATTGTTTGCATTTGGTTGTACAAATGTTTTAAGTGGAATAATTAAATTTCAGATTAACTCATTACTTACTGATGATGATCAAGACCGAAAAAGTACTTGAAAAGGTGCAGCAGGTTCAAGTAAATAAGACCAGCCACAGTGGAGTTAAAAAAATCACTGAATTAATCCTTTTGATTATAATCCACAGCATACTGTAATTTCTGATGAGTTAACATGGCGGTCGATCACAACTATGAATATAGTTATGATGTAAAGTTATAGTTGTAATATAAATTATTGTAGTATTAGTTTACATGGTTAAAAAAAATTACAATAAACATCTAAAATACAATAATTTAAAGTGTGTATACATTTATTTGGGACACCCTGTATATATAATTGAAGTTACAACTAGAAAACAGAAAAAAGAAACTAACACTAACGGTTCTCGATCATTTCTGTCTTAAACAAATAAATGTCTTTCACAAATAAACACGTGAAATAACAATCAATGTTGAAACCACAATAAGAAATGGGAAAATAAGACTAAATTTTTTCAACCTTAACAAGCGGTCTTTAAGGTTTAAATCAAACTCTCAATGCCAAAGTTTCAATTATATATAACATACTCGTATTATTCATAGGTCTACTAAATAGAGATAAATAAGGATTTATTAACAAATCAACAAATAATTATATAACAAAGATACAAATAACTACATAGTTTTTTGAAGATATAAGCTTAATAAATTGTAAACAGGTACACGAACTTTCAGAAGTAGAAATATTTTAACAATGAAACACACTACAATTGTTACTGTCAATTCGTATTACATAAGCAATGTTATGAGTTGAGAAATATCCTTTTTAACTTATTTTATTTACCTTTGTAGACGTGAAGTAAAGCGTAAAATGTCTTCATCACCCTTTTCGTATGTTCTACCAAACCCCTGGAAAATATAATTGACACTGATGTAAACAATGAAAACTAGTGTATGAATATTACAGGATTAGTTCAAAGTCGACATTGAACTCGATTCGAGATCAGTCTAGCATGGATAGCCGGGATGTGGAAGTTAGTTTCCATTACAGCTTTCCACTTCGACTGTATAATGACATTCATTTAAAGCAGATGTACCCAACTAATGACCCCCCCCCCCCACCTCAAGGGTGGGAGTTCAAAAGATATTAAAAGGGTTGGCACTTGGTATTCCTTAAAATGGATTGTGATAATATTAACTTTTTTTCATCAGTTACATTTTAATGCTTTGACACATTATTTTTTGATTTTTGCTTTTTGTAAAAAAACGTTAGTCACAATGAGTCAATGTGACTGGAGGGCAACAAATAAATAGTAATGTTAATCAATAAATGCGTGAATGTATCACAGGAATGTGTGTATATGCCTGTATAGTCGAGCCTGAGAAGGCCACGTTAACTTGAGTTGATGTAAAAATATTTTGTTAGTTTTGTGTATAAGGTAACCATCTTTGTAATCCAGCTGCTAATACATAATTAAAAGATTCTTGAATATGCTTTATATTATATTCAAGGTTCGCTAACTCCTTCTCAGCTATGAGTAAAGGCCATGTGGTATTCAATCTTTTAAGTATATATAAGAGCATCAGAGTATTTTACCATCTTGTGTTTTCATTTAATTACTGCTACAAAACTCCATGGAAGAAACAATATTGATTATTTTTCATTCATTATTATTTTATTATATTTTAAATTAGTAAAATAATATTTCTGCTATATTAAATAGAAAAAAATCTATTTTGACGGATTTGCACGTTTTGAGGTCACCTAAATTCATATTTGATAGTGAGTCCGCGTGTGTATGTGTGTATCAACATTTTGTAACTCCTTACTAATCGCATCAAATCATTCTAATAATCTTAATGAAATCTGAGAGAAATATAGTTCAGTCTTTAGCCTGTTAACTGTAACATTTATTTTTTGAAGTCTCCTCTTAATTGATTCATAAACATTTACCTATAACGTGAGTACACGCCAAACGCAGTGCAATTGAAATTTAGACTGACGTGTATATTCGTAAAACGCAGTTAACAGGTTAGCTTTGTTGGTTTCTTAGCAAAAATTCACTATGATAACGGTTTTTATTATACTTTATGTCAAAACGGATTCCACTCTTGTGGTAATTTCATAAACTTGGAACTTTGTATTTATTTTAATCGGTTTTCTGTTAATATATATATAAGTAAAATTTGGGAGCAGTCCTTCATTCAAACATATTTCATTCAATAATTGACCATATTTGGCTGATGGTCAATTGCTTTGGATGAAGGAAAGAAGAAGGTATTCAGAAACCTCGAAAAACTAGTGACGAAAATGACATCAGCAAAATATGGTCAATTATTCAACGAAATATATATATATCAACGTCCAAACCACAATAGAAATGAGAAAAAAGAGAAATATCTTCAACCATAAGAAGCGGTCTTCATTAGAGCCAAATCCCAACTGATTTGACGAATACCTCAAGCTGCGGTTGAAATATCTTAGTCTTTTTTTATCATTTCTTATATTTATACTTATATTTCTTATATCATTATCAATATTTATATATATTGTAAAATAAGAAAAGAAATTCAAACTGGACGCAATACGTAGATTTGAGTTTGTGAGTGTGTTTCTCTACTCTGTGTGCTATTCTTCTTCGATTTGACACACACACACACACACACACATATATATATATATACTTTAACACAGAGAAAAGAACACAGAAAGACACTACAGAACTCACTTCGAGTTCTTTTCTCAGTGTTAAAGTGTTTATTGTCCACACGGACCTTTCATTTTATTCGAAGTAATATATATATATATATATATATATATATATATATATATATATATATATGCAGATGAATCACAATAAACACGTGATACAATCAATGAAAACAAACCACAAGGAAAAAAAAAAAAAGAAAACAGATAGAAAAAATGCTCTGAGGCCTTTCAATTTATGTCATCAGAGAGCAAACAAGGTAAGAACTAGAAGGTAACATCAAAGGTGTGTACAAGGAATATATATATATATATATCTTCATAAATTACCTTAATTACAACCAAAACAGATTGGAAATATAATTAACTAAGTAAACTGAGTCATACTTAATTTTTAAAACTCAGATTTTATACTTTATTTAGTTTAATGATTTAATTAATAAGAATTAATATACTTTAGTGGGTGTTACTAATTTTACTCAAGCTAGCGTTACTTGTCTGATTCCGCTAAGTGTTAACACAATGACTACTTTCATGATGACTGACAAAATGGACAAAGCCACGCTGAAATACATGATTAAATTACATTGATTGTCAATGTGTGTGACATTACGCTTACTAGGAGTAAAGTTGAGTGTAGCTTACTTCACACTTTCAGGAAAACAACAATACAGCAATGTTGAAATAACAATATGTCAATATTGTTGTTATTTTGTGCAATAACTTAATTTTAAACAAATCAAGTTTGATGTAAAGTTTCAATATTAGTGGTACGCTGCATTCACTCGTTAAGAGATACCAAATGTAATGTAGAATGCACACAACCACCACTAGATAACCTAAGCCAATATAACCTACTAAGCTATCACTATTAATCATTAACCGTCAGCTATAAGAATTACAAAGCAGGCTGCCGGCTGACCTGTACATGAGCTCAGTCGACTCCAGCTCTTGCAGTTTCTTCACCAAAGTATCGTTACACAAGATAGCTCTAGATAAGCCTAGAGCATCAGCAGTTGAAGAACTCATGTTTTCCACCAATCTGTGCTTCACCTTCTTAAGAACTATGTCCAAGGATTTGCCTTGTACGGGGTCTGCATGCAGCTTGTTGTACTTTATACTCACTTCATTCTACAACAGACGACAAGAAACAGTTTAATGGTCCAGTATTTACGTCCAACAATACATAATTATATAAATTCATATTTAAATCTTTTAATTTTAACTCCGTTATATTTTTCAGCCATAATGGAACATTTATTTTGAAATCATGCTACCGTTCATTAAGTTATAATGCATCAACAAACGGTATCATTAAACAGTATTAATCCAACAACAGTTTTTTTACACATTTACCTACAATGCACGTAAAATATACCACCCATCCCTTCTACTGGAATACCATACTAAGCGTATTTCACACGGCGCTGGAAGTTTTCCTCAGTCTTATTTCATTACACAAGAGCCGCTTTTTCCTTCACGTCTTCGAAGTTACAAGTTATTAGGGCGGGTGGTCAAACAGTTTGGGGGTGTACAACGCTTAGATTTATTTCAGCAGTCAGAATACGAATAGAGAACTGTGGTAAAATACGCGAGAACTCCAGGTTTTTTTTTCATTTAATCTTGCAAATTGAGCCAAAATATATGCTTAACACAATATTATGTCCATTCCAACACAATATCATAATTTGGAAAATGCCAACCGTTTTAACTTGCTTGTTCAACACAATGTTTAATTTATCATACAAACTGGTTTTCTTGCTTAATAATACAACTATCCTACCTGCAGATAAAACTCATAATAAAAGTGCTTTATCATTCTTTATATTAAGAGTTTTTATGAAATCAAACATGAACTTTTTGAGAACTGTTGAAAAGTGCGAAATATGAAATGAAGAGGTGCTTCAATTTGCTAGACGAAAGGTATGAATTGAAAGGAGTTGCTAGTGAAGTTACCTGGCAGGCCTGGATCATCTTGGCCACCTCCACTTTGCTTTTGCCCTTCACTTGCATGTTGTTGACTCCGACCAGTTCATCTCCACTCTGCAGAGTTCCTTCTCTTGCAGCTGGAGTATTGTCGAACACCTTCAATTACAATACCATTTCAGATCTTACCACAGTTAAAACAATAAGAAAACGTATTTTCAAACATGATTAGCCTTGATGCGAGCAAAAAGTATCCGACCTTGGTCCTTAAATAAAAATACCATTCGACAATTTCTTTTTTCGTGGTACTGATGTGTGTATGCGTGTAAATTGGGACAGCCACTATGCGCGCTAGATACCAATCATCGAGGTTAGGGTGCACCAATGCTGACCCATAAGGTTCACACTCTCGTCAGGATGCTCCATGCACACCATGCCGAAGCGAGTGGGTCAACCAAACTGCACTAACTACATACCATGTGCTTTATGATAAACTAGTGCAAACTATCCAGAGAACTAAACGAACAATTGACAAGGCGCTGCAGCTATAGGAATGACAAAGAAGTGCTGCAACAACATCAAACAAGGAGAAATTGAGAAGTGACCCATAGCTAGCACAGTATCTATCAACAAAGGCTCAGAGCTAGTTGCGAATGTTCATTAAATGAGATGGCAGATCATTGCATGATCATCAACTAGATTGTTGAAGAAGTTGAAAAAAAAGGGTTCAGTTCATAAAACTGAAGAAAAATGACGTCTGTCCATGCAAAAGTGTCAAAGAAATTCTCTCTCATATGATCACTGGTGAATAGTGAATGACCCGGAACAAACCTTCAGGCATCATAGTGGAGGCATAACACATCACCAGGACTAAGAACATTCATAACAAATTGAGAGCAACTTCAAGGTTATGTTCACATGCTGGTTTTACTCAGTGACATTGTACATCATAAATGCAAACCGGAAGGACATACAGTTGTTAGGAATTACTATCTGGACGTTATATGACGCCTTCGCAATGCTGTATTACGAAAACAACCAGAAATGTGTGTGAGGGAAAACTACTCCATGACATTGCGCCCGTTCATTCAGCCCCTTTGAGTAAGTAAGCTTTCCTGCCCAAACCAACACCCCACCTGTTTGCCATCATATCACTCACCACATTTGACTCCCTTTGACTTCTAGCTGCTCTCTACAGTCTTGGAACGAAAACACTTAGTCGAGAGCGGGAATTATTGAAAAGGAAACGACAGACCTCTACAGCTTACCAATGATTAAATCGTAGCAATGATGCTAGCACTGGTAGCACTAATGAGAGAAGTGCACATACTTCAAGGGGTGCACTTTGAAGGTAAATAAGTGAAATATACCAAAGGCATAGTTATTTTTTTTATGCACCAATGTCGGATAGTTTTTGAATAGACCACAGGCTATTATTCACATGATTTTACTGTATACTAATATCATGGAACATATAGTTAATACTACTAATATTAAATTCTAGATTAGACAGGTCCAGGTCATATCTCAAATA
Source organism: Hermatobates lingyangjiaoensis (assembly GCA_026182355.1). Classification (NCBI taxonomy): domain Eukaryota; kingdom Metazoa; phylum Arthropoda; class Insecta; order Hemiptera; family Hermatobatidae; genus Hermatobates; species Hermatobates lingyangjiaoensis. Next base: position 1,860,786 of record JAPFBL010000105.1, on the reverse strand, counting down.
AATGAAATAGAAAGGCAAACAATTTTAATAAAATTATGATTTGACTTCTTCAAACGTTTCTCTTTCTCTTCTTCCATTCATGTGAGCGTCTGACTATAGACCCTCACTGGTTGAAGAATCTTAGACCCGCTATGTAATTTAATATAGACTTTTATACTTTGATTTTTGTTTGAGATATTTATTGCAAAATCTTAAATTAAACTTTAAACTTGAGAACACCAAAGAAAGAACATACACTTGCGTTTCTCTATAACTTTTATTACTCTACCATCCTGTGGAGAATACTAGAAAGGACGTGATGAAGTGAAGGCTTCACAGACCGGTAGGAGGTGATGCCAAGCGGGGAAAACACATCCTGAAGCAGGATGAATGAAAAAGTACTAAAAGAGAAAACAACACTGAGTAGAACTCAGAGGCGAGAGAGAATAAGTAAAAAATATTAAAAATTCAATATGAAAAACGGTTATTGAAAAAAGGATAACTAAAATGAGTAAATTTTACTTTTTGCAATAAATATTTTTTTATATTACAGTTTTATTAATCTTTCATTTATTTTCTCCCTCCTCAGTTCTATTTCCTGTTGTTTTCTGCCTTTAATATTCAACTTGTTTAATATTAGTATCATTCCCAAGGCTCTCCAGTCGTTACGTTGGCTACGATGTGTGTCCCCTCGTACCGGACTGGGAACGCCTTCACTCTTGTCATTTCAGTTACTCCGTGAAGGCAGTAAAGAGCCGACATTACACAGGAACCTCAAGCCTGTTCTTCATTTTGTATTCTCAAGTTTAAAGTTTAATTTATTTGTCCTATTTAACCGTATTTTTTTATGAAATTTATATGTACCACCTTAATGAAAACGATCCAGGAAGGAAAACAAACGTTAAAAATTAACTGCAAAAAAACAATAAATATATACATACTCTTATAGTCTCTAATTTTCTGTTTAACAGTATGAAGAGAGAAGAGAGAGGCACACCAAAGCTTCTTCTCTCCTGATGACGGTTAAACCGAAAATTAGATACTGTAAATGTGGGTATCAATTTATTCTTTACCTGTAGTTTACATATATATATATATATATATATATATATATATATATATATATATATATATATATATATAATCATTATATCAAATTACCAAATTTAATTACATTATTAACTTTTGGAACTACACTCTTAAGCAGATCACTTCTTTCCTTGTTGAGGGATGTCAAAAATTTTGGTGTATGTTATTTTCCCTGTAATTCTACTTATTGTACTCGTGTACCATTTGACTTTTTAACATTATGTATATGTACAAAAAGATTTAGTGAAAGACATGACGAAACAGTAAATACTTTTAAGATATTTACGACCAGGAAATCTGGCAGACATTTCATTCCTTGGCAAATTATGCTACAGGATATTGGAAAGTCGAGTGGGGAAAGTAGTACACTGCTTGGTAATTCGAAGTGATAAGAGGTAGGCAACCAGTTTAGGAATACAGAAACTGGCAAGGTAGTGCATGAAAGATGAAGATGCATGAGGGATTGTGAATGGGGTGGGAATACGTGCAGGTTAGTGGGAGGTGACATGCGGTTAGGGTACCTGCACAATGTATAGACAGGGACAGTAGGGAGCTCCACCACCTATGCTTATTCCAATCAGGTTAGAGGCGTCCTTCTTTATTGTCACAATGCCTGACGTCACCGTCATGCCCCTAAAAACAACCTTTCTCAGAAAACAAGTCAAACTCCTCCAGCACGCCGTCTCGACTGCACTTCTCTCACAGCCGGCAAGCCATGCAATCCACTCTCTAGTCCCACTCTTTCTTACGAGAAGAAACTCGTATGTACTCTAACATCTAATTTAATTAGCAAGCACCAATATGTTCTGCATTCAAAAAATACAAACTATTTACATAGTATAATCAAATGATAGATCAATGAAACATTGATTGAATTGATTGTAGAGAGAGCCACTGGCCCCAGACGAATGATGGATACTGAGACGAAATGCATGCGTACTTACAGGCACAATGCTCATCAGGTTCGAGAGAGCAGCTGTCTTTCAGAGAAAGGACAAGCACTAGCATTGCCTTCTTCGTGACAATAAAAAGAACACTCAATACATTCTCTTGTTTCAAATTAACTTTTCTCATTGACTTTGTTAAAACTGGAAATATTTTCATAACAAATATTATTATAAAAAAAATCTTACCTCCAACACCCGTTTACGACCCTTATGCCTGCGAATTATTATGAAGTAAAAACTCTAATACACTCCAGTATCCAAGTAATGCATGAAGATAAAGAGGTATTCATGCGTGGGTGCATTTCCCATCTAAGTATTTTTAAATGGCAGTTTTACTTTGAAAACAGAAACTTATTACCTTTGGAATTGATAATGGTAAACAACAAAAAAAAGTCATACTACGGGAGTTTTTCCTTGTATCCATCAAATGTCATGATAAGCCTACTTAAAGATATGAAAATTATAAGTAATAATTCTTGAGAGTAAGGCTCTATCGACTGGGAAGACAAAATGAACTCCAGGGAAGTACAAACTCACTTCATACTGAACACATACATATACTATATGAACATACATACATATACATTTACTACACGTAGTCTTGATGATGGACTAAGTTCAAAACCGGTGGAGTTGTGCAGGCAGCCCAGATAGTAACACGGCTAATACTGTAGCAGCCTTTCTCCTACTACCGGCTATAACATTTTATTTTACGTTAAAAGTAACAATTTTCTGCCTAAGTATCATCAGGAGGCAGTAGAAGTGACTTTCCATCGCTTAAAGAAGATGAGAGATCCCACAAAAATGTTACTTCAAAACAGTAGAATTATATTTATACTGGAAAAGTCACGAAATGGAGTTATGCACACTATAATGCAGACTATGTACATAGTAACAGTAAACTCTGAAACTTATACTTACAAGCAAAAAAAATTCTTGAAAACCAGAAAACTCGATTGAAGGAAGATTAGAATTGTTCAATACTGAGAGGTACTACTTGTACATGGACTATTGAGAAAGTCCGATATCTGTTACAGGAAGAATTAGCTAAAGCCTGTTACATGGGACTGATACTTCAGTTAAATTAGAATAGAACTGTGTCCTTTATTTTAGTTTATTCATAATATTTATTTTATAATAAGCATTTTCAAATTTAGAAATGCTCTTTTCAAATGAGGTTCTAAGAAACTGTCTTAGTATCTTTTATTAAACTCATTTTAGACATCTGCAGTTTAAAGGTTTCAATTTTTTTAAACATTTTAAATCTCATGAGTGCCCGTTTTAGCAAAAACTATTTCTCAATTACACAAGAACAAAAAAATGGGCCAAACAACACCTTTAATTCAAATAATAGACCTGTATGTATAAACTCCAACTTACTGTGAATTTTAATTTAGAAGTGACATTGAAACTTTATTGGCCACTATTAAAAAATCTATTAATTATTGGCCATTACGCTGTAATCTGTAACACACACTTTACATCCCTTCTTCCATTGAAGATTGCAATGTCTGAAAACAAAGAACTTCGTCCGAATATTCAAGGGAATTCTGCGTCAATTCTTTTAGGCATATATAGCTGTACACGTCACAGTGAACACATTCCTTCCTAAGCGTTAGATGCGGATATGTTTATATAAGAAATACAGAAAAACGATACGTCAAGAATAAATGAATTTTGAAATTCGACTTTCAAAGCTGATGTTTAAGTTTTATTTAAAAACTTCTTCATTGGCCAACAATTTAGAGGAAACAAAAGAAATCGTACAACATAAACACCTAAACATAAATTACCAGGAGCGAAATAGTTTTGAAACGTTTTTCCGATAATAGAATAGAAGGAAATGTATCAAGAATCACTCAGTTCTCCAGGCTGAAGACAAACTTTCAAGCTGACATTTCGGTTGTATTTCAAACCTTCTTTATAGGACTACAATGCGGGGAAACAATAAGAAATCATACAGCAGAGATAATTTGATATATATCAACGGACACAAAATGGTAGCATAGGAAATATAAAAATTGTAGGCAGTTCAGACAAAACGAAAGGAAATAGATTACAGAGGAAGAGAAGCTGGACATTGTTAAGAAGCTAAACTGTGTACTACCATATAACTGTGTTCAGGAATACAAATCTTCAGTTCAGTTGAATTAATTTAAACTGTCCAAAGTTAAAAAATTAAAGTAGAAGACATGATTATTAAATGGAATAAACAAATGTAAAATAAATAACCCATTATGAAAATAAATGTCTTGATAAAATTACGTAAAAGGGGAAAACTCTAGTTCAAGCTGAACGTGGAATGGAGCCAGCAAGTATCCAAACATGGACCTCTTCAGGGGATCTGAAAGTTAATTTACTGTTTCATAACAGCTTTCTCTTCTCAATGACTTGAACTGTTAATTTAATTACATTCACCTGGTAACTGGTGATTTCGGGGATCCTGATGACCAGCAAGCAGAATGCTTTAACTCGGCGCACAGAAACAACTGAGGAATGTTCTAAAGATTTTACTTAGAAGGGACAGTGTGGCGCTACGACCGGGACGCTTGACTGCTCCCCACAGCTTAAGCAGCAAGTCGGAATAGGGACGATGACAGTTGTGGCGCTATTTCTTAACTTATATCTGTATTCAGATTAGTTTCCTTTTATTTTTTTGTTTCTAGATCTAAGAAATCTCGCTTATTGGTCATGAAATTTAAAAAATATTACTAATTTTTACAAAAAGTGTAATTGTGATGTATATAATTGTTATTGTAGATAAATCTAAAGAACGACATTTCGTGCTGGAAACAATTTGTTTTTTAATTAAACTTGCTTATTTTAAGAATGTTTATCATTTTTATTAGAGTGAGTTGCATATTGTAACTGACTGAACAAGTAGAGAACTATTTATATAAGCTATTTAATTTAGACAATACTAGTTCTTGGAGAAGTATGTCGATTAAATGCTTCTTGGTAAAGTGAATAAAGTTTCATCTCACAAAGAATGTAATATAACCTGCCCACATAGTGCTGTGCTTAATGATTATCCCTAAACCATATTCTTAGCAGCCTAAGATATATAGAGAAATGCCTTAGCAGCCAAACTAATATGAAAAGGGAAACTAAAAATGTACATGTTATGTAAAAACTTTTAGATATAAGAAACTCCGATAATGATGAATCCTTTGTCAAAAACTTGACGATGAATGTTTTTTCAATAAAGAACTGATTAGTTAAAAAGTGCTATATATGATAATTATAAAAGAACAGTCTACACAAATATAAAAAAACACACCACGTATGTATGTAACTCAGAAATTTCGAGTTTCAGTGATTTCACTTCTGTGTATTCTTTTGAAAATTCTAGCTAATTCAGTTCGAAGAATCGTTTCATCTATTGGTTATATACCTTTATATATATAGGTGGGAAGTTATAAAATGGGAACAATTTATTACGAAAACAAAATTATGAATAGAAATATAGCAGTAAAATTAGGCGGACTCTTTGTTATGTGAACACTATTTCTATACGAATATTTTTAAATAACATCTAAATTAAAGGTTTATAATGAACAGGAAATATGTTTTGGTTTTCTATTCAGTGTTTTATCAAAGTTTTCCTTTGTAAAAGATGCCCAAGAGGAAATATTTAATTCGAACAATTTCAAGCAATACCTTCATTCAGTTTTCTTAAGAGTTTGTTAATAATTAGTGTGTAAGTAACGGTTTCGCGTACATTTTTTAATGCTCCAAAATAAAATTTTAAAAATCTAATTATTAACAGAGGTACCTCGGTAGGTGTCATTAAAAAACCATTTATTTCTTTTACTCTTAATATACAACATTATAATCTCGATTTTACAACAGAAATAAACGCCTTCAGTTCTCCTAAAAGAAGTTTTGTAAATTGATCTCTCTTTTTCTTTCTGTATACACATATATGTGCGTGCGAGGGTATGTGTAGCAAAAGAAGTATATTCACATAACTACACATTTGATTTCCTATTATTCTAGAGATGGTATAGCAGGCTCGGAATCCATATTACTCTTTTTCAGAGGATGCATAATCTGAAATCAATTTCATTTAGACTTGTTGAAATCCATCAACTAATCCAAAAAAACTTTTCATTAAAATTGGTGTGTTCTGACTTTTATTTGTTATGTATAGGGTGTAATCTGCGTAGAAATTGTTTTTTCTGGTCATAAGTTTATAAAGTGTTAAATAAAACTGTAACGAATTCATCTTGATTTATTAAAAATAAATTAACTTATTAAATTTAATTTGAAATTACTAAACTGATGGGAAGAAATCAATGAGTTCAGCTTTGATAAATAATAAGTTACTAAGGCGTCATCGTCCCACCAACATTTTTGAAAACAAAAAAAATTTTTAAAAACCGGAGTTTTTCGATAATTTCTTTCATACACACGTATGTTCAGATTAGTTATTTCATTTAGTTAAACGAATTCACCCAATGATAATAAATTTCCTCGTTATTTAACACATGTTAGTGAAATTTATAATTTTTAAATTGATAGTTATTATATCATAAATAAAAATTTTTCCTTAAAAAGGAAAATTTGGTTACAGAGAGAACTTCATTTTTTGAAGGAATTTTATTTCCTCTATATTGGTTATCAAAAGACTAATTTAGTAGTTAAGGAAATGCCAAATAACACAAAGTGTTGATATTGCTGAGATAATATTTTAAAACAAAATTTTTCTTACTAAATTATATAGTCAATAGATTATTTCAAACTATTTTTAAGGAACATCATTATTTAAAATTTTTTTTCGTTAAATTATATAGTCGATAAATGATTACACATTATTCCTAAGGAAGATCGGAAATTGAGAATGTTTCTAGGGGACTTAAAAGACCAGCCTGATCCCCAGCCATTGTGATTCACTTCGCTCACCACCCGCAGTTCTATGCCCCACTATGGGTCTATAAGTGTAGTCTACCATGGCCATATCGCTACCCAATCTTCCTATCATTTTATAAATTTCCTCCACACATGCCACAATGCCTCCCATCCAATTAGATCTTATAAATTTTCTCTACCCATGCCTATTGTTTCCTCCCCTCTTTGATTTTATAACCATGCCAAACTGTTTTCTTCTCCCTTTAATTCAATAAAATTTCTACCCATGCACATTGCCACCCTCCTCATTGATTCTATAAATTCCTCCCACACATGCCACACTGCACCTCCCACCTTTGAACAACAATATGAATAGTAAACAGAAGCACCATCACTGGGGGGGATCACTCAAGTGAAGTCAGCCACCGCAGAAGCATGGACATTTACCAGCTATAAATAATCTTGCCCATTAATTATTCATGCTGCTAATAGTTTTCTCCTAAATTGATTTTCATATTAAAAGAGCTATTTTGAGTCAACACGCAATTTGAATAAGACCACCACAAAGATTCATTAACAAATAACTAACTTAGTACCTTGAAACAAAATGTTTAACACAATTAACATTTATAAGATAGCATTATTTAACTCAGATCGCGTATAACAATTTCAAAAAGATGCAATATCAACGAATTCCCACCGTTGTGATGCATTTGATGATTAGTTGTACGTGGACATGTACGCAAAATTTTATAATCGTACAAGTTACACCATGTGACAGATACGTAGTCCTAGGGATGCAATTAATCCCGCTGTTTCTGAGCAATAATTCATCACAGGGTTTATATTTAATATTTAAAAGAGTACTAATTTTTTCCCCAAGTTCTAATTATTCCAGAAACTTGAAATTTTTTATTTCTTATATTATCTTTATATGAATATTGCAAGATAAAAATTTCTTGAATTTCGGTCTATAGTACAAATCGTAATTTAAGAGTAAAAAACAACAACCATTACGTTCCACCTGTACTTACTGTCAGATTTGCTTATCTTCTTATTTATAATCTAAGATTCCAAAAATTAATAATGTCTTTGCATTAAATTTGTTTTTAAAATTTGTAGAGGAAACAATATAAATTGAAATTATATTTGAAGATTAGTAGTTCCAAAAAATATATAACTATTCACAATTTAAAATAAAATATGAAGTCAGATGAAGACAAATTATGGTGACACACTAACTTAGCTATGCATAGCACACTCGCTGAGTCAGCACTAAATTACTTATCACTGATAAGCGACAGGAAACACAAGGACAAAGCACTGAATATGTTTTAGAATTTGGAATTCTAATGAATTACTCAAATCACATATTGTCCAACATGCACAACCATTTGACACTTGCTGCTGAATTACCACGTACAAACAACTTTAAGATAATATATAAATCATATTGTGGCTCTATGAAGATGACAACTGAGTTCCAGTTTAGGCATCGTGAAGAGAATACTGTGCATTTCTTAGGTACATCTCTATACTGGAGTAAGTGGGCGATATTCTTTGACACCTGATACAGTACATTAGCGTACACGCTTGAGCGCCAACCTTGATAATTTTAATAATAAATAACCTTATTCAGCATATATGTTCCTACTCCTGTCTCGTCTCCCACGTATAGTATTGACAAATGAAACCAGTAAAGTCCTCAATCACATTTTATCCTAAAGCTGGATCATCAGATAACATTAACACAAATAAACCTCCATTCAACTTGACCGTCACGGCAGAGAACAATGTTAGAGGATTACTTTAGAAAACAAGTATCAAAGCGAGAACTGAACAGTTAACTGAATAGTACTTCTAAAGTGTACTCAATACGCAAAACCAATCATATTAAAATTTGTTGACTTAGAAAACGAAACAAAACCCGATAATTTTTTGAATGGTATTTATTAGACAAGTGATTCCTAAACTTGGTTTCGATCGAAACCATGACATTCTCAACCCCTTAGCCAAGTTTTCCCACTGGGGTTTCTAATAAATTGAATTATTATAATTATTTCATTAAAGAGTGTCCGAAATATCGTAATTTCATTTTATAAGACATGTTAAAAAGATATGTTTACATATTAATCGTGGGAGGAAGCTGTTATAACACGTCTCCAATGCCGTTGTATTAGGTAAACGATAGGTTTAAGCATAATATATTGTAGAATATATCCTCTTGTCATCCTTGAAAATTATCTGCGTACAACATGCATCAAGACACATGAGCATGTATTGGCACGTAAGAGCTTCGTTCGCGACATCACTCTGTGATGGGCACCATTGGCTGCAGCTGATGATGTTCCTCACTTGGCCATGATACCTGCACTGAAGTGATTTTGCTGCACTCAGTGCGCTCTTGTGATCCCCTGTCACAACCTTTTGATTTCTACACTAAATATTAAATGAGAATAAAGCAGCTTGAGGAATGCGTGCAACGCAGGCAATTTGTATAGCGCGACTTGAATCCACATCCACCCCAACGCATGATCTGCTTTCCCCAGTGAGCAAACCTAAAACAGCACCTGAAAGAGTCACTGATATTTATAGACTTTATGCAGTAGGGAACTAACATACATTAATATATACTATTACATAATATATATTATTGTTAAGTGAATAGCTAAGATAGATATAATATTATAATATATAAAAATCGAAGGTTCATTGCTTCCAACGAGTTTACAAACCACTGTAATGGAGGGAAAAATTATTATTTTGAGGGTTCTCTAAGACAGGAGATTTTAGATATAACTAGAGATAAATAAATAAAACTATAACTAAAACAATACAGGGAAAAATAAATAATTATAATTAATAATAATTTATTTGTATCTAAATTTACAACTTGTACTATTCTACAATACATTTCGAAGTTACATGCTTTAGTCAGTTACACCCAACTCTTTAATTGGATAAATATGTTTTACTGGAATGATAAGAATCAAAGAATTATCTCGCATACATGAAATCTTAATATTACAGTGATGATTCAAATAATTCCAAACATGACTTCTAGAACAGTTAACTATCTTCCTAAGCATATTTTATCGTAGACACCTTAACTTTATTTGTACACATGACGGTTGTAAACTGCTCAAGAACACAAATAGGTAAACTTGTTACAGGCGAATCTCAGATGGAATTGGAACAGTAAATGCTTTGCCTATTAGTGGTTGGTGAAAGTATACAGTTGTTAAGTTGTTTGCCGAGGAAAGGCACGGCCAGCACTGTTGTCGTCACTAGATCTACCAGAAAACATTGCGCGCACTTACATTAAGGACACGATGAGAGGAGGCATGCTGAGGGCTCCGGTGGAGTGCAGCTTAGCTTGTCCACCGCACAGAGAGCCCCTCTAAGCGGCGCTTCAAGCAACCTAAACCTGACCAACAGCTATCAAAACACTGCAAACATTTGCAATTACACGTAGCCAATTAAAATCCGGACGATCAGGATTGACTGAAAAACTCTGTAGAGATCTGAAAGGCTTTGTAAAACAGTAGATGAATCTTCATGCTATTTAGAATTTAATAAACATGAAAATAAGTTATCAATAGTTTCTTTGCAGCACCATTCCCAATATTTTCACAACAAAAATGTTTCGGTCTCGATGGGATGATAATTTGGAGGATAACAGGATGTGCTCTAGTAGACTGGTTTGAACATTTGATGGCGAGGAACACTTGAAGCAGCTACAATGTTGTGATGATCACATGCTCACTGATGATCACCGCCAGAGCACTAGTTTGCTATCGAGCCTTGGCTTCCTACAAACACTTCCACCTGCTATCTCTGCTTCAGGCGCCATCCTCCAAATGCTCTTCTTTAAAACACTGTAGGAATTCTCTGCCAGGCATCCCAGATAGTGAAGCTCGGGTTTTCACACCTCATCGGGTTATCTCATAGGTGCCCATGTCCTGCTGCCCACCTAAACCCGCTTTCCTAGACATTCTCCCTGAATCCACTTGGTTTTGTTTGTCTTCGCCAAATCGAGCCTTTGAAACAGCAAAATAATGTTCCAAAACTGATATATACTCAGTACTTGATGACTAACTAACCTTATATAAAACACTAAAATATAGTCAAAATAAAAGAAAGTGCTATTTTAGATCGTTAGCATTTTTTTCTTCATATGTATTGTAGTATTGATATGTATTGAAGTAAATATTGCTACTTACAAACAGCCTTGCGAGTCATATGTGAGCACCACAGTCACAAAGAGTTCGAAAGGTTATACTGCAATGAGTTACTTTCTGGCACACAGAACCAAACTTAAACTTAAATTTTTATTCACGGAGTTATTAGTCAAAAGTGGAATAATTTTAGCTTAGTGCTAATGTTTGTGTAAGTCGTGCAAAATGTCTTCATCTTGCTCACAAAGCCAAGGTTGAATGAAGACAGGTCTGGGAAAGTCCTTACTAAGAGACAAAAATCACGCTTTCATAGTGAACCAAAACAGAAGGAAATACAAGAGGAATACGAAGTTAAAGTATTAGAAGCACATCACCAAAACAACCACAGAATTCTATAAGCCTCAATCAATTACTCAATTACTCAATTTCTAACTAGAAAAAGAGTAAATCAATAACTTCGAACATAAAATATGTACTAGTGAATACCATATCAAGTCAGACTACATTCCGGTAGAAATTGGATCTAATTTCCGATGATAACATCAACATTTAAACAGCTCATTAAACTGTTTTAGAACTTTGGACATTAAATGAGGGGTTTCAAACTCACGTTAGCCTACTGCCCTCCTCAACCTCAGTCTATCAAACCAGAATTACTAATAACAGTCAACTTGGATGATTCTATTGTTAAAAACTTGCTTACTCTATGCAATAATTTTATAATATAGTACATGTTGTTAAAAGAAATGTTTGTTTTAAGCAATTATAATTTTTCATTTTTATGGCAAGACACAAGGCAGGAGAACTATATTCTACATTCGGTTATTTATTTTTGAGCTGATTTCACAGCGCTAATAAACAGAGATTCCCTCTTTAAGTTCCTTTTTAAAAATATCAAATTACTCTAAATTTTTTTTAACCAATTTACAATAATGATACTAAATATAATTTTCAAATGGTGTAAAAATACTATACGTTTTATTGAAATCACTACATAATGAATTTTGAAAATAGTAAACCTCCTTCAAAAATAAAAAACAGATGTCTTCAAAACCGTGTACAAGTCTCGTTAAACAGAATTATATTGAAGTTACTAGTAGTTAACTTCAATATAATTTAGTACCGAAGTCGTTGACTTTGTAACTAATTACAATGGCTCAGATCTCAAGCTAAAAGAATATAATATATTTGGTGATGGTTCATGAATAATGAAATGAGAACATTTTAAATTTGGTTTTCTGGGAGAAACGTATGACGTATTTATATATAACTATAACGTCAAGTTTCAAACTAAAACAGTCTCCAGTTTTTTTTTTAAATAAACGAACATTTCTACTTTCCGATCTGAATAGAGGACCACCCAACTATGTTCCAACCAAGGCTGCTCACATCAATGTTCAGAATATTGATATTAATGGAGTGTGTCTCAGGTTATCGAAACATAAACCATAAATAAGAAAGAAATTTATTTTTTTCTTTTGTTTCCTCAGGCAATTCTCCCATTTTTCGGTGAACAGATTATTATGTTTTAGCCAGGTTGCCACTGTTACCTCTACTTGAAGATTCTTGTAAAACTGATCATCTAGGTAACTGTTCAGGGTATATATCTGTATCACTTAATGGTAATACGAGGAAATCCACCACTTAGATGTGGTTGGAGGAAGTCATGTAGTCAGAAGTAGTGTTCCACATCGCCTGGGTAAGTTACCCGTGTGAATCAAGGAGAACAGTCCATCTGTTACCCTCACATTAGGTAACGCTCTACTCATGCATTCGTAGTTTGCAAAATGCATTTATTGCTAAGGTTGAAGAAGAGCTGTCTCAAATCGAGTCAATTCATGTCATTGCTATTTCAAAATATGTCACAATATAGTGAAATCTATTGCGTACTATTTCTCTAAATCACAATATTAGTGCAGCTGATGTGTTTCGACATGTTATATCTCTCCACCTAAAAGTCTCATTGTGTGTCTATCTTTGCTAATGCTAGATACAACACAACTGCAAGCTTCCATCGACATTGCCAAAGTTTGGCAAGCTCTCAGTGCAAAGCACTCGAGATTAAACTCTACAAGAGCTTTTCTGTTTCCATAAGTATTTGTGGTTCAGTCAACTGTACACAAATGCAGGGAGTCCTCATTCAAGTGGAGTGGCCAGTGATTACCCAGTGCCAGCTCGTCCACAGGAGTGTCCTGCCGTGTGCTGACGGCTACTGACAGTGGTCAGTGGGCTTATTCTACCTCATTATTATAAGTTCGAAAGATAATCCGACAACAGCATTCCTCCAAACCTTGGGCGTTTGATCCCACCATGTGATGTGGACTAAGCTTTCAAACTCTCGCTTAGGTACACACATGAATGTCTCTCTTATTTTAAAGGGTGTGTCTTAGACGGTCCATATTTCAAGAACCGCAAGTTCCGTTGTCCTTGATTCACAATCGACGTTAGAAACTGAATCAAAGGCGATGTAACTCCATTTCTATTACTAAGAAAGTAACCCAATTTTCATTAAATTTACAAAAAAAGTTCATAATTAAAGCAAAAAAGACAAATATCGCAAGAATAACCTTTTCTGACGACTAAATGGATTAATTAATGTAAACTACACCAAATGAAACTCTTTCAACTCGGAAAAACTAGAATTTCAAGCATCAAGTCGAAAAAGGTAAACAAAAACTACTATTTATGACTAGCCATAAGGAAACAAAAACTCAAAAGACTTGAGGCTACTCAAAACAACTACTACTACTTTTGTTGCAGAAGCAGACCGTGTGTTGCTCGCAGTCTACTTACAAGCGATCTTGCAAATGGCAAACACTGTCTCCGTCCAGAAATACTTCAGCTTCACTTTTCTTCTCTTCCCTGAAATGTTACGTCACAATCTAACTTGGATCCATTCGTAAATAAAAAGGTAAAGGCATAGCCAATTATAACAAACTACTATTATTATAAAAACAATTAAATATAAAAGACAAATGTAATGGTAACATCTGAAAACTTAATTAATTTATTTGTAAATTCAAAAGTTTTACTTAAATACGGTTTTCAAATGCGGTATATGATCAGGACTGTGGAGTGAGAGTAAATTAACAGCGAAATTAATTACTTCTGCTAGTCTTCTTTCATCACACAAGCGCTGTCACAAGTGAGGTTGATCTGAGAGAGCAAAGAGTTAAAACTCAGTTTTCACTCACTCCTAGATAGGGCAAAGGCAACATTGCCTAGCTAGTGTAGGAGGGAGCCCTGGTATTCTGGTGCATAATCCGCATGGATAAGGAAAGAATTGTCAGACGGGACGTCTCATGCTACGATGGACCCTGAGGGAGAGCAGAAGTTGAGGTTTCGTCGTACATGGTTGGCTGAGAATGACTTCTACCTAATCACTTTCTGTGATGAGATTACTAGGCCATTGATTCTGAAATGGAAACCTCCAAAGGATATGGATCTGGAGATGTCATACTGCAGAAGCTCCAAGGAGAACAGGGATTAGTTTTGTAGTCCGAACTGAAGAACTCTCAAATGTAACCAACTACCTTAATAGGTGTACAAGGTCACAGAACAGAAGACTGCAGTCTGCGGATTCGGGCTAGATCGACAAGGATCTCCGGAGGGTTTGAGATAATACATCGACCTCCCTCCCCTTACCAACATCAGATCGAACAGCCTCTTTAGATGCATATAGGACAAAATACTTCAGTAGGTTGGAGCAGAAATTTAGCAGAATAGATCCATAGAGTTGCACTGATATGGATCACGATTAGGCACCCTAAACTAGCATCTTGTTAGCGGCCTAGGAACTTAATATTAACAATTTGTCCCAACTGGGAATCCGGAACATAACTACCATTCTAGCACAGCACAGAATAAATTAAAAAAACATCTGTATATTTGCCTTAATAATGGGAGACCTGTCGAGCAAAGCCAAATGCCCCTTTCGTGTTATTTGGACATCATTATAAATGAATACAATTATATTACAAATTTTATAGGACTGGCCACAGGTCATTGTAGTCAGTAAGCACAAGTATTTTGAAAGCTATCAGAGAAAGCGGTGAAGATAATGAAACTAGTTTTGTTTTCTGACAAACTGAAATCTATACAGATAACAGAAATTACAAATATTAAATGTTAGTAACATTAGATAGAGAATGTTAAGAACATTAAGTGGAAGGACCCATTGTCTTTACTGAGAGAACAAAGAGGTTTTCCCTGGAGTAGGACTTAGGGTTCTGGTCACCCTTCCTCACTAATCCTACCAAACTTAATTTTTTAAAGAAAAAGATAAATAATTTATTTCGCCAACAAATTCAAAACTGAAAAAAAAAAACAGAAATCAATCGAAAACTCTGAGACGATGAATTGGATCGATAATTGTAGATGCAATCAAAACAACTCTCACCTTATAAGGAGAAAGTATTTAAAAAATGCACACTTGCGATTAAAATACGTTATACATTATTAGATCAAAGAACTACGTTCACTGATTTTATCTGTCTATATTCTATCGATATCATCATATTATGCTTATGCTTAAACAAATACAGTTGTTAAATGTGGTGAATCAATTAAACCCAGTTCAATCAATTAATTAAGCAAAATTAAGACAAAACTACATCATACAAATATTTTGTACAATTTTTAGAGGTGTACAAAAATTTAACATTAACTACATGCATGAAAAGAATAACTCTCATCCAAACTTTTTTTTCAATTTTTATTTATATTTGAACATTTATATATCACAGCCAAGTTTTTATTTAGTGCTTTCTACTCTAGTCTCATTAAGATATAGTGATTATGAAAGGACTTGATTTTGCGATGTATTTCATGTTTTGAACATAAACGGTTAATTACATATAAAGGACAATTATGATTTTAAATATGTTTCTGATAAGAAAAGAATTAGTAGTATATCCTATGTAGCAGTATCCTATGAATAGTAGTATATGCTATGAGTAGTAGTATAGAATCTATAGTATAGTATATTCTTTACTATAGTATAGAAAAGTAGTATTACAGCAATAGTTTTTGAGGCTTCACTACGATTTAAAATCGCCAACTTATCTCAATAAACAGGAAGGACATTTGAATTACAAATTGCGACGTATTTCATAAATAATCATTCAAAATACTTTGAATTAAATGAACTGGTATGTGTATAAGTCTTTAGTAGTTGTTCATTCCGTAAACAGGTAAATCTTTAACAAAAAAAAATTAATATTTGTATTGAAATATGTTTTGCAACCAGTCTTTCATTTACTGCTTGTCCTTAACAAAAATGAAGCTTCAATGAAAACTGTTCATAAAAACAAAATGAAATCATATGTGACAAAAAAAAACAGTATTAATTATTGAATATTTATTTAAAAGTTATTAATGTGGAATCAACAATACATAAAAAAATATGTTCCTGATAAAAAACGATTGATTGTTTAATAAATATACCTGAAGAAGTGAAAATTTACTTTTGAAAAAAATTGTGGAGAATAATTATTAATATAATTAATTATATTAATTTGGAGAATGAACATTTTAAAAAACCAAAAATCAACAATTAATAAAAATGCCTGTCTAAAATTTCAAAATAAAAGTGACAGACTGTACGAACAATAAATGTTGTCCGTCATTAAGTACAAAAAGTCCTCCTGTTAATAGGGATTTCCTTCTAAGTTGTCTTTTTTTAAAATTTATGCACCTACTTTGTATGACATTTGATCTTTTCAACTGCTATGTTTTCGTAACGTGCTTTATTTAAGAAACTTATTGCTAACTATTTTGATAATTAACGTTTTTTGAGGAAAAAAGGTATTAAAAATTAAAGCATGTACTACAAAACAGAGCTACTGGAAAAACAACCGTTGTAAGGATGAATCAACGTAAATACAAGAAAGAATTGAAAACTATTTAATAAACAACTAAGAAGTAAGTGAAGCTATTGCAATTTTGCCCAAAGAATACATAATAGAAACGCACTTAATAGAACGTAATAAGAAATTAATATCGAAGAGCACTTTCAAGAGAAATTGAAATAAATAAATGATAACTATTCGAAAAAGAGAAATCTAAATCATTTGGGGTGATCTGTACGAATGAAGGAATATTAACAATGTAAGTTTGGAAGAGCGACGAAAATTACAACAGAGACAACATTATTCGTTTATTTTATAAAGGCAGGTGTTCAAACTGCTACCAACTGGGACTTACATAGCGTTGAAGAGAAAAATTTGCAGGTTTCGCTCATTTAATCTACTAGCCAACTAACCGGATCTAGTTTCTACTAATTTCAGTAGTAGAAATAAGAGGGTCTTATTTCATCGCAGCTGGAATGGTTACAGCACTCACGCATCTGTCTCACACAAGACCAGTTCCTTGCACCTTCAGATTCCACTGTACTTGATTAACTTGAAATGATAAGCGCCCACTCTGTAGGGCATTCAAGATGGAAGGAGACGATCGGAAGAACTGCACTGAACTTGACAATCTGCCCAGCAGCAAAACCTACTGGGAGGCTCAACTTGAAATGAATCACTGCTACATACAAACATATACGAATGTCCCAATCACCTATGCAATATCCTTCCAAAATAAAACATTTATATCAGCAGAAAAAACGTTACTATCTGAAGTATATGATTAGGGATTAAATTCTTGAAATATTCAGAGGGTGTGGCAAGAAAGAGTACATCTCAAGAATATCTTATGAATAATACCTATTAATAGTTACATAATCCTTCAACAATGATACTATAGTTTACTGAAATAATTTTCTTGGAGTTGCAGGCTTAATAAATCCGTTTCAGGACACAAATTATGGCTTTAAGAAATATACCTTTTCTCTGTTAAATTTAAATTATTTTAAATATATAATAATACAGACAGATAGTGTTTAAAATGGGATTGCCTTATTCATGCAATCTCAATAAAGTAGTATGAGCATATAAATGATTAAAGAGCACTCACTCTCTTTACTACTTCCCAGGACTACTGTTGGTAGTTGTGCTCAAAAAAACAGTAGATCCAAGTTACAATTATGCTGAGACCACCATCGATGCTCTTGAGATGATATTGACCTTTCTAACTATAC
This sequence comes from Hermatobates lingyangjiaoensis, assembly GCA_026182355.1. Lineage (NCBI taxonomy): Eukaryota > Metazoa > Arthropoda > Insecta > Hemiptera > Hermatobatidae > Hermatobates > Hermatobates lingyangjiaoensis. The sequence goes on along the minus strand of JAPFBL010000105.1, from coordinate 1,842,658 downwards.
ATACAATTCCAACTAGTAATATTAACGAATCGATTTCAAAAACAGTTATGTTTAAATTAAAAAAAAAAACAAAAGAAAACTGTTTATGTTGTCCACGAATTTCCCTTATATTACAGAAGGAAATCAGTAATAGAATTGACTTAGTACAAAATGTTAATATACACAATTTAATAAAAAATGATTTGAAAGCAATAGTACAGCTAAAGGGCGAAAATAAATCAAATCTAATTAGTAAAGGTCTGAAAAAATGCCCTGACAAGACAATTATACTTTATTACAGAAATTAAAAAAGTATTTTTACTTTGCTCAAAGTAGATGATTACTTTGTCAATCATTAACATTGATCCAACTAATTTCTTACGTTACTACTTTAGAGTGTTCGCAAATAGAAGAATATTATGAGTTTACTTTAAAGCTAATAGTACTCCAAATTCCGTCTAAGGTATTCTTAATAAACATCCATTAACAAATTAACATAACTCAAAAGTTACATGAATAAATAGAACTATTTTAAAATTACTATTAATTGTTTAAAGTATATAATACTGTTCCAGGTTTCATGTAATTATATATTTTAAATTTGATTTATGAAAAAGGATAAAAAGGGTACTATACAATTGATAACTTGACTTACATTAGCTGGGGATCAGGAACTTGAACACTGAAGAAAGGGTCATCTTGATGACTTGCTGATGCTGTCGGAGGATCCTTGAGAAGGTTTCTTGGGCAATAATAATGCCAAAAGTAAAACTAAAGTAACAATTCTCATGCAAATAACAGTTTACTCTTCAGTGACATCACGACTACACACTTTAGTCGAGTAACAAAATATCAATCAAAGCAACAAAACTTATCTACACACTTGTCAGTAATACAGGAAAAAGAATCTAGCCACAACCACATGTAAGGAAAACAGGAAAAAGTAGACTCAATAATATAACAAGCCAAAAAATAAATTACATTTTAGAAGAACAAACTACTCAATGTCTTATTGATAATGGGTACTACTGAAGGAAGGAAAACAGTACTATACCCCATGGTAAAAATGCATCATATTACAGCTGTTCAAACCAGAACATTAATTATGGATGGTTCTTGGCGATTTTTAAAAGGGAAATCAATTTGTCTAACTAAACTAAAGTTTTAATGCAACATATGAATTCTCCTCTCTGAATAAAACTCATTTCTAAGTTTTATTCAATTAACATAACCAGAATTAAAAATCTTGTTCTAAATGGTGTAAATATGTAAAAATTTATTTGGGTTAACTTTTCTTAATTTATGTAATGCAGTATATGTTACAATATAATACGCTATCTAATTTAGATTTTGCTTTAACTGGAACTTGCATACTCTGTCTTTATACTAAATGTCGTAAAATGTTTAGTATAAATGTTTAAATAATTGCCATTTGTATATCAACTTGGAAGGTACAGAAAGGTTTCTACACCGTTCAGTAGCATTCAGTATATCATTATTATAATCAACTTTTAACTGCACATTCATTCTTAAATATTGACCCTATATTTATAAAGAGGATAGTTGGTAATTATTACTATTTCTAATTAAATTATTTAAAATATAGGACAAAAAACATCCACTGGCAAAAGATTTATTACGTTTTTACCCGAAAAATTTTTTTTCATAAATTTAATTTTAGAACTACTTCCAAGAGTGTTGAAGGTTTGTCGATCACATACATGACAAACTAACTGTGATCTATAGGGCAGGAAATGAGATATTGAGAGTTAACAAAACAAAAGGAATTTTCACTATAACAACATTATTTCATGGAAAATATAAAATGAAATAAAACCATTAATATTGTGCAGACAATAAAGAGAATCAATTTTAATTAAACAAAGTAGGACAAAGACTAATATATTTTGACATTAATAACTCCTCAATAACAAAACAGGAGAACTGAGGACTTCTTGTAAGTTAACAACCTACTTTTAGGTTTGATATATTTATATAAAGAAGTAAATTTTTTTATTTATCCAAACCAAAGGAAATAAAAATTGATGCATTTGGAGTTAAGTTTAATTAACCCACCTTAAAATTAGTCTCTTTATACATTTATTCATTTTACTTGTTTTATACATTATTATTGAATTATGACATTAAAATACTTCCCCTTTCCAATATTATAACTAAAATATATAGAAATAACGTGGATTCCATTAATACATGGCAAAGAAAATTAACTGGGTTTGGGTGAGTGTAAAGTTCATGTTTCGAAAAAGTTTTCGAATATTCACATATCTTAGAAAAGTAATTGCTACATTTTGGGTATTTTAAGGAAAAATCAATGGTAGATGAAATAAATATAAATTATGCATCGATTTAGTTAATCAGGTTTATTATGTAAAGTTCATAAAAAATAAAATATACGCTGTAGAGAAAAAAAAAAATATTTTAAATAACATACTTCCTATCCTCTGGCAAAAAGTAAAGTGGTACGACTCTGTCAGAAGTCTCGGGTGATATTACATCTACTTGGGAGTAACTATAATGCTGACATGGGTCCATTTCAGGATGAATTAAAATCAAATAAAGTTGGACATAAACTGGAAACTAAAATTACGGTTTACACTGTAACAAAATACAAACTAATCAAATTATAAAATTAATAAAAAGTATAAAACTGAACATAACTGAAATCTATTGTTACTTTTCAAAATTATATGTTACAAAAACAAAATATAAACCTTTCCGTGTTTTATAGGTTCTTTCCGAATTTATAATTAAAAGATCAAAGCAAGGTAATGATTTCTGTTTAAGTTCTTCATTTGTATCCCAGTGATTAGAAGTGTATTCAATTAATAAACACTCTGGTTTTTATTTTATTACAACTGATAAAAGAAAATTAGGAAACTGAAATAAACAAAGTATGAAGAACTGTGTGTAAGATGATACAAATTAAAACTAGTAAAATAGGAAGTCATTATTTACAGACATGCTTCAAATAATAAATGTTTTGTAAACATTTTTGATAAATATGTAGTTATCTTCAATACACAAGACATATGGAAAACATTACTTACAACTTGTCTTCTTCCAAAAAGTAATCATCTTCATAGTCCATCATTTTTCTTTAATATATTCGCATTTAAATTAAAAGAAACCTAAGTGATCAAAAATGCTCTATAAAGAAATATTTAAACATTTCCCTTATCAGCTTGAATCAAACCATGTTTAAAACTGTATGGGACGTCACTGTTACACGTTTGACACCAGCTTTTTTAATATATGTCACAACAAATTCTAAACAAATAAATTGTTAAGAAATTTGTTATGCAAAAATGTTGGGAAAGGAATATTAACTTTTTTCAAAGGTAAGAGATAGGTTTACTTCTTCAAAGCCTCAGTTAGGGAAAATAATGTTGCAGTGTTGATCGTTTTGCGGGTGAGTGCTCGCCTTTCTTTGTTTTCCTATATTATTCCTGCGCCGCTCGATAGCGCAGTCCTTAAAATGCTTATGTAGGCGTAGTGTCGTATTTTTTTGGTGCTCTGACCGTGTTTTCTGTAAACTAATTTTCGACTTGATTATTTCTGAATTTAGCAATGGTGTTTGTGATAAAGTGAAAGCTCAGAAGGATTAAGAGTACAGTCAAATAGCGTTTTCTATTTGTAAGTGTTAAATTTTCTTAATTTGTGTAATGTAGTGTAAGTTACAATATAACATGCTATCTGATTTATATTATTCATTAACTGGAACTTGCATACTCTCTCTTTTGAGGTATGTGTTATTAATTAAATATAGCTTAGGTTATTCAAAACACCTGCACATTCAACTTTTAAGCAGTTCATACTTTAATTAATACTAATATTTCTGTTTTGAAGATGTATTATTAGTGTATAACCTAGTTTTTTGGAGACGGTTTAATGGTTATTTTTAGTACTCTTTTCATTAAAGGTCACAAAGCATGAATAAACTAAAAGCAGCAATGAGTGGATATTTGTGTTGTATTTTCTAAAAAAGATCAAGTCGCTAGCCATAACACGAAAAATTTATATTTTGATGAAAGTGACCTTATAGAAATACATAATTTCTAGAGTACCGTTCCTCGTGGAGTTTGGTATATTAGTGGAGGAATATGTGTCTTTCTCAAATTTGTACGGGTTTATGTATATTTAATATGATTTCGAAGTAATGTATATTCCTTTCGAAAGCTAAGGATGCCAATGTTTTTATGAAATAATTTAAATTGGTTAGTTTAGTGTTCAATGTTTGCATTTAATAACTTTATGTTATGTTAAAACTTCTTAAGATGATTAATTCATATAATTTTGTTCAGGAATTTGTTTGTTTGTCTTTCTGTCTTTGACAAAAAACTATTGGAATTTCGAAATACGTGACTTAATGTACATTCTTATGAGATACAATCATTTATTGAAGTCATTGTTTCTAAATTATTTTTTATATCAAGGATTTCAGAAGTAGAAATTTTTGAAGTATAGCAACAATTACAATAAAATGAAGATATTTAGAACGAGGAAATTATAATCATCTCTTTATAACTGTGGTAATCCAATTTTGGGGGATATGTGATGTATTTTTTGTTTCTCGTTTTCCACCTTCTACTAGATTTGTAATTAATATGTAGAAACAACCGTTTGGTTTATCAGTAAAAATAAGCTTTTTACATTTGAGGAAAGCTTACTATATTTTTTAGAGTTGCTTTACAACCCTTAAACAGAATGTTATAACGATTATGCTGAGTTGTAACAGGAAAACTTTAGGTTGAAGCAGCTAGAGATTCTTCCAATTTTACATAGGTGGATGCGGCTTCTGTTTTCCGAATGACCTTTTTCTGTCTTTTGCAATCCATAATAAAAAGTCAGTTATTGCTAGTTTCTTAGACTATATATTTACAAAATATACTTAGAAGTTATCAACGTTCATTGCAATGTGTTTCAGTTGAGGGAGTCAGTAAACACAGGTGTCTACTGCTTAAGTGCTTTATACAGTATTTGGTTTAGTGAATATTTAACAAATGTATTTTATCACATTGGTTTTTCTAATTTATGTCTTAAAGCATTAAATAAATCGTTCAATGACCATTGCTTTGTTAGAGATTACTTTTGTTTTTCATATTGGTGATAATTGGTTTTCACCAATATTTCATATTGGTTTTTCAATATAATTCCGTAAAACAAGTGAGTGGAATTGTGATAATAATTGAATATACAAAAGAAAGGGTTTTCCTATCGACTGGTGTATAAGTGAATATTACTAATGGCAGTAAATGAATAGAATTACGATGACTGCATCCTGTATCGGATTGAGATGCATACTTGCTTGGAATACTAATGTAGAAATGTCCAGCCATGGTGTAATGGTGGAGTACGTGTCCCAAGGCATGAACTGATTCATTGTTGAAATAGAAGGTATGAAGTGGAGTAACTGATAAGTTGAGCCGTCCATACTCTCGCTCCCTCCTCGTCAGACGCTATACAGTTGAGTGTAAGCTGACACTTGTAAACATTTTTTTACAATACTGCTGCATTGGTTGACATGTGTATGTTTCAAAAAATGATAACAGAATACCAGTATCTCAGTTGGATCTCAATATTATTGAACCTAGTAGGTTAATTATGGATATAATTTTTCATATTATACCTTCATAATGCTTCTCTTATTAATGATCATATCCTGGTCATTCTGACTTGTTGGACCTGGGGGTGTTACATTAACAGCTAGCCCTCTAGCCTTGAGACTGATCGAACCATTTTAGAGCCTTCTGACGTCATTCTGCCAATTATTTAGCCCAGCTCGTGGAACCAATCAGAATGAAGAAGGCTAATTCTGACTGAGTAATCATTGTAGATAAAGGCTGTTCAATTGGCGTTTCCTCTGGCTGGATATCGCGATCCTAGTTGAGGCATGAGATGTTCGAGTTTCAAGACAGTGAGTCATCAGGCAGTTACTTGCGTTTGCCCACTCTTTTCCCCTTATGTTATTTCCCCTTTGGAGTTTGCAACAATCTTTTTGTCATTTTAATGGAAATTTGAAAAATAAAATTTTATGAAATTGTAATTAATCTGATCTTACTTAACATTGAAAATGTAATATCTGTTAATAATTTGAAACATCAGGAGTGGTTGCAGTTCATATAATAATTTTAAAATAATAAACTAATTACTAAAGCGTGTTATGAACTAATGAACCGACAGAGTTATGTAATATTTTATTGTTCATTTGAGGATGAAACAATTTATTTTCAATATTGTTGACGATTATTTGTTTTGTTGGTCTTACTTATGACCACAGAGAAAAAAATTCAAAAGATTGCCTACTTTCACTTTTATTTCAGACATTTGTCGTCATCGGAAGAAGCTATTCGCTTAAGTGGCAGGTAGCAATATTAGTATACTATTTTCCTTTCTTATCGAGTTTTGGTCTAGCGTCAAACAGTAAAACACCTCTAAATCAACGTTTTGTTCAGACTAGCGAAACACTAGACCAGAGGTGGGCTAACTTTTTGGCTCGCGTGTCACATTGACTTCAAAAATTTTTCAGGTGGGCCTTAGTGACTGTCAACCCATAGGCACGTCTCGATTTTTATATTTTATCTTCGTTTTGAATAATATTGGAAATAGAAAACACACAGAAGTTTGATTTTAAATTCCTTACAAGATCAATCCTTTAAATATATATGACTCATTACAAAAAATATAATCTTTTATTTTTCATCATATTGGTATTTTGATTTTATTCCACTCCTTTGATGCTATTAGTGTGGATGCGAGTTTTGGTATTTGAACTCACCTTCTACCTGGCTAATACGAATCGGTGAAATTGGAGAAATTTATGTTTGTCCACTTATAATTTAAACAATATATGCCTAAATTAAGGACTACTTCCAACTTTTACAAATATATAAACTAAAACTGCAGACGACAAAACATTTACGATTACTTTGAAGAGCAGGTCGTCATAGGGTAAGGTTGAAAGTGAAGTTGAAAGAGAGATATTCTCAGGCAGACGAAGTAAAATGTAAAAAAGATCATTTGCTCATTCAAAAACGCAAAGTTCATATAGTTCACCTAATTAGCTTTGTTAATTAAAATAGAATTATGCTGGTTGAAATTCAAGTAAATGTTCATAAATCAGATGGGAGAGATTTTCAGAGGAGGTACACATATGCTTCCCTTGAGAGACTTTCTTCACAGCTATCTGCCAAATACTCTCGACGCCAGCATAGTCGTCTCTCCTTCAGTGACTGCTGTCGATTCCAAGACAGTAACAGTAAATTAACTTTGAGAACCTCTGAAGAGGTCAACAATCGCTGTGGGACCAGTACTTTTGCTGGCTACATAGCTTCTGTTAATGTTTGGAAATCAGGTGTTTTTGGTTTTGTACCTCTTCATTAAGGATCTGTACAAGCTGTGAAATGAAAAAAAATTGGTGGGTACTAAGCATTTTTTAAGAGAGGAACATACATTTGTAAGTATCAATTCAACAGATTCCATCCGTTTATTCCTTTCTTATGCAATAGTGTAGTAACAAATCTAAAAAAGACAAACTCTGGTTGCTTATTTATAGGAAATTTTCGAAAAACTAGGTACCTATCTTATAAATTTGAAGTATAAAACCACAGGGAATGATATTGTGTACCATATATGATATGGAGTACAAAACCCCACCAGTGAAGAGTTTGCCATTTAGAATGTGTAAGGAATAATGAAGATAAAATACTTTACAAATCTTCTATGATGTGATATCAGATCAGATGTGCGTTTCCGGATGAATTCAATTCATCTGAAGTGGGTTGAAATGAGCCTTGAAGTATTAGTTGATTTCTGTTTATATGGTTATCAAGTGACGTGATGGAGAGGTTTATGAAAGCGAATCGGTGAATGACTATCCTGCTGGATCTGTTTGTTTTGGGGATGGACGTGGTGCGATACCTGCTAAAGACCTTACTTATTTATGAACTGGGAGCTTTTCAACATTTACAACAACCTGTAGCTGGACACTAAACACCATCCCTATTCTACGGAACCGAACAACTATCATTTCAACACTTTGCGATCAAAAGGGTTGTTAGGAAGCAATGCAACTTTTATTTTTGACACAACGTAAAAGACATGATTGTGGATTGGTATATATGGCGTAAATACAATGGATATTGTTTGTACCCAGAGTTCAGTATGAGTTAAGCCGTAAATGTTAAATATTGTTTTATCCCTACTGGTTTCGGACAGTGTTCATATTCATGAACGACTGGACTTTATTTTCCAATATTATTTTATTGATTGGTCCTGAAAATAGTAAACACTCTAATCAAATAATATAGAGTATTTTTAAAGTTGTAGCTTTAGTTCTTAGGAGTTTATATCACGGAATAACTAGTCAGTTGATGAATTTCTTTTAAAGGTGGCCCAGTCGGATATAGGCCGAACACAATACTGATTGTACGAGGTAAGGTGCCATAAAATATTAATGACTGAAATAAATAAATTTCTAGTATTTTTCTCTCTGGGAGTTCTACGGCTGCGTCGGCTGTATTTCTACCAGTTGGTCAGTTATTACCTTTTTTTTTGGCATTTTTTATATCCCCTGCGTATACATGTCTTTGCAAGTTTAATTTATGTACGTATATATTTTGCACATTAACTAAGTAGGGGAAAATGGAAACAGGACCGTTACTGCCTGAGGTAGAACTGTCAAGTTTCTATGTTGTTATAGATTGGATTATTATTATTATATATGGTTGTGGATATTATAGTAAGTTATTCTCAATTTGTCTAGAAATTTAATTTAATCGATAATATTTTAGGACTTTAATTCTATAAAAGTTTTACCGTTAATGATTTAAATACAATAGACAATATGTTTGCATTTTTCAGTCAGGCTTGTCAAATTGTTCCAAATGCATTTGTCACTTGTTGAACTTTCTTCCTTTTAAGAACAAACAATGGTTAGTATGGGACATGGCACGGGGTTGTTTAGGCGCGCGCCTTTGAAGTCAGCCGACCGTGGTTATGTGAAAACTGGCCTCGTGTTGGGTGGGTTTAGCTACACTTGGTCAGCCGTGTATAGAAAAATGTGTACGTGGAAATGGTGCGAAGAAGTCGGTGTTTGGTGGAGAAAGATGTGGACAGTGTCGGATAGTCGAACATTGTGTCAGTGCATGGTTTCATCTTCTGAAAAGAATGTTTTAGAATGGTAGCAGTTTGCCACTCAATCCAGTAAATGTTCCATGATCCAGGTACATGTTTTATGCTCATTTTAAACTATACGGATCATTGAGGAATTAATACATGTTTGTAAAAGTAAGTGATTATTCTCATCTCATGTGTCTGTTTTTGTGCTGAAGTATAAGTCCGTAATTTTTAAAAATCACTGTTGCTTTGATGAGATGATTTGACAGCTTTAACTATGTGTTGATAACGAAACTACGAAAAGATGGAGGAATGACCTTGTGTTAGCGGTAAAATGTGGAATGGCGCGCTGATTGATAACAGCCTTTGTGTGACAACCTTATGTATAAGGAAATCACTTCTTATAGATAGTCAATTAAACTGCTTCTTCTTAATGATTATTTCATGAAAGTACATCAGAGATAATTGAGAGTAACATTAGAGACTGATATAGATTATTGTTATAAATAAACTAATTACTTCTGCATAGAAAAAAACAACAGATAATGTTACGAGTACATATTCAATCATAAATATTTGTTCAATATAGATGAAGAAACGTAGAGAAATTAAAGACACACACTTACAGTCTCTAATTTTCTGTTTGAACCGTCTTCAGGAGAGATAAGAGAGCGAAACCAAACGCACTGATGCAGAGACGGTTGGAAACCAACAATGTTGCCAGATACGCGCCTGGCCACAGAGAATGAGGTAGACAAGAATCAATTTAAAATTAAGCGTACGTTATGGAATATGAAAACATAATAATAATAAATAACATTAGTATTATACATTTTGTTTATATTTTTTTTCATATTCCATATCCTATGGTTAATTATAAATTGATTCTTGTCTACTTTATTCTCTGTGGCCGGGAGCGTATGTGGCAACATTGTTGGTCTCCAGCCGTCTCTGGGTCAGTGGGCCCTCTCTTATCTCTCCTGAAGACTGTTCAAACAGAAAATTAGAGACTGTAAGTGTGTGTACTTAATTTCTCAATGTTTCTTCATCCATTTTGAACTTTGTCCATTTCGGATTGTATTTTCATCGAATATTTGATAAGGCCTTGTCTCGTATGCTGCTTGCGCTGGTCACCCGGTTCGGAGGTCGTCATCCAGAACAAGACTGCTCTTTTGAGTTCCTAGAGTGCCCCAATGAACACCGCTCTCAGCATAACAGGTTACATTATCCATCATTTATGGATTTTGTTAATGCTAACCACTCTGGTATTAACAATAACCATTGAGATCAAAGGTTGCCAAACTGGTCCACATGGAGCCCCTAGGGGTCCTCAGAAGCTGCAAGGGGGTCCACGTAGAAACCATAGTAATTGAGAAGTCGGTGGCACACAGCAGAGGCCCATGAAAGGCTCTTGTATCAGCATATGACAACGAAAAGTTTATGAAGGCATAGCCGGCTGAGCGTTAGCATATTTATTAGTAAACCATCAGGTACAATGTCTTCATTAATTTGCCACTGCAAATTTATATTCTGAAATGTTATACTGCTCTTTTTTTATGCCAACAAAAACGATTTTTTTAATTATTCCCATAAAAGAAATTCCTTTATTTGTTTGAATAGATTTTTATATTGGGAATTCATATTGTAAATATAATGGAATTGGTTTACTGTTAGACTTTTTACTTACCTTCAAAGATATTTGTTTTTCGTTAGTGTTGTTGTGCCAAATAATGTTTTGTGGGTACTCGAGGACCAAGCGATGATAATCACTTAGAAGCAAGCCAACCTTAGGAACGACTTATTTGGATAGTATTGTGATTATGAAATATCTTGACCGGGAGGGTTGCCTTCGACACCAGGATATGTTTGTCGAAACGACAGTGCCGATTTTAAAGAGCAATGAATGGAACCAAGCTGCTTATAGAGGGTCATTACTGATTTAGGCATAGCAGGGGATACTAGTTGTGTTGCATGTTTCCTTTTGTTCTGCGACTATGTGTATTCCTCCACTAATGGGTTATAGTGGGAAACAAAGGATTCAATCCATCAGTGCTCCTTCTATGTACAACAACAAGCAACCTATTCTGACTCAAATCCAAACAGTTCACAATGTAGTATAGCAAAGCCTGTTAATAGTCCTTTCATAAACTATTTCTTTTATAATCTAACGGCTTGGCTCAAAATGATTCTTCTCTAATATAGTACCATGAAACCCCGAAAAATGTTTCAAGATAGTGTGGCTAGGAGACTTATGGGACTGTACTGTATTTGTATTATAGTTATAAAAGTTAAATAAAACATAAGTTATTATTTCTTACACTCCGATATTGACAGTTATCTAGAAAACTTAGTAGACTATAGTGAAGAGCACGGTGAATGATTCCACCAAGAAGTTCGCGATGTTGGAACATGATACTAGAAAGATGGGACGTCAACATACCAGCTGATTAATGTTGGATACTCTGTCGGGAAACAAAAGATGGAAAGCGAAAGCCTGTTGGGAGGGAGGACCATCAAAGTAAAGAACAAAAGGGTTCACATCACAAAAGAGGGGAAACATCAAGTGTAGAATTTATCGTGAAGGAGTATTTGTTTGTTTCTTTTCAGTTATAAGAAAAGTGATGCATGGTTAATGCTAGTAAAAGTTTTGAGCTTTGTTAATACCTAGTTGTCATATTTTGTAAAAAAAGAGAAATTGATGTCATTTTTGGATTCTGTATTCTTAGTGATCAAAGACATCCTATGCAGATGAAATACAAATGTTGTTGCATATCGGCAAGAACGATTGAATTACTGTTTTCAACAACAGTCTTCCCAGGGCTCAGCCATTGTTCTGAATCATACGTTCCCACCTTTTCTGACTCGTGTAGACTTAATAGCTTGTTTCCTTAAGCGGTACCCTTCTTTTATAATCAAATATTTATACTAAAATTATATTTCGTTTTGTTATATTTCCATATAAAAAGCTCTTGTGTAACCTTGAATCAGAAATGTAGCGAGTTTTTTGATTGTAGTATTCAATTTCAGTAGAAATTCAGTAGAAATCATAGAAGCCTTAAGGTGTATAAGTATAGTTTTACAATGACCATTCACTCCGAAACATTAGTATTGAGTATAGTTGTACGGGTGTTTTACCCAAACAAACAAAAAATAGTCAAAGAATTGTGCGAATGGAAATACTTCGTTTCCTACGTTAAGAATTTCTTAAGGACCAGATTGATTCTTTTACTTGAAATGGGTATCATTACAGCGTATCTCTGTGTAGGACGTGATAAGTAGGCAGAAATGGCTTTGTCTTATCCTCCTTGCTGCTTCACTATGCAGAAGACACAAAGCGCCCAGAATATGTGAACCACAGGCAACCTGTTGTCCTGTAAGAGGTTTGCAGTCTCCTGATAAGCGACAGTATGCCCTGACTGGGTGATATTCCCTTGAGGCATCAGCATCAGGTAGCTCACTGATCTTTGACCCCCATGAAGAAAACACATAACATTTCAAAATTAAAACGATTGAAAACAGCCTTTTATATAAAAATATTAAAACAACTTTAAGAAAATATTAAACAAACTTTTGTTTTCATATAAAACAACTAGCACTCCTCTTCCCTTTTTCTCGGAGAGAACACAGAGAATAATCACAATTATAACGTTTATTAACTATGTGGAATGGCAAAAATTTTAATTAAATTTTTATTTTAACATCTATCTTTTAGCATTATATTTAAATGATGAAGTAAAGTTTCACCAGTGCTGTTCATTAATAGTATAGTTTAAATTTATATACATATAAGAACATCATTTGTTCAATTCAAGTGATACAAATATAACTGTCGGAAAGATATTGGAAGCGTTGTGTACTACCTTGTGGCCTTTAATAAGTATTATCGTATCCATTCAGATAGAGCAAGCACTTATCAATATTTCATTTATATGAATTAAATGGCTAGTTATGTAGATATTGTATTTATGAAACATAAGGTATTGCATGCGTAATAACTGCACTGTAATGTATTTTATTTCGGCTGAAATCGTTACCATCTCTGGGTGAGGTGGGTCATTCTGTAGCCTGTTAGACAGGTCCATATCAGTTGAAGTTCGCAACTCTTGTATCTTTGCATGGCCCCTGTCAACTTGTCTAGTTTCCTTAAAATTGTTATCACGACTTTATCTAGTTTCAATGTCAACTGCTTTTGCAAACTTCACTTATCTGTTCTATGTTTCAAGTGCGAAAACAGTCGTATTTATCAAATATTTGTAATTTACTATAAGCAAGTATAGTAATCATAAAAAAAATGTATCTCGAGATTCTGGTGGATTTACGTTTTGAGGTCGCCCAAGTCATTTTTTGACTTCTTTTCGATGGTGGGTATTAATCGAAAAGTTTGTGGGCACTCTACAGTCCATGCCCCTTGATGGATCAAATTCATATTTTACACAAAAATGAATCATATAGTGTAGACATGCCATATCGTTTTTGGGCAGTGTTATATGATGGTAAAGTCAATTTGGTGATTAAAATGAGATTTTAGACGTCTTTTTCCCCTTAAACTTCTAAGACTAGAGTTTTGAAATTTAGGGATTATTATCGTTAAAGTGACAGTAGGAATAACTAAAAAACCTCAGATTTTTAAAACACCTGAAAAGTTTTTTTTAAAAATGTTATAATTGTATAACATTTATAAATAACTCTCTGCTTGTCGGATTTGTTTGGATTGACATAGACATTTTTTATGAGCATCAAGTGAAATAAAATTATTTAAAGGTTTGATGAATGAAATTTGAGATGTTTTAATGAAAAAATGAACACCAATCAAATATATATTTTGTGTTTCTTTGTTGGGTATGGTAAATGGTTTTTTAGCAAAGTGTTGTAATCAGACTACAAGTTGCATGCTTAAATAAAACTCAATATGAGGTAGATAGTTCTTGGTGTGTTTAAAAACCCCATTACCCTTGAATAATACTGAGGTTAGGGGAATGCATTCTTTCGTTCTTCTGCGGTGATTCGATGGTTTGATATTTTTTATTAGCTATTGTCTTACTAGGAATATTCATTACCTTAATTATTGGAAGTGTAATATTATACTAAAACTATCAACTATTAAATTTTATCTCAGTTAGATATTAACTTTTTGGTATACCATCTTCAAAAGCAGTCATCATGCATATAAAAGGAGCAAATTAACGGTATCAATGCCAAAAATTTTTACTAACTGAATAGTCCGCTCTTTAATTATTACTGGAATCACTCTAGACTACTTAATGGATATTGAAGAGGTTTTAAATTAGTACTGACACAAAAATGTATTAATCTAGGAACTATATAATGGATAACATAATCGAATACAAAAATAGTTTGTGTTGGATCTGCCTAGTGCTGAAACTGTGATTATTAAAGGATTTCCCCAGGGAGGTATCTTCTGTAGATAATTGTGGGAATTATTTGTGGAAGCCTAGTGAATACTCTAAATAACCAACTTTACTGCATACAAGGAAAGTTAGATGAAATTATCATATGAAATGCCGTCCTAGATGGCATTGCCTTTGTGTTTATGCAGCATGCTCTCCAGAGGCGAAGTATAAATATCTGGTTTTAAATCAAATGGATAAAGTCACATTCAAACAAATGATCACAGAATGATGATTTACAGAAATATCCGTTTCTATAAAGGTACACCTCCTGTCTTCATTGGAGATCGAGCCGTACCATATGAAACACAGGTAAAATATCTGGGTCTCATATTAGACTCCAGATTGACATTCAGGTAAAATCTTTGGAGCAAATCTAAGCTGGGGATATTCCTAATGTGCAATCTTTATTCCATCCTCAAATCAAGTAATACTCCACAGACAGTGAAGGACCTTGTCTATAAGGTGGTCATTCGTTCTACTATGACATATGGATGCTTAGTCTGGTTTGGAGCGGCACCCACGAACAACAACTGCATCCAAGTTGTACAGAATAAATGTGCCCGCCTTATAGCTAGGGATCCATGGTATGCTAGAAATGTCGATATTCAGCATGATTTGAGTTGGGAATCAATTGATTGCTACATTATTCGACTTGCTAACAATGAAGGCAAAAAACTGTCCACCCATCCATATCTCCTTGTTCGGGACCTGAATCCAACAAACAACCTTTCCCAATCCCATGACTCCTAATGGCTCCCTTCCTGAACTAAATATGACGACCTAATGACTTATAAATAATATAGTACCTCAGATAATACAAAACTGCAAGACCATACGACTCCTTTCCCTGACAGACTAACGTCCCCAGTATTGACAATGCCTACTGACCAAAACAAAACAAAAAAGCAGGATGATAATTTAGCAGTAGTGGGCCTCACTACTGGTGGGAATTAGTGGAACTGCTAATTACGACGTGCACTGTCGTGCATGGAACTCTTCGTTGGTCGTTGGTCGAAGCAAATGGTCGACTATGTTTTTCAAAATGTTTAGTACTGCGTTTGATATTATGTCTACTCTATGGTCATATTCAAATAAAAACAAATTAAATTGGTTTATTACATTTACTTTTAGTAAAGCTGAATGTGGACCACTCGAGATATTTCATTTTAATATCTAAGCAGATGGGTTTGATAAACTTTCCTCTGTAATGTGCTTAGAAAGTAAAGAGCTATACTTGGCTATCATTCTATCTCCATTCTTACCTTTATTCTAATTAAACTTAATCTGAAGATCTTAAGATGAAGATAACCTACTATCTTGCTCAGTTATTGTATGGTATTAAGTTTTAATAACGGCTTAGGACAACATATTTTTATTTTTTAACAAATATATTGGTCGATCGACAACTTCGTAAATAAATGATGGCCTCTAACGTACGAGTTGTTGTACTGAGACATAAGTGAATGTGTTTGGAATCATAAACAAAAATTTACGCTTCATGCAAAAGAAGTATTACATCTCTCAAAAGATTGCTGATTCTTTTTACTTCACTATAAATAGGGTATAATAATAATAATGAAAAAAATCGATCTCGAGATATTAACGGAATTACATGTTTTGATGTTTCCAAAGTCCTTTTTTGATGTTTTTCGATAATATCTGAGGGTATATTCAAATGTTTGTGGGCACACTACAGGCCTCATCGTTTGATGGATGAAGCTCCTATTTTAAAAAAACATGGACACTATAGTGTAGACATGTTTGACTGTTTTTTAGTGACATTCTGTAATGGGAAAAACATTTTTTTTTTTTTTTTGGTAAATTGTGATTTTGGGGAATATATTTTTCTTCTAACCTGCTATCTCTACTGCGTCGATAACTTTGGAATTATTGTGGACCTTGCAGAAGTTATGAAAAGAAGAAAAAGAAAAACTGAAAAGACATCTTAGATTTTTAAAAAATGAAAACTTATTTTTGGTTAAATAATGTAAGATTTTTTACGTATTATAGATTCCAAAGCCTTGTGGGCATAATAGAGTACATGTCCACAAGGGTAAGTACAACATATAATTACACCGATTGACGGATTTTAATGAAATCGCTCCCAAAAATATCACGTTTTGAGTGAATGAGTTGAATACTTTGATAATTGCACGGTCGAAAAGGGGTGTTATGGGATATTTTATGATTTTAGGAATCTGTTTTTTTATTAAGCTAAACGTCCAACTGTCGAAAAAATGCAACCTAATTAGAAATGACAAGCTTTATAATTAATATTTCTTTATCAACTTGAAAAAAAAAATATTTCAATTATAACAGTTATGTAGTTGTTAATTATAACAGTGCGGTGTTATCGAACTCCTCCAAGAATTTGAGAAATATATCCCATAACCATATATATTCTGAAAATGCTTGAGCCAGGCCCCCAGGAAATTTGCAGTATCCTTAACCAATGCAGTAAAGGACCATTATATTGTTTAAGAACGCTAAGGTAATTAATAGTAATTGTAGAAACATTATTTTTTTAAAATGCATGCATATCATTGTTAATTTACAGTTAACCTTTTATTTGTTAGTATTAATTATATTTAGCCTTCTTTAGAGTTTGATTCTGATAAATTTTGATTCGCTAGAAATATAGTGCTCATTCTGTAAAATAGAATTGACTAAACAGGTGTAGATTAAAAAAATGACAAAATTAATTATGATTGTTGTTTTTGTTGTTGACGAGCTGCATAGTCGAGCGAGCTGCTGGTAGCATTATAGAACATTTATCTGGATTAAGTATTTCATGATTACTACACGCATATCATGTAATTAGCTAGATCTGTTCAGGTTTGTTCAAAGTAGGAATGCAGTAAACGATTACTTTATTTGTTAAAATAAAATATTGCAATTATAAAAAAAATCCATTTTATTAATGGCTAAATGCAGTCAATTATAATTTAACCTGTTTTGAAGTCTACTTCTTAAGGAACAACAAGCATTATTGGACGTGCATTTGTTTCGGACGTTTTTCAGATCACCGACACCCTTTGGTTTTTTGCTATACATTTTATCTTGAATAGTCCTTAAAGGAAAGGTCCCGTTTGGATGAGATCACTGCAAGGTGGCAAGTCAATTCATATCTCTGGAGTTCTCCTCAAGATACTGACTTCTGTGTGATATGGAGAAGCTACAATTGTACTAGCTGTACAGCTGATGTGCATTAGGCAGATGTTGTAATTTGGAACAATTTGAGTTTAATCTGTATTTTTAGCTATAACCATTATTTATGGCAAAGATATTTTTCATGATAAATATTAATCTTAACAGTGATACCTGGCTGATTCATAGTTAAATGCAGTTTAGCTGTATCAGTTATAATGCACTATACCAGTGAACATAGTATTTCTGTATTTCTTAATAAGCATTGATGAATAAGCTTGATGTGGCCTCATATGTCCAAAAAAAATGATGAGTTTTCTTCGATTTTGTTGAATATGATCTCACACCCTTCTTAGACATCCTCCATATGTACTATAAGCTGTACAGTGTATTGTATTTTGGATTTAACAACTTAATTTATTCAAATGCTGTCATGTTTTTACTTTACTATAAGTAAAGTATAGTGATCGTGAAAAAATTCGATCTCGAGATTTTGACGGAATTACATGTTTTGAGGTCCCAGAAGTTGTTTATGAAGTTTATGAATGTCTATGAATGTATTATGAATATGAATATAATTAAGAGAAATATATTAGTAAATAAGTTAAATCTTGATGGAAGGAAATGAAAGTATAGTTTCAAAATAAAAGAACACAAGAAAAAATGTATCAAATATTTGTTACTCAAAGTCGATCGAAATTAGTCATGAATTACTAGTCGGTATACAAGGTTTCAACCCAATAGGTTTTAGGACTATATTCATCAGTCTTCGAGTCCAAGTTTTTCTGCAAGACTTGACAGAATACCTAAGCAACAGTTGAGTATTGCCATTTGTTTAGTACCACTAATTTTTGCAGTATTTTAATTTGCAGTCAAAGTTTGTGGTAAATTGTTAATTTCGATCGACTTTGAGTAACAAATATTTGAAGCATTTTTTCTTGTGTTCTTTTATTTTGAAACTAAACCTTCAATTCCTTCCATCAAGATTTAACTTATTTACTAATATGTTTCTCTTAATTATCTAAGAAAAAACATGACAGCATTTGAATAAATTAAGTTATTAAATCAAAAATACAACACACTGTGTATCTTAGAGAAAATATGTGTATGAGGTGGGGATAGATACATATTTATTAGCGCAGAAAAGTATAACTTCGTTTCTTGGCTTACATTAAACGGCCCAGTGTTGTGCAAGCAGGATTGTACTCGTATTTAACAATCTTCCTACAGATACATATTTTGAACTTTTTTCTGTTTCGAAGTTTCATACATCTGTAAGTCCTCTCATTTTTGTTAGAAATATTTACATTTCTCATATTTTCTATCTTGGTATTTCGTGTCTTTTGATGTTTGTTTCTTGGTTTCTGTTATTTTGTATGTTTCTTACATTTTCTTTTTATTGTAAACTCATAGAAAATGACACAAACAAACTCAAACGTTGCCAATTGAAATTTTGTTTTGAATTTAGAAATTTCAAATTTTTAAAAAAAAATAATTAAAAAACAGTAGAAATTATTTTGTTTTTTTATTAATTTTGTAGTGAATTCTGTAATATATATATATATATATATAATTAAAATAAGCAGTGACACATAAACAGAAACACAACAAAGACTCACTTTTCAATATTTCGACCGTAATGGCGGTCGTCCTCAGGAGAAGAAGTGAATTGACGGAGGGACGACAGTCAACTGAAGAACTCACTGGGTGAGGGCTAAAGCAGTGCTGCCGCAAAGGAGACAAATAAAAAAGGAACTAGGAAGTCGAGAGCAAAAATAAAAAAAAAAAAAAAAAAAGTTTTTGAAAGGTAGAAAAAGGTTAAGAAAAGAAAAAATAAAGAAAATATATAGAACAATTAAAAAAAAAAAATAAATAAATAAATAAAAAATATTAAAAAATAAATAAATAAAAAACTAACGATTTAAATTCAAGCCAGGTTTCGAGCGTGCCCCCAGGAGCCAAATGTGGGCTTCCTCAGAAGCTTTTAAAGTAACTTGTCTGTTATCACTGGGGACTTGTTTAAGAACTTGGACTGTGAAGCAATCATTGAAACTGAGGTGGTGGGAATTAGCGTGAGTGGCGACAGGGAGACTGCTGCGTTTACCAACCGAAAGCCTGTGATTATTCATCCGAAGGTTCAGCATCGTAGATGCTAAACCAACGTAAAAAGCATCACATTGGGTGCATTTCAAGAGGTAAACACAGTCAGTGGAGATACAGGAGGAAGGACTGTGAATAGGGTAAGAATTAAGATTAGTAAGAGACTTAAATGAAGATCCAGAATCAACAATGGGACAGGTAAGACATCTCCGACGTCCACAACGTTGTAGGCCACCGCTGCTTTGGGGATTCTGAATAAGTTTGCCGGCCCGGTGGGAAAAAATATTTGAGAGATTGGGGGCTCTTCTAAAGGAAATGCGGGGCAACTGGTTAAAAACTGAAACGGTAGAGGGGGAAGAGGAAAGGATAGGGTAAAGTTCTTTAATAAATTTTCTTAATTTATGGACACCAGGGAAATAATTTGTAAGAAGCGAAGCAGTAGTAGTGGGGTCTCTTCTGTTATTAGTGGAAAAGTTGACATTGGCAGGGATGATTCGACTATTGATTAAATTGGGGGGATAACCACGCTGAGTGAATTTGCATTTAAGTTTTTGAAGATTGGTTTCCCGATCTTGGATATTATTACAGAGGCGATGAAGACGGATTGAAAGAGACCGCGGGATAGATTTTTTAATATGAGGAGGATGACAACTTTTGTAATGGAGGTAGTTTTGGGCGTTGGTGGGCTTAACGTGAACAGACGTCGTGAAGGTCCCACTGTTAAGAGTGATGTCAACATCTAAGAAAGTTATGTTGTAGGGGGAGGAATGGTGTGTGAAAGAGATAGAGGTGGAGAAAGCTTCGAAGGAAGTGATGAAAGAATCCAAAAGATGTTGGCCGTGCTGCCAGACAAGGAAGATGTCATCAATAAATCTAACATAGAATAGTGGAGAAAGAGGGCAAGAAGCAAGGAACATTTGTTCCAGCTTCGCCATAAATAAATTGGCAAAAGAAGGAGCCATCCTCGTCCCCATGGCGGTACCTCTGGTTTGAAGATAAAACTTACCTTCGAATTGAAAGTAGTTATGCCCCAAAACAAAGTCAGCCAGTTTGACAAGGAAATCGGTAGAGGGAGAATGAGGTAGGGGTCTGTGATTAAGAAAATAACGTAAAGCCTCCAAACCCTGATGATGGTCAATGACAGTGTATAACGACTTCACATCCATCGTGACCATGACAAGGGGGAAGTCAAGCGTCTCAGGAATGGAGAGGTTTTTCAGTAAATCAAGGAAATGAAAGGAGTCTCTGCAGTAAGAAGGCTGCATTCTTACAATAGGCTGCAAGAAGGCATCAACGAACGCAGAAACCCTTTCCGTGAGAGAACCATAGCTAGAAACTATTGGCCTCCCGGGGGGCGGAGTAAAAGGCATCTCAAAAGATTTGTGAATTTTAGGGAGTAAGTAAAATTTAGGACAACGTGGATTAGAAGGGACAAGGACGGCTACATCTTCTTTGGAGAGCCCCTCACGGAAAGAAGAGCTCTCCAGAAGTTGGGTTAAGGAGTGTTTATAAGAAGGAGTGGGATCAGATGATAAAGGAAGGTAATAAAGCTGGTCATTGAGTTGTCTCACAGCCTCACGACAATAGTCGTCGTAATTCATGAGAACAACAGAAGAACCTTTATCGGCAGGCATAATCATGAGATTGTTGTCGCTTCTCAGCTCATGAATAGCCCTTCGCTCAGGAGGAGACAGGTTGTCATTAGGATTTAAGGAGTTCAAAAAAGTAGGGTTTGAAATTTTTTGAAGTAATGAAGATTTCGAGTGGGTGGGAAGCAGGGAGGGAAGGGGGTTCATAAGAAGAGAGAGGTTTAAACTGTTTCAGAGAAGAATGGAGTTTAGAGATGAATATATATTATATATATATATATATATATATATATGACTAACATCTTTCCAACCGTAACAAGCGGTCTTCGTTGATCATTTGATCAACGTTGTGGTTTGATCATTGATCGTTATTTCACATGTTTATGTAAAATCTTTATATATATATATATATATATATATATATATATATATATATATATATTTGTTTCATGATGACTTAGTTTCCTTACTCAATAACAGTGCCGTTAACGAAGGTCTGTCTCGTGTTGTTATCGGTAACCTCATTCCTTATATCCTTGTTCTATTTACTTCCTAAAATTCATAAGCCCTGATTTTCCTTCCCTCGACTGGTGGATTATATCCTGCTGCAGTTGATATAAGAAGTCAACTGAGAGGCTTCCTGCCTCTGTTGCCTACTACCACAGCCTCTTGTACCTAATCATCTTTCTTGTTTAAGGACACCTTAGATTTCTTTCAAATCATTGAAAGTCGTTCTCTGCTGACAGCAGTAGCCACCACAGACATGTTTGTGAGGATGTAGTGCTGGGAGGTGAAGGCCAGGTGGATGGTTTTGTGCTGAGCACGCGTTGCTAGTTCACAGTTTGCAGTAGACGGTATCGATTAATCCCTCATTGCACTTGCAAGCACAGCCTCGTTTCATAATTCAAACAGCTCACTCTAGCATTTTGCCTAATGCAGTCTGCTCCCCCTCTAATGTCCAAACTCCTTCCTCAACAGGTTACTTCGGATTTATAGTAGGAACAAAGAATGAAGTAGTAGGAAAACGAACGTTCTTCTCGTTTATTTAATTGATAAGTCAAGGAAGTGTTAATTCATCTCAGAGATGATACTGTGAGTGATGTATTTTAGGAGTGCAAACTTTCAAAGTTGCCCCGCATTTGGTATATACAAATATAACCTTCAATCGTTTATTTACAGTAAAAGTTAATATACTTTAGAAGTGAGACAAAATTTACTCTTTCTGAGGTAAAATGGATAAACCAACAAAAGTCGCCACACAAATGATGGACATCATTTGTGTGGAGACTTTTGTTGGTTTATCCATTTTACCTCAGAATGAGTAAATACCACACTATTACGGATTGCACAACTAATGATTTAAAAATTTACTCTATAATACATTTCTTTCAATTAGTTTGTTCTTAAGTGTAGGATCAGTTTTGGCGTTTTCTTGGGATTATCTAAAACTGGTAATTTGTGCCCTGCACTTAGTTTGAAGAATTAGTTAATGTGGTTGTACATGGTTTGTACGGAAGGTTTTTTTTTATTGAATTCCCTTTAGAAAACTAATTAAACACCTAATTATTAAATCCATCAGTCCCTTTGGACCACCCAGCTGTATAACTACATGAGTAACTGTGTACAGTGAAAAGGCTGATATTCTATCCATTGGTAAACTCTCTATGACCATCATACCTTCATGGACTTACTTTTTTTAATATACCTTTTAATGTAAAAAATAATACTTAATGCAAATCTAATAGCTCCTTTAAAATTTAATCTGATTGAGTTTTACTCTTGTGTCGTAATTATGGATGATGTAACATGTTCTAATCCGTGGGCAAATTGGTGTCCGAGACCCACTTCGTGGGCAGTCCGTGTCAATGTCTCTGGGTAGGCCTTGGTGAAGGTGTCAGAATCATCATGGGTGCGCCCATGTTTTCATTCATAACATGTCTCTGGGATTATCAATGGGTGTCCAAATGATTGTGGACTTATTACAGTTACACCGTCACATGAATTGATATTATATATTAAGGTAGCTATTATAGTGAAGATTTAATGTGTGGTTTCCAAAAATATTATATATGAAAAGCCCACTTAATTATACATTATTTAAATTTAGAGTAAATTTTTTTCAGAACTACTTACTCTACAGAATTGACTTTAATAATTAGTATAAAGTTAATATTAGGATTGATTAGGATATTTTAACACATTATTTAAATTTTGCCAACTAAGATTGAATTTGAAAGCTTATGGGTGCAATACGAATTGGTCACACTGTTTGAGGGATCATAAGGAAATTGAACACAGAATGTCTGCTAATTTAATATATGTATGAGCTGAATAGTTTTTTGACGAAATTATATCACAGAAAAGGAGTATCATTGCATATTTTGTAATTTCGTATATTTTTTTGTGGTACTACTACCAATAGAATAATGAAATATAGCATTTCCTCAAGTTAGTGCAAATAGTTAATTCTAAGAATTTTGGAGTACTGGAAGAGAAAATATAGTTTTGAAATTGCGAAACATAACTTGGAAAATCCTTGGATGTTCTACTTGTCGTATTTGTGTACATTAACTTAGAAAATTATTTGATTAGAATAAAGCCTGGTAATTTTATGTAATCTTTTTCAGGTTCTACAAAAATTGTGAAGCGCTTTCAATGGGTTAATTTGACATGTAAAGAGTATGAACTTGTTAAACGTATTAAGAGAATACTACACCGTTGTAACTATAAAAGTGTCCTTCACGGGATTGCACTGTTCTATGCCAGGGTTCTTAGATCCTTTCCTTCTGTACATGCTTTTCACTTTGCAATTTAAGTATTTATAAATGTTTGTAAAATGTGTAATCATAGTAAAAATATGTGTTATATTTTTTAAACCAGTATATAGGATATTTTATTTTATATAAGTGGTTATGTAATCATTTCTAATTACTGTTTTAGCAAAGGAATTATATCAATTGATAATTGATTACAGTTTATTATTATTTAATTACTATTTATGATTATAACTACAAAAAGTATTTTAAATAAAGTACTCACCTTGAACTCTGATATTAAAGTAAGATTAAATTATGTAAACCCGATAAGTGAATAAAATAAGAAATTCTTGTAGTATTTATTATAAGAATGCAGTAATGAATTCAGCTTTTTGAAGTCTTTAGAATAACCAGAGGAGCAATAATATTTATTGCTTTGATATAAAGTACGCTGAAGTGCCTTAAGCATGAAAGTATGCAACAAAAACACATTTCGAGACTATGAATTATGCTGTTTATCTCACAAACTTCATTATGATCCATCAGGCGGTATGATTTGTGAAGTGGTTACAAATTTCTTAATATAATAAGCAATAAAGCAAGAATCAAACCGTTTTGTTTGAAATAATAAAGAGATTGAAATAAGGTGGATACTATGCTTTTGAAGCTATAGTTTATGGAGTGAGCACTTTGAAGATTGTGTAATGACCTCTAGCATGGCTTCTCTCTCTCACACTCACTCCACTCTCAGTGTCGCATCCTCCTACAGGTCACCCCTCCCCCGCTGGGGTTAATATTCACTCTTGCCTCCTCTCTTGCTTATTGCCCATTTTAATGAACCCCACTTTCTCTCGCTGTGCTGGATGTCTTCAGAACGACTGCATCCACAAGTCCCAGTCATGATTCACCCAGTAATTCAGCCCCGTACCCCTGGGTACTCTTCATTCTTCACTAGTCCCTAACTATTCTCCGTTGACTTATTTTTACTCATCTGTGAGTAAGTAAATAATTGGTTTTGAAATTTTGACAGTTTTCTACATTCAGACATCCACTGAGCCTTTATATAACATTTTTAGGATCATATCTAGGATGATACATCTATGTTTGTGTGTGTATTCAAAATTTTGGAAGGGTGTATATTCAACATTTTTTAATCTCTGTTCAAGTTGATAGATCTGTAAAATATATGAAATTACTGAAAATGAGCACATCTTAACCTCATTTCCGAATTTCTCACTATGGCTTGGATATTGATTTTTATTTCACGTTCTTATTGTGAAATCATGCTAGTTATACATACTATAGTAATCGATGTGGATATGATGTTGCTTTGCTGCAATATTAGTTCATCGAAAGGGGATGCCAGTAATTTATTTGTTATCAATATCTGTTAAAAATTTGGTTTAACAATCTGCATCAGTCAACAACAGAATTACATAATTCAAGTTTGAGTGGAATTATGCAGAATCGCGAACCATTCACATCACCAAAATCAAATAGCCAATACAAATAAGTTAATGAAATAATTATTTCTAATACTTTATGTTAATTTATCATGAATCTTCCGGAAAGCTTTTTAGTTTATCATTCTTATTACGAAAACTTATAATTTTATATATTTATAGCTTTTGAACAATACTCCATCATTTCCTTAACCAGAAAGAGTGAAAATAATCTGTATGAAGCAATATTTACAGTTATTTATTTTGATTTCATAAACAGTTTATAATGATAAATAAAAGAAAGGCAATATAGTTAAGAGTGCAGACTCAGCGGCACAAAACTGATTACGTTGATTTCGCACCAGATTACACCCTCTGCCACTTTCGTTGGAGTTAATGATTTCACTCACAACAGAGACCTGTATATGTTGCATATCTAAGTTTCTTAGTTATGCTTACTTTTCTATTTCATCATTTCCAATTTGGTTTACTAAACAGTTAGATTTAAATTATTCTAATTATTACTGTATCTTTATATTGTTTGGTATTATAAACTAGCTGACCTACCCGGCTTTACCCGGGAAACAATTTAATTCCAACTCTAATAATAAATTACATATAACGAAAACAATTTAAATTTCCTATAGTTCCGTTAAACTTAACTTTTTTGAGATAAACGAAATTAATACAGAATTAAAATTATAGATTACGCAAAAAAGATATAATCTAACACTGATTATAAATTGCACACTTTGTCTAATACAGTTGGTAGTTGATAGATTGGATTAAACAAATAATAAACAGAATATTTTTTGCCGAGCAATACATAAAGGAATGAAACGTCTTCTAGTTAGATATCATCGATATATATAATAATTTATCATTTTGCCTATATGGAGTAGGGCCGGATACTAATTACTAATAATTAAATATTTTAAACAAACGAATTAATCAATCAGGAATAAATAAAGAAGCCTTACGTCCATTAAACTTAAACAATACTTTAACTATTCTTTTAAGACTAGAAGTAATTGTTAAAATTCTATCATTATTATTCGTAATACTATCATGCATACTTAAAGTTAATAAGTTATTATTTAACGCATATCTTTCTTTAATGCTTAAAGGAAGTTAAACTAACTAGATATGAAAAGTTAATTGTAAACTATTGATAATAGCTAAAGCTTTGTTAAAGTTAATAAGAAACCCATATAAAATTACAATAATTGTCTTTAATATCAATCTGAAAAAATTTCCAATTGAACAAAGCATGTGGAAATATTATCATAAAGAATAACCTACTTGCGGCTGCTATTACCAATTAAAGTCAAAATGCAAACAAACAGGTTATACAGCGAACCTTATCTATTATAATATTTTTGGGATATTACCTGAACCACAGCTCTGATTTTTAAAAAAAACTTTACATAAACCTTCCCGGGGATATACCTAATAATTTCCTAAATTTTCACGGCGATTGGATGTATGGTTTTTGAATCTATCGAGTACAAACAAACAGACATACACTCATTTTTGTGTATATAGAGACTATGGTGTTTGTATTATTTAATCTATATCATTCAAAGAAACATATACCTTACAAGAGTTCCCCAATTGTTCGAAACAATAAAGTAATTTCAGCCACATTAAAGAAATCAATTATTTATATTGCTAGTTAATTATTTCTGATAATGAGTTTATTTTCAGTTAAGTTGAGTGTAGGCCACTCCAAGTATCTTTTGCGTTAAAAGTAATTGCATCTTGTTAATTGCCTTGTTAGCAACGTTAAATTAAATTATTATTTATCAACTACTTTGATGATACGTTCATTACTTTAAAGTTCAGTATAGTACAATACATCATTTGATATTGAAAATAAAATTAGCACTTTGCAGTAGGATGATGAACTATATAGTATTTGGAATTATCAAGGTTCTTTCTATAAAAAAAACCTATTTTTTTTACTACTGTAACTACAATATTAAAATTTTGTATTTAGCATTTTCCAAAAATTAAAATTTCAAAAAAATTACAAGGTTTTTAAATATTTTAAGAGGATATGTGGGTTCAAAAACGTGGAATTTAACTTTAAATAAGTCCTACCTGCACTTGTTTAGGAATTTTTTGCTGTAATCGAATATTGTTTTGCAGCATACTTGGACCACACCTGTTTAGTGGACTCGAAATTGCAGTGTTTTCAACGAGGTAATTTGATATTTGTTAAGTTGGAAATATAATAATATGATGCGGACTTACAAAGGTCGCCATAGTGGTTACCATTCTTCTTGGTCAAGGACATTACACCCAGATTTACTTCATTTTGTTATTTCATTGTACAATGATTGTAAATGCGTATGATGTTTGTAGTTATATGTTTGCAATCTAGATTCATTCATAGTCTATGGTATGTGTATCGCAATTTACTTAAAAGATTATTTATCGTAACTTATACGAGTCTTCTTTTTTTTAAGTTGGTTAGTATAAAGTATACTCTTCATAAAAAAAAATGTATTTTGCTTTCGACGGATTGAAAGTTGTGGGTATTAATTATTAAATCGCTATTTATTTTCAGTAGATATTTTCTATAGAAATCTCGTTTCAACAATAAAACGGGATATGTATCCAATGGGTTTCAATAGTAAACCTTTCCAAGCCACATATTATTAATGTAAAACTACTCCATTTTTTCAGTAGTAACTCTTCATAAACATATTTCCAAATTTCCTTAAAAAAAACTTATTCTTAACATCACTCCATCCATCAATAACTGTATATGAATACTGAATAGCAACTTTTTCACAACAATACTCGATTTAGCTATAACACTGTGTGAATAAATGATTCTTTTCTTCGATAACAACTCTTTGTAAAAATAGCTTTCAAAACAACTCTTCTTTTCAGTACTATAATTTCCTTTTCTTTCAGTCGAACTCCTTTCTAAACAACACTCAAGTGAACCATAACGCTTAAATTAATGCCCCTCTTCTTTTACTACAAGTGTAGTATTAATGAAAACCTTCCATGTGTGATATTTTCAGATATTTCACGCTTTGTTGTATCCTTGATAAATTTTATGTATCTATCTTATATATTTGCACAGTGTTTGATAATACATTTGAACCCCAGTTACATTTGAAATGAGTAAATAATTTGATTCTCTGTCATCTTGATAACACACTATCGCAAAGTTGAGTGTAAACCACTCTAGATTTTTTCTATTATATTTATCAATCATAAACTACACGTGCAGACATCATACATTATCTGGATCTTGTCCTATATTTAGAACTTTAGTGTATTCTCATGATGATAACTGTTGATTCATTTACTGTTTAAGTGATTTAAATTTATAAAAAGGTTTAGTAACTTGAGATGTAGGTTATTTTGAGGAAGTGGTAATATAGATACGTGAAGGTGATAAGATTGCAAGGAAAAGTGTTTGTTTGTGCAGATAGCGGCTGTTGTTTCAAGCGAGGCCCAGGTCTTCCCTTATCTCTCCTGATAACACCTCTACCCACTTCCTATATTACCTTCCTTCCTCTCCCTATTTCAGGTCTCTTCCACTTCCTTTCATCATTCAGATTTTATTATAGTCATTCAATTTATAGAATAGATTATTTCCCTGTAAGTGTCGTTTATATGTAATCTTGCGTTTCTTCTTCGAATATAGACAAGTGAAGTTCTTATTTGTGATTATTTCATTCTTTCCCAGTTATTTCATTAATTTATATTACGACCTGTTTCATTCTTGCATTTATCTATGATGGCTACACATACAACACACACACACACACACACACACACACACACACACACACACACACACTTATATATATACAAAACTATAGTTTATCGGGACTCGGTCAGTTCTTCAGGTTCAAATTAAATTCTCATTGCCAACGTTTCGGTATTTATTTAAAACCTTTTTCATAGGCAGAAGTATAAATTTTGAAACAGAAAAACTAAGTATTACATTACAAATTATTTTACAAAGAAAAATAGTATGTGGATTTTTAACAACAACTGTAGTCTTGTTTAAAAAGGTTTTAAATAAAAACCGAAACGTTGGCAATGAGAGTTTAATTTGAACCTGAAGAACTGACCGAGTCCGGATAAACTATAGTTTTGTTTCTATTCCACGGTCGATACTTTTATCAATATATATATATAATATATATATATATATATATACAGGAGAAGGAATAAAAAGCGCACTTACATAATTCTCAATATTTCTAACAGTTGTTCGTCATCAGGAGTAGACTAGAAGTGAGGACGAAGTAAGAAAGATCTCTCCACGTCGAAGGACATAGCGCGATATATATATATATATATATCAATGATCAAACCACAATAAGAAATGGGAAAACAAGACTAAGATCTTTCAACCGTAACAAGCGGTCTTCGTCAGAGTCAAAAACCGAATTGAGTTGGGTTTTTGACTCTGACGAAGACCGCTTGTTACGGTTGAAAGATCTTAGTCTTGTTTTCCCATTTCTTACTGTGGTTTGATCATATATATATATATATATATATATATATATATATATATATATATATATATATATTAATAAATAAAAAAGTTTTTTTATTTAAAAAAGTCTGCTGGACCGTTTCTTTTAATTGGTATATATATATATATATATACTTTTTCGATGAAAATACGATCCGATATGGACAAATACAGTTCAATGTACATAAAGAAACATAGAGAAATTAAAAACACACACTAGAGTCTCTAATTTTCGGTTGAGCCGTCTTCAGGAGAGATTGGTTGGAGACCCAAACGGTCTCCAACCGTCTCTGTACCAGTGCTCTTGGTTTTCCTCTCTTATCTCTCCTGAAGACGGCTCAACCGAAAATTAGAGACTGTAAGTGTGTGTTTTTAATTTCTCTATGTTTCTTTATGTACATTGAACTATATTTTGGGAGCAGACATTAAATAGACAGGGCTTATTAGAAGCTCTGTGTATAAGAGATCATAAACCTAACCTAAACAACCAGACAACGAGTTTTAGCAGCATTTTAAAGCTCCACGCAGGAAACCAACAAAACAAAACAACCCTGATTCAGTAGCAGCCTCACAGTGTTCTAGTGAATTTAATTAACCATATGAATCGAACTGGAAAACCTGAGATTTTGGAACTTCCACGATTGTGTAACCTCCTAGTCGTCTCAATGTTGTCAATTCATTAGTATAGCAATGTAATAATTAGTAACTAGAATATTTATATCAATTATTGTTATTGTTTTTCCTAAGTTAATTTTTTAATCGTTATTATGTTAAAATTATTATCTTATGTCCCTGAAGATGGTCTATGATGACTGAAACGTTGGAACAATTTATTGTGTAATTTTTGTTAAATTATAGTGTATTATTGTAGCTTAGATTACTATTATGGAATTCAGGAATAAATCATTTGGAGAATTAATGTACATTTTACCAGAAGTGTTGAAAACCAAGTTTAGAAAACTAGAGAAATTAAATAGAAAAAGATTAAAGATATTATTCATTTTATTTTGATTATTCTCTTCTATATTTCTTCTCTTTGTTATTTTTTATTTTTTTCTATTTAATTTTTCTATTTTTACTTTACTATAAGTAAAGTATAGTGATCGTGAAAAAATTCGATCTCGAGATTTTGACGGAATTATGTGTTTTGAGGTCCCAGAAGTCGTTTAATGATGTTTTCTGGATGATGTCTGTGTGTGTGGGTGGGTGAGTGTGTTAGCATTGCTTGTTACCACGCAACGGTCCAGAATCTTTGATGGATCAAGTTGATATTTTACACAAAAATGGGCCCCATAGTGTATATGATCCCTATTGTTTGGGAAGAATTATGAATGACGGGAAAGTCTCTTTTTTTGTCGAAAACCGGTTTTTAGAAAATATTTTTTCTCGAAACTGTTAACTCTAAAGTTTTCAAATTTTGGCATTATCTTTGAGGTTACAAATGCAATAAACGAAAAATATACTCATAATTTTATAGCAACGGGAAATATTTTTTTCAATAAAATGTAAAAATGTTCACTTATAATTGAATCCCATATCTTGTGAGAGCAATACAAGCCATACCGTTTGACGGATCAAAATGAAACTATGTCTAGAGATAGAACATTATGTGGAGAATGAGTTGTGATAACTTTTTTTTTAAAATTACATTCTTCTAAGGAGTGTTACAGTACGATTTCTGTTTTTAGAAAATGTTTTTCTGGCGCTAAACGGCTCATTAAAAAATCATGAAAATTTTACCAAAAATGGAACTAAAAATTAGCAATTTATAAAAAAAAATCATGAAATTTTAATCAGGGCAAACAGCAATAAAGCTATAAAAACTGTTTGTTTATCCTGAACCATTTGTTTACATTGACTTGGAAATTTTTTAAGCAAATCCACTGAGATAAAATTGATGTTTATAATGACACCTGTGGATGACACCTATGGCTGGCATCTCTGCATGCTACCTGTAGATGACACCTATGGATGCCACCTATGGATGTCCACTCGATTCCTGTTAATCCAATAGTTAAATCACGAGGCCAGAGTCATAAATAGTTCTACGATACATATGACTTGTAGTAGAAGTAAAACAAATAACTAGAATATATATCCGGATAGTGGTGAGTTGATAGACAGATGTCTATTTCTAAATAGAAACTCTTGCAAATACAAGGAAAGTTTGTTATGTACCAATTATCCACTTTTTGTTGTCATAGTAACTGCAAAATTAAACATTACCCCTATTATAATTCCTAAAAAAATAATTATAACATAAAACGAATTTAATCTAATATATTCAATAACTTAATTATTCAGTATACTGGCTAAACTCAATATACATTCAAAGCAACCTTATAACAGAGTACAGTAGGCAGGGAAAAGATCACTCCCTCAGAAAAAAATGTGTATACATGATTTTAACAAAGGGAAAGGAAGTTAAATGATTTTATTAAATACTAAGGAGCCATAAAAGTCCCAGTATATTAATGCCAGTATAATAATTCTATAAAAGACCAAAAATGTAAAACATAATTCAGAATTGAAATCTTCCGTTTGAAGATTACTAAATGTAATTAACGTATATCCATAATCATAAATTATCTTAAAAGGACGTTTTTTCTTCTATGTTTTTCAGAGAAAATAAGGGTATTTTCCTGTTTTAAATTTAAAAATTTGGCTTAAATATTCAATATAGAAGGAAGTGAAGTAAACGATGTAAGAAATCCACTGGCTACTTGAACAAAAGCCATGTTCTCTTGCAGGAGATTATTTCGTAGCAAGAAATTTTTTACTTTGACTTTTCAAAAATGTTATTACTGCTGTAGTTATACTAATGAGATTATTTATATCAGTGGTGTGATATACAAAAATAAGCTTATATATTGATAAGTCGATCAATCACTACTATCTGACTACCTCAGGAATGAAAGACTAATAAACATCTCCCATTTAGATGTTTACATTATGCTTAAATGAATCATTATATATTGTATACCCAAGAAGATTGATATTAAATTTACTTATAGTAAAGTAGAGTGTAGGCCACTCCAGATTTTTTATTTATTTATCGTTCCAATTTTATTATTATTTTAATGTATATTTTTTATTATTTTGTTTTTATATATTTATTATTATTATAATTATTATTATATCTGATATTTTGGTGTTTATTTTATTTTAAATTATTATTTATAGAACTTTAATTTTAACTTATAATTTATTCTAATCATTTTCATTATTTTTATTATTTATTTATTATTTTTATTATTTATATTATTATTTATATTTATTATTTATTTATTTTTTTATTTATTTATTATTATTTATTTAGTATTTATTTTTATTATTTAAGTACTTAATATTTATATTTCCGGATTTTCTTTAGTTTCAGCTATTTTCTTAATATTCTTCATTATTATTATTATTATTATTATTATTTCTGAGCTGTTCACTTATGCCTAGTTTAGTTTTACTTCACTTGAACGGGGCACGCGTGTGACACTGTTGGTCTCAAACCGTCGCTTCGCAAGTGCGCTTCGTGTCCCTATATCTAATGCCCTGATGACGGTTCAACCGAAAATTAATAACTGTAAGTGTGTCCGTCCCTTTACTCTGTATGTATAGTTTTCTGTGATATATATCAAATTTAAACTACAAGGAAAAAAGAAAATAAATGAAATAAATGTCCTGAGGCCCTTTCACTTTACATCATCAGAGAGCAAAAAAGTAAGAACTAAGAAGGTAACATAAGTTTATGTTATCTTCTGAGTTCTTATTTTGTTTGCGCCTGTGATGACATAAAGTGAAAGGCCTCAGAGGATTTATTTCTATTATTTTCCTTTTTCTTTGTGGTTTAAACTTCATTGATTGCATCACGTGTTTATTACGATTCTTATGCATGTATATAAGATAAAGGCTCCTCAGTTGTATTGGTGGACCGTGAAATCTATGTTGAGGCTGCCCGGCAACTGTCTTACTCTTCTTTCTATCTGTCACTTCTATCTGGTCCACCTCTGAGTTTCTGTCAGACTTGACATAGCGTCTGAATACTAGTGGCCATAGTGAAGGGCTTACATAGGTTGACGTATATATCCTTATTCTTTCGCATTCTCGTTGTTCCATATTTCTTCCCATAAATACATAAAACTTTTCATATACATGACTCATTTCCGACAGGTAGATCCGTAGTCTCTAGCTATAATTGCCTTACAGAAACACTTTCTGCTTTTGTTGTCTTGTTTTTACAACCAGATTCTTTCGAATTTCTTCCGATTGTTCATAACCGTTATATTACATATGTATTCTACACAAATACAGCAGTTAGTTAATGATCTAATAAACACTATGTTATGAAAAGGTAAGCCACAAAAAGATAAACCAAAAGAGTAAACAAAGTAAGGACACAACGATGCAAAGCAAAGAAAACAAATGATATGAAACATTATTAGAATACTGGATCAGAAACTGCAATACATTGTATTTAAATGTCCATAAAAATTCTTAGGTTACCCATTGGTCAAGATCAGAATAGTCAAAAGTAAATTCCTTAGAATATTCCCATTTTATGGAATGATTGCTTAAATTAACATTCTGAAACAAATAATTTTATTCTTTTTTGCCTCCTGATGGAATATTTGCGTTGTTTAACCTGGGTAAATGTTTTACTATTTCGTCTTACTATATGGATGTCGTCATATATTGTGGTGAGTCTTGTTTGTAACTGTTCTCTTCTTTTCATGTTACTGAGTTTGTAATCCAGTCAGGTTGTAGTATATTGATGGTTAGATATTTGAGAAAAGTATAAAGAAAAACAAAAACTCAGAACTCACTGCTATATTTCGACATCCGTCGTCATCAGAAGATTGAAATGAGCCGTTCAGAAGGTGAGACAAGACTGAATTCCCCTTCTCAGAAGCACTGTGTAGTATAGCAATAAGCACTATGTATATTATAGTTTCAAGTAAAAATAATTAGTAAAAAATAATGAAATATAATAAAATAAAAAAGTAGATTATAAATAAAGTAATACGTGAGGTAATTCAATTCAAAGAAAATAAATAAGCAAATAACTACCGAGTGCAGTTGAGTTTCAGGGGCAACCTCCGATGATACAAATATGTGTTTCTCTGAAGTAT
The DNA here is from genome assembly GCA_026182355.1 of Hermatobates lingyangjiaoensis. Taxonomy (NCBI): domain Eukaryota; kingdom Metazoa; phylum Arthropoda; class Insecta; order Hemiptera; family Hermatobatidae; genus Hermatobates; species Hermatobates lingyangjiaoensis. The sequence goes on along the minus strand of JAPFBL010000105.1, from coordinate 1,807,463 downwards.
TGAAAGTGATATTAGAGTCAGGGATCTGGTTAAAGAATTTGAACTTGGAAACAGTCATTAAAATTGAGTAGATGAGGGTCTTTATGAATTGTGATGGGAAGATTGCTACTCATACCAGAAAGACATGTGATATGCACGCTCAGTTTTATAGAGGCCAATACTGCGTAAAAACATCTCACGGGGTGCAGTGAAAAGATCGACGCTGTTATAGGTAATCTCTTGAGAAGAAATGTGTGAAAAGAAAACCTAAAGTAACTTGAGAGTTAGTGTGGGGAATCTGATCGAGCATTTGAAAGGGAAACAGTCATGTTAACTAAACTAACATCTGTCAACCGCAACAAACGGTCTCGTCGGAGTCAAATCTCAATTGTTTCGCGTGATTATTGTGAAATTTTGTTATACATATACTAACATATATGTATGAAGTATGGTTATGTTAGTATATTTTAGCAGCATAATTTATACCTGTATATATATATATATATATATATTCGTATATTTCGGGAGCAGACCTTCGTTTATGCATGTCTTGTTAAATTGTATGCCTACTTTTAATCTCACAACTTTTCTACTGAATCTCTCGATTTCTCTAATACACTTTCTCCATTTTTGTGGTACAAGATAGATTAGTTGACCAAAGTTTTTATTTACATAGTCCGACATGTTTCGGTCCTCACTGACCATTATCAAGGATTATAGTTGTACAAAATCTTAAATAAACTATACATAACTAAACATAACTTAAAAACATTTATAATTAAATTAACACTACATATTATATTCAACGCCTTAATTTTGTGATAACTAAAACTGGTTAGATGACAAGGAGAGGTTATACACAGGCAATGGTTACCAAGTGTAGAGTTCCTTGTGCAAATCACAGAGGGCAGGCAATCTCATCACATTTCTGGCTTTTCATCTTTCCTTCGTATAATTTTAAAATTCGTCTAAATGCTTCACCTTGCTTGTTCAAGGCAGGTTGTTTCTCCATAATGAATAATGCTTCAATTATGCGTAGTCTTGTTTGGTCATTTTCCTGTTGCAGGATCCTTGTGTTATTAATTAGCATTTATTTAGTTAACTTAATGCCATGGGAAATTAAAGCATGTTCCTTGGGTCCACCTGAAGTGAGGTGCATTGTCAACCTTCTCGATAATGTAGTAGTAGTGGAACCGACATATGTAGATTGTAGGGACTCACAGTTCCCTGTGTTACATTGATATTCGTACACTATGTTGGTTCTTTGGAGTGTTGACTTCTTCTGGAGGTTATTCCTAATTACCATGCTTGCTGTTGTTGAGCCTCTATAAAAAATCTTCAGTCTTAGCTGATCGTCAGGATTGAGGCATGTTGTATTGGCCACTATTATCCCCTTTAGTACACGTTCATCTACCTTATGAGCCTCTGAATATTGATTATTATAATATATTGTAAAAGTTGTACCTTTATTTTGGATTACATTCTGAAGATCACTGTTCCGGAGCCTGTTTATGGTACTTCCTAAGATTGAGTCAAACCGTTTGTTGCTGTAACCATTATTAATGAGGACTTGTTTAAGTCTTTCAGCCTCCTGCTCAAACAGAACCCAACTAGAGGATACTTTAAATGCCCTATGTATGAGCGTCTTGATCATTCCGTCCTTGTATCTTTCGGGGCACTCACTTCTAGCGTTTAGATGAATTCCACTGTTGGTAGCCTTCACAAAGACTGATGTATCAAACTGCCTGGTTTCTCTATTTATTTTAATTGCAACATCCAAAAAGTTTAGGCAATTTTTGTTACTCATTTCATGCGTAAATTTTAATACTGAGTTAGCTTGGAATGCCGACTTAAATTCTTCCATGTGCTGAGGTTTATCCATCAACACAAAGCAATCATCTATATACCTGCAGTATATACGAGGCTTCCATGATGAATTTTGAGCCATAATATTATTCTCAAGATTGCACATATAAAAGTTCGCAAATGTGACCCCTAGTGGGGAACCCATCGCCACACCGTCAATTTGGTAGTATAAGCTTCCGTCTATGTGGGAAAATGGATTTTTAGTGGTGCAAGCTGCCAACAGATCTTTCATTATTTGTTCTTTAAAAGGAGGAGGAGGTAGAGTGGCATGGTTGTAGGCCATTTTACAAATTATCTCGATAGTTTCCTGCACTGGCACGTTTGTAAATAATGACTCAACGTCCAAAGAGGCCATTATTCCTTCAGGGTTTGTGGCTTTTAGTATCTCAAGAAACTCTTCACTTGACTTGAGGAGATATTTGGCTGGAAGGTACACTGATATTATCTTATTTAACGTTTTTGCTGTTTCATAAGTGGGTGTTGTCACCTGCGATATGATGGGTCTTAGGGGGTAGCCAGCCTTGTGGTTTTTAACATTTCCATAAAGATATCCTGGGCTATACTCTCCTATAACAGGTTTCAAAACTTTGTCTTCTTTGTTCTTGTTTGCATCTTTGATTAATTTGTTAATTTCTATTTTTAATTTGTTTGTAGGATTACTAGTAATCTTTTTAAACTTAGACGTGTCACTGAGTATAAGATCTAACTTTTTCTTGTATTCCTCTTTATCCATAATCACATATATATTGGTCTTATCAGCTCTTCTAACTACTATATTTGGGTTAGTGCCCCGAAAGATACAAGGACGGAATGATCAAGACGCTCATACATAGGGCATTTAAAGTATCCTCTAGTTGGGTTCTGTTTGAGCAGGAGGCTGAAAGACTTAAACAAGTCCTCATTAATAATGGTTACAGCAACAAACGGTTTGACTCAATCTTAGGAAGTACCATAAATGGCTCCGGAACAGTGATCTTCAGAATGTAATCCAAAATAAAGGTACAACTTTTACAATATATTATAATAATCAATATTCAGAGGCTCATAAGGTAGATGAACGTGTACTAAAGGGGATAATAGTGGCCAATACAACATGCCTCAATCCTGACGATCAGCTAAGACTGAAGATTTTTTATAGAGGCTCAACAACAGCAAGCATGGTAATTAGGAATAACCTCCAGAAGAAGTCAACACTCCAAAGAACCAACATAGTGTACGAATATCAATGTAACACAGGGAACTGTGAGTCCCTACAATCTACATATGTCGGTTCCACTACTACTACATTATCGAGAAGGTTGACAATGCACCTCACTTCAGGTGGACCCAAGGAACATGCTTTAATTTCCCATGGCATTAAGTTAACTAAATAAATGCTAATTAATAACACAAGGATCCTGCAACAGGAAAATGACCAAACAAGACTACGCATAATTGAAGCATTATTCATTATGGAGAAACAACCTGCCTTGAACAAGCAAGGTGAAGCATTTAGACGAATTTTAAAATTATACGAAGGAAAGATGAAAAGCCAGAAATGTGATGAGATTGCCTGCCCTCTGTGATTTGCACAAGGAACTCTACACTTGGTAACCATTGCCTGTGTATAACCTCTCCTTGTCATCTAACCAGTTTTAGTTATCACAAAATTAAGGCGTTGAATATAATATGTAGTGTTAATTTAATTATAAATGTTTTTAAGTTATGTTTAGTTATGTATAGTTTATTTAAGATTTTGTACAACTATAATCCTTGATAATGGTCAGTGAGGACCGAAACATGTCGGACTATGTAAATAAAAACTTTGGTCAACTAATCTATCTTGTACCACAAAAATGGAGAAAGTGTATTAGAGAAATCGAGAGATTCAGTAGAAAAGTTGTGAGATTAAAAGTAGGCATACAATTTAACAAGACATATATATATATATGACAAACAACTCTGTTTTGAATTTTTGAGCCTATCAGTCCTTGGAATTAAGAGTAAATTTTGTTCAGTAGTCTTTCGAAGAAGCGACAAATAATTCACAAAAGAAAATCAAACTATATATATAAAAAATAAAGAAGACGGCTTTGAGGACAGTAAACATATCCAGGAAAAAGGGAAAAAGGATTCCAAAAGTCACTTGTGTATTTCGACTCCCGCTAGCATCAGGGGCACAGTGGCCTACTACGTGGAAGGTAGTAACTGAAGTCTTCGGCAATTCTGTGTTACTATGTCATGGTGAAGGAAGGAAAAATGAAAATCTCCGTTAATAAATAAGTGAAATAAATCAAGAAAAATACATGATAATTAAGAAAATGTAAAGGACATGATAAAAGCGGAAGGTTAACTATTTTTTTTAATTTACTGTTTGTTTCTATTTTTAGATCGACACGTCCTTGGCCTAAGTCATCGCTCTTCACCCTGGATTGATTAAGAATCTAATGTGATATTTGATAGCTGTTAGTTGTAGATGGCCGTGTGCTCAGAAGTTCGTTATTCAATTTCAATTTAAATTATCTACTGGTTAAAAAATCAAAAAGTAAGCTCTCGCAGTAAGATCATTTCGAATACCGTGACTATGGTAGACTTTAATTCAACATGTCCGAAAGAGGGTTTGCTAACATTTTACAAATTGTTATTAAGTTGTTTTGTATTTTTTTTTATTTACTCACTTTATAATTTGTCACATTCTTTTATCAAATTGGTATGAGGCATGATATGTACATTTATTGTGATCCTGAAGAAGACGCTGGGTGTAAGATGTAATAACTGGTTCAGGGCACTTTGTTGAGGAGCCAATGGCTGTACCGTCTAATATTCAGAAGCTATTTATTGGGTGCTTAGCCTTGATACTACGTTGTAAATGTATGCTCGGCTTATGTAAGCTGCCGTTGTGCTTGCTCTCAAGTGCATTCCAATAGGCTACCGGTGAGGGATGTAGGAATGCTTCTAGGGCGCAATCGATTTGAGTGTTGACGTGACTGAGAACATTCCCTCACACTGACCTCCACTGTCAAGGGCTCCATCCCTTCTCAATACACTTCAGTGTATATCACACAGACATCAATATTTATATCACAGCATGGTGCGCTCTGAAAATATCTCCAGTTTATTTTTATAAAAGTGCCTTGAATAAGTAGCAAATCTTTAGTTAATCACTTGAATAACTGCAGGTACGGCAGTGACGGAGAGCCACGTCATTTATGAATGTTGCTATCGTAACTTGTAACAAAAAAAAAAAAAAAAAAATTCGGAGGGGCCTTCTAAAACCGTTTTACTCTGAATAATTTTTATTTATTGTGATAATGAAATATTCGTCATTACTTGCGAATATCGATTTATCTATTTACTAACATAAAATATTGAATGTGACAACAGTTATCTTTGAATTCTGTCGAAAAAATAAATTATTAATGATTTGAGTTCCTTTATCTCTCTCCCTTTCGAACTGTTTCACACATACACATATATACGCTGACTATAGTTCTCTGACTCTCTTTGTCTTCCTCTTTCTCTCTTTCTGGAAAATCAATCAACTGTTAATTAGTGTTCGGGGTGAACCTATGGAGACAGACGTGGTCTAGGCCTGAAGGTTGTAGGTTCTAATCAGCCTGTATGTTTTATGTGAGAAATGGGCTTATTATGTAGTCCGTCCCTCGGAGAGGATGCAAAGCTGTCGTTTCCGAGCATGTATCATATCGGGTACTCGTGAAGGATCCATTTTCTTATAACTTCGCTTAAATTGGAGAAAGGTAGAATTTAGGATTTCCAGCATTACGGTAATACGACTCGCCTGCCACAATAGTGGGTATCAATAACAAATGATTCACCCCCTGGAATAGCACTAAAGGTGTGAGGTTTGTAGGTATGGGTGTCGGAAACAACACTTTTCTTGTTTGTTATGACAAATGTTCATCATGCTTCAATTTATTGGGATTTGTGTTTGCAATAAATAGGACTCATGATGCTTAATTTAAGTCATTTTACGGTTTGATCATATAGATGAAGTTGAGGGCTACTGGGACACCATTCTATACGAAGTCAGACTATCTACTGCCTTATAATCGTTAAATTATGTTTTTCAAATTTAGTCTAATAGCAGAAGTCAAGAGATGGCGCGTGGAGTGTCAGTCCTCTAATAATCTGAGTACAACGCAACTAGCACCTGCTTATCAAAACCATCCTTATTTATGCAATAACAAAGTGAGCTCAGAAATACATCAACTCTCTAACTTGTTTCATTGCATTTAGCGTTCCTTACAAAGTATGTTACAAATATTTTCCTTGGTTCACAAAGGCTAAATCTGGCATAATTTTTAAATGAGTTAACCAACTAAAGTTTTTAATGGTCTACTTATGTCAGTCAATGTCTTATCTCAAAGGTCTTATGTCAATGAGAGTTTATGTCAGTTATTGGGATGTCCCTTGTAAGGCTGGGTATGCAATGTTTAGGAAAATGTCTCCAGATTATCACTCTACTGTTGGCAGAGAGATAATCGCCAGCCTGAATCCAAAGGGTGTTTCTCAGTCACCATATGGCTCTTCCGTGTTCTGGTCACAAACAATATATATGCTCCTCTATATCCAATCTATGACACGTTGACTGTGTAAATTTGAATTCTAGCTTCTGCAAAAGTACCTGTCGAGTGCACTTTCACACTGCAGTAAGGCCCACACTTTTGTTTTTTGGCTCTTTGAAAATGCTTTCTTTAGTATATGATCTGCAAACTGATTTTCGGTGTGTTGTAACAACCCGCAGGGGAACAATATTTTCCGCTATGGGTTCGTAATTTGAAGATAAATTCTATGGTAAAATATACCTTTATACCAGATGGTAAAGTATATGTGGTACACTGGTAATTTATCTGAAATGAGTTGGTAGAGTACACCTCTAATTCCATACACAGCCTAATAAGAAGATGCTTGTATTTAGCAGTGACCCCGAAGAAGCCGGTTTGTTTGCTATCTCCACCAAACGAATACTTTGTTAGCTAGTCAGTGAATACAAAGGAAAGCACTTTTAGTTTTAAATTAAAAAAAGTTGCATTAAGTAGACATGAATGGGAACGGGCGAAGTGGAGTGATGTGCGACGGCTGATGAGGCCTGTCGGAGGAAAGCGTGTCGAGCATGAGCCGATGAGGCCGAGACCATGGCGCAGTGCGGAGGAATACGATTAGGCAGCTAGTGGACAGTGGGGCTGGCACGTGCTCGGGTAAAAGTGTTAATCGCAGCGCCAGTGCCACTCGTCGCATAACGCGCTTTCATCTCATCAGCGCCACTCTGCCTTAACTAGTAACCACGGCTTCGCTTTCCTCATTCAACCTAATCATTCGCATCACCAGTATATGTCTTACATATAACGGAGTAAGCTTCAACATCTTCTATGACACTGAAGCAGCTAAAAACGAATTTTTGAAAACCTATACGGGGAGAGAAGGGTCTTGGCTCATGTTGTTCGGTGATTACTGTAGAGTGGCTGCCAAGTGGGTACACAGTTATTCATATGTGGGTGAAGATCCCACACTGTTACTCCGCCTTGATTTGTTTTCTAACAGTGATGTGATGGTTTTCATTTACATTATATCCATAATTGTAAAGATTAAACGGCACCCGATAGTTTAATAGTTTCTTCGTCAAACCATGTAATTCAGCCTAGAGAATTGCTCTTTCAGGGTGTATTCACAGAATTATAAACTGTTATCCGAGTCATGTTCCAAATCCTTGACTCTGAACTAAAACTAACTACTCTCTACCTTTCGTTATTCCCTTTTGATGCATTTACACCTTCTTATGTCAAATTATTAGCTGTAGTTACATTTTTACTTAAACTGAAAATTAAATATAAAAGTAGAAGTATTTCCGCTTTATTAGCGATTACAAACTTTAATTAAGTGAAAAACGCGTATCGAGCATGTAGTGCTCTTTTCAGGATTATCTGCTTGGGTAATAGTGAGGAGACAAACACGGGAATCCGCTTCACGTAGGTAGGACTGGAAGGAACTTTCCTCTTTCGGCCTTGAGATAATCCTGAAGAAGAGCATTACGTGCCAAAGTTGTTTTCGTTATAAAACTCCGTTTATATGGAGCCTTAGTTTATGGTTTCTAAGTATGAATAATAATACGCAGTACTCAAAGCACAGCGGTACAATATTCAATGAGTTAGTCTAAATAAACATGTATATTAATTCACCAGAAATGATTCAACTTTGTCAAGTGGAACTTTAAAACATTAATGATCCCAGTATATGAAAATAACGTACTCATCAATTATTCATATTTAGATCACCTAGAAGAGTTAGAGTAGTTGAGTGGCCATACTTGGCCACTGTGATCATGAAATGAATGTTATAAAAGTTGTGTTTGTTAATTATAGACCTCTCTCGACTCTATAATCTACTGCGAGGATTCTCCTTCTTTGGAGAGCCAGACTCCCTGATTTCCATGTGCCTAACCATCGGCGAGAGTGGTCAAAATGTTTGACTGTTGCGTAGACTGGTTAACGGATGGAAAAGGCTTTAAAAACACACAACTAAAATCCACGCACCTGTGTATTGGGACTTATGTATTAATTCTTTAGTGTTTTTAACATGAGGGAAAAAGCTGTAAATAATGCAAACCACTAAAATTTGTGAAAGAAAAGTCGCGCACTAAAATTTGTGAAAAAAATGTCGCGCACTAAATAATTTTGCATGGTTTTCGATCTTTTGCGTATCGTTCATTTGAAATTATTTGATAGCTTTCTTGTGTAAAAAGACTGATTTTCACTATTTCGACCCAGCAGGCTTAGTCAGAAGTGATGGACTGACGTGTGGTATTTCAGGTGACGAGGTAGCATGTGGTCCGAGGGCGGCCGCTCGCCAAGGAGGCCACCCCATCCATGAGCCAAATGATGACACTCCAACTCCCTTTTTGCTGAGGTAATCTCCTCCCTTCAAGCGCTTGTTTTTTTTTGCCAGATTTTTCTCACTTTAGTTTATTGATTGTGTCTCCTCTTTCTGTAACTTAGTTTAAAGGAAATCAACTTCTTGCTATGAAAAAGCAATTTCATTATTTTCATTCAAAACCAGCACGAAAAAAACTGTTTTTACAGTATAATTGCTTATATTTTTAAATAAGTTCCTTACTTTATTTTAACGTCATTTTTGAATTTCCCTATGAATAATTTACGTAAATTTTCCCTCAGTCGATCGAGACACATTGTTTATTCTCTGATTTCATTCTTTCCAGAAGGAACTGCACGTATAATTTTGCATGTTAAAAGAATATTTTCTGTAAAATATGGTGATCGTTTTTAAACCAATCGAGACGATTGCGATAGAATGCTCCAGACTACTTACGGGCTGTGATCTACAGTACCGTCAATAACATATTGGAATGGTAGGCACTAAGTCGTATACATAGAATATATTAATGCTGGGCACCTACCTTGGAGTCTAGTTTAACCGGTGCAGATGTACACATAACCACTACAGCATGATTAAACTATATTGAGTTGTTTACTGTAAACTTTAGAAATATGTCTGTATCATGGCGTAAACTATGTCCTTGTAGATGGTTATGATAAAACCATTAAATATTGTTATGGTTTGTATGAATTAAATTCAATAATAACTCGAACAATTGAACTCAGTAAAAGTTATAGGCAAGATACGACACGCTTGCCACATTTCTTGTAATAATTTTATGTTGGAACAGTATATATCATTCGTTATAATATGAAAAGTTAAACTGCCATGTAGGACTAGTCAATAATGAAAGTTCAACATGTTGTAGAAGAAATAGGTGTGTTGGTTTCTACTCGGGTATTTATTGGTTTCTTTCCATCAACCGCACTTATGGGTTTTCACCTTCAGTGCCGCTCTAGGGGTGGAGAGTGTGAATCATTTGTCATTTAACTGTCAAACCAGCTTATTCGAATACAGGCCCTCGCACAGACTCGGGACCCACTGTCTTCTACTCATGCTGGGGGAGATGTGGACAGGATTTCGCATCTTCCGTACGAACACTAATCTTCACTATTAACGGCAACCACGCTTCCACAAGTCTTCACTTGGCTCCATTCACTTCGTTTATTATTCATAATAAAGAGAGGACACTTCCAAACTATGGCAAAGAATTTTAAAAGGCATTCTGGCCTGGAGCTTCTAAAGGATGACGAAAACTTAAGGGAGCAAGCACCTACAAGTGCTCTGAATACACGGTGGGCTAAGTCTCTGTAGTCTGTAACACGAAGGATGAAACTGCCTCTCGCACATTCTTCGTATCTCTTGAGGATGATATAATAATTTCTCAACTTAAAATGTCCTATAACGTTTTAGAGCTGATTTCAAGATCTTAATAGACTAGGCTTACAGTTTGGGGGAAGTATATCCCCCAAGTATATCCTGTGCACATGGAATGCACAGGGCTCAAGTGAGCAGACCACCCCATATTTCATAATACTCATAATGACATGAGAGTTTATTTACATGTAAAATACAGGACGTGTTTTATGCACACAGAACATTTTCCAATAATATTTAAGTGTTATTTTCAATAACATTCATTTGTTTATTCTTTTGAAATGAAAATTAACACATCACAGAACAGACAGACCGCTTATCTCAGACCCAAATATCTAAGGTAGATGGGTGTGTGGATCTATATCCTGAAATTCATCAACAATGCACAGGACACACCCTTTGGTTTGTCATTTGATAGTATGTGTACCCAACAATAAGTTGATGCGCTTATATTTTATTTTATAGAATTAAAATAAACTTTATTGCATTTCTATAAAGTATAGTTTATTTATAGAAATAAAACTATAATTTGTCTCGAGGCAAATTAACTTTATTACTGGTTTGTCTTTTGACATCTTCTTTCACCTTTAACTAATCCTAAGTATGTTGTTAACTAACTCTAGGAGTTTATGTTTAGTAGTTTTATGGGATTGATATTAAAAAAAACTAAAAAAGGTTTTTAAAATTTTTGGATAAAATAAATGGTAATTTTTGCCCAAAAATTTACAAATTGTGACTTAAAATTAAACTGAAAGCTTGTAAACATGATACTGGTTAGACTGTTCGTCAGATTATTATGGAATTCAGTACGAAATTGCAGAAGAATGGGCTCTATTCTTTCTGGTAAAATCTCGTCATAGAACATATGTATTAAAACACATTTTGAAAAGCTAGAAAATGTTTTTAGTTCATTAACTACATTAATATAATATTTAAGTTTCAATCATATATATATTTAAAATAAGTATATTATAAAAAGAAATGAAAAACATTGATTCAATAGAACAGTCGTATAGCCTTGAAACCATGATCCCTGCTTGGAAAAAGAACAGCCTGCTCTATTTACGTTAACTCAGAAATTTGTTTATGAAAATCAAACAAGAAAAGACTGGTATGAGACACGACAAGATTTTAATTTACATAATTATGAACAGTAGAGGGTTTGTTAAGGGTAGTGCTAGTTGTATCACGATATCGCTGTTGATGCATTTCGAATTTCTTATACTCATAGTAAGTGCTCTTTGTCTGATTTATCTCTCCCTCTCAGTTTAAACAATTTGGCTATAATTTAATATTAATATGAGAGTTTTAATATATACTGTTTAATATCCGAATCATTGAAATCAAGAGTCCTATGAAAGTTTGTTTATACCAACTCGAAAATAGTTTTCTGAACTTTTGACTCTATGGGACAATTTCAGCGCTCATAGCATGATGATATGCATATTAAATCTCAACTAAAAATCCAGAATCAAAGGGATTTTAATCACAATCGTGGTGCCACATTTTAATCAAATCATACATTTTTTTGCTTGAAGTACCCCCTAAAAAGAGTGACATCTTAGTGCAGAGCTAGGCATTCCGTCCTAAGGATAACAGCAACTTCAATATGACATTTCATGCATGTAGCTCTCTTAGTTTTTGAGAAATCCTTCTTACACAGGGAGAACGATTTGCAAAACCTATTTTATTGGACCTAGATTCCCTCGAAACGTGTTTTTCCGTTGAATACTCGATTTCGACATGTTGGTTCCTTTCTAATACTTTCATTACTATGTATTTCGTATAGGAGTTGAATGAAAGTAAAAATTGAATTCAATTCTGTGCTGCTTCATGGTAGACATTTTTTTAAGTCTTTGTAAATAAACTGACATGTGCTATTGCGAATTGAATTTTTAGTTTTTTGTTTACACAAACTATTTCTAAGTAAATTCAATATGTTAAATTTTATTATTCAGTAACTAATTGTGTTGCGACAATAAATTATTTTTTGAACTCAGTAAAGTACTATAATTTCACTGAAAAGTACAGAGTTCACTCACTTATTTGGATTTATTTTTGTGTTCAACTTCCTTATGATTCGTTCAGTGGTGTTACATCATCGTGTTCACCATGTTTCAGATAATATCTGAACTTAATTTCTTTACATTTTTAAACAAATCTTACCGTTTGTTTTTTTGGTTAATTTTTCATAGATGTATATTTTACTGATCTTGTTTAATATCTCAACGAATATTAAGCGAAAATCCGTTTATCATCATAAGAGAAGAATTTGTTGAACTTTTCACTCGAAAGGACAATTTTTTTTTCGCAAAAACAAGTGTGTTGGAATCATAGTGATTTAGATCCAAAATATGTGGTCAGATTTTTTATCATATAATAACCACTAAAAAAAGTGTAATTTTGGTGTTGAGCTTGCTGTTTCATTTCAGAGATAGCAGGAACTTAAATATATAATTTGGGGATACTTTTTTCGTTTTTGATGTACCTTTTTCACACATAGCCAGACACACAGATGGACCAATTTTGAAAATTACTTTATTGGACAAAGGGGACCTCAAAACGTATATTTCTGTTGAAAACTTGATCTTGAAATTTTAACCCAAATGCAATTTTTTCATTTCTCTGTATTTCATTATAGGGTGTAAAAAAAGTAAAATTTAATAAACTAGACAAATTTTGGGAAAAAAATTTTTAATTTTCTTCTGAAAAAAACTTTGTGTTGCTAAATGGGAAGTTAATTTGATATATAATGCGTATGAAATGTTTAAACTATTAATGCGAATACTATGGGAATTATATATTAAGCGTATTACTCCTAACACTACAGTGATATTAGTAAAGACTGTTGGAAAAATTAGTTACAAGAGGTCATCATCGCATTGATCCCTGGGAAGCAGTCTTGTTGACACAGAGTTTATCAGAGTTTATAAATATTAGTCCGCGTGGAAGGGCCTCTGAGTCCTCAATAACCGCTCTCTTAATGCAGTTGTTATTAAAAACTTTGTTGTAAACTTCTTAGTTCTACCTTGAATATTGCATGGTAAAAATTCATTTTATTTAGAATATTGGGAATAGTACCCTAAAAATTACAACTAGGAAGTTCCATGCTCAGTAACCTGATAAATTGTTGTAGATCAGTGATTAAAATGTTGTACCTGACAGAATTTGGAAAGTATTGTTTACTTAATGGGAATTTGAGTGTAAGCCACTGCAGATATTTTTCATGTGAAGTATTTTTCATAATATTAATTGGTAAAAAATAATTATTTTTATTTAACTGTTTTCAGTACCGATTAATTTAATTAAATAGCTATAATACTCTCTAAAAAAGTGAAGTTTTCAATGTCGTCCTCGAATTGAACAGCATGCCCATCCATGCAAATAGCAACTAACAAATGATGTACATTCTTTTCATTCCTTGGCTCATGTAACCATTCTATTCCTAACTTGTTTTTTTTTTCTAAATGGGGAGAATTGCACAATTGACTGGGAATAGTGAGCTGTATATAAAATTCGCGTTAAACTTGAAGGCAAATATGGAAAAGTACTTGTTGATAAAAACTTCCCCACAGTGGAACAATTTCTTACAATGTTGTAACTGACAAAATAGATATACCGACGTTAAAATAAATGAAGCCATTCTCTTTATAATCTATAACTTTGCTAAATCTTTTACCGTAGTTTTGATACGTATTCACGATAGTCTTCTTTGACTTTCCAAAATTCTTTGACAACTGTTTCGAAAGTATTGTTTACTTAAAATATATTTGAGTGTAGACCACTATAGATATTTTTCATGTGAAGTATAGAAGTAAAAAAAAGAAATATTTTTCTTCTATATTTTTCTTTTTTGATAGAAAAAGTGTTGATTTAGTCTTCACCTAGTTAAATAAAAAAAATCTGATATAACTAGATCAGAGAAGACAAATGAACAGTGTTGACTGTGATTCGCTAGCATGCGATCAGGGGGATCAAACTCACCTCCGGTGTTTTCATTTCTGTTATTTTGTTTTAATAGGTTTAGTTTTGTTAATTACTTCTATATTTTAATTTCCGGATAATTCTTTAACGATATTAACAGTATGTTATAATGTTATTTAAAAAATCAATTGTGATAGGAAGGTTTATATAAATTTAACATTAGTGAATTCTAAGTCAAACTTCTTTTTGATGACGAGCAAAGCTATTAGATTTGTGTCTTAAGCCAATCGATTGAAATGTGAAGAAAGAACAATACCTTAGAATATTTGCCTGTGGTGCCAAAAATAAGTTTCGGTAATGCAGGATATCGAACAACTCATGTGCTCCTTGAAGGTAACAGGTCAAATTAGGCATTTAAAACAACCGCATTGTCGTCGTTTTCCCTTTTTGAGACACACATACAGCAGTTGAGTGTGTCTGCATGTTATATTTGTTTTCATATTGGGCTGTATAAGGCAGTTAAAGAAAAACTTTTTTCTTTTTATGCATTAATGATTTTTTTCATATTGATCTAACCAACTGATTTTGTGTTGTTTATTCACTCTACCTTGAATACCGGTCTGTGAAAATATACTTTTGTACAACAAGACTATAGGCCTCAGGCAAGGAGGTCAGGACCATCTGATACATTACCTCTCTCATTTCAAAAATTCAATCCAGTCGGGTTTCGTCATTTTCACAGTGCTGTGAAGTATGACAAAGAAGAAAAAAGTACTCGGAAGGAAGTTATGAAAGCGATCTTATCTAGTGCTTTGGTATCTGATGTCAATTGGATGTAATTGATATGCAGTCTCAACCAGGTGGTGAGCATAAATTAGTTTACGATATGAGGCCCATCTTACTAAGTTATTAACATGCAAGCGGGTTGAGTGTCAGCACAGCATGTAGAGCCCCTATGATGTACAGTCTGACAGTGACAGAGCATACGCTAATTTATGCCTGCACTCCAGAAGGTGATGTTGCCGTAATCGCTTGTTGTTTCAGTGAACACGTCACAGTCAGAAGGAAGGAGTGTGAACTAGGTAGTCAGTTTGTCTCTTTAATTACTGAATGTTTCTCAATGTATATGACCGAATAAAGCTCAATGACTAAGGCAGATTCATTCAGTCTAGTTCATGGATGACACCGTGCAAAGCTTCGCACTTCTATGTAGTTTAGTCGACTTTGACAACCAGTCCTGTGTAGAAACCGTGGTATCTTCACTCCATTTTGCGGAAGACATCGGAAAACAGTTGTTAGGAAAACTGGCAGTGATGGGGCTTTCCCGCCAGTCAGACACCCCCGGCGACCCTTCTTCATTATGAGCACTGTTAGGTGAGAAACTAGTTTAAATGACAACCCATCTGGCACCATTAAAAAAGTGGTACATATATTAATATATGTAAATAATATATTATATTTTAATTAATTATTAACATATATAGTAGTACATATATTAATTATATTACCATTTACAAATTAATAACCTTTGTTCACTTACAAAATAATTTTCCCTCTGAATCTGTTAGGTAATGCATGCAATTATTAACAATTTAACATTAAGTTGACGGAATGTATTATTACTAATTCTAACAATTTACCACTTGTTAAATTATTGGGCAAACCAGCCAATACTTAGCAAACAGGATTTCACAGCATAAATCAGATATTACAGGACAAAAAATAACATGCGCCCTAGCTAAACATGCCAACACACAAAAACATAACTTTGACTTTCATAACCCACTTATAATAGACAAAGAAGAACACACCCAAAAGAGACTAGTAAAGGAAATAATGCACATAGGACAAACGAAAAACACTTGCAACTCTAGAACAGACATAGAAAAATTTAGCCAAATTTACACAAACATTTTTACACAATACAAGAAAACAAACCATAGGGACTAACAAATGAAGATTAGGCAACCCAGTAAAAAATAAAAAATAAAAAAAAAATATGAAAAAACACTGTGTACTCAAACAAGCAAAACAGAACATAACCGTAAAGAAACCTCCCAGAAAACAAATAGTAACCATCATGGAACTGTATTAAATAAGATTGCTGCAACATAAACAGATTTCCAAGGTAATCAAATAGTGATCTCTATACTTATGCAATAATTCTAAAGCAATAGAATAATTATAACAATATCCTTATGTTAATGTATAACAAAATAATCCATAGTCGTAATAACTGATTTATCAATAAATTCCTCTTTGTTACTGTACATATTAAAATGTAATAAATTACCAAATAGTAGTAATATTAGTGCTAATTGTAAAACAATCATGTTGTAGCCCTGAAGATGACATAAATATACTCGTATGTCGAAACGTCGGCAAAAGGACTAGTTTTAATCATTGGACCTCAAACCTCAAAAAAAATTACATCATATATATATATATATATCAATGATCAAACCACAATAAGAAACGGGAAAACAAGACTAAGATCTTTCAACCGTAACAAGCCGTCTTCGTCAGTCAAAAACCCAACTGGAATTTCTTATTGTGGTTTGATCATTGATTGTTATTTCACGTGTTTATGTGAAATCTTTATATATATACTTCTGCTTGTAATATTCATAAATTGTAACAATCCATTTTCATATTGTGTATATGTTTCATGTTGATATGTGATTTCTTATTATCCTTTCTTTGAAGGCCTATGGAAAAGGTTTTAAATAAAACAGAAACGTTGGCAACGAGAGTTTAATTTTTATCCTAGAAAATTGACCGAATCCTGATTAGAAAACAAACCTATATATATATAGTTCAGTGTAGAAAAAGAACCAAAGATAAATCAAAAGCACACACTTAGTCTCTAATTTTCGGTTTGAACCGTCTTCAGGAGAGATAAAAGAGGGATACCAAGCGCACTGGTTCAGAGATGGATGGAGACACCATTATTAGAGACTGTAAGTGTGTGCTTTTAATTTCTGTATGTTTCTTTTTCTACATTGAACTATATTTGTCGGCTTCGGATCGTATTTCAATGAAGAAGTATATATATATATATATATAAGCAAAACTAAAGTTTATCAGGACTTGGTCAGTTCTTCAGGTTCAAATTAAACTCATTGCCAACGTTTTGGTTTTTCGTTTAAAACATTTTTCATAGGTAGAAACGTTTGCAATGAGAGTTTAATTGAATGAAAAGTGGAGAGGTTCACATACCACCACAGCAGTACACTGTATTTATAAGCAACTAAATGAATCGATTCCTCGAACTAAATAAACTAAATAAATTCACAGAAAGAACACACATGAACGACATGAAACATCTCTTTTATGTGTGATGTTTCTGTGAATTTTGCTTATATATATTTATAAAATCAACATTTAAACCACTGTAAGAAATGGAGTAAGAACATTCTTACAAGGCTGTGGTTCAGTAGTTTTTATTTGTTGTCTCTTGTTATACGTATTTGAACGATTTATTTAATTTGGCTAGTTTTGTATGACGATAGAGTTTAATGTATTCCTTATAAATTATAATCATAATTAATATGAAATTCCTTGGTTTAATTGTATCTAGATAGGGAAATTTAAGATATTCATATGTGATTTAGTTCTTTAGATAGGTTAGCTGTAAATATATTTGTGGCTTCTACTGAAAGACCTCCAACATAAATAGTGTACCGATATAAGTCCATTTAGCTAAAGATAAAACGATGACGTCAAGAGTATCACGCCTGTGGTTCTGCAAAGGGCAAGTGACGTCATTTTTCTGCAGTCACCTCCCCCTTCTAGGTTCAATTAAGTCCAATCACGAGAGCTTTGTTCTGACTGCTAAAAATCTTAATTCATTGCAAGTATGGACTCTCTTTCTCTACCCTTGAACATGTTTCATTATCTTGACCGATAACATATCAATATTTTTTTATTAATACTCTATGAATATTTCATTATGGTTGGTAACTTTATGGCTAATTTACGTTGAACAATTTGCTAAGAAAAATCGAAAGAAAATGGAAAGTAAGACACGTTAATGAGGTAGAGTTGGTGAGTGCATCTCTTGTCGATCAATGACTTTCTTACCTTTCTCTCCGAGGAAGTAGGCTTTGATGATAGCTTTTGCAGTGTTTAATTGAAGTCCTTACCTCTGCAGTTATTATTGCTCGGTGGGATTAAGACGTGTAGAAACTGCCATCAATTATCAGGCTCGTAATAGTTTATTGATCTTGTTTATAAGACAGATGCAATAATGTTAGGTTATACTATGAACACTGTCAGGGACACTTGTTTGTTTGTTTTCCAACGACCAAACTTATAAGGCTTTCACCTGTTAGTGCTGTCCAAGGAGCGGAAATTGTGGCACATTTATTTTTTGACACACATTTCTAGTAATGGGCGAGCCACATTACCTGTTCATTCTAAATTGGAAGTCCTATATTTTGTTCAACTCAAGTGTATTTAGAGTAGGGTTCTTCAACGAGTACCTGACAGTGTACAGGCTCGGGACCGACGGTTTAACGTTAGCACGACGTGCTCAGATTTATTCACCTCCCACGTGAATAAATCGACGGCCAGGTGGTTATCGAACCCCGGATCTACCAGTTCAGAGGTGAGCACGTTAACCATCGAGCTAATCTGGCCCCCATTTCTTGGTATTGTGATATCTAAAGATATGCAACTTAATTGAATGACTGCTAAGGAAGTATAGTGAACACAAAAGAAAAACAATTATGTTGAAGTTTTGACTGTTTTACAAAGATATTGAGGCCTCCAGGATCCACTTGTGATACTTTTTTGATGGTGGTGGCCTGTGTACGGCTGAGTGGGTGTATGCAAAATGAACTCTTTTGTAAAACAAAACGGATACTCATACATTTATAAGTGTTATAAATTAAGTATTTTTAACTGATTTTTATATACTAATAAAATATTATTTATATCATTCCTGCCAAAAATTTCAATGAATTTTATATTATTACAAAGGGAAAAGTGAAGAGCCAATTATATTAATTGATTTTTTGTTAATATTGGTAATCATTTAACCAATAATAATGAAAATGTAATTGACGCATTTGTTTGGAAGCATTAACAAATGTTTGGCAGGATTGTATCTATTGGTTGCCTATTATTCAATAGTAATTTAAAATAGTTACTATTAGAATTAATGTAAATCCTACGATTGGCAATTGAATTCTAATCCTAACATTGGACAAGAATCTGACCTAACTCATAAGCTAGACCTGTAACAGGCATTCAATATATTATTAATCAAAT
This sequence comes from Hermatobates lingyangjiaoensis, assembly GCA_026182355.1. Taxonomy (NCBI): domain Eukaryota; kingdom Metazoa; phylum Arthropoda; class Insecta; order Hemiptera; family Hermatobatidae; genus Hermatobates; species Hermatobates lingyangjiaoensis. The sequence continues at coordinate 1,788,152 of JAPFBL010000105.1, read as the reverse complement.
CACAAAGTGTTGCGAAATTAAACCATGTCTTCTGATGGTTTAATTACCAAAGGGCGAAGTAGATTTTAGATAGCTAATTATATATCATTATATATAATTAACTATTAATTGTATCAGTTCGTTTTAGTTATGGTCTGAGAGGGTATTTCAACTGAATAAATTAAAGTAATTATTACATCTAAAAATTCAGCTATAAAATTTGTTATAAATTAATTGTTAAAATATTAATAACAAATTTAGTTAAAGAAATGTGTATTAAAATTGTGGTACATGGGTCAAAAAGGTTGTTATTATGTTGTGTGTAGCCGTGCAGTGCTTCTCATTAGCAAAGGGAATTAACACTGTGTAAACTGTAAAGAGGATCTGAGGCCATTTGTAAGCTACTAGTGATTTCAAAAACGCAATAGCAGAGAGCAACGGCGATGGTTTGTCAGGAAGCGTAGGTGACAATGTGCCCGAACCTCCTACTTTTGCCTTACTGGGCAGCCCACATGGGAGCCTTGAGCAGTGCTCTCAACCGCTTCAGAATTTAAGTTTTAAAAAATAGTTTTGCAACCTATATGTGCATTACTACTTTGTTGCTGAATGCATTGGTAATGTATGGGTATTGGGATAACCGAGGATTACTTACCGTGAACATTCCCGTGTACTCGTCTCGACTGGGAGTTTGCATTTTGATCACTTCTTCCCACGCCTTTCAAATTGGTTTTTCTTATGTGACAGAGGGATTATACATTTTTCTAGGACTTACTTCGATAATTGCTAAAAAAGACTTGCTCTTTCTTTAATTGTATTTGAAATTTTTAAAATTGTGTTTGAAACTGGCCGGCCACCTGGTGGTTGAGGCTCTAAACATAGCCTCCATGATTCCTACGTCCATGGGTGAGAAGCGGTTGCCCGGTGAGGAGCAGTGGTGAGCTAGAACACTGATATTTCCACCAGGAGGCAATGATCAGTTTGTGACAACTACTGGCTCTCGGGGTTATAAATGACGAACAGCTCGACTCATAGTTGTGAAACCACAGCCTGTAGCGGTTCAGTTGTTTCAGAGTATCAGTTACTGCTATTTAGTACCTATGAGGATTGTTCGAAGAATACATGATAAGCTTAAGAAAAAAAAATTAAATAAAATTTAGTATTGCAATGTTGAAAATTTGGGGGAATTATTATCCCCTTGTTGGAATACATTTCTCCCAGTTTCCTTTCCATTTCGATGTCTTTAAAAATCATACTCTTTTGATTAAATTTTCCAAATTTAAGGAATTCTATTTATAAATGTAAGTTAGTGAAATGTTGTAAATCAATCAAATAATAATGAAATAAATACAATAATTATTTCATTCATTTTAATAAATATTTTGTTGTTAATATTGTTAAAATAAATCAAAAGATTTTTATAAAAATGCGAATCTTTTTGAAAAGGAAATAATTCATTTTCACTCTGAAAACTGTTTTATGAGGAAACCTTTTTGAAAGTTTACCTCTTTCAAGTTACTTGTGTGAAGGTCGTATTAGGTCACTGATAGTTGGCTTATTAACATCGTAAGCCCAATGGGAGATATAAGCCTTATCAGGATGTGAATAAGAATGAGGTGTGATTGTGCGACCCCTGCTGCAACTCCTGATAGGCTGCGTAGACCTGTGCAATCGACTGAGCGCATGCAACGCCAGTCTTATCGTTGAGTATTAATCACTTGTGCGTCCCTTGTGATTAAAGGTAACATGTAGATTAGTGCCACAGCATGTATCACTGTCCTTACAATTATTCTGTACTTGCCTGTTCTTGCAAATCATTGATATGTTAAAGCTATTCAGTATTCATGTTCATAGATGGCTTTCAGTAACTGCTTGGTCGCCCATTCGTTTCCGGTTCATAACGACTATATTAAGTTCTTGAGGGCTATGTTTAAATTAAAATGTCGTTTGTGTACCGCTATTGATTAAATAGCCCTTAACTTAAATAATTAAGGGCTATGTTTAAATCAAAGTGTCATTTGTGTACCGCTATTGATTTGACGGTGATAATCTCAGTATCGAATCTCCCTCCAAGCTGACATAGCTTTCATCACCAGATCTGTAGTTCATCACCAAGCGTTTCGGTTCATGAAGTCGTGCTGCAGATTAGATGTGATTAGTACAAGAATTTTACCTTTTAATGCCATGGAGGGGCATCAATAACACACGTCAATACTTACCTAATGTTTAAAGTGCCAAGGTGGGGTTTGCTGAAGTATTTTTATGTAAAAGTTAAATAAGTTTAAAGTTTGAGATACGTGGTCCCTTAACTTTTGTTAGCATGATGGAACAGTAAGTTGATTAGTATAGGGTTAATGGAAGGATAGAAGCTTTGTTAATTGGGCAGCAGTGTGGGTTGTGAGTGGCGAGGGTTTGAGACAATGTAGTTACAGATACTCCGGAGAGTGGATAGGCTGAGCACAGCTGACATCTTGATAGGGTCAACGAGGTTAGTCATGAACTGGACACGCGCCTGCCACTAGCGGGCACTACCAGTTCAAACCTTCTGCCGTCGCTCCCAAGGTCTGTCGCTTTCAACTTTTAATTACCTTCAACTTCTTTACACCCCACTGCCTGGTCCATCCCGAAAAGTACTAGTAGTCATTGCCATTTGTCCCGAACAAATTAAGATACTCTTATCACATGGAAGCTGTAGTTACTCGAATACCCATTTAACTGTCATTTCGAATAGTAATGGGTCATCATTAGAATATTCTTCTATAACATCTTCTTTTATATAAAGTTTTTTGAACTTTATATTAAAAGCAAATTTATGTCTCAATTTACAAGTGTCAACACCAACTTGTCGCAGAACAAAAGCTAGAGCGTTGAAGCACTGCTAAGAATTTAATTTACCCCTATTACCTTCATTTAATTCATCCCTGTCATCATTAATTTATGAAAAATATATTCATGCATAATAGAAGAACCACAAATTTAAATGATTAAGTGGTTTAATGCATTCACTTATTTGCCATAAATTTGTGGTTTGTAGAAATTATTTAATTTATGGTAATAAGGTGACGTTAAACATTAAGAGTCTGTGTTTCCAACCTTTGGTAGATTATTTTGCGATAATTGTGCTGACAGTTGAAACGTTTATGTCGTGTATTGAATTCAAAATTGTGATAAATTATTTCTAGTAGAAACGAAAGATAAGAAGAAATATGGATTGGTTTACACTCAACTTTACTATGACTAATCCCATTACTGAAATAGTGAAATTCAGTAGACACATTAAACTAAAGATAATGCTTACTATGTGTTGCCAATTATGGTGAAAATTAATTTTCGTTTGTATATGATGTTTGTTCAGAAAAATTGAAAAACACTTACTTCCTATGTTACTGTGATTCAATAATGCAAGGTAACAAGTAGAATTAACAACGACTTAACTCCTGTTGTTTAGTAACTAAAATTGCCAGTCATAAATTCAGTCAGAGAACGAGAATTAATCGCTGGAAGTGTGAGGCTTATTGAATGTATTACTGATCTATATGTGATTGACTCGATAACAGAGATTATGGATTCCATTTGGGTGTCAATTAGGACACTAGGTAGTATATTACATTATAAGTCTCTTTAGTGTCACAGATTTCAAAGATTATAAACCACATTACATTATTTAATTCATTAACAAATAATTTCATTTGAATTAACTTTTTTTGAAGCACTTTTTATTTTAAGCAATGATTTTGATAAGCACTTTTTTGTTATTAATTATGACAAAATATGAGTTATTTCAATTGATAATGATTATCGATTATATCATCCTATTTTTAAAAAGAAAATTGCTTGTAATAAATTACTTGTTTTGAACTTTGATGTATTAATTTATGATTCTTTATGGTATTATTACTAAATAGCTTTATGGAGAACATTTATTGATAAAGGGCTATTGAATAATTCTGAAAATAGCGTTGCCATTTTGTCTCTATCTGTTAAAGCGATTTGAAAAACAAGTCAGAGAATTTGACGGATTTACATGTTTTAAGATCCCCAAACTTATATACATTCATTTTTCGATGATGTCTGTGTGGGTGGTGTGTAGCAAGAAGTTGCTACCACCATGCAATGACGGACTGCAACCCACACCCTTTTTATGGATCTAATTCATATTTTATTTAAAAATGAGTCTCATAGTGTAGATGTGCCCTATTTTTTGGGAGCAACTATTAATGATGGGAAAAGTCACTTTTTTTTTTGCCAAAATGTGTTGTTAAACATTTTTTTCTCTCCTAAAATACGTACTCCACTTCGAATTGGGCATTTAATGAAAATCAGTGCTGTAAAAGAAAAAAATCTTCAGATTTTTAAAACAACTGAGAGGGTATTTTTTTTTAATAAAATGTAAGAATTATGATTTATGATTGACTCTAAGTACTAGTGAGGAGAATACAAGCCATACCGTTTGACCGGTCAGAATGAAATTATACCTTAATACTTTATGTGAGAATAAGTTGAGAGATTCTTTTTCAAAATTACATTTTATGTAATGGTACATAATATGATAAAGCAATTAGTAAATGGTAGCAATTAGTAAAAAAAATCATACAATTTCTATTTGCAAATGACAATAAAGCAATGAAATGAAAATTCACCTGGCAATAATGGATCGATCACCTGCTGTACTTGTCGGATTTTTTTTAGTTTGACTTAGAAATTGTTTAAGTGAATCGAGTGGTATTAAATTGTTTTCAGAAGATTAGTACAAATTAATATTTGTTGTAGGAGGAATGAAATCCTTAAATGTAAAAAAAATGTCTGATGCTTTCCATGGTGTGATAGATGGTTGTTCAGCTAAGTGTTCTAATCACACTACATGTTGCGTCCTTGAACTAAACAATAACAGATATAGTTCTTGGTGTATTTATGAGCCTCATTATCTTTTAGTTATATTCAAGTATGTAAAACGTACTCTTTCGTTCTTTTTTACTAAACGGATATTAATTTTAAGCTCAACCTTAGGTGATTCAAGTATTACTGCTATGGTAAAACCAATGATATTATTCGCATCGGTAGTGTGATATACAAAAACAAGCTGGTATTGGGTTAACACAGTCAGCACCAACCTCCAGATTTGAAAGAGATAAACGTCTCCCAAATAGACATTTATATCAAAAATGATTAATTTTCTGTACATTTTACTAAATGGGAAGCTCTCTGTGAGAATAATAATAATAGAATGAAATAATAGTGATATTTACTTATTATACATGGGGCCTTAAAGTCAACACAAGTGATCACCTGGGATTGATAAAAGAGTTCTAGTCTGATATACTGGTGAGTCATAAATTACTAATGAATATAGTGTAAATACTTTGATATCCATGTGAGTCCCTGGAAACAGTTGAATAACAGTAAAAAAATGTAAACAGTTTGTACATTTTTGGAGCCATGTAAATATCTTGCATTTTGGTAGTGCACACTTCAGCTTTCACAGGTGTGGGGCAGATAAAATGATCAAGAAGAAAGCTGTTAAAAGGTGGCGAGAAGATCTTGGTCCAGTTCATTAAAACTGAACTTATATTCCTAAAGAATACTATATCTTCAAAGGGAGAATTTATATATAGAACATGTATTTGAAACTTGTCTACTTAATTACTATAAATGGAAATTGTATTGACGTCAGACGGAGAATGTCTATGTCTTGAACAGGTAGAAACCCTTGATTGCATTATATCTGAATGCGGATTTGAAAGTCAATTGGAGTGCAGAGGATGACAATTTTTGTCAAATGATGCCTAGAACTGTAGAACTGAGGGATACTTCTCTATGTATATTTATGAAGATCATTGAACAACTTAAAATCTGATGATGAATTTAGTTACAACAGTGGTATGTACATAAGATATATGGGCGCAGAGCATACGAGTCCGATGAGATTCTGGCTGTCGCATTAATAATTTGAATAACATGTCAGATTGATCAGTGATTTCATTTTTCTTACCACTAATAAAATTATTATACCCACATGAAAACAAATGATACAGAATTGATTGGAATGTATGTATAGCCGCATTAAATTAAACGAAAAATTACTTAGTGGCTAATGCGTTTGATATATTATGTTTACTTAATACATTGTGATATTATGTTTACGTACACTAAAGTTGAGTATAAATCACTCTAGATTTTTATTTATATTAAACTGCTTAAACAGCTAGTGTTCGGATTTAAATGGAAACGTTTGGTTTCGTTCTCTGAAGTTTTATTTCTGAATATCCGTACTTTTTGAAATATCTAACACAACAGATTCTACAGACTTAGTAGTATTTCTTTTCTTCAGTCAGACCAGACGATCGTAACCTTATTTGATCTAACTTTGCTTCTATTGTTCTTCTACTTATTTGCTATATAATTTCAATTGAACGGACATTGACAGATTAAACCAGTATAGATTATTGTTATATATAGTATATACTCTATTTACCTATAGTATAGACTACGATTTACTTTACATTGAAAGGTATTAGTTATTACTCGAACTGAGGAAAACCGTACTTACCGATGCATAAAAACACTACCTGGCATTGGTTAAGTTAAATCTTTATGTGTAATCTCTGAATGTGCTATCGAATTATTTATTTAGCTGTTCACTTTTCTAAATTAGGCCTTATCTTTGTTTTGTTCAAGTATGGTTGGCAGTCAGTCTTTTTTCTGATTGGGACTTGTGCCTTTTCAATTGTCAGTGTCGTACACAATCAAAACACTCGTTGATTACCTTGTTCGCTTTCACTGATATGTTCTCCGTTGTCTCAGATTCCTTTGTTCTTCTGTTGGATATTTCAAACAGTGTATATTGTTGTCAAGTTTGTGCAGATGATGAAACAGTTCACCCCTCTAGAAGTTGGATGTAAGGTGTGGTTCGTCGGAGGTAAGATGTTCTTAGTAGTTGTCTTGAAGAACCGGGTGTCTGTTGTGATCTCAGTATACATCTACCGAGCTTTCTATACTTACTAGATACAATGAATTCATTATAATTTTATTTTTTTTTCTGTCTCTTAATTTAGAATCACTATATTATATTTTTAATTTTCTCATGTGAATTCTAGAGTTATGCATAACATTATATATAATAGTTTTGTGATATCAACCTTTCACAGAAAATAAAAGGGAGAACATGTTTTTAGACCTTCAATGAAACCATCTGTTGTGAAAAATGTTAACCTTTGTCCGTTGTCGAGTTTGTTCTTGTTTTTTCTTGAGACATAATTTCAATATTACCTCAAAATTTGTCCTTTTTTTTCCATTAAACATAATTTTCTTAAAGGGAGTAAGAATGACTAAACAAGTATTGTGATGATAAATACTAATTTTACCGATTGTTTTGATCAGAAGTCCTGTTTAGACCTTGGAGTTTGCAGAAGAGTTGGGTTATGACGATTGCTTAAGGAAAGCGAGCACTTCCTGTCAACGCGACTTGTTAGACCTTTACCTGACGTATGATCGATGGCAGGTGAAGAGTGAGTCAGTGCACATATGACAAACTGGGAAAAACTCTTTTACTTTTGAAGTACCATCGTTTTACCTCGTATGTAGTATTGTGCTCTACCATTTCCTACCGTGCCGCCATCCAACTGACCAAGTGGCACTTGCTACTCGAACAGCAGTAAGAGAATTACACGTATGAAATGTTAAAAGAGGTCATTAATAACACTCGCTAAGAAATAATATACCTTGTACATCAGTTGCTGGGAGGAATCAGGAAGGTCTGGTGGAAGGGCACACGACTTTCATTAGCTCGGTAGAAACTACTACACGCTTTCCCAATGTTCAACAAAAAATAATAGCGATAATTTGAGAAGGTTTTTTGTTTTAAATATTCGCATATCTTTCTGTTTTGTAATTTCTGTATTTACTAAAGTACTTCTCTATTGTAGAGTATTTACGTTAAATTTCAAGTACTTTGTAATTGGGAACAATTAACGTCACATAAGTGATTCAAGCAGTTTTATATGGGTGAATTAAGATGAAAATCTTTTAACTATTAATTACTTTATTTAATAACTTAATTAATTTTCATTGGGAAGAAGTTCAAACTTCCTCCCAATGAAGAATGAAACATATTAGACCTGAATTTGAAAAAGAACTTAGTAAGAATACCACATCCCTGACAGGTGAATAAGAAAATATGCACAAATGGCAAGCCTCAAGAAAATTGTATCGATAAAAGGTTTCAAAAAATAATATTGACCTAATGTTTTCAGTTTTTATCTTAAGTCAAAATGCAAAGTTTTATTTCAAATATGGATTATCGAACAATTAGTTATTGAAATGATTCAGTGAGTGCCTAACAGCGGTTAGTACTTTCTGATCGGGTTGTTATTAGATCTAAAAACTTTATAATAGTCATCTTCTAGTGGATTTCACGTTGAAGGTAAACTGTTAAGCTTGTTTTAACACTTAGGCTTGTTGATTCCTTAGTCAGAACGTACATTTTACTATTTATCTACTTGATATGCAAACAATTTTCCTTTTCATATTAATGGTTACGCGATTAAGCCTCCCTGTACCACTGGAGTGGGGTGAAATCATGTTTCTGACATAGTTGTAGTAAACACAAGTGATCAGGTTATGATCTTGAATACAAGGCGATAAGTATTGCATACAACATGATGTTTATGGACCTGTACAAGGATACAAGCTGTACTTCAATCATCATTGCTTTCTCTACGGTGAGAAAGCTAAAAGTCGATCAAATAGGTACATTTGCGATTTACTTTGTCTTACTACTACTCTATTTTACATTGTACTATTTATACTCTTATGAATTAGCGATTAATATACACCTCCGAGCTGGTGTCACCAGAACACTGAATTTGAAGGTACCACCGGCAAAACAGAAAGGTTATGATGATAAGGCTTAGTAGTGTTACTAACGTACTATGAAAACCTAATAAAATAGTGGTCTCCTTATTAAATTGTTCAATGACTGAGGTAGGGGTTTCAATTAGTTTATTTTTGAACTTGATATTTATACAGAGTTGACTGTCGTCCAGTCGACGTGGGACCGCTACTCCAGACGTCGGTCGTTTACACTCCTATTTATTTCTGTTGCTTGCTTTTGTTTGCAAGTTTATAAATAAATCATGCTACAAGGAAAAAATCTGGAGTTAGCCTACACTCTACTACCATATAAGTAAACATAATATCAAACTTTTCAACAACCAATTGATTTTATGTTTTATTTTTATTTAACTGTCGTTATGAATTAGAATGGACATTATGGTAAAGTATTATTGACTTCTAGATAATTAATTTAATGATTTCACTTGTTTTATTTTAGCTATAAATATTTAGTCAATTATAATTTATTTTCAACCATTGATCTAGGGCTAGCAGACAAGTCGTTATTATCAAGCTCTGCTGAGACGATGGGGCCGAGAGACTCATTGAACTCGCGGCACTACCGAATGTTACCTTTCCAGTTTCATTTTTGTTTTTTTTTAATATAAGCGTAGAATTTTAATTTATTTCTCCCCTAACCTAACCTAAATTTGTCTTAAAGAGTTTTCTTTCACATCTATTAGTTATCGGTATGGTTACCAAAAATCTATTCCTCTTCAAGGCGATTGCCTCACTTTCAGATTGAATGTGATCAAAGGTTTCCGCAACTTCCAGACATGGTCTGCATTATGCGTTTGATGTTAATTACATATTACATACATGAAGAGTAGTTAAAACTACTTTTGTGTATCACACAACTGATGCATATAATACCATTGGTATTACCACAGCAGTAATAACACTTTTGTAAAGCCAAAGTGAATATTTCGTGTTACGAAATAATGTCTAACAAGAGAACACCGCTTTCGTTCCTATAGCTAGTGGATCTCTTACAGGGTCACTGGAACCATTACATGGCTAATGTCACATTTGATATCGTTTATCTGACCTCCTTCTACTTCAAAATATTGCTATTTTGTAGACAAAATGTCAGAAACTTGTAAAAAATCTCAGTGTCTTCGTATCACCGAATAGTTAACTTAATATTGGTATCCATTTTATAATATAGAACAAAATACTCCATTCCTCGTACGTTAATATTACCCAAAGATAATATGTTTCATAAAAACAAGAAAATATATATATCTTAAATATAGATACGAGGGCGGTTCGATAAGTCCGTGACTTTTTGAATAAAACAAAATTTTTTCGGCAAAGAAACATTTTATTTTTCTACATACTCACTTTTAGCTCGATAAATTTAGTCCAGCGTTTTTGTAATTTTCCTATTCCCTCCAAATAATACGTTTTCTCAAAGCTCTCAAGATACGCGTTTGTTTCGGTAATGACTTGTTCATTCGACTCAAATCTCTTACCCCCCAGCCATTTCTTTAGGTTTGGAAACAGAAAATAGTGGCAGGGGGCTAAATCAGGAGAATATGCTGAATGGGGTAGCAGTTCGTATCTTAATTCGTGGATTTTGGCCATCGTGGCTAGACAAGTGTGCACACGTGCATTGTGTTGATGGAACAGCACTTTCTACCAAATACTTTTTTTTACCAAATACGGCTGTTTTAGCTTCAAATCAACGTCGAATCTGTTCAAAAGCTTTGAATAATATTCGCCGGTGATCGTTTTACCTTTCTCGAGGTAATCGATGTGAATGACACCACGTGCATCCCAACAAACTGTAGCCATGACCTTGTTGGCTGACAGACTCTGTTTGGCTTTCTTTGGTCCACGTTCGCCCACAGCAACCCACTGTTTCGATTGTTCCTTGGTCTCTGGCGTGTTGTGATGGATCCATGTTTCGTCCACAGTAACAAAACGGCACAAATATTCGTCCGGATTACGGTTGAACATCGCTAAACACTCTTTTGAAGTGGTCACACGATTGCGCTTATGGTCAAGTGTGAGCAATCGCGGCACCCATCTCGCATAGAGTTTTTTCATGTCCGAATATTCGTGTAAAATATGATGTACCCGTTCAGTTGAGATGCCTACAGCATGAGTCAACTCTCGCACTTTCATTCTCCGATCATCCAATATCATTTCATGGATTTTATCGACGATTTCCGGCGTGATCACTTCTTTTGGTCGACCTGAACGTTCGGTGTCACTAGTGCTGGTACGACCACAACGGAATTCCTCACAAGCTTTCAGATTGAATCATAAGTAAAATGTTTACATTTTATTAAAAAAATTCAGAGGTTTTTTAAAAATCTGAGGTTTTATTTCAGTTATTGTTTTTTTGCTTCCATGATATTGCCAAATTTGAAGACTCTAGTGTTTGTATTTTAGGAGGAAAAAAAATTGTCTAAACACAAATTTTGACAAAGAAATGACTTTTACTTACTATTTCCCTCATCATGCATCATTGTTCGTAAATATTAGGCCACCTCTGCATCATGTGGATAATTTTTATGTAAAATATTAATTGATCCATCAAAGATAATGGACTGTAAATCCCCCACAAACTTGGGATACACACCGACGCACAAAACACAGTCATCGAAAAAACTTCATAAAAAACTTTGGGGACCTCAAATCGTTTTTTTCATGATATCTTTACTTTAGTTATAGCAATGTGAAAAGGAAACAAACATGTTAAGAATGTTGGAAAGGTCCTTTTCCTTCTGATTTGTTCATTTTAGAATTTTATTTGGGAGTTTTCTATATTTGTATACATGTACCTACATGTGATTAATTGTGTAAACCCTCGTTAATAGATGTGTCTTTGCTTGTGTGTCGATGCCAGACTCTGCTGGGTGCAGTGAGAATCCATACTGTGTCAAGTTTGATGTTCAAGCTTCCCTGAGGGCTGACGAGATGGAATCACTTGTATTAATTGATCCATTAATGGGAGGCCAGTTTACCGTAATTGCGGCAGCATTGGCTTGCAGCCAGGGCATTGGGAACATTGAGGTCACCCGGTCTAGACGGGTGAACACAAAACCAGCACTTTGGCAACGATGCAATATCGACTGCTTGATATTATCTTGACACGCTCCTTATGGGGCACAAGTGGAAAACTTTACTTATAAGTATAAAACTTGGTGTATGATTGCGGACAAATCACTGTCAAGGCATCATTTCAACATGTCTCTATGCCGCAGTAGTACTTAGAGCAGTGATTTTTTCAACTGATTTACATTTCTCAGATATTACTATGGCACTAAGTGCGTGTGACATCAAATTGGGTGGCTTTCCAGTTACCTTCGATTGCATGTCTATTTCAGTAGTCTCATGAAGTATACCGATGATCGCTATAATTTTATCGTTACGATTTAGTATGATGCCATCGTCAGTATAATCATAAGTATGTAATTTAAGCGTAAGACAATTAGATTCCCTGTAATTTGACGCTTTTTAGTTACATAACAAGACAATCATCTTCTGTAACCATGGGGTTCCATTTATTCAATGCATATTCACTGTGGAGTAGCAACCATTTTTTTGACCCCCCCTGGCTATTGATAATCCGTTAACCCTCCAAAATTCCAGGAAGTGCTCAAAATATTTATTTTCATGGAATTACAATCAAAGATCTAATTTAAACTGATATGATTAGTCCCAGACTTTCATCTGATATCAGTACTCGTAATACATTTATAACAGTCATCATCAAAGAAAATCAAAGATTTTTCAAAACAAAAACGTATAATTCAAATCATAAAAAAAATGTTAAATTAAATTAACTGGCTACGCAAACAAATATATTAAAGTTTCAACCACTTTAAAAACCTTGTTTCGAACAATTTAAAATACATTAATTTTTAATTTGCAAATATTGCAGTTCAAAAATCCGTTTAATAACAGTATTACACACATAAAACTTAATGTAATTACGACCTTAAAAACTCATTTTTTGATTTTAATTTTTTTTTTCTTTTCTATTTTCCCCCTCAAAATGCCGCCCCCGGTACGTGCCGCCGGGAGTGGACCGTCCCCCATGCTACGTCTCTGCATAATCATTTCATCTCATATAAAGAAAAAAAACAATGCGTCCATTTACAGTCTTCTTTATTTCTTACTATAGACAAATACAAATTCTACACCTTCTAAGGTATATAATAGATTCTTTATATATATAAAATATATTGATGAAAGAGTGGAGTATATTTTATGAATAAAGTAAAAAGTAAATAAGAGCAGAGGACAGTCTGCTCTTCCTGATTTCGTCGCTGACGATGCGCTTGATTGTAAATGCTCCTGTATTTGCACATGCGTCACGATTTCCCATCTTGATGCACTCATTATCGTTTAATTTCTTCATTATTCATCTTAACATGTTTGAATGAGTTCACAACACTGAACGGTTGCATAACATATTAATTACGCAACCATCATAACATATTATAATATATCTAATTTATTCTTGGTTTACTTTTGACCTTTGTTTAAGAGCTGCTACAAATATCACAATTTTACTTTAATTTACTCTCACTATAAAATATAGATTACTGAAGGGTTGCGTCTGAACATTCACATATCCATTTCCTGTTACGAATCTTCCATTATTTCATTCATTTTAGTGGAATTTATAATCTTTAAAGTGATAATAGTATTGATGGTTATTATTTAGTTCATAATTTCTGGTCAGGGTTGTAGAAAATAATATACTCGTTTCTTTCAAGGAATTCAATTAATTTTCTGAATAAAACGTTATACATGTTTATGTATTAGTATATAATTTATTTTTTGTTCATATCGACTCAGAAATATTACTGGTAGATGTTGTTAGTTGTGTGTTTTTGTGTTTCTTGAATGCAGTGTGTCATTTATGAGCGCAGTGGGAGCACACAAGGGCCGGTTTTCCATGGTGTCATTACAAGCAGTGACAGTGAGAGACTGTTCAAGTATGAGTAGCTGCATGGTAATCTTTTCCTCGTCAATACAGGTTTCCTTCAATCCTCCATTCTTGGTTAATATTTACTATACATTATTTGTTATTATTAATAAGATTATTAATAAATTACTTAAACAGCTTTAGAAGTCATAAACGATCTAATCGTTTTTAAACGATACTTTAACAATAGTAAAATGCACATTTGGTATTAGAGATCTCTTTTCCTCTGCATACACTACTTTATGATCACTTGCTGACTATTCACTTTTTCCAACTGCTGTTATCACTATCTTTTGTTCCTTTGATGCTCGTACACAACCGGAAAGTTTAGTTTTGTAAACCGTATGTATGTATGTGAGTGAGTGTGACTTGCATGCTGTCACTATCATATGATCAAAAGTAGAAGTGTCTTGTCTGGAGGACCGTACTCTTTATTAAGATATGAATTGCTACTGCTGTCTTCAACTGAGTAACTCTAGTTTTGCCCAGCCTTCTACATAATGATCATATGGTTTTTCATATGGCTTAAGATACAAGTTCTGAAAGATCTCTTTACTGAGACTTTGGTTTAGCTTGTACGTAAATTCTAAGATACTGCCTACTGTCTCTTAAATAATAGTTATGAAGTTGTTCAGGAGTAGTTAGTTTTGACAGAACTTTCAAAGTCTTTTAAATGACTCAGCGTGTAACCCTTCTCTTACACAGTAGACTACGAATATATGGGTCGAATCAATTCGTGACCCTGCTGTCTTTTCACCTGTAAGATACAGCTGTATCAGTTATGTTATTCAAGATGACATAGGTGGCTAGTGAACTTTAAACATGGGTAGTTCAGCGGTATGCTGTAAGTCTAAGAGACAATCTCCAATCAACCATAGACCATCCTGGGAATAATGTTTTCTTGTTTATGTTTTATATTTCTTCAACAGGATTCGTACGTCTTGTGTGGGCTATTTTGGTTAATATTTTTAACTATAGATTAGGAGCAATTCACTTCTATTGTATTCTATATGTATGTCCAGTGGGGTCTGATTACACAAGTTGCGTACTTTGGTTTGGTAAAAGGATATTGTTATCTGCACATTACGCCTATCTACACATGATGAAGTATTAAGTGACTTGGTTACTTAAATGAAAGGCGAGGCATGTCATGTGAAGGTGCCCCCTCCAGGTTGCACCACTGTGCAGTGTGATTTGACTCGGGACGCAATGTTAATCATAAAGATTATTAGTCTCACCACATGGCTGAGGTGACTGGCCTGGCGTATGGATTTATTAAGATGAACTGCAGCTGCTCGTTGAAAAGGAAGTTCCCAATAGGCAGCCTCCCCATCGATACAGACCCGGCGAACATCGGCTTGACAACATTGGGGTGTCGCTGCTTAATACCGTTCATAAAAGAAATCGGTTGTTAAAGTCTACTGTGTTGGTAGTATGGAACTTAAATAACTAGCATGACAAAGTAAAGTTGTTGGAATCCACTACTCCGAAGCATGTATACTCCTTAAAGTGCAGTAAGTCTGTCAGCTCTTACCGTAGAAACGACCACCAATTCGAGCGCAATCTGCCCTGCGTCTCCAACCTACAGTCCCTTATGTAAACTACACCA
Organism: Hermatobates lingyangjiaoensis; assembly: GCA_026182355.1. Taxonomy (NCBI): domain Eukaryota; kingdom Metazoa; phylum Arthropoda; class Insecta; order Hemiptera; family Hermatobatidae; genus Hermatobates; species Hermatobates lingyangjiaoensis. Next base: position 1,772,730 of record JAPFBL010000105.1, on the reverse strand, counting down.
ACCTACACCAAGTAAAATGTTTCTTGTTCATTATCTAAAACAAGGTTTGCGTGAGTTTTGTATAGTTTAGTTAGGTTTGTGCGTTCTGTAAAACTCGTATTGCCAGTGAATATGTTTCAAGGTCAAGCTACTATGTTGCTTATTAAGAGTTGGTATTTACTTACTATTGTTTGTTTCTCGAAAACTAACCCTTCAATATTCAAATAATGGGCCAAGTAAAAGTCAACGGCGAATAAGTCAAACTACACTTATTAAAATATGTTACTGAATCGACAGAAATGTTTTATGAAGAAGAATATTTACTATTATGGTAACAGGAAAATCCTTCACCTTTATTTATCAATTTTTGGACGAAACTTTCTCGCTACTCATAGTTTTCCCAAAAATCATGCTTGCAAGAAAGTGGTTTGGACTTTGGTAACACTACGAATTATATTTTTAAAGAAGAACGAAATTACTTGAAAACATCAGTCAGAAGAACCACAGATTATACCAAAAATCGATACTACAATCAGCACAAAACCCAAGAACTAGATGTAAGTAAAGACTATTTCATTTGAAGTTAACTATTCTTGTGGACGAGAAGTTTCTTGAATTTAATAAAGCTGTAAATGCGCTTGGCTGGCATTGAAGGGCCTGATGTAAACACAGTACCGCCTAGGCATTGGGCATCTTACAAGAATGCCATCCACTAAACAGAAACTAAACCTTTTGTGCGATATTATTGTTTGTGTAAATTATATTGAAATTTCTTTATTTATTGTATTGTTTCAATTTGAGTGGCCTGGTTATAATACATACTTATCTTTTCATTTCCATCCCTATAAAGGAGTCTTCTATTTTCATCTATTGTGTGCTAAGCAACTGTTTTATGCGATTATTGCATTGTAAATCACATTTTTTCTGATTTCTTTTTCTGATCACATGTAACTGATTTCTTTGTGATATACCGTAGATGATTTTTTCAAACCCGTTATTTTGATTAAAATATTGTTTTGATTTGATAGATGTAAGAAGTAATCTTCATTAATGAAAAAACTTAATCATGATTGACACATGCCGCTTAGAAATGATACTAGTGCCTATTGGTTGATGTTAAATGGCGAAGATTTGGTAATGTGTCTGTTCAGTTTGCTGTAGGCGCGGCAGTGAAAAGTGTTATAAGAGACTTTTCAGAGTAATCAGCTGCTTAATTAGAAGGTGGAAATGTAAGGAAGGCGTTGAGCGAGTTAATTCAATCAGGTTTATCTATTCAGCCTAGATTGCTTTCCTTTCTTCGCTAATAGTAGTCCAGAGTTCTTTATCCAAGTCCCTCCCCCAATCACCTTTCAAGTGTTCTCATCAACCTTTCCTAAGTAGTCCAGTTGAGAAAAACTTTTCAACTCCACTTAAATTACTTAACCTTCATTGATTTTCCAGTTATTTCCAGTCATGGTAGAAATCCGAGATAGAAAACACAGCTAATGTTTTTGTTGATTGTGTTCGGTTAATTATGTTAATGATGTAACATGGTATATCTATTTATCAAATCTATTACAATAAGAATTATTACTTATAACATAGGACATTTATAATAATAATTATTACATTTTAGGTAATTTAATTTAAGAATTAAGCGTTAATGATTTAATTATAAATTAGAAAAAATGATGCATTAATCTATGAAATTAAAACCTAAACGTAGGACTTAGGCCTTAATAATTTTTTTGTACATTACACTATATATTAAAGGTATTAAAATAAATATAAAAATAACACATATGATATTGCAATATAGAATCAATTGCAAATTTGCGAATGCATTTTCCCCACAAAGGGGAGGGGGTTTTGGCTATAACAGAAACGTTGTTTGAACCCTTTGAACTTCTTAAATAATGAAAAACATTTAAAAACACGACAAAGATACAAAATTGATATGAATAAAGAAGCTAATTGATAGTGTTCAGTATAAGGCACATGTGAACTCACCCAGTAGGCTCTTGTAGCTGTCGACTAAGAACATTTAGGGGAATGTGAGTACATTCTAGTAGAATAATCTGAAGAGAGTTGAGTCTTCTTCAGACTGAAGACTTCATGATGTGGGAGAATAGGGGGACACAAGAAGTCATGACAATTTATATACAATCAGTTCGATGAAATTCTAACGATAACAAATAGATATCAGTTACAAAATTATATGTAATTTAAAATTAAAAAGAAACCATTATTTAATTTATTTAATTTAAAATTGGTGTTGGTGAATTACATATTTACTACTTTATTTATGAGGTACAAACAAGTTCAACGTAAAAACTAACTGGTAATACCGATTGACAAAATTGGAAACTGCTATATCCAAACACATCCAGCAAGGTTTTGATAATGTAGACGTCTCGAAACCGGTCGGGTTTCACAGAATAACATCTACGAGGAATAATATGAAGTGGCTGTAACTTGTTATTTTTACTCTATATGAAGTCTGTTACAATTGATATTGCTGTGTTAGTGATAATATTGTAGATTCTGAATGATCAGTGCATGCCACTGTCTGACTATTGTACATGATGTGGCGTAGACCTCTTTACATTTCTATCTTAGATTGGTCGTCCTTCCGTTTATAGGTACAGAGTTGTTGCTAAACTAAGAAGGTATTCTCTTACAAGTAGAATTAGAAGCCTTGGTCCGTATGGGCGGGTGTATCACCCATGCACGGTAATGGACCCGTCATTTTGTGTTGGCACACAGCGTGGCTGTGTGCAGCCGATTGCCCTAGGTAGCTTTCAGTGCTAGGCTAGAGCATGGTTGGCTCTGTCAGTATGGGCCAGAGACTGCTCTAGACTCTGGTTCTCGTCGTAGCACTCTCTCCGCAGACTGTGTGTCAGTCGCCCATTGTTATTCACTGCCAGTGGTCGTACTTTGTTATTATTATTGTCAACTAATAAATATTCATGACACCCAAGGTAAAGTTATATATTCTTGATATTTAGAATTTACATAGTGCTTTTCATATTTGATCCGTACAAGTTATTGAACAAACCACTTTTTCTATAAACTGAATTGAATAGAGGAAAATGTCACTGTTTTAGGGAGAAGAGTGAAATATTGAAAATTGAGTTAAGAATACAAAAGGGATGTTTGTTTGTAGCCTGGTAGGTTAGTGCCTGTGTGGGTGTGTGCTAATGGATTGCTGCTGCCCGTCTGCTTCCTCCCTATACATTTCTTGTCTATTAAATTTGCAATATATTTATAATCAAATTGGATTATTTATGCGGTTGCATATTTCTATATGTCTATAACAAGATTTCACATAAACACGTAAAATAACAGTCAATGATCAAACCACAAAATGAAAAGGGAAAAAAGAGTACGATCTTTCTTAGCTCGGTTTTCGACTCTGACCGTTACAAGATCGCTTGTTACGGTTGAAAGATCTAGTCTTTTTTCCCTTTTCATTTTGTGGTTTGATCATTGATTCTATATTTCGACATTCCTCCATATGGGTAGACATGAATAGAGTGCTATACTTGCTTAGGGCCAGACATTCACTACTATCCATCACATATGTAAGAGTATGTAGTGGTAATGTAATATCTCAGGAATCATTTGATGTGATCATAAGGAGGGAGGGAAGATCATCATTACTTCTCTCGCATGTCGACTGGAAGTAATCGGGACGAAATAATTTGGGTATTTACTTCAAATGAATTACATACTTGCTTAAAAAACAAGTATTGTACTTTTATGATACTTTCCTCTATTTTTATGCTATTCGAATTAAATTAAAATATTGGTTTGAGGACAATTTGTTTTGAGTGCTATAACATTTTGGATGAACATACTATTGACACAGTGCTATATGTTTCATTACGTTTGATAAAATAGTTTGTATACATCGTGCGTGGGTTGAGTTGTCCCAGCACCCAATGGTGTTTCAATTACTGTTTTGCTTGCAATATGCATTAGATTCGTTATTTTAACATAATGGAATAAATAGCGTTGATGAAATGTTGTTTCAGGAATGGACCGTGCTCGGTATGATGGAAAGATCGCCGGGCTGTACGACCTGGAAGCGACTCTGGGCAGGGGCCACTTCGCCGTCGTCAAGTTGGCTCGCCACGTCTTCACTGGTGAGAAGGTCGCTGTTAAGGTCATTGACAAGTCGAAACTGGATGAGATATCAAGAGCTCACCTTTTCCAAGAGGTACATACAAACCATTTCATTTAACAATAAAACCAGTTACCTAAATTAACGGGTTTCGTATTACGAGTATTTAACGAGAGCTGTCTTATCTGTTATGTGGTTTTCTCCACTCAGGTAGTTTAGAAGTCACTATTGAAAATGGGCAGAGTCGGAAATTTGTCGAGAGGTGAAGAGAACATACCAGGTGAGGCATTCAATTACATATGTGCTCATTTAGGCCCAACCATGTGGTACATACAAATGAGGACCTTCATTTAACTCAAGTAATAAGAGGGCCAATATATTGTGCAAGTTTATTTGCTTCGACATGATATTGGTATCTTGATTTTGAGCTGTCATTTACTTTCTGCGTCAGTGTTTAAATCCATGATTTTGTTGCATACTCATACACATTTCACGAACAACTTACTTCTGTAACGTTTGACTTACGAAGTTTCTTTAACTACCTTTGCGTAACCAATATATATATTATTAATTTTATTACTTGAGTTGTGTTTATACATAGTATCTTCAAACTTCTCAGTTTCAGTGGAATTAAACGGCTATATATATATATATATATATATATACTCTTTTTCGTTGGAAATACCATCGAAACGAAGTTCAATGTAGAAAAAGAAACATCGAGAAATTAGTCTCCAACCGTCTCTGAACCAGTGCGCTTGGTTTCCCTCTCTTATCTCTCCTGAAGACGGTTCAAACCGAGAATTAGTGACTGTAAGTGTGTCCTTTTAATTTCTCTATGTTTCTTTTTCTACATTGAACTATATATATATATATATTCACCGTTAAAAACTTGCTTATTAGGCTACATCTTGTCACTAATGGGGATCACGACAGTGATCTGAGCGCATGTTTCTAACCCCTGTCAGTGCACTGCGGGAAGTACATCCCACTGTTTCTCCTATTGACAATTCTGTTTGGATGAGTTTATTAACGGTTGAAGTCGTACAATCCCCTTAAGAATGCAGTATCTACAAGTCAGCGAAGTATTATCCTTTGCTCTTGGTTTTAATTTTAATCTTATTAATGAAATCACTTGACTTCACTTACTAAAGCGACGTCATGACTTCAGTAAAACAATAGAATAAAGTATTAATGAGAACCCTGCGTTTTAGAAATCTTGACAGGTTTTGTTTGTGCTTTAACCTAAAAAAAAAAGTTTTTTCTCTTCGATATATTTTCTTCCGAATTTGTTCCCATGTGTGAATGAAACTATCAAAGTTGCAATTATTTTAGTTTTGTTTAAGGTTTTTGTATGTCAATAAGAGCACATATATTAGATATTCGTGCTCGCCTCTGGACTGGTAGATATGTGTTAGATTTCCACTCTGGCTCTCGATTTCTTTCACTCGGATTGTGAAACAAATCGGAGCGCGTCGTTCCTCGGAGAAGAAGTTAAGATAGCTTAAGATAGCCTGATGATGTCAAAACTTGAGTTGGATAAAATTTAGACTCCCAATGTAGGATAATAATTAAGGTGCACTATTCCCTTTATGAATCAGAGTGAGAAGTGTACCTTTAGCAGACCCTCAATACCTCCTCCAAAACAGAGGTTATACTGTAAATATAAGTTTATATTTAGATTTTATACGAAGATTTCACATCAAGTTTTATAAGGTGTTATGAAAATTCAAGCGCAGAAGCCTCTCTCATTGTATGTTAGCCGCGAAATACACTCTTCTACTGGCTTTGCCACTTGTAAAGTTTATAGTTCCCAAGAAGACGGCCTATAGTTTTAATTTTCTGCAAGCCCGTGATGTGGAGGTGACACTGACCTCTCGACCCTGATTCCTGCTCTAAAACAAACCAAGGCCGACTCCGGCTCTAAATATGTTTGACTCTTGCATTTAATTCATTTTTTGACATTGTGTTAACGTTGTAATACTTTTATTAATAGCTGTGCTCTACAGTAGCAATCATCGCTATAATGAATCATTACAAGATTAGACTCTGACACTCCTAGTCATATTGATTTTTATGCTTTAATTATGCCACGTAAGCAAGTGAGGCTCTTATGAAGATTAAAACTTTAGTGGCTGAATGCTGACAGCATGTCAAGAAATAATGTCCCGCTGCCACTCTGACGTTCACACTATCTCAAGTAGAAACCCTCTTGACGAGCGCTTCGTTAAAACTTTAAGCGATGGTAGCTTACTGGTTAGCTATGAGCTGGAGAGATGCAATGGCTAAGGAGGATATGTGACAGAGTGTTTGCAAGTCTAGGCTAAACACAGTCTAAGGAGCGCTGGTGTTCTCCTTAAACAACTTTCTCAAAATCAGGATGCTGTTTAAATAATCGACAAAACCTCGGCTTATGTTACTTTAATGACATTCCTTGTAGAAGGTAACTCTAGTTACCATTTTCTGGTATAGGCCTAGAAGCAGGAAGAGGGAGCGTAGGGCTTGGTCTAACAAGATATTTGACTTGTGAATAATGCATGTGTGGTTATAAAAGGATATTCGGGGAGTAGTTGACTGAGACCACGTCCTATTATCTTCTATCATACCCCTTCCCTGCTCCTGTACCTGCAAAACCACTCTCCAAACATCAATCTCAAACTTCACAAATTATTCATCCCACAATTTTCGTTTGAGTTTTCTTTTTCACTTCCTCTTGCTGCTAGTTTTTATATTTGGATTCAGTTCTTATTAAATAGTGCATTTCTTTGTTCTTTATCCTCCATTTTCTTTTATTTCGTAAAGACTGTGTACATTAATGTCTGATAATTAGTCAAATTATATTACAGTTTTGAAACTGTGACATTTGTTAATGTAGACAGTTCTTCTTTGGTTCTATTTCGATGTATGGTCTACCATTCATTTACTGTTTTTTTTTTTAAGAAAATTAAATTGATTTTTCGCAGTGTTTTGATATGATATGACGTGAGATTACAAGGTCGTAAAGTGACGTAACCTTTGACTGATATGCATTGTTGATATCATTTAAAAGTTGGAGGGTAAATGTTGTGGTGTGGTCGTCAATCGCTAGCAGTGTGCATCCGCATGCGACTCGAGCAGTATAATCCGGTAGGCAGGTTGAGTTGTGAAGAGCCTGCGTCATGTTCACTTACGTATTATGTCCTCAGATAATGCAAAATTCCGTATATATTATTTGTTATATCTTTGATGGGTGTTACATGATCTAACTTAGTTATACTTTTGTCTGAGCTGGTGTAGGCAATTTTATTTGTTAAATCATGACAAAAATCGGTGCTCAAGTTACATATTCCTTTATATCATAAATCATAACCATTCATGTCGTTAACATATACAAGCAATTCCATATCATACATTAATATCATTTAATTAAAATGAAAGTTCATTATTTATGGCAAGACATTTAGTTAAATAAAGTGGGTTATTGACTACTTCAGTTTATAATAGTGTGTACATACCTAAATTAAAAAATTATAGTAACTAATATTCTATCAACTCAAAAAGGTGTCTCAAAAGTACGTATGGTCACTTATAAGGCTTTATTAGAGCAAGGGGAGTTAAAGGACTAATGGTTCGTTCAGTCAGCTGCTGCTGCTCCGGAGGAGCACTTGTGCTTGATGACGACGCCTGTCGAAATTAGTAGCTTGTATGCCATTCTTTATCTTTTCCTCTTTTCGTTATTGAGTTATATATATATATATATATATATATATATATATATATATATATAATAAAATGTGACACATAGACTGAAACATAACAAAGACTCACTTTTCAATATTTTGACCGTAATGGTGGTCGTCCTCAGGAGAAGAAGTGACTACTTCTGCTTGATGACGACGAATGTCGAAATATAGTTGTGAGTCTTTTTTGTGTGTGTTTTTATCTGTTTTTCTGTGTTCTTTTCTCTTTACTGTGTGAACTATATACACGTATATATATAAATATATATTTTTCACTTAATAAACGGAAAGACGATCCAAACTGGACACAATAACAGTTCAAAATTGAAGATAGGTAGCACAGAAAGTAAAAGAAACACACTTACAGACTCAAATTTTCGGGTAATTCGTCTTCAGGAGAAAAGAGAAAGAGAGACCAAGCACGTTGTAGACGCAACGGCTAGCCGTTCTACAACTATTTTCGGATTACCCAAAAATTTGAGTCTGTAAGTGTGTTTCTTTTACTTTCTGTGCTACTTATCTTCAATTTTGAACTGTTATATACTAATATATATATATATATATATATGTATAGTCAAAATCTATTTTGCTATTTTTCCCCTTCAAGAAGGGATTATAGAATCTAATACACGTAATGAAGGGATTACTGTAATATACGATGATAAGCGCTAATTGCTCTAAAAGAATAACCTTGTGTTTGACCTCATGTTGGAGGTGCTTAGTGAGGGGACTAGCTTTGGAGTTTATACCACAGTGCAGTGTTGATTGTGCTAGCATTAGATTGCACAAGTCTCTCTCTGTCAAATCAATTAGGAGCCGTACGTGATAATTGCTTGTATCAACTATTGAATGCGTGTACTTCTGCTGATTATTGTTTGCCAATTCATTCCCCTTGAATACTGGATCAACACATTCAAGACTATGTCATGTACTTTCACTGCTTACGAAAACAAGAGATATTGCGTTCTGTAAACATTATAGAGTCATCAGTAAGTCTTGTTTGTTAAATGAAGCATTTGTCACGTGTTTCGGTTTGTTTTACTGTAATCCATTGATTTAGTGAGTCAGTTAGTCTCTTTAGCACTATAAAATTGAGTCATTCAGTTTACATTTTCCGATGGCCTATTAGAGACTTTTAAGAGATACCCTCACTGAATCAGTTTTTTCTCTGCCGTAAATTGCGCTGTATTTAATCAAATTTACTTGGCTTTATGTCCAGTGTGGTAGTTCTGATGAATGTCCATACTGTTGTCTGAGGTTCTCAGTCCATTATTGATGATTTTGAATTCGGTAAATGCATGGCTATACGGGCAGGTGTGTTTTGTGTAAAGTCACTATAAAGTCGCATAGTTTTACATAATGAAATTTGATAAATTTTTATTTTTTAATATTGCATCATTTTTATAATTTTCAAAGATGGTAAATTTTTTCATAATAATTACCGATTTGTTCATTATTTATTTAAGAAATATAAAAAAATCATTTCGCATATTATCTATTTGAGTACTGATATGAAAAAACTTCTAGTCGTCAGTTGTTTAATTATAGCTTATGATAATATTATGTTAATTGAAATAAAAACATCTATTAAGTTCCAGCTGTAGCCACTTACCTGTTTTTTTTTTCATTATCTTATTAAATGTCACACTTGAATGTAAGTAATTTTTTAAAAGAAAAGTCATTTAAAATTAGATTATTAATGTTTTAATATTTGATAGTGATGTAAATTTGGTCTATAATTATTGACAATAGTTGATTCATGATCATTGATTCATTAAAGGTGATGAATATTTGTCTTTACTTAGTTTAGCACTTTTAAGGAAGACTTCGTTCGGGAGGCCCTTCAGTCTCGTGTTCGGTTAGGGTGGGATAGTACTCTGATTTCCAAGTGCCTAGCTGTCAAATCCCCGCAGTGTTACTGGTCCGTGAGTGCCCTATCTGTGGAGTCAGTCGTCTGATGCCCATCAAAGTTGGTCTGTCAAGTATCACCTGAGTGCACGTGAAAACCACAGGGATGGAAATGGCCCGAAGCATTCGTGAGGGGTCCCGTCATTGGTGTTGCTCTCTTGGTTTAAAATATGAAATTGATCCATCAAAGATTGTGGACTGTACCGTGGTAACAAACTTTTGGCTACACACCCACATACACAGAGACGTCACAGAAAAACTGTTACAAAATGACTTAGGGGACCTCAAACTTTGTAAACCCGTCAAAACCTCGATATTATATTAATTCAAGATATTATTATCAACCGTCATACCTCCTCTATCGCTGGTGAAGTCGCCTGACCGGTTTCGCAATTGCTGCATCTATAATGGGACTAATGTAACCTTCCAAAATCACGTAACCTTCCAAAATTAAGCACCAGGCAGAAATAATATTTAAAACCAATAAAAAAACATGAAAAGACGACAGGACGGACAGGACAGAGACGACTTAAAATTTAAAAGACAATAAACAGATAAACAAAATAAAATAAAACTGTTAGGTAGGAAATTTAGGCATATATATTGACACCATTGAGTTAAAATAGGTATTTATATCCGTGATTTTGGAAGGTTACATTAGTCCTATTGATGATGCAGCCATTGCGAAACCGGTCGGGCGACTTCACCAGCGATAGACGAAGTATGACGGTTGATAATAATATCTTATTTACTAAACTCTGTGGCACTAACGATATGCATGTATTAATATTTATTCATTATCATTATAATCTACTTATAGTAAAGTAAAAATCATATTCTGAATGGTTGTGCAATTATTTTTACTTATTTATTTTTGCGTATAAATTATTTCATTTGATTATCAATTATTTTTCTAATAAGCCCAGGAAATTTAATTATTTTGTTTTCTGGTGATTTCTGTAAGATTAAGAAAAATTCTTTGAACTGCAATACTCATGTACTTCAATGCTCTCCATGAGATTTTAAGCTTTTAGAATCTAAGAAAAGTGCGAGGAAAATAATTCTTAACTCTGCCACCTCATGTTCTTGTAGTAATTATTTTATCTTTATTTTTTACATTGATTTTTATGTTATTTTGTTTTTCATTATTATAAATAAATAATAATATTGTATAATTTTATAAACAATAGTAATGAATAATTTAATAAAAATAATGTAGAAATAATAAAGGAAAATATGCGTATTATAATACTATATGTATTATAAATAAATGAGTCCAACGATAAAAACGAAAAATAAATAGACAAATAGAAATATTGTTAAGATAAATGTATAATGAAAAGAGTATAATTAAGGATTGAAGTTGAGTCGAGGGGCAAGTGTACCTTGTAGGAGGCAGTTTTATGCTTACTCTGAGGACCTCAAAGTGTCATTAAGTTAGAATGAAGAATTTGGTCATGGAAGCCAAGCCGCCTTCCTGATGGTAGGAGTACAGGAAAAACTCTTTAATGACCATGCTCAGCCTAAGACCTCCAGGAAGAAAACGTAGCGATGGGGGAAGTAGTTTGGCTGCGATCTACCTTAACGAGATCTACGATTTATATCAGCCGGTATGTCACGACTATTCTCACACTTAGCCATTATCAGGAAATGCCTGTTTTAATTGCTTTATTTGGAAAGGAAGATATGTTTTGTATTGCCAGAAATTTGTTAAAGGAGGAGTATGGACAGAGATCTAGGGATCGCCTTCCGCACATGGGATTGTTGGCAGCTATTAAAGTGTTGGAACGTCTCAGCGTTGGTCGGTGTGATGGGAATGCAAGTGAAAGAATGTCCATTGTCAAAGGCGACACTGGCATCTGGAAGGAATGAGGTTATCGGATACGTAAGGAAAACAGATCTAGAGAAAGGCCACCTTACCACTTGTTTAATCTTTTCTACTAATAACTGAATATTTTCTAGATAAGGTGAAAGTTGATTGCGGTAGAAAATATAAGTATAATACCATAAGTATATTTGTATAGGATGATACAGAAGTGGAGTAAAACAACCTAGGAAAACATCTGACGATATAAGAAAAAATACAATGAACAACGTGAATTGAATCAAAATGAAAAGTTTAAATAAATAGAAAGGAGACGAAATAGAATATGTAGAAATATATAAAAAAAGAAAAAATAGGAGTGACCTTGCAGACATGATTGAGGTAAAAAAACATTGTTAATAATAGGTGAAACAAAACACAAGAATTAAAATATTAGCTAAAAAGTAAATTAGATTATCCTTGTATGTCCTTTTACTCCTTTTTTTATCTTCCTTTCTTCATTATCTTTTTTCCATTCCTAATTTTTTTTTCATTACTTATTGTTTCTTTTCGCGCCTTTCAAATGGGTTTGCGCACAGTTTTTTTTGTTATTTCCCTGTTGTTTTTGCAGAGGCGCGCTTGGCCTCTGTTTATTTTTTCCTGATCATCGTTAAAACAGAAAATTTGAAATTGTAAGTGTATTCACTTTCATCGTAAGATTTACCAGTTACCAACAATACTTGTTACAGTAACAAGTCCACTGTAAGGGGTGTAGTCTGACTCAGATATAACGTGTGTCCAACATCATCAGGAGTGCGTGCTGTGAGTAACTGCTTGGATGGTTGTTCGAATAGATTACGTCACTGGCAGATGAACGTATTTCGTCAGCTTTTTCTTAACACAATGAGTTCAAAGTATTATTGGCACAGTTGATGTGATCATTCTGAACATTTGATTTTACAGATTTTGGATTTACAATTATACAAAGTCATTTGCATCAGTTTTATCAGATTTACTTAACTGTAAATGGTCAGTAAATGTAACAGTTTTTTTTAATTATAGACCACATTCAGTGGTTCATAAATACAATTTCCGAATGAATGATAAGTACAAGCATTATAAGTATTGTAATTGATGTACTATTGAAGTTTCCCTTTGAGATTTACACAGGAAGCCACTTACTTATTTTTAACCATCCAGATTTAGAACCTTGGGCGATTGATAACTTGAAATTATTATTGTCTGCCATGCCACATTGCATAAATATTAATTATGTAAATAGAAACCATTTCCATATTTAAATTGAAAGCCTTCAGAATGCAGTCCAAGCTTATTATCTTTCATGTATTTTTAGTTAAACTCGTTCATTTCTAAAGTCATTTAGCTGCTTTATTACTAATTTCCTGTATATCTTGGTTTTATCATTAATAATACCTCGTAGCTTAATCACATCTCTATGCCTTTTTAGATTAATTCCTTTAATTTGTTCCTAAATTGTTGTTGAGCCTTCAAATCTGGAATTTGGCAGACCATGCATTTGAGAATTAAATTCGGAGTTTAGTGGTAGTACTGTAACTTTGAGTTAAAAATAAACCCAAGTCCTTATTCAGAAATAGTGACACAATTAGCCGTCAAATAATGAAGAATGGATTTGTTTTCAACTGCATGAGTTGAAAGTAATTCAGAGTTGTTTGATTATTTGAAGTATATTTGATTCTTAATTTACTCTGCTGTTTCGTTTGTACATTTGATCGGCCAACTGCTTTTCGTTAGGAGGACTATTGGCCTCAATATGGGCACTTAACTGACACTCGCCACTATAAACTAACAACAGTTTGTACTTCTTGTTGCAATATTAAGGTGAACTGCCGTTTCCGTTTTTCTTTTGTTCAATTATAGCCGGAATTATTAATTGTCAAGCCAAGCAATGAAATGTTCGGCAGGGGATACTGAATGACAGTCTGTTAAATTATATGCATGTAATGTCTTAGCATACTCTTCCTTGAAATACTTTTAAAATCTCATCAAACTGCAGAACGTCCCTGGTGGGTTGGGCAGACTTGTACTGAACAGGACACAGTCAGACTGACCGGGACTTGGAATAGAAGACTTGCAGACAGCTGTGTCGTTAATTTGCAGACAAGTTAGGCAGTCTGACACCTCTGAACTTGAGCTGTGAGGACTGCTTGCTTCAAACATCCCATAAATACCATTCATCAATAATATGTTATAAGTATTAAATATATGAAATTATCATAAGGGGTGTATAAATACATTCATTTAGTATGTGTGTAAGCAGATTATCTGCTGGTTCTGTATGTTTTGAAACAAGTTTGTCAGCTCTGAGGGATAAACATTTTTCCGTTTCTTTTTTTTATTCTTAACTGTATGTTGCGTCACCAAATTTGGGGTTATCATAATATCATAATTGTATATGATAACATACTTAATACAGATTCTTATAAGGAAACTATTTAATAAAGTTATGATTAATCTTAATAATACGTGACAGATGTTAACTTACTTGTGCTCTAAATACAACACTTAAAGGTGGACAATGTTTTCCAAGTCTGTGGCAATGAAAACTACTTCAAAGCTTATGACTTTCCGTATTCTCATTTTGATTTCTGCATTAAATGTCTCTGTACTGTACCAAGTAGTAAGTAGTATTGTCGAATAGTTAATCAGGAGTGAAGTTGGAATATATCTGGAGGTTATTTTGTTCATTGTCAGCAACTATGGTGTGGATCACCGAGTTTTCCGCAGTTCTCTCATTTCCAAAGTTAAGCCGTGATAGTCCATAATATTTCTGTTTTCAGTTCGGCTTTTAATTTGTTTCATGAAATGTCGAATGAAAGAGGTAAGCATTTCATCATACCCACCCAGGTGTGTTTTCATTCGGATTCATGGTCGAATGGATGCGTCTCTTTGTATGCGCACTGTGCGCCATTCGAGTCTAAAGGGCCATGGGACGAGCCTCTTCTGTGTTTCCAGCAACCTTTACTGAAAATACTATCTTCTTCAGACAATTTATACAACTTCGGTAAATTTAATTTTACATATCCCCTTAGAAATACATGCAATTGGTGAGATAAATGTAGAAATAAGTTTTTTAATTTCTTTTTGTGTTGGCTCTTACATTTTTATTTATTTTTTGTTGGTTTGGTTCGGTTTTATTTTTCTGGACAACATACCTGTTTATATCCTTTCGTGTTTCATGTTATGAATCAGTTTTCCTGATTTTGAAATTTAATTTGGATATTAAATTTAGCAGTAAAAGTACTGCTGCACCAGTTTATTGGATTACTCTTAATTATAATCGAAGCTACCACTATATCCACGTTTATAAATTTGCAATCTGGAAACAGATTTTGGTTGATCTAGCCTGTTTATTTGGAAATCAGTCCATCTTTCCTTTCTCAATTAGCTTTCAAACGACCTATTTTTTTAATCTTAGTGGAAAGCTGCGTATGTTCAGTCTTATACGTAAGAACATGGCTGACTGTAATTTTAGGTATACGAGATACATTTGATATTCTAGAATACATTAATTCAAATCCAACTGGATTACATGTACTGTAATAGTCTTGTATTCTATATACGTCTTACTTCAGTTTAAGTTAATTCTTCGCTATTATTTTTTGTTGTGGTTTGGTATTTAAATTGTCTGTTTAGATTCAAGATCCAATATTTTTTTCATGTGGGATATTGATCTATTGTAATTTAAACTTTTTTTTTTTTAAAAATAACTTGCTAAATTAAATATTGTTGAAAGCGTGGTGATTGCTACACTCTCCGGCTTCTGAAGGACTCCCTATAAGAAAAGCTCTTGGTCATCCTGTAATGTCCATTATCCCTCAGGTCGAGAGCTCAAGGCAACCTGAGTGCCGATGTTCTAGATAGGTCCTAATAGATCGATCCATAGTCAGGCCTTGTGGTATTAAGTTCATCTGTGTCAGGCCATAGATAACAGCATGGGTTGCCCGACGTCACGGCAGGCATGTTACATGTGTCACCCAGCATAAGTGAGTGCTCCTGAGCGCCGATGTTCTAGATAGGTCCTAATAGATCGATCCATAGTCAGGCCTTGTGGTAATAAGTTCATCTGTGTCAGGCCATAGATAACAGCATGGGTTGCCCGACGTCACGGCAGGCATGTTACATGTGTCACCCAGCATAAGTGAGTGCTCCTGAGCGCTTGTTCTCTAACTCACTGAATGAGACAATTCCTCACCAAATGCATATACGCTTTGTGACTAGGTGTTCTGTTGCTTGAAGTATGTATTCTTAGTTTTGACTCGAGTGTTGCTTTCTTCCGTTGGCTATTGTCCAAGCTTTCTTCTCTCATCCGAGCCAGCTAAGTTGGCTGGTAAACTAACAGACTTATTTCATATTGCACTCGCAGTAAGCGCACTTGCTTAAAACACCTTATAAATGCAGCCATTCAATATTAAAACAAGAGCTCAAAATATTAGGCATCGATCTATTTCGGAGTAATATAAAATTGTCATCAATTATGCATATATTAATAATTTCAATTCCACTGTGTGCTTTTACTTGTTCTAAGTAAAAAAAAGAGTGACCATGAAAAAAACCGGTTATGATATTTTTTTAGTGAGAGAAATATATTTCTACATTCCACTTAATAGAGCTTCTTAGCTGCGTGGAAGCGCTAGTCAAGCGAGTTTGAAGGAGCACGTGTACATGTGCGAATGAATAGATGCAGAGGAGTTGAATTGAATAGGGTGTAAGAATTTCTTGGTAAATTGAATTCTTGGCTTACTCACAGCTAGGCCTGAAAGCAAAGTTTCCTATTGGATTAATCGTCTGCTCATGCCTGCTGTCGTAATGGGGAGGCCACTTCAAATATCCTCCTCGACTTGTACTCGTGTCAAATAACCAATTACTTTATCGTGCTGCTATTTAGATTTTTAAAATAATATAAGTAAGTTGTGACAGATAATGAGAAGCAATTGTATTGTCTTAACTTGGCTGAGAAGTAATATGAATTCAGAATAGTCTTTAAGTACATTAATTGGAAGGTGCAGGAAGGAAGCTTTAATGAGCAATTGTTCTTTAAATGGACAATTGCTAGGTTAACATAGCGCCGCTGTTTTGCTTCTTCGAGGTCACATCCAATAAACTCATGATAACGTAAAACAAGCTTGAAGGACATCGGTTTCAATCGTTCTTAGTTAAAAGATGTTGAAAAAACAGTGGTTTCCACCGTCATATTACTGAAAATAAATTCAGATTATTGAAGTTGTCGATATTAGTTGAAATTTGTTGGTACTATATACGAGTATGTGTCGTTAAGACGTGATAATCGGAGGATGGTTGTTGGTTGATAAAAGAGACAGCGTGATGATGGGTGACAGGAGTGACTGTACTGCTCTACGTGCAGCGTCAGGCTACTGATCTCTTTTAAATGTTAGACAACTTTAGCCATGTCCGCATGGTCTGGTGTGGGCTAGAGGCGGCGCAAGCACTGGCTCCCTCGTGACCATAAGGGATCGATCACTAAGCTCAGACAATGCCAGTAGCCTACATTCAACTTTACTGTAAGTAAATATATCACTCATTGATTTCAGTTTCATTTAATGTTGCTATCTGCAATATTCTAATTCTAACAAAAATGTAATCTTGTTATAGCGCTAAAAGATAATCAGATAATTAGCATTAACTGTAAGAAAACTACTCGTTGAAATATGTTATTAATCATGTTGTCGTTCACTGGAGTGAAAGGAATAACCTATGTAGTGTGGTACTTATCATCTAGTGGAGTATACGTAGTTAGTTACATTGCCAGTTTGTTTTGATTACGCTTGAATTGTTTCTCAAGCTATGCGCGCAGCGTAAACAAAATGCCTATGTAATATTGAGATTAAAATATCTATAAGGTAAAAAGAGTTGAGCACAAAGTAGGTATTTCCAGGTTTAAATCAAATCTTCTCGCTTGACATTTTAAACTGGAGGTTATTTACCTTAAACTTTCGAAAGCAATGGATGATCTTTTCCTTTTTTTCTTTCTTTTCGATTTTTACTTTTATTTATTTCTTTCTCTCTTTCCAAAAACAAAAAGGACAAATACGAATGCTGTTTAACTTCATCGAAAATGGAAAATGTCAAAGGTATTTTGTGCAGACAACGGGCTGAATTTTCCCCTCATTAACGTTTTCCCCGTTACTGTCAAGTACCTGTATATCTTCTGAAGAGTTCACTACATCGGGTTTTTACTAGATTTATTAAATACTTCATTATTTAAATTATAATTTATACATAAATATAATGTATATATTACATTAATACACTAGTATCAATACATTAAATTATATTGTATTACATTTTATTATAATTTTACTATTATTTAATTAATTACTACTATTACTATTAATTAATGTTTCATATTTATTATTTTTTATCAAATATTCAGTGATTAACATTTGATAATTAATGAAGCAAAATCAGGAGTGGCCGACATTTAACTTTACTTTAAGTAAACCCATCATCAGAAATAGTGAGCGGTCAATTTAATTACTTGATTTATTTTGATTGGGCTATTACATGATGACGAAAAGGCGATTGAGATGACAGTGTAGAACACTTAGTGAACGCTTCGAAGCTGATACTTGTGGATGACCTTGTTTCATTAACGAACGAAACTGTTAGAATTATCATCAGTTTTAATTTGATGAAGTAGTTAAGAAACTGGTCATCAAACTATAACTAATAAGATTTGAACACTCATTGACTGATAAGATTTTATCAAATCACTTAATGTAATGACAGAAGTAGCAATGCCATTCGATAGATTATCAATAGTGATGTAAAATTTAATTAGTTGATTTTAGTCAATTTATTGCTGCTATAATGACCACATGTTATAATGTGATTATAAAAACATAATACATTCTTAAAAAATTATAAATTATATCTTCAGGGTGACAATACTAGTTTGACCTACCTGCAACCTTCCCAGAGTAACCTGAAGTTGTCTGTACTATTTCATCAAGGTTATACATCTATTTGGGAAAGCGTAGCAGACAGACAAACCTAGAGAGAATTTTATAATGAGGTATTGTTTTCTTGACCACAAATTACTAATAAACACTTTTTCTTCTTCTTGGACTTTGGTCAGGGTTAATATACGAAATCACCTTTTCGCCAACGTTTCGTCTTTATTTTAAGACATCCTCAGGGCTATAAACTAACAAGAAACTATGGATATTTGTCATATCTACTTTACAATCATCATAACAAATTGCCTTGAGTAAGTAAGTTTTTTGAATTTGTTATGGTGATTGTAAAGTAGATATGACAAATATCCATTGTTTTTTGTTAGTTTATAGCTCGGAGGATGTCTTAAAATAAAGACGAAACGTTGGCGAAAAGGTGATTCCGTATATTAACCCTGACCAAAGTCCAAGATGAAGAAAAAGTGTTTATTAGAATTTTATATACATATACAGAACATAATGTCATTACATCAATAGTTATTTAATTGTTTGTAATTAATACCCTAAGCAGTCAATTATTTTAATTACTTTATTTTATTTCAATAAAATAATTGTAATAGTAATTTCCTTCTAACAAATTCATCATATTTAAATCTTGAAATTTTAATAAGATTGAGGTAAACAAGTCCGATAAGTGAAATATTCGTTAGTTTGTTGGTTTCCTTTTTAGTGCCCCTTCGCTCCTTTGAACAACTGAAATTTATGAAATTTCTTTCATCTACACCCATACAAGGACAGTAAGAAATTCAAAAATTTCGATCTCTCTAGAAATGCTTGATGAGTTTGTTTTGATATAATTTATAGTAAACTGCATTGCTCAAGATATATTTATTCCTTGAAATTTTGTCCGTTATATTGATTGTTGAGTTTTTTCTATAAATGTGTCGAACATATATAATAGTACTGGGGTATTATGCAGACTGAGAGACCATACTCGAAACACGCAAAAAGTCATCGTCAGGAATTTGAGCCTCTTGCAGTCTACCACGCACGGCATAGTCAATTCATCATTGGCCCAGATAATACAATACCAAGCTACCTAATTATATTCCTTACTTCTGTCCTTGCAGTTATTCTTTCCTAGTTTTTGTGAAAAGATGTCTAAGAGGGATTTAGAGGAGTGGCAGACAGCTCACAGGACTAGCAGTGCTTCGTCAAATGCAGCAACTTTAATATATATATTGTTTTCAAGTGACGTTATCCTGACATTGCATACAAATACTCTTCAGCATTGTTTAAATTCAGTAGTCTGGGTGAAACAGACGGAGTGAGCCCTGAAAAGCAGTGAAATCTAATGGAGTGAAGGAAAGATTGAACACGCCGATTTCTTTTCAGTTACCAGTGATAAGACACCAAAGAATACATAACCATTATGATATGTCTTATGAAAGCAGTTGAAATTTAGCGAAACAATCTTGAGTGGTCTGCACTTGACTTTACTATAATTGAATGTAGTATTATCAGAGCCACTGACAGTCAATTTAACTAATTGATTTATTTCAATCTATTTATCTTATAATCAAACTCATAGCCAATCTATTAAATCAGGAATTCGCAATCTTTGTTTGCTCGTGAACCCCCTGAGAGCTACCCCCCCCCCCCCCAACATAAAAAACAATAATTTTGCGCGTATTAATTTCCAAAAAATTACTTGTTTTTAGCTAAATAAAATGTGGAGCTATGAAATAATTTAATTACATTCACATCACATCGAAATACAAATATATTTTTAAATCAATAAAATATTTCCTTATTTAAATTTTACAAAGTTTGTGCAAATAAACTGTAAAAAAGAGTTAATACAAAAAATTGTAATATAATATTTTAAAACATTGAAAGATTATAACAAACTGACGAGAATAGTATAGGGTCTTATGTTTGAATATTTTCAAAAATATTTGATATATTTTTGGTTACGCTATTTGGATGTATGCATGTAAAAATGACATAGACCACTAACTGCGTCCCATAGAACCTCAAAATACTTTTTCCCCATAATACTTTCCTCGTCGTCACTCACTAATCCTCTGTGGACCCTAAGAGGTCCACGTGGGCCACATGAGGACCTCTGAATTAAATGATTTCACTTATTTTATAAGTGGTTGTATCCATATGACGGCTAAAGCAGAATGAATGATTATTTCATCACAACCTCACTCTCCCTGCGGTGGAGCTCAGTAGTTGTCCTATGATGTGTACTATACTTGCTTTCAATATTGTGTATTCCTGAAATGTCCTTATGCTAATTCTTCTTAAGACTAAATTCTAGAAGATATTTAAAGTTCCTGGAATGCCAGATGAGCGGGTAGACATTAGTACCCGTTTTGATATAGAAAACATGAAAGTCCCATGTTCAATAATATCGGAAATCATTACGAAATTAACCTTACAATGGCTATATGCAACATCAGGCAGACATGATGAATAACGGATTGAAGGTGTCATCTCAATATTTGTAAGTTAAGAAGCGAAAAACCTGTAGTTCCTTTGGTATCTAGAGGCACAAGACGAACATTGATTATATGCAATTTCATAATTATATTACAAGCATGAAGAACCTAACTGAACGCATTATACATATCAAAAATTATTCTACAATTATTTAATCATTTTAGTACAATATAAATATTATGATGGATATTAGGAGATATAATATCCATCTCCAAAACATGCAAAATATATGTTTGTGTAGAAATTTAGACGCTCATAGCATATTTTAAGTAATTTTTTCAAATATATATTACTTTGTGTAAATGAAAATGTACCTTTAAAAATATTGAAGATTATTGTAATGAACATTGAAAAGTCTAAATAAATAGATATACAGGGTGACCAAAAAAAAAACGGTCCCCGTGTACACTTTATGGAGAGAGCTCCAGACCTTTCCCGTCGCTCATAAGCAAGTTCTGGTTCCAGCAAGTCGGAGCTAGTTCTCACACCTCAAACCTGTCCCGAGATTGGCTGAAAGAGAACTTCGGAGGCCGAGAGATCAGTCTCAAGACTGATTTTGAGTGGGCACCACATAGCCCGGACCTATGCCCGCCAGGTTTTTTTCTTTGTGGCTATCTTAAGGTCAGAGTCTACGCAGGGAAGCCCAGAACCATCATGGAACTCAAGGAAGCCATCAGGAAGGAGATGACAGCCATTACCAATTCAGTCTGTAAGAACGTCATGAACAACTTCGTGCTGCGCCTCATGAAATGCACGGAGCTAAATGGAGGCTATCTAGAACACATGCTGTAGAGCGGAGAAAAAAAGGCCAAAGACCCTAGTGTTTTGATGTGGTGTTTTGAATATAATAAACTAGTTATGACCAAAGTTTCATTTCATTCTAAAGAAACGAGCCTAATTAGAGTTGGAGCCCGTTTTTTTTTCGGGCACCCTTTATTTGGCTCGAGTTGAGAAAAGTTTTTCTAGCCTTATGTAAACAAATGCAACAAGTAGGACCGGTGGGGATTGTTCTAAGTTGGGTTTGAGTTATTGGGGACCCTTGCGGCTGTCAAACATTTGAATTTTTTGTTACGTCACTAATTTTATTTATATGCACATGCAAAATTTTAATATTCTTCCTCTCAATATTGAAGACCACTGATTAAATGATTTCTCAGGTATTCAAATACAATCTATTTATAATATATAGATTAGTAATAATTTATAATAGTAAAATAATATATACAAAAAAATAATAACTTCTGAATTCACAGAATATACTGACATAAAATGTATTCCACATAATAAGAAAATTTTCCAAGAACTATATATAGCTCATCATCCTCGTATAAGCTCCTTTTTATATTCAATATCATTATTTATTGATCACCAAACAGTTCGCCCTGTACCGTTTTCGTGTTCACAATCTTCAGAGGCGAGCTTAAGTGTTAATTTTTATATTAAAATGGCCCATTTTCCCATTTATTAAACGAATTTTCCATTTATTGGTAATATTAATTACATTTCAACTGCTAAATTACAGCTCTCTAGAAATATCATCTCTGACCGTGTAAAAAGCTTAAAAAAGAGACCTCAAAATATGTGAATCATTCAAAATCTCGATGTCGAATTATTTTTATTCGTATATATCATGCATACTTAAAGTTAATAAGTTATTATTTAACGCATAACTTTCTTTAATGCTTAAAGCAATTTAAACCAATTAGATATGAAAAGTTAATGGTAAACTATTGATAATAACTAAAGCTTTGTTAAAGTTAATAAGAAACCCATATAAAATTACAATAATTGTCTTTAATATCAATCTGAAAACAATAATAAAATTTCTGGTACCTGGTTATTCCCAATTGAACAAAGCATGTGGAAATATTATAAGCTGGTTATTCATAAAGAATAACCTTCCTGCGGCCGCCATTACCAATTAAAGTCAAAATGTAAACAAACAGATTATTCAGCAAACATTATCTATTATAATATTTTTGGGATATTACTTGAACCACTACTCTGATTTTTAGAAAAAATTACATAAACCTTCCCGGGGATATACCTAATAATTTCCTAAATTTTCACGGGGATTGGATAAATGGTTTTTGAATCTATCGAGTACAAACAGACATACATTCATTTTTAAATATATAGATTTAATTAAAAAATCAGTGGTATGTAATAAACTTTTTTATTTTACTCTGAGTTAAGAATACCTATCATGAAAATAAATATATTTTCATACTTTAATGGATTTACGCATTTTGATATTCCCTGGAACGATGTTGGATATTTTTAGGGTGGTATGTGGATGTGTGTTTGTGTTGCTAAAATTTGACGGATGACTGGCCAACCATCAGTAGTGAACACAATTTCAAATTTAAGAAAATAAAAATACTAGATTGTTAACCAAACCAAGTACGAGAAAGCATAAAAGTAGGAAGGATAAAAGAGATACTTCACATTTCAAAATCGCTAAACTGTAGCAAATTATTTTACAATATGATTAATTTTTAATTTTCGTCTTTTCTGTTTTTAGTGATTACTTAATTATTCACATTCACATCTCTTAACATTAGAACTACTCTGGTGAGGTGTTGTAGCGATTTTGGAGAACTGAGTGTGAACGCTCTTTACCTCTCCGGCCCCCTTGAGATTCATATATTAATGATACCATAAGACTTCATGATTTTGTCAATTATCATCTATCCCACATTCTTTCACTTCCTTCATTTTCGTCAAATTTATGCCTAGACATGGTATGAATGGATCTTCTTCTTCTTGATTCTATCCGATTAGTTAACTACAAAATACCTCATTTACTATTAGACTGTGTCTAACGTAACTATGTTGATACGTTTATAAATAAAACGGTGTACGATATCAGTAGAATATTAAATTCACTAATGTTATAAGTAGCTAATCAGTATAAACTAATTAGTCTTTAGTTATTTAAATATTGTGTGTCTTTGTGAAAAGTATTATTTATTCTGTATAACTAGTGTGTGTAACAAATGTGTTTTTCTTTAAAATGGAATGAAAGAACCATACAAAGAAGCAGGATCAATACAGATTCAAGGTAAATTTACTGGGTGGTCGGTCGTGAAGATAAGGCGCATGTAGTGCCTACCGCCTTCTAGTCGGTCTGTCTCATAACCTAGTGTAACATCTCTCTTCCACCCGTGGAATTACAGTCAAACAACTGTTTCTATCTTCTCGCTTCCTTTCCCTCTCTCTCGAACCATGGAAAATGTCTGATATGTTAAAATTGTCTCTAAAAATAAATATTTGTAACATCTAGTAACAATACTGTAGTGATATCTGTAAAATAACGAAGAGAAATTTGCTCATATGTTTGGGTTAGAATCCGCCTCAGCGGACTTTGGACAACCAATGAAAAGTCTTTGACCAAGATTGCTTGCGGATACTGTTCACAGTCATGATGGCGAGCGCTTAAACTTGCTGCATCCTACATTAGCAATGTCAACAATTAATTTGTTAAACTTTCCAATGTGGACATTCATTATTGACTTAAATAGTTAATTTATTGTAAAACAAAATTCCGTATAATAATCTTGATTCACTTGCTATAACTCGAATTGTTAATTACATACATATTATTCGTTTAGAGGCTAGTGCATGTTAGATTCACACGGGGGGATACATTGTAATCTCGTGTACTGCTGTTCGTTTTGGACTTTGTCCAACAACTCGAGGGAGTAAACAGGGTAAGAAGGATTGCGTCAATTTAACTTGACTTGTCTTTGAAATCCTTTCGAAGATTCATGAATAACTGTTGGAATATTTGACTTAGCCAAATCTAATGATGTCACTCAGTTATTGGCCACTGTCCACCTGGAATCATTACCTGTTTTATGAGGATAAGCCTCCCTCTACCATACATGGAGCATTTGTCGGTGATGTGATGTCAGTCTTGGACATCTGCTTACATGTGGAGGCAGGATAGTCAGTGAGCCTGTGTGTAGCCTAAGAGTTTAATACGTAAGTGGTATCCACTGTCATGTTGATATTACTGACGGGAAATAAAGTAGTTTGATGGTGAAACCTTCAATCGGGTTCAGCCATTGATTTTCAGATATTCGTTGAGTTTTAGATTTGAATCATTGTTTCACTTGACTCTTTGCTACCATTTCATAAAATACTACATTTTCTCATATTCACCAGCATGTTTCGCTTCTGCGTATTCATTGCCGTCGATAACGACATGTGCTTTAACCCATACCATGCTTATATTACCTGTTAAAATTTTTTAAGTTCTTTTATACTGGCTCTAATGTTTTCTATCAATGTGCTATGGTATTTGTGAAAATATTGGTAGTTTTCATTTCAATGTTTCCTCGGAGCCATTACATTGCGTAGGCTATTACTACGCCAGGGAGCCAGCCTTTGCTTTGCCTGAAAACAGGAGTCCATGACTGAAACTCACGAAATCCCTATTGTGCATCTGACTTTTAGTTGAAGGAATTGGAAATAAGAACTCTTTACAACATTATTCTTAAGGAAATGTTTGTAAAAAGTAAAACTTCATTGAATTTTAAGTGACATTCTTTTAACTGTAAATAAAATTGGAAAGGAATTCCTTCCTTTGAGTCAGTGTTTTATATTTCATTTTTATTTCATAAAAGTTAATTCATTGTCAAGGTATTCATTTTTCATGGAGCATTAAAGTGGAGAGACTGCGAAGTTATTCATCTTTTATTATTTATCACTTCTGAGTAAGGTAATGAAATGGGAAATTTTGCCGTCTTCAGTTTAATGTCCGTACACAATTCATCCTAACAATGTGAAGCAGAGTGTTGCATTATCAACTCTTCATCTTTTGCTTGTCTCATGTAATATTTATTTTACTTCAATTTCAAATATTGTCTTACAAATAATGCATTCTATGGTGTCATATTTTAAAATGTAATTTTTTGGAATTGAACTGATATCGTAAATCACCACTGAACTAATCGTATTTCTTATTATAGTAAATTACATTTTACGGAAATAGCAGATCATTAGAATGAAGCACCTATCTGAAATTTAAATATGTTTCTTAAAAGGTGTTTAACTTGTTTAGGTTCGATGCATGAAGCTTGTTCAACATCCGAACGTGGTGCGCTTATATGAGGTAATAGATACGCAGACAAAACTGTACTTGGTACTGGAGTTGGCAGATGGGGGAGACCTCTACGACTACATCATGAAGCACGACCAGGGGCTGTCGGAGCCGCTCGCCAGGCACTACTTCGCGCAGATTGTGCGCGCCATCAGCTACTGCCATCGCCTCCATGTCGTCCACCGCGACCTCAAGCCCGAAAATGTCGTCTTCTTCGAGAAGACCCACGTCGTCAAGCTTACTGACTTTGGGTATTTTGTTTTTTAGTTATATTCAGTACTGAATAGCAGAATGTCTGTAATATCATTACCTTCACCTTAATTTAAACATCACGCTATGCCTTTAACATGATTCTTATCGTGTTCTTACACTGTATCAACATCCAGAGAACCTCATTGTTTTTGTGTACCCTTTGATCTTATATATTTAGGTAGATTTTATTATCAATAACACTGTGGAATGTAAAAATAAATATGCTAGTTTTGTAAGAGGAATATACATTATGTTATCATGAACACGATCATAACCATAAAACTACTAGAAAGGCTAATAGTGGTGGAAAATTTGTGGTTTTTTTCTGTGATTGGAATAGGAGGAATGTAGTATGCGCTTACAGACAACATTAACGTACACCCAACTTACCCCAGTAAGAGTATTGTCAAATTCATGGGTATTACATTTTAATAATTATTTTGAAAATGGTGAGTACCATTTTCATCGTTCAATAAAGGTAGGTGTCGTTTTACCTCCAGTGCTGCTATTGTGTCCTTGAACTGCTTCTCGAACCCCTTCCATCAAGAGCATTAATACGTTTATGTATTTTATGTAGGTTAGAGGAACAAGAAGGTTGTCCCAAACCTTTATAGAGATATAAAGATTATCTCTATTCATGAAACCACTGTTATTAAATTAGATTTGGTTTCAAAATGTTATCATTACTCTATTGTTTCCGTTGTGGTCACCTCTGATAACGTAATCAGCAACACTAGCCATTTTGTTTAGTATTTATGTGTTTCCAATTACAATTCATCAACCACGCTGACACTGTCTATTAAGTATGGCCAAAATTCCATGTGGTTTCATCTCTAACAGCGAATAGGGTATCCAATAAAGCTCTTCTGCGCAAGTCCAGTCATCGAGGTAGTATTATAAGTTAATACTACCTCAATTATAACAAGGTAGTATATAAATATATATATATTGGTAGTTATTATGAGGAAGTTATTAACCTCATAATAATTAAGGGTCCATGTCGGGATGTAGCGCGTATGAAGCCAGTGTATCTCAGAATTACTCAAACTATTAAAAACTAATGTTGGTTTTAATTAGTTGATGGCTTGTAGTTCATTGTTTAACGAAATGCACAAATGCCATACAAATTGTTTCCTTTTGTTTGCGAGTACAAATAAAAGATGTCTGGAATGAAGTATGGACAAACAGTGTAGTAATGTCTGCAGATTCGAATGAATTTGTCAAAATACAATATATTTAACCGAACAGATTGTGTAATCTCTTAAAAGTATGAATGAAATGGTTTTGCTCACCCTGTACATAGAATGGTAATGATCTTTGAGAATGTCTAGCATGGCTACTGAACCCGTATGCTTTAAAGATATCTTGCGTCTCCAATATGATTCTCCTCCCACACCCTCATCCTCCCCCTCCATCAGGGATAGACATACGAGGTGTATAAATAAAATAGTGAGACTGATTTTTTTTAAATTTTCTATTCAAATATAATTACAATGTGATATTGTCACCTTCAAAATAGTTCCCTTCGGAAGCCACACAGCGCTGGAGACGGTCCTTCCAATCATTGTAGCATTGCTGGAACTCGGATTCTGGAATGGCCTTCAGCTGGTCGGTTACAGCAGTTTGTATGTTTTGTAGTGTCCCGAAATGAGTTCCCTTGAAGTGATTTTTCAATCTCGGGAAGAGGAAAAAGTCACAAGGATTCAAGTCTGGTGAATAAGGAGGTTGAGGAGCAACAGGAATGTTTTTACTGGCCAAAAACTCCTTCCCTTTCTGAAATCCTTTTGGTCTTGGGAAAGGTTTTTCGGAACCATTTTCGCACAAATTTTTCTCATCTCCAATTCATTGGTCAAAATGTGATGAACGGAGGTGTGATTCAAATTCAACTGTTCCCCGATCATTCAGACTGTCAAGCGTCGATCTGAACGCACAAGGTTCCGTACTCTGTTGACATTTTCATCGGTGTTTGCACTTGAAGGCCTTCCGCTTCGTGGTTCATCTTCAATCGACTCTCTTCCTTCTGAAAATTCCTTAAACCACCGCAAAACCTATGCCCTTGATAAAACACGTTCTCCATAGGCCTCCTGAAGTTTTTCAAAAGTCCAAGTTGTCCAAGTCTGAAGCAAAATTTGATTGCACACCGCTGCTCACCTTTGAGGTCACTCATTTTTAAAACGCTCAAGAAAAAACCATTTCACGAAAACCAACGCTACGGGCAAACAAATGACTGTGGCGAGTTCAGATTCATACTGGAGGCGCATCACACGTGCACCTGACGCTACTCAAGGCCACGCGTCTCCAGCGTTGCCAGATCGAAAGCGACGTTGCCAGTCTCACTACTTTATTTACACACCTCGTACATACACCCATTGTACTTTCCAAATACACATTGCAATTTTTAGTCTTATGCAGTCACCTATCTGTGGTCCAAAGGTTAATGATGTTTATCACAACCACTAATTATGTGAAGTTTCAATCTTGTGTAATGAAATCAAACGATGTGATCTATAGTGTGATGAACATTTATTTGATGAACTAAAAGTGCAAGTTGAGCAATCTGTGTGTTTATTACTTGTGCAATCAGTACTGTTTGGTTTATATTTATAATTAGAAAATAATAATTAATTATTTGTGTGTAGTGTAGATTTTTTAATTTTTACCTTTATAAGGTTTCTATGTGTTCATTCAATTAGATGGAGAGTAATGGTTGTACTTATAAGATGTGTCATATAATATGCCTTCTGATTAATATGATTGGATGTAGTCCTCTAGTGAACCCTTTGTCAAAGTTGATAGATACATGTTTATACTGCTGCACGAAATCCCAATACCAATTCAATATTGGTCTTTTTCAAGAGTGAAAGTATTGATAGCTGCTTTCACAAGTTCTCATTCATTATGCAATTTTTTATAAAAATTTTTTTAACTAATTTAAAAAATTAGTTTTTTAAGATGGAGGTAAATAAATAGATGACTTCAGTTTTTCAAACATTTTATAAAAAGCTGTATGATTTGAGGCATCCATGTGACCACCATCCTCAGGTTACAAAGTTATAACTTTATAACCTCTCTCACTGTTACCTCACACTGACTAGTACTGCTGTAATTGCATTCTCCAATGCCTGTACCATGCCTGGACTGGTATAGTCTTACATGTCTCCATTATAATCGTTTAATCGTATTTTATAGTGAAATGACCGGTTTGGATCTCCTTGTATCATCTTTGGC
This sequence comes from Hermatobates lingyangjiaoensis, assembly GCA_026182355.1. Classification (NCBI taxonomy): domain Eukaryota; kingdom Metazoa; phylum Arthropoda; class Insecta; order Hemiptera; family Hermatobatidae; genus Hermatobates; species Hermatobates lingyangjiaoensis. The sequence goes on along the minus strand of JAPFBL010000105.1, from coordinate 1,743,161 downwards.
CAATTTTTCCACATGCATATCTCGAAATACCCCACGGCATATATTATGGAAAAAATCAAAAGATCCTTTATAAACATAATTGTTTATTATTTGGATTGTCATATTTTTTTGTAAAAAAAATTAAATTTGAATGCGGTTGTTAAAACAAGATGGTTTTCAGTTTCAGTAACAAGTTTTGTCCTGGCCAGAAGTTGGAAACATCATGTGGTTCTTTGGCATATTCAGCTCCTGAGATCCTGCTGGGTGATTCTTACGACGCCCCTGCCGTTGGTAAGTCCACTGACGGTGTTCGTTCTTACTGTATCGATTGCAACTTACCACTTTCTCTAAATATCTATAACCACTACATTGCGTCGAACCAATGACTAGTGTAATAAACTATTCTTAAAAGACGTTCTTCTCTTCCCTTTAGTCTATGTTACTCTTAAGGAAGTTCATTTCTATGTTACCTCAATATTTGTGAAATCTTGTGTATTGTATACGGTATTTACTCATATAAAAACCTCACATGGATAGGTGGTTATATAAAGTCAGGAACACTTAAAGTTCTTGCACAGGCACTTCTACAATACAAAATTAACTTAACCGTGCTCTCTGTTCGCTGCCTACGGTATTCATGTGTCCATTTTTATCAAGCACTGTAATTAAGATGTGTTGAATAGAAGACCCATTGCAGTAGCAATATAGACATTTTTTTCAGTGATTTTACTTTAAGTTACATCATTTAGAGAGAGGTTGACAAAATGTCCTTTGTTTTCTGAAGATTACTGTTAATTGTAAAATGGGAGTAATGCCTAATCTTACTTACATACGGACAAAGTTTGAGTAGAATCATACATTACGAGGGAGGGAGGGAGAGAGGGGATAGATGACCTTGGGAATCATTAAATCATATAAATTCTTTATTTACCAACACACATTTGTAGATATATACATATAATATACTAGCAGGCGTTCCCGTCTTTGACGGGTATTTACAAAATTCAAAGATGATAGTGGTATTTCAATATATTATTAGAAAAATTATAGTATAGGAACAAATATATTTATTAGCAGAGTGTTACGTAAATGAACTCTGTATGCACCACTTTAGCTATCTTCCCTTCATGTTCATGGAAGAACTAAAAGTTGGAACCTCTGACTCTTGAGCAAGCAAACTACTGATGGCCATGTGAGAAAAACTTGGTCTCGCTCACTTTAATTCCTTCCGTAGACAGAGTTTGCCATTGCAATTTATTTACCGTCATTGCGAAACACGCTGACTGGACATTTCAACCGTTTGAATTGAAAGGGACAGTTGCTAGGTATCAATGGTATGCGTGGTGTAAACACTGACTCCCCAGTACCACACCCAGTCATGTATCAGCCTCTATGCGTAGACGTTTCTGCGAAAAGTACGAATTTGGAGTCGTAGCTCGTTGCAAATTTTTGGGGAACTCAAGTTTCGTAACAGCATGATTAGTTCCCCTACTTTAAGTTTTTACTCAAGAGCAGGCAGTTGAGGGTCAGTCAGTCACAGAGTCAAGAATTTCAGTTGGATAATGAACTGCTTCCTGATCACTAATCACTCTCTTTACTGACTTGTAAGTTCTTTCCTCAGCTTGATATAGTGCAAGAACTTGTTTATAGATTCTTCCTGCCAGCTCATTTGTACGGATGAGAATTGCTCATTCACAAGGCCAGTTATTCTGAATGGATGGCAGATCTTGAACTTCGGGAAACACCTTGTCAATTATCTCTTGCTGGAAGCTTAAATGTAAATGAAATTAAAATCAACTAACAATACCTACTTGCTATACCTGTATATTTTCAAAATAAACATATCTATGAAGTTAGCCAAAGACAACTTTAGAGTCCATAACTTCACTTCTACGTTGAATTTCCACACCATTGAAAGCTTAAATTTTAAGTTAGACATACACAAATTTACTGTTAACGTTTCAGTTCACTATGTCTTATGGAAGCTGAGTTTACTTGTGACAAATTTTTGCAGACAAACCGACGGAAAGAAATTTTTCTAAGGGTGGATTCGGTTTCTCTAATGTATGAAACGTAAAGATAACTTGAAATGAGTCAGTACAATTGAAATGTACAGACAATACCTTCCTTTTATTTATATAGATTTAACATTTTAGTTTTGTCAAACTTGTGTTCAGTATTTGAAATACATTATATGCCAGATGTCCTGAATAAAGTAGAATCTTCTATTCCGTCAGTGATTTTATATTATAGCAATACACATGTCTCATTTAAACTTGTCAGTCATACATAAGTAATACAAGCATTCACGACAACATGCCACCTTCAAGCGTAATGTAGACTACACAAGGGTGATCATGAAGCATGGCTGAGAGGCTGACGTTACAAACCATTACAAAGGGCTGTAAGGGACAGTCTTCTACCTTTAGACGATTTTTATCATGATAGTCTCATGGGAGAAGGAGGAGACAGTAGTAATGTTCATAAAATAGAAATAGGTCAAAGTGGGATAGAGAAATAAATTAAGCTAAACAAAAAAAATTAAATAAATAGGTATGATTGTAGTATTATGCTGAATGCTTTGCCATAGTCGGGTAATGGGCTATTTTTTTCAGTGTGAATCAATATTCCATGGACAGTTTTATATTTATTATATTTTGAATTATTTATTCGCATCACTGTAGTGCATGTTTTCTCTCTACACTATTATCCATGTTCCAATTATTGAGTTTCTGCTCATTCATAATTAATCAATACAATTACAATTTGGTTGTTTATTTAACCTGTAGAGTACTTTTTGACACGTTTGATGATTCAAGTGAAAAATGATTTGTTTGAAATGTGTTGCAGATGTGTGGTCTCTGGGTGTCATTCTGTACATGCTGGTATGTGGGCAGGCACCATTCCAGGAGGCGAATGACAGCGAGACGCTGACCATGATAATGGACTGCAAGTACTCTATTCCATGTCACATCTCCCTCAACTGCCGAGAGTGAGTGTTCCAAGTCCATTACCCTCCATTCTCATCAGCTTGCTGCAGGCCAAGCTGGCTTTTCTAAAGACTTTCATTAGTGCACAATAAGTGTTAAAATAAGTTAATGGTAACACCGAGAGCCGTGTAGCATTTACCGGTTTTACATCAGCGCTTTATATTTAACAGCCCTCAAATTAGTGTAAATAATTTACAGTAAAAATACAAAAGAAAATTTTATAGTGTTTTCCCAAGGAAAGGAACACCTATCTTAATATTTGATTTAGTATATTTTTAGAAAGAATTGATGAAGTGAAAAAAGAACAATTGATCGATAAACAGCTCCAAATTTAATGGATTGTACTGCATTTCAAACACGATTGTTTCAATGTTTCAATGACGAGAATGAAACAGCATTGAAATCTGAGGGTGTCATTTGTCATAAATAGCATCCTTGAACAAAAACGGATATAAGGAATGATCAAAAATGAATAATTATCAAAAAAATCAAGAATGGTGGGAAAAAATAGAATGCGTAGCTTCTTTTGAAATAATTTATTACACTTTTATAATAAATTATAAATCATAAATTATGGATAAAAATTCAAAGAGTAATCTATATACTTATAAAACTCTGATGACCCATCTTGTTTAACGGTTTTCTTGCCATTGTGCACTGTTTCAAGAGGTAATAGGTTTAATTTCATGATTGAAACTTGTTTATCTAAAGAGGGCAACATTTCTTTTTCAAGGATTCAATTTCCAATTCAGTTAGCATTTGCCATGACTATTCATAAGTCTCAAGGAGAGACTCTACAGAGAGTTTTAGTTCATTTAATTAAAGTAGTATTTCAATATGACCAATTACATTGTGCTCTCAGTAGGGCCATTCATAGTTCATCTGCATTTACCTGAACATGATTGCATTAAAAAGGAAGGTGATGGATGACCCAACGGGTCATTTATTCATCATTTATTCAATTACTGAATAGTGTTAAACTAAATATTCAACGTAATATATACTTTAAATGGTTAATTTATGGAAAATGTTTGATTTTCTTCCTTCTTATTAGTTTTTTTTAAATGTTTGCCAGAAATTCTAATGAGAGATATAAGTTTGTGAATTTTTTTACCCATAAATTAGTTTAATTTTATAGGCTTAATTCGGAATTCGTGAAATGTTTTGTTGTTACTGTGGTGAGTTGAGATTCGCATAGTGATGCGAATCACTTATAGTTATTTAAATAACTATATAAATATTATGATTATGCTTCTTTTTTTATTCATTGTCTAGATTAATTGGAAAGATGTTGGTTCGAGAACCAGAGAAAAGGGCAACACTGCGAGAAATCTCTCAGCACCCTTGGTTATCTGAAAACGACCTTCTTTCGGCTGAACAACCCCTGGTTTCATCGCAGCATCTCACGGATTCAGACAAAAATACCATCATTCAGAAGATGGTCAATGGAAATATATGCACCAAAGAGCAGATAATTGAGTAAATAATCTGTTTCTTTTTAAATAAAATCAGAATTTATATGCAGTATTTTCAAATTTACGACTACAGGGATGTATCCATAAAGCCTTTTAAAAATTTAAGAAATTTATTGCCTAGTAATTTAGAATTATAGAAATCATTAATGAATTACATTAATTTTAAATAAAATGTACAGTGTGTGTATTCATAAAGTAGAATAACACTTACATTATCATTGAAACTTTCTATTGCCATATATCTTAGAACTATTAAAGAATTATGATGACATAAAGGAGAATTAAGTTTTTCCTTCATTGGTTACAACATATGAAGTTGACATTGATTGTCAAACAGGCTTATAAAGGTGAAAGATAGTTGCATTAAGACAGTGGGACATAATTTGAATTTTGAGGATGTTTTAACCTCCAAATTATACATTGTGTTGTGTATAGAACTTTTCTGAAACGTCAACGTTGCCTAGTCAGTAAAATAATCTCGGAGGAGTTCGTTTGTATGGTGTTAGTTGATTCGCTATATTAAAGTGCAGTTGCAAGTACAATGTTACGTTCATGTGTACTGCTCTAGTCAGATCTACCTCTTAACGTTTCCTCTGTCATTCTCGAATTTGCAAAAGTAGACCTACTTCTACTATGTCTACTTAATTTTGAGATTACTCAATCAGCTAACAATGCTAACACTTAAACTTGCCTATCACTTTCATTTAAATGATTATTATAGCAATTACAATAAATAAGTGAATCTACTAAATCATGCTGTCCATTCAGAGTTTTAACATGAAAGGTCTAACATGAACTGGAACAAACATTTCAAGGTTTAGAGAAAAAAAACAAGAATGGATGAGGACCACCACATTGGTGGATGACATATATTGCTCATAAGACAGTGTGCAGTATATGAAACCATAGTTTCTTTATTTTATCATTATTCTGCACTATTGGTTTCCTCCTAGTTAAATACTATGGCTATGACAAAGTTATCGAAAGAATCATTAAATAAGAAAATATATTTTATACTTCTAACATATTATGTGCAATTTTAATCGTTTTTTTTTATGTTTCATGTAGTTTATCTTCTTTGATATATATTTTTTATGAATAGCATAAATTATTACTTGAATTTGTTCCCTAGTTGCTACTGGTCTAGAATGACTTAGACATTTATTGAATAATATGCTTCAAAAGAACTGCCATCGTTGTATTCAAAATTTTCTCGTTTACCTTTAATGTCGCAAATTTTAAGATATTTTGTGATAAAATCAGAAATAAGTCTATATTAAATAACAAAAATATGTCGTGTATTTATAGTATATTAAATTTATAGCATATTAATTGTTAATATATTGTTAAGTGATGTGTCAGTTTAAGATTTAGCATGACTTGAAATTGCAATTCAGGCTTTTGAATCGGTTAAACTATTGTCGTCGAAGGAAAATAAACTCATCATTAATCCTAAAGTGAAACAATTTATTCTTTCACAAGAAGATGATTAACTAGAAGCGGTAAGTTATATGCAGTGATATGTATAATAATTTAGTGGTTCTCTCTAAACCTTATAATGTCGATGAACCAGCACAATTTAAAAGAATAGAATCACAACCTTGGGTTCTTCCTGGTTTGAAGGTGTTAGAAAGAATTTCTATGTGGATTAGTTTTAGATAATTCTTAAGTTTGAAGTAGTATTTTTATAATTTATTAATATAATTGCAATTATGTTAATTTTATTTTTCAAATGTTCTTTTTTTTTAGAGCTTTAGAAAAAAATGAATACAACTACATAACTGCAACATACTTTTTGCTGGCAGAAAGAATGTTACGAGCCCTGGAACCAAAGAATACCACACCTCGACTATCTGGGTAAATTAAATTATTAAACTTTTTCAAAACTACCGTAACATTTAATTTTTTTCTAGAAAATGAAAATAATTGGTTTGGAATAAGACGCATATAGATAAAGGAGAAATGTTTATGTCTCTCTCCAAATGAGTCAGTTGCAAGATTGATGAGCTTTAGAGTCTGTAAACATTACCCAATGAGTCAATCTATGATTGTAATAAATTTCCGACCATATCATACATCATACAACAATGTATTTTTAATTTTCTACAAAATTATTCATTGTTAAGTAATTGACTATAAGGTATATTTAATTAGATGAGAATTATTAAACTTTTCAAATTTGCATAAATTATTTTGTTAATATTTTTCTTGGTTAATCTTTGATGATATACAGGTGCCTCAAAGTAGGTTTGCAGTAAATGATGACATCCATTTATTCATAAAAATTAAAAAATTGCAATAAAATTAAAATATGTAATATATATATGTTATATGATACAAAATATTACATTATGTCTAAATGACTGGATACCTTCTTTGTCATTATTTACTGAAGAAGACATTCAGTAAACTTCAATACTCGAATGGTAAGGGAAGTATCGCGTGCCCGCCCCGCCCCCTTCCAGGTTTTCGGCATTGCCAGTCGTATAGTCGTATATGTATCTCATTTCTTATAACTTCCCAATTTGTAACCAGGTGTTTTATTTGATTGTTAATCGTATAGCGTAAAATAAATATATTCAGTCAAATTAGTTTATTATAAATGTGTTGTAATGCTATTTGATAATAATATAATTCTGTAAATACAACATAATTTGTTGCATAATGACTTAACGTATGCGTTAAGCCTCTTTCCTGTAATTACCTGCATGTCATATTACAGCTGATTAAAAGAGCTGCTGGTGTAGCCGTTATTTATCAGGATGAATTTTATATTTTTACTGAATGTATACAGAGAAAATATTATTGTAAGCAAATTGTGTTTAGACTTTTTTTTTCGTTGTTTTTTTCTCCTTATACAAAGGAGATGGATTGATGGTGTAATTGTGTCGCTCGTACTGGACAGCTACGAGTAAATTGAGTTGTATGCTACCCATAAACCCAGAGGAGATTAGTAGCCGTATCTGTATGGCTGCAATAATGTATATCAAAAGTATATCTCCTTAGCAAAGGATACCTTGTTCGTTGTTGTGTAATAGTTTTAACAACCTGAAGAAGTCATTAAAACCATTATACAGTGCATCCTCGGCATGTAATGTACTAACATATAGTAATTGCGAAATAATAACTGCAGCTTGGCTGGTTTGTCGCCTTAAGTTACCAAGGGTAATGAAGATCAAACACCATTCTGTAATCAAACTGTGCCTCCTTGGATAAGATTGCATTCAGAAGAATCTCTGTATTGATGAATATAGGAAACATGTTGATTTAAATATTTTTTAAAATAAATTTGTTTGTTAAATTACAGAAGAATGATGCCTAAAGTACAAGTAGATGTTTGCAAAGAAAATGATACATCGTCTCCTACGAAAATTAACCAGAATCTTCTAGCAATGCCTCGAACGCAAGTCGATCTTGTGCAGGTAAAGTTGAAACACGTTTGCCGAGTTTAATGAAGTCTTCCTGCATGCGTGGAAAAGCATCTAATATGCGCACATTAACATTTCTCTATGAGTACGCCAATATATGCTTGTATATATGTAAATATGTATTATTTATTCTTATATTTATTATTTAATATTGTAAATAATATTCCATTGATCTATATCAAAATCTTTCATTTCTTCCTTTACCTAATTATATTTTTAATACCTATAAATAATAAGTAATGAACTTCCTAATGTCCTAGCTCGTATATTCTCATTTACTTGTTTCCTGAATCGTTGAATTCCTTTCTCTAAACTTCATCCAAATAGTCACTATATTTCAATATTTCTTTTTCCTTATCTTAATACTGTGATTGGTGCTGATAGTCTGTGTTTCTTCTTTATTAGTGTGTAGTGTTTTCATTTATTGTAGTAGCTCTTACCTGTATTCACAGAAATCTCATGTGTGAATTAGTCTTGTAAACCATTTAAAGGATGTGTATATTATTATCATTGAATGGTTGACTTGAAATTCTTAATGTGGTGAAGTAAATCATTCAACTAAAGCTCCATTATTTTAGACATTTCATAATTTAACCACTATTTTCTGTTCCTTTAAATATTGTATCTTCAAAAGTTATGGTCATTTCAATAGCTGGCATCTCTAAATTAAGTAAGTGACTTTTTTAAAAACATGTGTCATGTTTTAGACACATGAGCTGCACTAAATGACTTGAACCGTTTTAAAATCACATAATAAAAAGAACAAAGTTTTATGTGTTGCTTTCTCTTCCTTCATAAAGCAACAAGGAAGTCGTAAGATATGACCAAGCAATTTTATCTGATAACTTAAATATTTAAAAAAAAATTATGCACTTAAATTTGGTTACAAAATACTTAAATTTACGTAAAAGATATAACATATTTTATCCTAAATTATTGATGAAAACTTTCTTTTAAAATCGATACATATATTTAATCGATATATTCAGGAGTTTTGTTTATTTGTTTGAACTTCTGATGGTGATTTTTCTTTTGTAAACAGTGTTATTCTATTCTGTCTTGTTTAGAGTTGTGGGTGTTTTTTTTTTTTGTAAATGCATTTCAGCGCGAACAGTCCTTTTGCCAAGCACTACTTAATGCTCAAGGTAGTAAATCTCTTACTTTCCTCCTTTTAATTGGATAGAAGGAATAAAATAAGTGCACGAACTAAGAGAAATTAATATTTATGCATGTTTTTTTTTTATTTTTACTGTGTTGCTAACTTTTAATAATGATCTGTTTTATTTCTTATTGTTAAGAAGTAGTAGAGCATTATGTGTTAAACGTGGTGTATTCCAAATAGTGATTCCCAAATTAGAATTTTATTCTGGTTAGAAAATAATTTAGATGTATGTTATACTTAATTAAACAATTAACATTTTTATCAGCGATTGTTACTAATTCAAGAAATATTATTGTATTAATAAATTTATAATTTGAAAATTAAAAAAAATGGTATATATACTGAATTTTAGATTGTAAAGTAGGAAGATACTTTTTTAATTTATTTTGTGATTTGGTGATTACAACTCAAACGTTTTTTGATTGAAGTCTTGATCACTCATTTCATATATCCCTGATGGGTACATCATAGTTTAGTTGAGCCTGTCTGCCATTATAATATTATCACAATGTGACGCGTTTGACACGGTCAAAGCTCATTGTCTACGTACAGAAAATAACTATCCTCCAAATCAACAACTCCAATTGCATTGAAAGAACTGACAATCCCCAATATATCAATATCAATCCCCAATTGATATAAACAAGTTGTCATTTATGAATAAACAAGTAACCTGATTCTAAAAGAAAAACTTATATGTCGACCAAAAGAATCAAGTCTAAGTATTCTTTCCTAATTATTTGATTTGTTTAAAATAGTAAAATAAGCAATTTTTAAAAAGAATACGCAATTGAATAAAAGTATATTGTATATTTTATAATTTCATGAACTTTTTATTCACAGTTCATTCTTTTTCTGCAAACTGCTCAAAAAAAAATCAAATTAGTATAATAGAAGAAAAATGTTTCCATTTTATTGAGATGATTTCTTTTATTTCCAAGTGATATTTAATGTTATTTTTTTTGTACATAAAAACACAAAGAAGTTGTTAGTTTCTCTGATGAAAACATTAGTAGTTATGTAATACATCTGTCAAGTAGAGGACCTACTGACAGATGTTCTCTCGTTATATCCCCAATGAAGTCAGGTGAGCCTGAGAACTAGTGTTCTAGAGTGTTCAAACTGATAGGTTCATACCTGCTGTCAGATGTCACTATGCTGCAGCACCAATGGAGAGCTGGACAACTCACGTAACGACGCTGAATTCCTCGATTTCACGTCTACTCATCTGTGGAAATGGAATCATAACCACTAGACTTACACCAAATGAGGAGAGCACGCACGAGTACATGGGACCATTACGCCCCGTCAGAACGTCATGTCTGAAGAATATCCTATATCTGCCTGTGGTAGTAGCCACAGGTTCAGTACCTATGTCTTTAGTATTGCTCTATGCAATATAGGCAGATAGATCAAAATTAGAAATCTATCCGTTACAGATCAACACGGGGCTTTGTTATAAGAGATTCTACTCATGTAAGTGAGGAACCCAATCTCTTGCTGCCCGTGATTGTTTTAAAGGAAAGCACAGTATTACCTAGCTGGGTACCTAAGTCCAACTCCTGAGAAAAGTGCAGTATTACTTAGATGGGTACCTAAGTCCAACTCCTGAGAATAGCTCAGTGTTACCTAGCTGGATACTTAAGTCCAACTCATGAGAAAAGCTGTCAACAATGTTCGTCAAGAAAAAGTTAGTGAGTTCATTGAGTAATGTAATTCAGTTTTACTTGAAGTAGCTTACTATTATAGCTAAAACGTAAACACTTGTAATTTGAATTAATAAACAAAAAATCAATTTAGTGTGCTTGATTTGAAAGAAATTTGCTTAAATTTAATACGTGCTATTCAGTAGGAGAAATGTTTACGTTTGGAATGCTAAGTAGTTAATAAGAATATCAGAATAAATATTGTCTAACGTTTCTGGTGTCAAATATTTTGTAGTGGACTCATTTTGGTTTGGGGACCACTGGTTCATTTAATAAATTAATAAAAGTTTGGTTTAATGATTTTTCTTTTTTTAGGCATTGCTGTATATTATATTTTAAGTATTATGAACTAATTCTGTTTACTTCATTACTGCGTATGTACGCATATTATAAATGTTATATATATAGCGTTTTCAAGTTGAAGTACTCTTTAAAAAAAATATAGCTTTTTACGTCACAATTTAAAAAAAGTATTCGTGTTGACCTCACAAACTATCGTAAAGAAATATTGACGCTGAAAAGATTAACTGTGATGATGTACTCTTAAATTTGAAAAGTATTTGTTTTTGATATGGACTTTTCTTCATTAAGCTGCTGATAATGGTTTCCCCTGAATTAATTCATTCCACTGTGTATCTTATTATGTCATTGTAGACAATGTTATAGTAAACAATGTAGAGCTCTCGAATAAACTTCGTATTTAAGTGATGTAAACTACTTTGTAGACTTTTCTTTACCTTGCCATAATGATTTACATTTTGCTATTGCTAAAGACTAGACCTTCAGATGCCTGATCTCACAGAGTAGGTCATATTGCAAGAAATTCACTATGTTGGTAAGGTGGGTAAAAGGGATAGCACATAATGGGGAAATATGTGAGGGAAATAGAGAAAATAAGGAAAGAGAAAGTAACCGATGAGGGATATCGAGTTGTTAAGAGTGTTAAAAAAAAACTCTCCTCAAAGTTTACACCCTTTGCAAAACATATAATAGACAAAGATAATACATTTTGGAAATTAAGAAGACATCACAGGTGGAAAAATAAGGAGCAGGCAGGAGGTTAAATTGTTATCAAATTCTGGTTTATAAAAATTAATTAAATGAAATATTATTGACCTATTAAATTTCGAACACTTTCAATTTTCTATTGGATTGATTTCAACGAGTCGATGTAAAAGCAAAATTGTTAATTTGCTTTAAATTAAAATTTGTAGAACAGTTTAACAAAAAAAGAAATGAATAATTTGTAGTTTAAAGATGACTACACTAATGGTGGACTGTATTTTTCTTAAGATTGGATGTTTGAAGATATTCATACTATCATTCTTCAATATGCATAAGTTAAGTAGGACTGTAAGGAAGTCATTGAGCTGCCTCTGATATTTGAAATCGCCTGACTTAATTAATACAAAGTATGTCCTCCAATCAGCTGCATCTTCTTTGATCCTTGTTTGCATGTTGAAATGTCATTGGTGTTAGCTAGTTAGATCAAGTCTTTTAACTCAACCTTAACATTTAACATTATACTAACATTACTAGTAGTTTTATATTGGTATTAGTTTGCCCTGTGTGCTTGCGGTGGTGGTTACATTAATATGGATTATCTTGTGTCTTTTATATTGTGAATTAATATCAACATTAATTAAAGGTACAGGATCAATAAAATTATTTATAAATAATTTTTCAAAAGTATTTATCAACTTGATTCGTTAAACGAGCTGATTTGTTATAACTGATTGTTTATTTTTTTCATTTATCTTTTATTAAGTTTAATCATCAGAACAAATTAAATTAATTTTGATTAAATAAATTACATCATTTTTGTTTTTGGTTATTGTAATGAGTTAAATCATGTTGTTATATATATTTAATTAGGTATATGATTCTAGGGATAGTTGTTCTACGTCGTTTATATGTAGTTTGTTGTTTCACGTAAATATTACTATGAAAATAATTTATTTTTTTCTTCGAAATTATTGATATACCTTTGATAATTTCATATTTAAATTGAGGTTTAGCTTATAGTATTTTATTTAAAGAAAAGAACTTTTTTACTATTTTTTATTATTGATCTTTCTTTCGGGGTTCATGTTAGTCATATAAATGTTCTATGATTTTTATTGAGATTTCTATGATATTAGTGTTTTGAATTCAGTTTAGAATTTTATTTCTCTTGCTAATACATTAGCCAATTGAAATCTGCCTGTTCATCAGTATTCATTAATTTTATTTCATTATATAGTTTCGGTAAACAAAAAATTGACATTTGTGTTTATTTTTATGTTTTCTAAGCCAAGCTTAATGTTGTTGTTGTCTTTTTCAATGAAAGATATAATTTCTTGAATCGATTGAATTAACATTTTGGTAAAATATCGGGTCTCTATTGTGTTCTGAATAGATTCCAAGTGTTACTAAAACTTACTACAGTTCTTTCATTAGTTTTGGTATGTTAATATTGTTTTCAAATATAGTTTTCGTTTCGTTTATGTTTTAAGTGGTAATTTTTTTTCTACTGTAATTATTTCATAATTAAATTGTTTTTTTCAGCTTTCTTTAACTTAAATCGCTGTTCTTCTAGGTAAAAATACAATACCCCAGTCGAAATTTGAGTGCTCTTCCTAAATAGATTTATGTTGATGCAGTTTTTAGGAGTATTAGATTTTAAATTTCAGTGAAGTTTGTCAGTCCTGAAAATTTATTTTTCTATAAATTAAATAAAAATTGTATTAATCAGATAAATCATAATAATTTCAACATATATCCCAAAACAATCTAAATAATTCCTTTTTTTTTTTAATAGAAACTTCTGAACTTGTTTGTAGAGTATCACATAACGAGACGAAAAGTCAAAATTCTTATTATTTTCAAAATTATGATGGTGATTTTTTCATTTTTGAGGAGTTTTAAATTATATTACATACAAAAAAAATCCTTAAATTCATAATTGTAGATTTTTTCCAGGAGCTATTTTTAAAATAGTCGAAGTTGAAAAATCATAGAGGAATCCTTTATTTTCCGTTATTGGTTTTTTATCCATCCTGTAAAGAACATTGATTAGACTGTGCGTACCTGCATTGTGCATTATTAAAGGAAAGTGAACAAAAACTTTTATTGAGAAGAAGTTAAGTTTTTAGATAGATACAATTTATGAAAAATAAGAACTTGCTCTCGAGATACCGAATACATTAGAAATACTTACAAACAGTCATTCACATTAAAAATCATATCATATGATGGACTCAGTAGGTCATTGTTATTATTAACAGATGTTTAAGTATTTATTATTTAAACTATTTGTAAAAGAGCAACGTAAACATATCTAAGACAAATTATTTAAAACCGCGCACCATTGAATTGAATGTGTGATAAATTTGAGTGGGTTAGTTAAAACATTCAAATGTTTTGCCAGAAATGATCAAATCGCTGAGTTTTCTAATAAAAATATTTCTGCTAGAGAATTAAAAATAATTCTCCATTAAACTATATTGTAGATCTAAAGTGTAGTGAAGTTATTTCTCTTAACAAAGCGAATCGATGTATCAATAAACCAGTTCACTGTGTTAGTTTTTATAAATAACATGTTTTAGAATTAAATTTTTGAATTCTCTCGTTGTGTCATAAACACGGGGGTATACTTCACGAGTATACAAGAGCTGTCATAGTACTGATTACCTAATATTGCTAGTTAGAGATGTGTTCGTTTAGTTTCAGTATACCTTAATCTAGTAATATTTATATTAATAAGGCTTAGTACGAAAATCATATCCAGTTTAGGATTTAAAGTTCTCTGCAGTTAAAACAAGACATCTGAAGTTAATATTTATGAAGGTAATCGAAATGTTATTAGAAACACTTGGCATAATAAAATTTCAAATATTTTTCAAATTACAGGTGCAACTTCTAAAAAACTGTAAAATTTAGTAGTGATATATACCCAAAGAGTAAAATTTTTGACCTTGAACTGATTTGAATATCGAAAAAGAGATATAAAAATAAAGGTGGTTAGAGGTGGTGAGAAAAACAAAGTCAGCATTGTGCACTTCAAACAGTGTCTTCCTAATCTCATTAATGATACATTTGTTTACATTAGCTCCGTGTGAGGTCAGTCGCTCATAGCTAAAGATTATTATACAGAAGTTGCAAATTTTATTTCAGTATACTTATCTCTAAATTACTCATCAAGATATCAAGGTTACAGGCAGATAAAACATTGCGGAGTCTGTCTAAACCCAGTGTTCCATTTTGTTTAAATTAACTTGTAAGACCCTTGTATATTTAGTTCATTTTTCTTACAATGCCCTTTTATTGTTTTGATTTTCATCCATAAATAGTTTTGTTTCGTGTGCAGCAATAACCTGTTTTGAGTTTCGTGTTCTCTGTCTACCGGCCATAGCACTACGATCAAAAGCAGTATGATGCCTTTTCGCCACCTCAATGACCACTCCATACTGAGGGTGCCAGGGGTTGACCTCGCGGAAGCACCTACCTCAGTACTAATACAAACCTCGTTGCAAATTGACTCAAATAGCTTTGATCCTACCAGGAGAGGAATTATATACAAAAATTAGCGGTTAAGTTTATAAGTTAATAGAATATTCGCTGAAGACAAAAGCTAAAGATTCAAAAAGATATTAAAAGCTAAATAATATGTAGTTACTGTTTCATGACCAAACAGGGCTTAGCAAAACAAAATAATTATAATAAATAAAAGAGAGCTGAAGATCATGAGACACAGGCATTGCTCAATGCATTAATTTTTACATAATAATTATTTTAATTAATTAACTTTTTTTTTAAATCATACTACTTCAGACGAAAACATAAGAAAAATGGGAAAAGTTGAGAGGACCTCTTCTCAATTTTTTCGATAAGAGAGTCGTAGCAATCAGCATCACAACAAAATTTGGAGCTCATAGAATTAACATTTGTTTTAAAAGTACTCGAGCAGAGGGAAAGAAAAGAAATAATACAGTTTTTTTATTAAAAAAAGTAGTATTCTATTAACTCCTATCTTGATTTTGAGTACTGGCCTATTCCTTCACCAGACAGGGTACGCGACTTCATCAAAAGAGTAGCGATGCATTTTGTGTTGTCCAAAGATATAGAAAATAACCAAAGTAAACCTCGTGCCTTTAGCTCTGCCTGGTTTCAGTGAAGGAGACATGGCTAATGTACTCAAGTTCTCCATAAGTTTTTTCGCTTTTGTTTCGAGCTATTTTCAAATTCTAGAGAAATTCAAGGAATTATAAAGTTTATGGATTTTTGTAAATTAAATGAAAAAAAGATCTGAAGAAATGTTTTATATGTAATTTTAAAAATAATTTTGGAGAGGGGGGGGTATAGAAATTCACCTGGAAGGGTTTGTGTCTTTAATAAGAGAAAACTTCATAGAATTAGTGCAGTTTTTATTTAATCGTTGTCTCATTTGGAAAGAACACATATTGTAGGCAGCTCTATCGCTAGGAATAGTACAGACTATCTTACTTGCGCATAGCGAAAAATGTTTAGTGAATTAGTTTTTTTATTCCAAATCATGTAAGAGATGCAATTTTAAAAGACTGCAAGAAAGCTAAATATTATGGTATTTATGAATAATTAGTATCTTTGACATAAACGAGTAGGTCAAGCGTGTGATAAGAACTTTCTGAAAGTAAAAAAAAATCCCAGACTGAAGAGCAGATGAAATAAAAACTACTGGATAAAACTACTGGGGTTTCAATGGAAAAAGAAACTTCTTCAAGGAATTAAGAAGTTATTTTAATATTACATGTTTTTTGAACTGAGTAGTGATATTATTTTTTGCTTAAATAAATAATACATAAGATTATTATGTTATTATTATTATTAAGTAATTATTAATTATTTTTCTTTATCAGATGCAATGTAATAACACTGTTGCTCTTTAGAAGGCAATGTGTCATTTTATATTGATGCAAATCCCATGCTTATTTCTGAAATTTTTTTGTCCGATCTCAAACGTTTTCATTGCTCAGGTATTTATTATTTTTGTCATTTAATTAATAAACCTTAATTTCATCAATTCTAAAAAAAATAATTTAGCACATACGTAATCTATGACTTACAAGTAACTATTCATTTTCAAATTGCTTTGGGAGGATTTTTCGACCATCTGAGTGCCTATATAGAGTGTACTATATAGAGTACATTGTCAAATCGTAAACATGTGTTTAAAATGTTGTGCTCATAATAAAAATTGTGAAAAATAGTGAAATTTTCACAAACAGTAAAAACCTATGTGTGGTGCTTGATATATATGGCTACATGGGTCGTTTAATGAATTGTTTTTGCATCTGTTAATTTATCAGCAATAAAGTACATGGTTCCCAGACATAAACTGGTTTATCCATATGAAACATTTTAAATTGATATATTTTTTTTATTTATTTCTTTATCGTTATATTTAATTTTTTTAGTTATGCTAAGGACAAGGAAGTATAGGAAGAATGATTGATTAATTTGACCCCAAAAGTCTTGAAGTCAAACCACACTTAATAATTTGTATGTAACTGGGCTTCTTCGTTAGAAGTATTTTAGTCCACGAGTCTCTCGAATAATTGTAGTTCTGGGGGAAACTCATTTTTTATCTTAAAAATCCAAAAGACAGGATAATTAGTTAGCTAAAATAATGGAGGTTATTATGTTACAGAGGTCCCGGAAGTGCTCCATCGTTGCGGAAGACGAAGAAGAGGAAAGCTCGAGTTCTCGGGAAAGTGGGAGTTTGAACAGGAGAGGCTCCAGGTCAGAGGGTAAACTCCACCTTGCTGTCCTTGAGATTCACCGTCAAGCTCTTCAGATAAACTCCATCACCGAGGTGCCTTTCATATTCTCCGATACTGCGTCAACAGTCATTCATCTCACTGATTAACGCATTCTTTTATATTTCTTTTATATCAACCTAAATAGTATTAATAATGATTCTGTATAAACTCCAAGCAGATTTCCAATTTCAGTTAATGAAACAATGAAAAAAGTTTACTACGTCAGCGGTTTTTTCATCCAATAAATATCATTTAAAAAAGTTGTCAAAGAGGTCACAAAATCTGTAAAATTTGTTAGTTCCTCCAAACTTAGAGTTCTTAGCACTGCCAAGTTCTGCAAAACCGTTTACAAGGACTAAAATTTTTCTGAGCCACCTTTTATATTTGCTTAAACTCGAGATATTTAGGAGATATTTTTTTCTCTGTGGAATTTGTCTATATATTGGTAGGGGAAAAAAAAAATCAAATATATATATTGAAATAGTGCTCACGAATTTTTTAAATTAACACTTAAAAAATTGTTTCAAAATTCACTTAATTAAATAATTGAAGTGTTAATGCATCATACAGATAGGCATTTTCTTTGAAAGTTTCTTATAAATATTAAAAAAGTATAAAATATTAAATTATAACTTTTTTTATAATTCGTGGTTTTCAAAATTGTGTGAAATGTAATCTGTTACATATTTAATTTAATAATGTAGATGAAAACTAAGAAAGTTATTATAATAACCCAATTAAAATTAGTATTGCATATTTAATAAAAAATTAAAATAAAGACTCTTAATTTACTTACAGTTTAGAATTTTACTACAAGGAATGATGATTATATGTAAAATATGTTTCCTTCTATTTATTGACACTTTTTTATAGTAAAAAAAAAAAGCAGAAATAATCTATAAAGAAAGGAAGAAAACTGTATTTAATCCGAATCCCTAATTAAATATTTTTTCCATTCTGTGGACACAAAGAAATGATATGATTGCGTATGTAATTTTGTAGGCAAGTACTGCACCAGGTCCACTGCACCCGTCGACAGTTGGTGTGTCCCACCATACTCCTGTGAGAGCAGCCAAGACTCTCCCGGCAGCCTCCCCAGGACCACCTTCTTCAATTACTAGGCAAGAACCATCAGTCCATAGAACTTTGCTTAAGATCCCAATAATCTTAGATGGCTGTAAAATTGTTTAAAGGAATATTTAACACAAACAGTAACGTTTTTCAACTACTTGGTTAGAACGTTTGTTAACATTAAATAACAACATTACGTTTATTGGAAGTGTAAATGTTCAAATAATTTAGATAAGAGTTTGAAAAAAAGTCATATAAATATTTGAAGAAGTAAAATTAGTTGAGTCAGCGTATAATCTTTATACATGAAGTACAGTTATACAGTGGTACCTCTTCATACTAAATCCTCTTCTTACGACATTTCTATCGTACGAAAGATCTTTCTGGGAAAAAAGTGCCTCATCTTATGAACTTGTTTTCATCATACGAGAGGCCAAATTATCAAAGTACGTGCTCGTTTCCTCAACTCTTAGACATAAACCTACCTCTAAAATACAGTTTTTTTTTCTTGGCATTTTCTCAAGATCTCGGGATTTTTTGTAAAACACATAGTTCCGTTTAATTTTGTTTGAGAGTGAGTCTCTATAATTGTTATAACATTTACCAACCCAAGTTGAAGTTAAAAAAAATATAAACAAAATTCCTAAACAGTTAAACAAATAATTTTCTAATCACTTCATAATTTTAAAGTATATGCAGTGTATTCGTGTACGTTTTGCAGTTAGCTAACGTTTCTCTTCCTCTGTACCTCCACCACCATACCCTGTCGTTTAAATCTAAAGGAAAATGACTTAACGTATTATTATTTAATTTTATCGTTTATCTCTGTGCTTATTACAATTATAATTTGTATAACAATTATTATATTGGTTATTTTAATTTATCAAGTGTATTTTGGAGTGGATATAGGGGGTCTTGGAACGCATTAGGCTATTTACATGTGATTGGCGATTCATCTTAGGACAAACAATCGTCTTATGAAACCGTTTCCGGAACGAATTAATATCATATGAAGAGATATGACTGTATATGAAGTTATATCAGGTACATCGGGTCCAAAGCCTGAGCACTTGACTAATAACTGAAGCAACCTAACTTATTTTAGAAATATTATAAAAATTTGGGCCAAAATAAATCACATGAGATAATTTTTTAGTAGATAAAAGTTCAGTATGTGTCTACGAAATGTAAAGTCAAGCACCTAGTGGTACAAGGAGTAACCTCTAAGAATGGGAGTACCTGTTGTTTTATATAATGTGGTCACCTTTCCAAACAATAACACCTGCCTCCACGCTCTATCTACCACTTACTTTATCTTCCTCCTCAGTATACGTAAAATTCAGTTAAATTTGAATTTTTTGCTTTATTATTATATTTATATTTGTTGTGTTTGTAGAATATTACTATGCAGATATAACAGTAATGCTGGTATTAAAAACAGTAAATAGTTTTTTTTTAATGTTATCCTTTTGATGCATAATGGACATGAGCATTGGAACGTATTGTTACCTGCTGGATATTTATAATTATAAGAACAGTCTGTTATATAGGCTTTTAACATTTCTTGTAATTAATCATGGCCAATTTGGTGGTTGTTTATAAATGTTTCTGTTTAAAAGGAATAACAGACTCCTTGCATGATTGCAGTAACTTCAAGTCTTTAATAAGGTCCAAAATCTTTTCTGAATAGCTTATTTAAAATAAAATCATTGTTTACTTGCTTGGAAAATTGGTAGCATCTGTTTCAGTATCCAACGAATTGCTTTTATATTGTGGATGATTACAGAAGTAAATTACCAAACTTTACTGGTCTCCTTTTCATTAGATATTTAGTTGAAATACAATTAAACTCTCACTTGTTTCTTAATTCTTGACTCCCAGAGTCAATTAGACTTCTAGTTTTACTTCATTCTTGTACTCTCAGAGCAAAATCACAGTAGGGTGAAATTGATATTACCTACTCAAACTCTTAATATTTCGTTTATATCTCATCTCTTTACTCTACTGTCTCAAGATCTGTCTCCTTGTGTCTATAATATCATGTGTATAACTGATGCCTTTTAGCCTTCTGTTAATAAATAGGACGTTTTCTTAATTCTCGTTCAACTATCTCCATTAATTAAGGAATTTATTGTCTTTGTTATTATCTAGATAATAAACTCTTTCCAGGAGCTATTTTTAAAATAGTCGAAGCTGAAAAATCATAGAGGAATCCTTTATTTTCCGTTATTAGTTTTTTATCCATCCTGAAAAGAACATTGATTAGATTGTGCGTCCCTGATCATGGCGAAATAATTTATAATACAGAAATGCATTCTTAAAGGAAAGTGAACAAAACTGTAAAACTAAGAACTGGATGCTTGAGATAGCGAACACAGAACTTATAAACAGTCATTCACTGTAAAAAATGCCTTTTTTTTTTATTATAAAATTTTAATTATATCTGGAAGTGGATATGTATTTATGTAACTTTGTGTTCTACAGGAAGGTGTGCACTCATAAGATGTTTAAATCAAAAACGAGTCTGTTTGTCTTTGGTGTGAAGATTTTTTTAAAACGTATTTCATTTGTATGCTTTATGCCATGTTACAGGTTTGAACGGAGAGGTAAACTTAGAAAGACTAACAACGCCTCTTGCAGTTCTTCAGATGCCAGTGATGAAGATTCAGAATCACGGAACA
Organism: Hermatobates lingyangjiaoensis; assembly: GCA_026182355.1. Classification (NCBI taxonomy): domain Eukaryota; kingdom Metazoa; phylum Arthropoda; class Insecta; order Hemiptera; family Hermatobatidae; genus Hermatobates; species Hermatobates lingyangjiaoensis. The sequence goes on along the minus strand of JAPFBL010000105.1, from coordinate 1,721,890 downwards.
AAAGAAAAGGTATTTTAATTTTAAGCAACTTCACTTATTTTAATCTATTCGTCCTTGAATTAGTTATATAAAATTATTTATTTATACTAACAGGCCAGTTGTTTTTAGAATGTTTTCAATTTGAGTCAAAATAAATGCCAAATGTTTAAAAACAATAGTTCTTCATTCTTTTGAAGATAATGGACTCAAAATGTAATTCTTTTCACAAAACAGATATGTAAACCAACCTGTTTAAAAATTTGTTCACCTTTATAATTGGACAAGAGGACTAAACTTGCGTGAAACAGATTTTTAGACTACTTTTAGTGTTTTGTGAGGGCTTATTAACATATTTCAACTCACCATAGTTCGTTGAAATATGTTAATCCTTTTTCTTCAGTCATATCATACATTTTGGTGTCCTTGAGCAGCATAGAGTACAAAATGGGAAGGACTGGATCCTTTAAGGCTGGTATCATACAACTTTACAGATGATAGAAGCTGTCTCTGCTTCAAACTTTGTAGAGGAATGGCTTGCTTCAAACTCACTTTCACAGTCTCGGATTTGTAGAAAAAACTTGTCCCCACTAAGGGAAATAAAAAAAATGAATACCTTATATACTGCTATTAACTTTACAGTTATAAACCAGTCATGTGTTTATTGGGAAATACTAAAGACAAGCATTAGATAGAATGAGTTTATTTGATATATCACCTCTTATATATATTCTAAATTTTTATAGTAGTCCTTTATTTATATACAAATTATTAAAAATAGAACTAAACTTAGCTTATCCTGGTTCTTATTCTTATTCAGGAAGATCCTCAATTTTTCTGAATAATACTCTTGTTCGTCTCTTCGTCTAGACGGACGAAAGCATTAAAACTTCTTCGATTGACCTCCAGGCTATTCACTCCACAGGATTAAGAAACAGCTGCCCAAAAGAATTCACCGAAAGTTTATATATTCAAAAATAAACTATGCACCACGCAAAATAAAAAAAAAGCGCATTGCATATCTAATTTTTGGTTCAAACGACATCTGGAAAAAAATGGGAATGCAATTTTTTTTTTATTGTGTTAAGTTGAAGTTTATTGTGAACTTTTTTTTATCTAGTTTTTTCATCGTTCAAATGTTAAATAGACAATTATAGATGTCTTTGAAGTTGGCTTGAATCTCTCCTACAAATGTAAAATAGCCTTATTTCGGTTACTGTATTGTGAACAAAGGAACATAGTGAATGTCTCCTATCGAATAATAAAGAGGCTATTTAAGATGTTTTCATAGCACAATTATAGGTTAGGTTTGGTTGAAGTGGCCGTCCCACTAGAGACCACACATAGGCCGAACATTGACCCTCGTGATATCACACAATGAAGATTGAATCTACTTTGGGAGTCTGAAATTAAGCCTCACTCAAGTGAATAAATCGAGGGCCAGAGGGATATTGAACCCCGGACCTACCAGTCCAAAGGCGTGCATGTTGCTACTGGGCTAACCTAGCCCCCAAACACAATAATAAAATTCGTCGTAGAATCTTTATCCTGTAGGTGATCAAGATTGTGAATTTGGAATGGTGTTTCAGGTGGGGGTCACCAAATACAGCAGAAAGGAGGTGGTGGTGATGAACCGGGGGCCAGTGGAGGTGGATGTTTGGGAGGTGGTACCAATTCTTCCTCAACAGGCTCGACCCACGCTAACAACTCAGGTCAACCCCAGGGACCCAGCTCGCAAACTGGTCAGTCGAGATCACCAGTATTGTACAGTAATCCCTCGCCAAATCGCTGTCCCACCGTAACGCGTTTTTTTAAAAAACCTATCAATATATATTGTATAGAAATATGCCTTGCAAGACAGGATTCTATGTGCTCATGTTGCTGTAATGTAGATGGAAAAAGATAGGAGCCTCTCACTTATATAAGGTTGACCTCCTCACTCCCAAACGGATATTTGTCCTACTGTGTTACAGTACAACGGATAAGTACCTAACTTTTGGCCTATTAGGATAATGCCGATAACTATTCCTGCGTCCAACAAAGTCCCTAACCCCACAGGGATAGAAACAGTAGGGTCTTCGGATCCGGTGTGCCTGCAAATTCATATAAATATTAGTACTAGAGTTTCTTGTTTTGATGTTTAAAAGGCTTGAAGTTGTTTGGTTACATTAAATGCAAAGAATATATGGAACGTTTGTTGATACTCCAACTATTATTAATGAAAAGGCTCAAAATTGTCTCAAAACCTACAACTCAACCGAAAGTTACTTCCTTTAGGTTCAATAAACTGACACTCTAAGGCAAAGGCATTTATATTCCAGCAACTAAGGCGTACTTTGGGGCCAATATTAAAACTGGAATGTATAGAAAATGTAGAATCCACGGTTTACGAAGATAACACCATGGGTATTGAGAACCAATTTTTTCGTTTACTTGAAGTGTTTAATTCCAAGTAATACAGCGTTTAATACACTAAAGTTATTCATCTGCACGAAATAATCATGATTTCTGTGGATCCCGTATTAAGGGAGGATCCTGTCAAGACGAGCTATGACTGACATACTCGTAGCTGTGGGCGAAATTCTAAATTGCTTTAAAAACCAGTTGGGAAACAATAAAAATTAGTCAGAAAAATATTGTCATAAACTATTTTAATGAGTCACCAGATAATAAAGCTTGTTTAAAACGTGTAACATAGTTATTTTTATTTTTCAATGACCTCTTTTATTTCTAATAATTCTAACTTGTTTAACAATTTTATAATGAGATTAAATATTGAGTTCATTTTAAAAAGTTTATTACACTCTAACTAAATGGATAGATTTAATGATAATACATGTATGAAAAATTGTTATTTTAGAAATTCTAGTATATTTTTTAGTTTTCTTTTAGCGCGTGTTTTATAAATTGCTGATTACATTTTACAGATATCCTTTCATTTTCTTCACCTTCAGTTTGGTGCCCAGTGTTTCAATTGTGAAGTATTTCTGCTTTTACGATTATTTTCGCCATTCACAATTTCTTTTTTTATTTTTGCATTTATTTTTCACTTGAGTGTTTGTTTTGCTTGTGTTATCATTTCTGCCAGGATTGTTAATGAGTTTTTGTGGTATTGCTTTTGTATTCTTTTTTTGTGGTTAACTATTAGACTTGAACTGTGTTTCTTTTTTTCTGTTAGACTGTCGCCTCGTTTTGTTTTGTGTGATAAGAAATGTTTAGTTTTTTATTAGTTTAGTTGGAGTTAATTAATTTTATTGTTTGATTGGTGAGGGAATTTATTTATAAATATCAAATTATTTACTACTCTACAGAGTCAAACCTTAGAGAGAAATACAAGATGAAGAAATGACAATACACTTCAATACTACGATAGTAGTGGTTGGCTGGTTGAGATGTGAAGAAAGAATATATCGAAAAGTAATCAAAGAAATAATAAAGGTATTCAGTAATAATTATTAAGTAAGTTAGAAATAGAGCAGATAAATAATGTTCTCTAAAGAATAAATAATTAGAAAACATTGGAATATAAATCTTGAATTTTAAAAAAGTCACCTGCAACATGCAGTGGCTACCTAGCTGTCCAACTCACCAACTCTCCTGATAACGACACATGTTTAAATATTGAAGTGAGTTGTCAGTTCTTTGTCTAAGAGTTTTACTCTATAATTTAGTGTGCTGCCCTGTGACAGTTTCGTTTTTGTTTTATAATTATATAGTTCGATAAAATAATTGTAGTATTATAGTAAAACAATTTACACCCGTTATGTGGTACTCGGTTATGGTTAATACGCTGATCTTATTTTAATATTAATTAGTATTTTAAATTTTTTAACGCAGTTTTGTTTTTTCTGTTTGTTTTGTTTCCTCATTTGCAGTTTGGACTGGATCGGCTGTATTTCTTTTCTATTCAATTTAGGCCCTCTGGCATTGTTTGGGGGGGGGGGGGGGGGGCATAGACGAATAATTAAATCAAGTGATTCGGAATTAACACATCAGGTTTCTCCAGGCGTTTATTTTCAACTGATACTGGAAAATTATTTACGTATTTCAGAAGATACAATATTTTTAGTCTGAAATTGTGGGATGGTGAGGACAAAGACGTCTCAAGTTGACTAAACTGTATGTGGTGTAAACAAAACTTTTTATTTAAATGTGTAATTAAGCAGAAATGTAATTTTTTTTGGCATTTTAATCTTAAAACTCTCAGACTCATTAGATCGAGGTATAAGTTGAGTAGGGAACATGACTGATCTCACGGCTTCTACTGTTTTTGAGTAAAGAGTCTTCTTTCAACTGCACAACGCCTTATTATAAAATATTCCAACTGAAATCCAGAAAAGGGAATAATAAATCTTGTCCCAGTCCGTGTGTTTGCTTGGCATCATCAGTTCATGGAATGCCATGGACGATTCCAAAAATGGAAGCTACAATTGTCGCTTTGCTCGGAGAGTTAGGAGAGAACATTGATGGTGTTTGGAGGGATTGGATGGGAAGTAATGGTCTTGTGCGTAATTGTCTCCAGGCATTCATTTTTATGACAATTAAATACTTTCTATAATCTGGTAAAAATATATTCACAAAGGAGGGAAATGAAATGAAAACAGTGTGTATTTAGATTTTATTAACTACAAATACAACGTTTGTTTATATTTGACGTATGTACTTGTCAATAGCTTTTTAGAAAACAATTGAAGGGCTCTGAAACTGTAAGAAGAACGTCAGTATTCCTTAGCAATGATTAGAGGAAAAGCAGGCCATTTCTACCTACTCTACTTATACATTTTGCGCAGTGTCACTTCTTTCTTTAATTATCAGAAAATTTAGTTTAGTTTCTTTTTTTATTTTATTTTTTTTTAACTTAAACGGTAAACTAGAAATAATCAAACTCTTGGTTGCTAAACAGTAATGGCTATAATGTCAATTGTAAAGTCCAAAAATGTATGACCTCTAATTATATAAAACATTTCTCTTTACTAGCTAAGTTATCGGTAATTCGTTTAGAAGTGGATTTTACCATTTTAGTAGGCTATCCTATGAAGAGTAACAAGTACTTAGAACTTTTCCTGCTTGTCTTTGCGGGTTACATTCTTTTGTAATTTAGTTTGTATTAAGCATATAATTCAATACATTTTAATTACGATTATTTATTGATTTAAGCAAGATTATTTTTTTTTTGCAAATGTGTGTTTTAGTTGTTGCAGTGATGTGAAGGTTATTACTTTACAGGAAGACGCGGCTTGGGAGGCAGCCGAAGAAGGCGTGGGGGAGAAACGCGGTTGCGGGAAAGCCAGTCCCTCAACAGGATCACTGAAGTGGTGGAGGAGCCGCCTAGGATAGAGCCCTCGCATCCGCCTCCTGCTCCGCGTCAGTATAGCCTGCTCACTGCGGCGCCCCTTTCATCAAAACAGTCAAATCACTTCTCTTCCAAAGTCTAGAGCGCTAAATAGCTAACTCAAAATCATAAATTCATAAATAAATATTACCCAGTAAATTGATTATTATGCAACAAACAACATTTTAAAATACTAAATGCACATTAAGATCACAATTGTAATATTCTTGTCGAATTAACGTGGACACACATTTTTTTTTAATTCCATCTTAATATAATCCTCACCTTTAATGAGAAAAATCCTGTCCAGGATGCAATTACTTACTTTCAAGATATTATCATTCCTAATTGCATATGCAAATAATAAGTAATGGATAAATTGAGTGTATATGTTATTAATAATGGAATGTTATGAATTATCAATGAACTGAAGTATCTGTGTGGAAGGTGGACAAAATCCGAAACTGTTGGGGTGTGGAAAGAACTTTAATTGTACTGGCAGTTTCTTTAGTACTGCTTATGGTAATATTTTTTATAAGAGGTTGGTATTTTATTGTTGATGTTGTTCAATTAATATAGAAATTCGTGGTACTTGTTTCGTATACAAATTCATTTCCGAATTCAGATTTTTTGTAAGTATAGTATTGCATCAACATATAAACCACAGGGAGAGAATATATAATGAGACTTAAATTAATACTGAGTTTCTTAGAATTTCTTCTGAGATTTACTAGGTGATTTAATTTAAGCTGTTTATTTAAAATTCTGATGATAACTTTATATTATTAGGATTTACTATAAGATTTCAAAATAGTGCATTCCTCCTTCTAAGTACTGATGAAGGTTTGAGACTCAAGTTGGGTAAATGCTTGAACAGAGTAGTAGGGTGTGGAAAGCAGTCATCGTCCCCGTGTTGCCTTCTTAGAGCAGATCTATAAGCCAGAGAAGTAGTTCTTATCCTGGATTCGATTAAATCCCATAGGTTTGGTGAGACAGTGATAGGAGTTCGGCAACGTTCAACACATACACAAGGGTATCCGATTATTAGGTTCTTGAAATATGGGAGTTAACTTCCTGCATTCAATATTTGACTTATGACTATGACTTATATGGTACAATACAGATTTAGTTGCATAATGAGTCATGAAGAAGTTAGAATCTCAATGAGTACCAATGGGAAATTGTACGGCTGGCTGAGATGCTTGGAAAAGGTCTTCGATTTCAAACTTAAGCTGCCTTTTTTGCAGTTTGATAGTCAGTGATTTTATAACGGTTTGATTAACAAAATAATAAAATACGTATATAATGCGTATTTTAATACGTAATATAATACGTAAAATAAAATACGATATATTAAAAAATCTGGAGTGGCCTACACTCAACTTTACTATATGTAAACTTAATATCAAACTTCTTTAGGTATATAATCATATAATGTCAATTCAGTTTCCAGGCTTTATTTACACAAAATGGAAGACAATTTTCCAAGACATTTTTTTACTTGAGGAGGATATCACCGTAAACCACTTTAGGAAAGCAGTATGCAATCTAATTATGCATATATAGCCTAAATTCTGTACCCAAAGAAAATAAGGTAGCATTGAAACATGTATTTGAAATTTTATTGACATGTAAATAGTGAGACTAGAATCCGTAATAATAACAGGATATGTATGTCAAACATATTGGGAACATAGTCCATCCAGCACAACTTCAATATTCCATCCAACTGTTGTTAATATGCTTATTACTGTTTTTGCTATTGTTGAGATTTGATATTTTACGTATTAAGTTTTGATTCTGTTGTGACATATTTTTCGATAGACATTTTTAATTGGTCGTATACGTTTAACTATCCTATAATTTCTGAAGGTTATATTTTTCAATATATAAGGTGCTATGACCAGTTAGGATATAATACTTGAATCACTGTAGACTGATAATAAAGAGTAGAGATCACTTAGTTTGTCAAAATATGTTATCTTAAAATAGTATAACAATCAGATGGAGTATATTATTATTAATCCACTTATCCTGAGGTTGCTTATTATTGTAATTCACGCCACTGATCCTATAATTCAATTAGCATAGCTTGGTAATAACATTACTTGAAAACGAAAATCCAGATTCGTGTTACGAAATAATTTTTCAAAAGCCAAGTAAATTCTCTGCAGTAGTTAGTGGATCTTACATACTTTACCTGAACTGCTTTAATTCCAATACCAGAATCTTTCCATTTAAAGAAGACAAATACATAATTTTTAAGCAAATTTTTCATAAAATCATGGCAAATATTTATTTAGATAAAGAATATTTAATTTTTATGAAAAATGTCATTTTAAAATAATTTTTAAGTGTTTTAAAGCCGGTTTTTTAGTATAATTTAAAACTATTATAGCTGGTAGCATAAAAATTTTGAAAATAATAGATATATACTATTAGACTAGAATAGTAAAAAACAGGATATTTGTCAACAACATATTGGGAAATAGTCCATTCCGCACACTTCAATATTATCCAAGGTTAATATGATTCATAAACAAAAAAAATTACATCTGGAATTAAGTTTTGTTCAGTGTTGACATATAGATTGATTAGACCATTTTTGTGGACAAAACTATCATACCATGGATTCTTTTACATCTCATATTAAGTTCTTAAATTATTTAGAAACCACTCTTTAAACTTCTAAAACAATGTTATTCTGATTAGACTAGAATAGGTAAAAAACAGGATATTTGTCAACAACATATTGGGAAATAACGTCCATCCGCACACTTCAATATTATCCAAGGTTAATATGATTTCCATAAATTTAATTCAAAATTTTACATCTGGTATTAAGTTTTGTTCAGTTGTGACATATAGATTGATAGACAAAACTAACGTAATATCATATTTCTGAGGTATATAATATATAATGTTCCGTTTAGGTATAATATAAATGTCTAAATGGGAGATGCTTATTAGTCATTCATCCAGGAGGTAGTATACTAAGTTATTCATCCACTTATCAATATATAGGCTTATTATTGTATATCACGCCACTGATGCCTATAATATCATTAGCATAGCTGCGGCAGTAATAACATTTTTGAAAAACGAAAATGTAGATTTCGTGTTACGAAATAATCTCTTACAGGGGAACATGACTTCTGTTCCAGTAGTTAGTGGATGTCTTACATACTTTACCTGACCTCCTTCTACATTGAATATTTAAGACAAATTTTCCCATTTAAAACAAAAAAAATACACCTATTTTTTTCTGAAAAACATCAGAAAAATCAAAGGCAAATACTTTTTTTAAAGGATAATTCTTTTCAAAAAAATTTAAGATGTAAATAATACATTTTATTTTTTCCTTTCAAAGAATGTTTCACATTTATTAAAATAACTCCTCTTTTTGAGTAAAAAGAGTCCATTACTCACACGTCAATATTTCAATTGTAAAAGAATACCTTATAATTCATTTAACACAATGATTGCTTTAAATACTGATATTAAGTTTTGTTAAGGTTGCATTGTAATTAATAGGAATTTATTATTTTTTAAAAGTTCATTTGACAACTTTTTGTAAGAGCTCACAAAAATATAAAATTTTTTCTAATTTAGTTCAATAATTATTTCAATCCATGGCAGACAAAGAAAACTTATGTTTATTGCCGGTGAATTTTTACATATAAAAATATTATTCCTTCTATATCTCATATAAGTCATAAATTATTTAAATTTTTCCATTATAAACATTAATTTTATTTCTGTGGATTGACTAAAAAGATTTCAATGTAAACAATGTAAAAAAATATCAAAAATTTGACAAGTATAGCAGGTGATCCGTTAGTAAATGGCTTTATTGTTCTTTGCCGTGATTGAAATTTAATGATTTTTTTATAAATTTCTAATTTTTTGTTCTATTTTTGATCAAATTTTCATGGTTTTTAATGAGCCATTTAGTGGCAAAAAACATTTTATGATAGAAACTGTACTGTAACACCCCTTTGGCGAATGTAATTTTGAAAAACATTATCTCATCTCATCCTCCACATAATGTTCTATTTTTAGGTATAGTTTAATTTTGATTCGTCAAACGGTATGGCTTGTATCGCTCTCACAAGCTTTGAGATTGAATTATAAGTCAAAAATTTTTACATTTTATTGAAAAAAAATTCCCGTTGTTTTAAAAATCTGAATATATTTTCCGTTTATTGAATTTGTAACCTCAAAGATAATGCCAAGATTTCAAAACTCTAGAATTAGTAGTTTAGGAGAAAAAAATGTTTTCTGAAAACAGGTTTTTGGCAAAAAAAGTGACTTTTCCCGTCATGCATAATTCTTCCCAAACAATAGGGCTCATCTACACTATGAGGCCCATTTTTGGGTAAAATATCAATTTGATCCATCAAAGATTCTGGACCGTAGCGTGGTAACAAGCAATGCTAACACACTCACCCACCCACCTACATATACACAGGCATCATCGGAAAAACTTATAAACCGACTTTTGGGACCTCAAAGCATGTAATTCCGTCAAAATCTCGATTGGAATTTTTTCTCGATCACTATACTTTATATATAATAGAGTAAAGAAAATCACAAAATCACATTTATTTTTTTAATAAAAAAGAGTTTAGGGAATGCTTGATATAACTTGGTTTTGCCACTTCTACCAAGGTTAAATACAAGGTTTGCTTGTAGTTAACTCCTCGTTGCATATTTTAACAAGTTGGACTTACCTGTTTGCGGAGACACTTTCCTTGAATATCGTCTCTCAAGTAACCTGAGCCCTGGGAGCGGGTAAAAGATAGTTCAAGTACTACTTCCTACTTAGTAACATAAATAATATATGATCTTACTCGCCAGTGAAAATGCCTGTATCATATAAAAATATATACTTAAACATTTAAATTACACTCATATTTTTTTAATTTTAAAAAATAATACTGCTTATGTTACGTTTTGTTTGATTTTTAGAGGGAAACGTTAAAAGGAATACTCTTCTGGGAAGATACTTGAGTTTGCAGAAGAAGTTTTGTTTGCCGTTAATAGGGCGAGGTAGACTGTACAAGGTTCCAAAGGACATAAACCAGAACTTAGGTCCTCCGTCTTCTGTAGTACCTCCTTCTTCCATCAAGAGACCTCCATCTAACACTGCAAAGGTAATAACCTTGCAGTAGGTACTCAAATTATCTAAATGGTTTAACTTTTTTCTGATATTTAAAATTGAATATAAATTAAACAAATGGTTATTCATTTGTTTGACCTAGATGTAAGATGATTAATTTGACTTTTTCTTCAAATCTTAAATCAGAGTTTTACTTCTCTTCATAATTATTACTCTTGTCAACTCGATGTCAAAACAAACTTCAAATACTAGTATATAATAATAAGTCGCATAGGGAATCTGAACAAACTTAACTTTGATTGCATACCATGTGTACAAAGTTTTTCTGCGCAAGTTTGTGCCTTTTTTTATACGACTCTTATTAACCCGCTTCATATATATTATTTGTCTAAACTATCATTAATCATAATGCCTGCAGTCTTTTGATCGTGTTACCCTCTTGTTCAATGATGTGGACGTGTAGAAAAACTCAGATGGGTTTCTGACTGTTTGCAGTAAGTGTACTAATTCAATTGTGCTTGTATTTGACCACTCGTTGCATATTTTAGCAAGCTAAACTTATAGTTAGTATGACTTTTGACAAGTCCTATTTAACATCCACTCAAACACTCCCACCTATTCCCCCCGCAACTCACATTACACCTTACACTTGCATTCCGTCCTTACAGAAATCGACATTCAAGCTCACACTGAAACTTATATTGCAAATCGCTTCCCCAATCACTGACTGAATACTAACATGCACACAGAAATTGACAGTGTAGCTGTGTTGATATCGATGGACGCTGACAGGCATCTCTTTGATCGTGACTGTGATGTTACAGGTTCGACAAGGCAGTAGCAAGTGATGCCTGCTGTTCGCTAAGTGGGGTCTCTGACCCTCGGTTGCCTCTTACTCGAGCTCTAGCCTGCCCACCCAATCCAACCCACCACTCTTCTTTCCCGGCCCTCTCCTTCAAAAGGACACTGAAACAACAGCCTACCAATAGTTCATTTTTCAAAATAACCTATCTGGTACATTATTAAGGAGATTATGTCTTTTCGTATAGTGCTCGAGGCTGGAAAGAGTGGTTCATGAATTTATTCATTTATTTGTTGATTGACTTTTTAGCTGTTTTATTTATTGTTAATTAACTTTTTTAAAATTGTATATTAAATATTGTTATTAACATTTTGTATATGTTTAATGTGAACTTGTATATTTGATTTTACTTTTTAAAGATTGTTTTATTGTCATTTTTTATAACATGTTCACAACCAATTTAATGAGTTATAAAGGAAATAACATACCCTGTCTTTACAATATATTCCTCATTTTATGTTATTTCAGAACTGATTTTTAAATGGAACCTGAATCTCTCACAGATATTATATATATACTGATGGTACGTATTATGTTTAGAAGTGTACAGCTCTGATTTTAAAGGTGTTTAAACACAAATTATTTGTTAGTAATGAATCTTAAGTCAACTACTTAATAAAATGAACCATGAGAAAAATTCTTTTGGGGGTGTTCTATGGAAACCTCAAAATTTATTAATAATCTAAGACTCTATAATGAGTAAAACAATTTTTAGATCAAATACTGAAATCATTATAATGAGGAATAAAGTAAGTTAACAACTTCTCTTTGGTCAAAAATAATGTATTGTGTCTATAACAATCAATGAAAAAGACTCAGTTCAATACACAGGCGCTTTCTTGAGAGCCGCCGCTACTGCAGTTGGTTGTGAACTTGTACCAGAAATAAAATGTTTGTCTCGTTTTTATTTTATCAATGTTGGCATAGTTCGTTTAACATGAAATGTGATATGACTGAAAATTCTGTTTTTATTTGTTACTTAATATTCTACAATCTAACTGGTCCATTAGCCTTTTTTATAGTAACATTCTAGTGCTAGTCATATATTTATGTGTTGTGAAAACCTAGTCAAAAGTCAATAGTTTTTCATTACGATGTTTTTTTCTTTTGAATTACAAATTAATTTGAATTTTCAAATTACAAATGGAAAGAAGAAATTATCTTACAAAGATTGAATTGGTTGATTTATTAATTTGATTTAAAATGTTCAAACTTAGACAATACAATTGAGGTGTTTCTTAGATCTGGTTGTGCTGTAAATGTGAAGGTGCTCCGAATATTTAATTTCTTTTTAGTTTAATCTTGTTAAAGTACAAATTAATTTATTTTTTTTTTATTTAACAATTTCATAATGAATTTAATTAGAATCTCAAATCTTTTTTAATTGTAGTTTTTGTGTTTTAGTGATTGTCACTATTCTCACATTTATGTTTTTTTGTAACTCCGTTTAGAATAAATAATTGTTGCTTTAGTTCACATTTTATTTTAATAACATATTCATTCAATTATAGAATGTAAGAATCAAAGAACTGTAAAAAAGGATTTTATATTTTATATAGATAGAAGGCTTGTACAGTGTATTTATTAATACAATTAGTCGCTTATTTCGTATCATTGTTTCAAGGAGTGATGATGAGTAGCGTTTATTTTATCTCGAAAGACTTTCTTCATTGAAACAAGTATTGTGAGTCCGCGAGTTTTTGTGGAATAGTAGTCAGTATTATTTAAGCCAATAATAATTATTGCTGTTAGAGGCATATATGAATAACACCACGGAACAGGAAGTCATGATAACAACAAGAAGAAAAAATCTGTGAAGGTGCCGTAGTTAGAATAAATATAGATGAGCAATGAGCACTGGGGAAGTAAGAAAACAGCTTCGAAGGCTTCATCTAACGGTGACAGTGAGATTTGCAGAAGTACCGCAGACCTTTTCATTTTCTTTGTCCTATTATTCCTGCATTTATTTCATCTTGCCCTTTGGTGGCTTATGATCAGATAGACATGTCTCATTGAAAAGTCTCAAAACCTTTACCCATTTGTACTCTGTGGTCATTCTTATTGTGCTTGATTATGGTGTCAGTAATTGTGTGTTCTCTCATTCTATTTAGTGCCGGCGTGTTCGTTAATCTTAAACACTCAGAATCAGTGAATAAATAAATACTAGCCCACATATAAAAGGTTTGAAAGCCTAAGATATTCTGGTCTCATAGGGACTTGATTCATAATTTACATAATGATCCCAAGTAATGTGAAATCGTCGTATTAGTAAATAAAGATTGTAATCAATAATAAATCCTGAATTTACCGATTTTGTTTTGGAAGTTTTCAAATTTTGATATTCCAATGTTTGAAATGTGAATAATAACAAAAAAATGGAACTTATCAAATGTTGAGTGGTATAAGCAACCCATTTCTTCTATAAGTGCAGTCAGCCTTATGATATGGCAGAAACATTGGGTTTTTGATGAACAAGGTCTGACTAGTTCGACGTTTTTTTTCATTATCGAGTTGGTCAAGTTAAATAGTATCACTACAACGATGTTGTTAGTTTGAAAAGTGTTTGTCTCAAGTGAAAACAAAGTGCGAACATAAACCTAATAAACATCTAAAATAATAACAAGTTTAAGATATTCTTTGAAAGCTATTAAGTATTGTTACAAAAATCTAAGATATGTTTTCATCGTTTTCGATAGTCTCGTTTCCTTTATAGATTTATATTCGTTGGTTCATAGATCCATTGGTTATTTATATTCTGCATTGGTTTGAAAAAAAATTGATTTTATGTGTATATAGATTTACAAATTAAATTTTTGTCATTGTAATTGCAAGTTGTAAACTGAAATTTCTCTTTTGTCTGTGAATTAGTGTTTTAAACAATTCTTAACAGATTGATTTATCATAAAATTACTTTTTTTATTGTTACTTAGTTAATATTCATTGATTGCTTGTTTGTTGAGTATAGGGTGTTCCTGTTTTTGTTTTATTTCATTGTATATTACTATCTAATTTCACCATGTATAAATTGTTCAGTTAGTATACGATATCGAATTCCATCATTTGTAGTTAATTAAATTTAAATATTCGTTTTGTTTCTCTTTTCATAATATTAATTCAATTGCTAATTGGTGTACACTTCATTGTTATATTGTTCAAAGTACTGTCCTGAAGCTAAAGGGCTACTTATTACTAGTTTCAATGAAGTGTAGGTCCTGTCATAAAAAAAACCTGTCATTGTAGTTTTACTGCAATAAATGTACCTTAGTTCCTATACTGGTATTAACTTTGCACTAACTTCAAATAATTTCAAAATTATGCCTAACTGTATCAATTCAATCATTTTTTTCAGTTTGTGTTCTATAATGTGTTTTCCTCAAAAGAAGAATGTGTTGGGCATTTACGCATTGGACCATGAAATATTCGATGTAATCCAAATATTAGTGCTGTATACCTATTCCTTTGTTCTAGTCTACATTTCAAAAAAATGGCAAACAATTCAACATTCCAACCGAATGATAATTGTAATGCAAGGTGTTTCGGTTATTTGAAATTCCATATGGTTAGTATAACAAATTATTAAATAGACATGTTATGTTAACAAAACTCATATTCATTATAATGAAATGTGTGTAATTTATTTGATGGTCTCTAACTGGTGGACTCATTTTCGATTTTCTGTTTTTATGTCAAATCAGAAACATTATAATTTTTGTTGAGCATACAGTCTTGCAGAGTTTCATTATAATGATTTACGTGAAAAATTATATATATTTTAGACTGGCAGTCTAGTTTTGTAATGTAATCTTATACAAAGTAGTTACACATATTGTAATAGTTTATAACATTCAGATGAATAATAAAAAAAAAATACTATTTTAGAGTGAAGGTTTTTGGTGTTTGGTGCTTTTTGTTTGACGTTTTATTCTAAAAATTTTAAAGAGATATCAATTTTTGAGTGTACTTGAAGGTTCATATATTCTTGAAGTTATCATAAAAAGAAACTTCATGCATCTGTGAATTGTTTAAATATTTTGTAATAAATTAATGTATATGTAAAGCTGCTGAACTAAAGCCAAGGAGTTTTTAATGACTTGTTTTAGTGGAAACAGTTTGTCGGGTATTGTACAAGTATTTTACCATGTTCTTTAGAATGGATTGAGAAATAAACTGGTTTACAAAAATGGAACTATGTTAACTGCTGAGCACCATGTAGGTTTGCGAATATCAAAGGATGTAATCTGTAGACATTAAAACCATGTGTATTAAAACGCTGTACAAATAATTATTAGTGACTAACTAAGTATAGTATTTAGTGATGTAAAAACTATCAACTTGTTGATGAGAGTAAGCTATTGTCAGTAATAGAACGAATAGTCCGTATTTTGTCAATATTAAGGCATTCTGGTTTTAAAAATATTTGTTCTTTGTATTACCCAATGTCGTTATTATAACAATCTCTAAATTGGTCATAAGAAACATAATTCGTGATAATGATTCATTGTCTATTCTATGCTAAATCGTCTTAATAGCCGTCTTATAATGAGGCACAGTTTTAAGTGAAAGAACGTCTGTATTTAAAGTGAGTGGAAGGACTAGGGAAAACATATATTTTTCACTATGATAGGAGACATTGTCTTACGTATTATAGTGGGCCTTAGTGAAGGCTTGATTATAATCAATTACGTATAATTACAATATTTCAAAAAAAATTACATTTTGTTAATAACGCTGACAGATATTGTTGCAGTTATAAATAGACTTTTTGTTCACCATATGGGCTGTAAGTAGGGAACTTAATTAGAATATAAATTCTTTTTCATTTGAGAACTAATTCTAAATATTTTACCTTGTTTAATTTTTTTGTAATTCCGATAAGTGAAATCATACTCTCAATTCGTTTCAAATTTGAGAATTAATCTGAAATATATTGCAGTATACCTTTCTTTCAAAGTATTAGTTAATCAGTTTTTACATTATCAAAGGTTAATATTCTAGGATTATGAAGGGAGGTGTCTTAATATTTAGAATGCCTTCTAAGACATTCATAAAGTGATTTTATTCATTAACCAGATGGTTTTAATCAGAATTCAGGTTTATCTTATTTCAAGTTTTAATACTTGTATGCAATTACTCTTATAAATGTTTGAGTTAGCTATATGAAGATAAAATTAATTAACGTACTCGTTGAGCAACCATTTCAAGTTGATGTCTTTTGTGATGAGTGTTTTGAGTAATATTTTAATTATTACTGTGGATGACTGAGATTTATACGTACGGGTAATATGTTGTGTTTTAATAAAGCAATGAGAATTCAATGGGTCACAATTCATTCTGTGGCAATCAACTTTTATATACCCTGTCCTCAGTTAACGACGGGTTCTGTTCCAATCACCAGCTGTCCTCACTAAACGAATTGTTCGCTAAGTGATTCGTTATCAACACTACGGTACCTTATTTCAAGGCATTGCTAGTATAGTTCTTTTGTATCAGTCTTAGGTATTGTTTTAATATCACTTCTGCACGTAATACATGTTTAGTACTATTGTTTAGTATTTATTTATGTACATACTACAATAAATTATTGAATAGTACTCAAAAAAGAAAGACGCGTTTTTATTGTAAATGAACGAACGCGTCTTTCTCGTTATCGTACCGATAAGCCCAAAAACGTTCTACATAGAAGCGTACAAATATTTTCTTATATTTTTCTATTTTTTTGTATATATTTTCGGAGCAGTCGTTAAACGTGTAAGTTGTTAAGTGAGGACAAGGTAAATACTGTTTTACAAGCGTTCAGTGTGACCAACATTTTAATGAGATAAGAAAATTCCTTCTAGACTCCCAGTTTTATCAATATGTTGCCAACCACTGCATTAATCCCCACCACTGCTCGCTGTTTACTGTCACGGGTGCTTATGGGTAATAATGGAATGTAAATGATTTATGGGTATTCCACCATTATCCATAAGCAGCCATGGCCTTGAAGAAGAGTCAGTTGCAGGGATTGATTCAGTTTTGACCATGCTGCAGGTGGCGATAGAACCAATAAAACATTATAAGAATATTAAACATTAAGAAGATAAATTGTGACTTAGCTGAATTTTCTATTGATTTTCTTTATTAAAATACTCATTAAAAAGATAAAAAGATTTATTCATTTTGAATTCCTTTGTATTATTAAGTTGTTTTTGGTTGATTATAAAAAGTAAATTACTTCTTTAAAACTCGGTTTTGTTCCTAATATACCTTGTATGTTCAACACTGATTTTAAGACAGTTTACCCAATTATTTTTGTCATTATTGATGATCCAATGGAGTAACTACCGTTGGTTAGTCTTGTGGGGGCACATCTTTTACTCAATTTGGTTAGAATGTTAGTTTAAAAACATTTTATCGAATTCGTTTGTCACAGTTATATTCAAGGCCTTTATATTGGCCAATACCTGCATATATATATGGAAATTAAAGTATGCTCCTATCATGTATTGTTTTGTGATACGAATTGTTAATAATTTGTTTATTTGTTATTTAACCTATTTCATTTAGTAATTCAATAATGTAATAAAATCCGAGAGTATGGACCCGAATTAAACAGTTGATATTCAATAAGCCCACTGCATTTTCAAATTGAAGGAAGCACATGAATTATTTTTTTTAAATGCAGAAATATATTCTTTTAAATAGCTTGACTGCTGCAACTATGTTTTGACTCTTCTGACATAGACTTCTCACGACAAACACACAGTCAGTTTTGAAAAAACATCATGGTCGCCCGTAGAAAACCTTTCACTGTATTTATTTACTCTTTCATAAATAACGAGTAAATTAACATCCTGCTCCAGTTATTTCCTGTTTTCAAACTTTATATGTATCTTATGAAATGGATGTGTTGAATTCTTTAGTGTAAATTTCAATTAATTTCATAAATAGATTTAATGTAGAATCGTAAGTATATATCCTATATTTTACTTCCATTTTAAAATAATCAAAAGATAAGTTAGTTACTCACTTTTTTTTTTTTTGAATGGTTATTCTTTTATATGAATTTATACTACATTTAATTTACCTGAAGAATGTTTCTACTCTGTAACGTTTCCTATATATGTAACCCGTTTGTATTTGAGTCGTACTGTTTTACTATTATTGAACTATGTACCTTTTTTTGAAATTACATCCCATAAGAAAGAAATATTTAAGCCCTCTTAATTTCTCCGAGGGTTGTATTATAACTAATTTCCTGTAAATTAGAGTTTTACTTTCCACTTATGATTGTATGCAAGTCACTGATACTGTTACCCAGAAACTAATAAATCACTTGTGCCAAAGAGCTGAACTGAGCACTCTTTACCTGTCAAATAAAAAAAACTATTTCTTTTCACTGTTCATTATTTTCATATTGTATTACAGATAAACGTTAATCTGTGTGTTTCACTCTGTTAATAAGCAGGGATTATGTAACTTGTTTAGTCCAAAGAATAAAACTCTAATAATTTCTTACTTTAGTGTTGATTTTCCTCAGGAGACCAAAAAAATGAAAAAAAAAAAAACAGAAAAATATAGTTAAGGAGACCTAAAGTATCATAGCACCGTATTATTGTTGTGAAGTTTGGCGATATGGCGCCTATTGGCTGGTGGGGGAGGTTGTTGCAGTAGCCAGAGAGGCTGAGATCCAAAACCCTTAACCCATGCCTTGTGCTTCCCTTTTTGGATACTGTTTATCAAAGTAGCTATTTCATACCTCTAAACAAACTAAAATGCTAATGCTAAATATTAATAGATTTGTGCTTTTATTAGATTTTTAGCTGTCAAATTGTTCACTCTGTCAGTGATAAAAGACTGCTACTTACTAATTATCTGTACTGGTTTCATTTTTTTTTGTGGGTAGAAATATTTTTTCTTTAGAGTCAGAGTCATTCAATCATTCCTTCAGTGTCAATATTAAATAGCCTATCGTGTATGACGTGTAAATGATCTATGAAATTATAAGCTCCATGAAATTATAATAGAAATGTACAATATATTACTGAATGCTGATAGATGTGTGAATATGTCACTTTTTAGGTAAATATGGTATAATGTACAAATCAATAATAAGTATGTAGTTATTAATGGCCAAATGACAGCGTCATAGTCATAAACTATATGTCTTCCACTTTTATCCATCGCCCTTCCGTGGTTGGTCAACCATATGGTGCCTTGTCATTGTGTATACAATCGTACCCATCGTTCATGGTCTCTGGTGTACTGCAGCCTTGAGTAATGTGGCTGGCTATATGATGCTCTGCACATCAGAGCAGCAGTCAGTGCCGTCCTTCACCAGTGTCGGTAGCAGCATCCTCCAGTACGTTTCTGGTGGTCAGTCATTAATGCTGCGTCCAGTAGATTCGTGCTTTTCCTTCTTAACTATCTTCATGAGTAACATTTTCGGTCAGATATGTGCCTCCTTGCCATCCAGAATAACAGTGCCCACCCTTCTATGGAGTCTTCGTGAACAGCATCGTCGAGGCTGCTGCAAATCACTTGCATTGCAAATCAATCAAATTGATTTAGCAGTTCCTTTATATCACATATATAGTGAACATGGAAGAATCGCGATGTGTATTACCACTTTAAGTCGAGGAAGTAAGTGATTAAAAAAAAACATGTAAAACTCAATTTAATAAGCGTGTGTTAAAAAGTGGATTTTTAAAAATATGGTTAAATATTTTCACAATAAGTTCATATTAATAATAAAGTCAAAGGGTTTTCTTCTGTAATGACTGTATGAAAGCAGGAGGCGTAAGTGGTCACTATCCCATGGCCCTACTTTCATTGTTATGATGCTTAGTTTACACTTCAAAGGCTTAATGTGTATTCGTAGATCCAAGCATGTAACTTGTGTAATTGTTTCCATCTGTTGGTTGCGAGTTCAAAGAGCAGAAGAGAAGTGAGTTACCAAACTGGACCCATAGTTTGAAGTAATCACTAGAATGTCCCGAAAAAAGAAGTACCGATATTATGAAGAAGTAATTTATAATGAGGAAATCTGTGCAAGGGTTGGCTATGATCTTAAATATGCTCTCAGACTTCCACATGCTCCTCCCTTTCATGGCTTCTGATTGCGTCATCGTATCATCCATAAGTACGGGAATTTTTCTGGTAGCCCTGGTTTTAAAAATAACCAATAATATAAAACTCCGACCCACTCTTATTTCGGACAATTTATCTAACCAGTGAGTATATTTGAGGTATAGACTGTAGAACTATTTTTAACTCAAGTTCTATTGATAATATGTGATACAAAATTATAATTTCAATTTATTGTGATCCTGTTAGAGATCATCTAATCTTAGAGAAAAATGTGTGATTCATTTTAGGACACTGCGAAGTCATCGAATTGGATGAGAATAACTATGTATGTTACAGCTCCAGCGGTTATCTAAAACAAACAATGTCACATGATAACCTCGATCACATCCTGTCTATCTTTTTTTCTGCTCGTCCACTGAATCAAATCTTGTTTATTATAATGTAAAGAAATGTTAAATATATACGGTTTATAACTTTAGCAAGTGTTTGTTACCATAAACTGAAAAAATTAGCCTACGATGTCTAATCATGATAGTGACTAGATTTTGTTGGTTATTAAGCCATTAGAAAGGGTTTTATTTCGGATTTTAATAAATATTAAAATATTATCTGACTGTTCATATCGCTGGTGGTCAACTTTACATTTTTTTTAAAAAAGAATACTATCATGTTATCAACTTATTTTCTTGTCAATTGAAGCAAACATGACTGAGGAGGAAGTATATGGTCAACACATTAGGGCCACCAACTTTGACAAAGTAGTACGGTTATAATTAAAACGCTTACTCTCTTAATTGAGGTTCTGCAGACGTACAAGGTACACGGATTAAGAAGTATTTCAGAAAACATTTCATATATATAAAAGGAAAACTATTGTGCATTTATATATATTTGGAAGTCTGACAAAAAAATGGAATGCCTGACAATGTATGTTGATAGAAATTCACCAGCATGAGCAGTTCAAGGAAGACTGCATACACTATACCTCGAGGCCATTCAATGCATCTTTTCTGGAGGTCAAACAAGTGATTCTAAACTCTAGTAGTTTTGTTTAAAGCCGTCGCTTTAGTATGCCATATAATGTGATGCCGATCACGTTTGCTTTCCCACTTAGACGACGGCCGTCGATATGTAGATTCGAGTCCCTTAAACTTGTTTGTATTGTCTCATTTTCGTATCACAGATTAGTTAAGATGGCATAATAAATGTTTATAAGCATATCTTTCAACAAACAAAATAGCTGATGTAAAAGTTTTACCGAATGAGCCAAAGTCCTATCGAGGTCAAAGAAGCCACATACAGTTGGCACCTTGTACTCCGATTTTGAGAATAGGTGAAGCTTCAGTGCACTCTGAAAGAAAATTGAAAAATGAATTAATTTTTGTTCAGTTTTTTAGTACTATAATTTTACTTCCATATTGACAATTTTCACCGTCAGATAACAAAGAACTTTGCTATTAACTATTATTGACTGATTTCCTAAAATGGCCGATCAATAAATAAATTAGAGGATATCATATAAGTGATTCTCTGATCATGCTAAGGCATGCTGTATTCAAATGGCTCGATGACATACCGATGAGCAAACCATTTGCCCTTGTCCTTGACAAAGAAGAACAGCTACTACTAGAGTCGAAGCTGTACCTGGAGTGGTTTTCGGTTTTGACCATTTGATTACAGTAACTTGCCATTTGTTTTTCTGTCAAACGCTCGATAGTACGAGACTAAATGTTCAGGTTTACTTTAATTAAATTCGCATTTTTATTTATATCTTTAATTTAAATATAATTGGGAATTAATTAATGACTATGAACTGAAAATGACACAAATAACAAAACATGGGTGATCAGCACTTTGAATGTAAAGTATCAGATTACAGTTATCAGATTACTGTATCAGATTACAGTTCGATTAAGTTGACTTTGTTTAATGCTAGGCTTTGATGAAATTTGTGTATATTTATAAATTAATGTTTATAATCAAATGTTTTATAAAAGCAATACTTTTGTTTGTATTATTCAATTACAAACTTATTAAAATTGTACGTTGTGTTGGCAATGAAGCCAGACTAGGGTTATAATTAATGATGAGCAGGGGGTATCTCGCACATGGGCACTGCGGAACTGTAGCACACTCGATTTCATACATATTATTGCTAATATTCAATACAATGGGTCTTTTTTACTTGATTCTTTCAGAGTCCCTACTTCCCTGTAGATTCAACAGGGTACTTGTAATATTGGGTATCACCTTAATAGTCATAAAAAAACAATTGGTATCACAAGGACAAGAATGACCACCACGCACGTTGTCCATTTGATATCGTTTGAAGTTGCCCCCTGAGTTACTGAGTGGTTTTTGATCTATAATGATTCGAGTATAGGAGTCACTACGTGGGAAGCAAACATTTTCTGGGGTACTTACCTGTACCATAACCCCCCCGATGTGCCTTCACCTTGTCGTGGTGGGGGGGCTTAACACGTCTGGATGGCGTGAACTAAGAAAGGCACAACATGGGCCGCCATCCGAGGGTGGAAAGTCCGCTCTTTCGTGCTCTGGCTTGGGTGGCAGTCCGCCCTTATTGGTCTCATTCACTGCTGCGGCACAGCAAGGGCTTCAGTTCTTCCTTGGGGTTTTTGATCTTAGGCTGGTGTCCGCGGGTGGAAAGTTTGCTCAGTCGCGCACTGGTTCGGAAACTGGATCTCAAACTCCACATTTCTTTTTCCGCCCTGTGTCTGTCTTTTGTAAAACTTTTTTCTCACTCCCATTGGAATCCGGTAACTTTGTTTGATTATCAGGCTTATTATCAGTTTTATTCGGTCGAGACTAATAGCGGCTGGTTGTGGTGGACTTGGATTTGCCTGGCCGATTTCAATGGGGTTGTCGCTTGGATGTTTCTCCTTTTTCCCTCTATATCTTTTCTTGTAATTTCTGACCCCTTCACGACCGAGTAGGTCGTGGAAGCCCTTCTCCGCGAGGTCAACTTTGGGCAGCCCACGAGGACTGTCTCTTTTTGTCTCATTCGTAAGAAAACTGTTTGTTTTTCATGACGTGGTGAAAGGGCTACAAGTTAAAAAACCATGAACCTATTCTGCTTTATCATGTTGTAGCCAAAAGGCCAAGGCACAAGAATAAATCAAAACAGGTAACCTGTACTATAAGAAGAAATAGCGAAGAACTTTTACCAATAGGTAAAGACATGCTTTGCGAGAAATTGTTATGACAACTGATTCTTATCGAACAGAAAACCTGGACTGGGTGACGAAACGCATCAAATGTCTTGCCTTACTCTTAAGATGGTCTAGGTGGCTCAGGAATCTACCCTCACTAATATGGATAGAGTGGCGCTGATATCCAAGCGCCTATTACCCTCCCCTGTACCTTTAGTTATAGGACGAGTTGGCTTCCTGCTATAACACAAGGCAAAACCTGCTCTTTGTAGTGGGTTGGTTTTATGGCCCACTGTAGGACTGCTTCTGAGGTAGTAGTCACTGAGAACTCGTTCATTTATAGGTTAAGTAACTATACTTTGAAGGGGATTTGATGCACTAAAACTCAGAATTTCCTACCTCCCCCATGAAATATCGAGGGGATTTGGCTATTTTCGAACCTCCAGTCTTCAGTTCTAAAGGCAGCACTATAGTGCTGGTAAAAGGTAGTATTTCTTTTGACACCACATTGGTTGACTTTAAAAAACCTTTGTCATAAATAAACTTGATATGTACAATTTTTTGGCTTTGCTTTCATATTATTTTATATACAAGTATATGTATAAATTTACTTTTTAAATTATTGCCCCAATTTACTCATCGTTTTGTACATAAAAGATAAACGTTTTCTCAAGGAGCAAATCACTAAGTTAACTAAATCGCCTCTGCCTTAGTGTGGAGGTGGTGGAATTCAGCCAAATTTAATTTCATCGCGAGGTCGGTCGAGTTGTTAAGCAGAAAGCACTACGTAGGTATATAATCTTGAAGGTTTTATTCATTCTATAATACCTGTCAGGTCAAATCGTTTCATTTTGATTTTACCTCATTAACATATTTGAAGTATACTTCTAGATTCCTACCTTTTCTTCTTGAGACAAATTCTCCTTCGTTATGAGCATCATATAAACCAAATCATCAAATTTATTTCTCTGAAACACAGATACAGCACATAGAAAACAGAAAAAGATTATTTTTTCTAAAAAAATATCCATAAATAAACAAAAAGCAATCTATCTAACTCAGATAATTACTAAAACAGATATATTTTTTAAAATTTTAAGGCCTTTCTTAATACTTGAGTTTACCGGTCCCAGATTTTTGTTGAAATGCTGTTCTTTAAATTTGAAAGATAGTGACAACTACTTGAGCGTTGAATTTAACTTATAAAAATATATACAATCTTCAGGTATTTAACATTTTAATTAATTAAAATAATAATTCTTTACTTAATCCTCCAAATTTACATCCTTCCTACAAATGATTTACTTTCAAGGTCACGTATATTTACTCTTTCGAAAAATTATTTATTACAAAAAACACATTATGTCATTATCTGTAATAATTATTTAGTCATTCAGGATCATAAACAGCTTAATGAGTCTGTAAATTTGTCAACTTTTTTTCTGGAGTGTACTAATCAAAATACCTAATGGATTAATGAACAAAAACGCACTTGTAATTACGAGCTTGAAATTTTATTCTGAATGGCAATAAAAGGAGACACTGTGCTACTTGTTTGAGGGTTGGGCTGACAGACATCATCCATGGTTAGCCGGGATAACCACCACATGTCAGTACCATAAGTCCTCTTGGATCATGGTTGAACACAACTTCTCTTGTTGCTTCTCTTCAAATCAATACCAACTCATTATACTTCCCTGCATGAGATTGCAGGAAGAGACTGCCTCCATCATCGTCGTAGTGTTTAAATAACAGTAACATTCTAAGTGAATTGTATTAAATCGTATACGTTATTTTCAATCGTAATACAAATCGTATTAAGCCATTATTTTTTTTATGACACCTTTTACAAATGATTTTCTCATTTTCAATTAACAATTTTGTTGGCTAAAAATTAACAATTGTTGGAAGTATCACAAATATTATTAAAAATTTGGAGTAGCCTACACTCAACTTTACTATATGTAAACAAAATATCAAACTTCTTGACAAACAATTGATTTTTTGTTTTATTTTTATTGAACTATCGTTATGAATTAAATCATTCATTAACTCCAACCATTTCTTTAGGAATGGTTGAAAGCTGAACTTCCTGTTCCTATCTTTCCAATATCATGTATATTGGTTTGGGTTCCAGTTGATCTAATATCACTTATATTATTTTGGGATGGAATAAGTAAGTTTCATAAACTCTAGCTGTATATATATATATATATATATATATATATATATACATATATATATATATAGAAAAAATGACATCTATTCACCATTTCAATTTTTTGTTACTAGGTTGGGTTGCAGTGGCATTCCCACAAGGGAACACACGTAGGCCAAGCATTGGCCCTTTGTGATACCACACTATGAAGATTGATTCTACAGTAGCAGTCCTAAATTTTGCCTAATTCAAGTGTATTTAGAGTAGGGATCTTTAACGAGTACCTGACATCGTACAGGCTCGGGACCGACGGTTTAACGTCCTTCTCCGAGGAACGACGTGCTCAGATTTATTCACCTCCCACGTGAATAAATCAAGGGCCAGGTGGGTATCAAACCCCGGTCCTATCAGTTCAGAGGTAGGCACGTAACCACTGAGCTAGCCTGACCCCTTATTTGTTACTAAGTCACATTCTAAGAATGAATATAACTTATGTTGACTTAAATAACTACATAATAACTTGTTTTGTTTTATATTGTAACTACGGTCATCTAAAGACGTGATATTATTACTAAAGTTTAAATTTGACAAAAGTTTAATTTTTTTTAACATTCTTTACTCAATATGAATACTAGCCACCTACGTGACGCCAAACATGATTTATTTACTGAAGAACGAAATAATTTCATTAGATTTTATACTCAGTAAATCAGATGGCTTATCCCAATAAAAATCAAGAATCTTACATTATTTATCAGCCAGCAGATTTCATTTGATTTAAGCAAAAAATTTGATTGTACAGCAAATTTTACAAAGAATGTTTTCAATTTTGAATTACGTTTTATATTTTGATTTTTTATATAATTATTACACTGGAAATTTTATGACATTCTAGTGGTTTTTATAAAATCACTTTTCTTTCTTTCCTTGTTGCTTCTTCTTCTTGTGGTGATTCCAGTATATATATAAAAAAGGTGTAAGGTGTTTTATATCTAATATTACATAAGGTATTTTATTTTGAATATGTTTACCTCATTTGAAATCCTCACGAAAGTTTCAATAATTGAGAGAAGCATATTGACGTAGTAGCTTGCCCATATGGTGAGGACAATTTGGAACTGCCAATTGAAATTTTGCAACTTACTAAGATTGTACAAAATAGAATAAGCGGTGTTAACGAGGACTAGGAAAGAGGTAAGGGAGAGGACCAGTATGGGCAACTGATACAGAGAAGCAAGCGTGGAAACTAGACGAGAGAGAGAAGAGAAGTAGAAGGTGATGGGGGAAGCGAGGAGAGGGTGGTCAGGCAGAAGTCGGCGGAGCAGACTCATGCGAGAGGACAGCACGTCCCCGAGTAGAACACATTGCTGCGAGCAAACGTAGGCCACGAGAAGGGTCGTGTAGTTGGTTACTTTGTAAATATTTGACTTGCGAAGGTTGTCACTGAACAAGACGTCTATAATAGCGACTAGAAATATCAAGGCAAAGCCGAAAGTAAAGCGAAGCATCCGACCGACAGGCCTGCTGACTGCAGGCAGAGCCCAGGCGTCGACCCGAGCTACTGCGTCCAGCAGGGGCGCTACACTCCTCCACCTCCACGCCGTCCCCAGCATCGATACGCCCAAAATCATTGCCTGCAGAACACTGTTCATGCTCCTCAGGCACCTCATCACCAAGTTCACAGAGGCCCACAAGTTATTCGTATCTTCCTGCTGCGAACCAATATATAAAACACCGCAGAACACAAAGTACATAATAACAGAGTATCCCAACAAAGCCCATGACAATTTCCACTTCTGGTCCAGTTGAAATGTTCCCAGAACCCGGCTTAACATAAAAAGTGGTTTGACGGTTGCATACACTCCCTTCCTCTCGTCGTCCTCTTTAAGATTTTTGTACATAGTTCAATATTTCATTGCAGTATAAGAAATAGACTGATGTTAACATCAGAGATCTAAAAACTTATGTTAACAGCTTTTTAGATCGAAACCTTTTGAACAACTTACTCCTGGCATTCATTATTAATAAAGCTCTTTTATTGTGACAGTTCAATCATCATGCCATTAACGCAATAATACATTACGCTCTTTTATACGATCTTATCTCGTCTATTTGTTAATGCTTTAATTATCAAAATGTTTAATTGTACCAAATCAATATAATGATTTTCTAATACCGAAATACGGTGATCTTAAAAACACGAATAACTGACTTTGTAGTCAATTTACAACGTTTAGACTTTTCAACATCATGAAATTACGATGAAAAGAAAAATACAGAATAGTTCACGAGTAGGTCTACAGTAAATATTATTTTTAAAAATATAATATTGCAATTGAAATTTGTAATTTAATCATAAGAAATAATTAGTTATTAATGGAGGTACTCGAACTTCTGTCGATTGCAGTTGACACAGCTTTGAAGGCTACTTCATGACTCACATTTCAGTCTACTGACTACTGTATTCTTTGACGCACCCAAGTATTAATAACAAAAGTCCTTTATATTGGTCTTGCTTGAAGAACGATGACCTCCAAACAGAGGGCTTCTTTGAAAAAGTAACCATTGTTTGCGGATATTCATTTTTCCTGTTATCGGTAATAAGTTTGCATATTAATTCATTACTTCTGCAATCTATTATAGTGTAGTATTTACTCTCCACTTAAGGTTCAAGATTAATTATGTAATTTTTCATACTAATTCCCTTGTTAAAAACCTTAAAAGTTCAATCAACAATCATATATTGTATTCAATTTCAATTAATTCACTCCGATGTTCTTAAACCTCACAGATACCTATATTTTTTTTACTTTAGATATCTAAAGAAGACCACTAAGTGATTGAAACGCGTTGTTAGTTTCATAGTAAACTCTTTTTGTACTGAGATGTAATTCTTAAAATCCCCCAATGTAAGTTTATATAGTGTTCTTATACTGCTACAAAAATGGTTAGTTAAACCTATTTGAAGTAAATTGTTATAGAATAATTAACTTTATCTATTAGTATTGATTATTAATTTTTAATATTTGAAGGTTAACCACCTCCAAAGTGGTTGTTAGGGTCCTCAAGTTACTTATTCCCAAGAGTCAATCAGCGCAGCGAGAGGAAAGTCTGGCACCGGAGGAGTCTCCGCGCTAGAGCAGGCCCCAGGCAGATGGCTGGAAGGTTAACCACCTCCAAAGTGGTTGTTAGGGTCCTCAAGTTACTTATTCCCAAGAGTCAATCAGCGCAGCGAGAGGAAAGTCTGGCACCGGAGGAGTCTCCGCGCTAGAGCAGGCCCCAGGCAGATGGCTGGAAGGTTAACCACCTCCAAAGTGGTTGTTAGGGTCCTCAAGTTACTTATTCCCAAGAGTCAATCAGCGCAGCGAGAGGAAAGTCTGGCACCGGAGGAGTCTCCGCGCTAGAGCAGGCCCCAGGCAGATGGCTGGAAGGTTAACCACCTCCAAAGTGGTTGTTAGGGTCCTCAAGTTACTTATTCCCAAGAGTCAATCAGCGCAGCGAGAGGAAAGTCTGGCACCGGAGGAGTCTCCGCGCTAGAGCAGACCCCAGGCAGAGGGCTGGAAGGTTAACCACCTCCAAAGTGATTGTTAGGGTCCTCACTGATTATAATAATCAAATGCACTATGGATATCAGTGTGACGGAGTTAGGCACGTTTGATACACATTCAACGAAACAAAATTAATTTCTTAAAGGCGCCTCATAAGCAGTTCTTGACAGATGGCCGCCTGTAAACATGAGGAGCTAACTCTAACCTGGTGAAGCCTATATTGTAAATTTTAATTTTCAAAGAAAGCTGGAAAACACATAATTGTGTTGAATATAGTGATTTTACTTATTTTTTAAGTTCTTATGCAAGAAATATTACGATACTGTAATACATGAAAATTCATACCTATTGGAACAAAAACATTAGAAAAAAAAATTAACATTAATAATTTTGTTTATGTTTTTGTTTTCTTTAATGACTTGTCAGGATGATTTTTGTCGTGGCAGCATCTCAATATCTTGCTCTTCGATTTGATCTTCAAGATGCATTGAACATTCGTGATGAAACCTAGTTCACAAAGTATTCTTATTTCATGGAAGAGAATTTCGATTCACACATTTAAGTTGTAGGTAAACATGTGATCAATTTGCACACGTATTCTCAAAGGAATATTTTCAGATTTGGAGGGTATTTATTATCAAATTGCCATATATAAAACATTCCACTATCACTACTGAGGTGCCATTCTCTAAGACTTGGCAATATGCATACCACAGCTTTGATTGATATAGTACATGTACGTACACTAGGGATTTCTCATTATCCACAGAGAGCTTTAGTCGAAACTAGCAGATCTCGCGCACGCTCAGATAACATTTACCATAATGACAACTTTCTTCAAAGTATCATTTGGACGATAGCAAAGAAGTTTTGTTGATGTAGGACACAGTGAAAATAAATAAAAGACTACTCAATTGGGAGTTACATATAAAGACGACGATTGTTTCATCACTCCGAGTAATATGGAGCGCTACATGTTCTCACTAAGATTGTGAAATTTATTTCTTTGTAGACTTTTCCTTCAAAATAATGAGTGCATTCTTCAGTTTAAAGTTAATTCCCTGCTAATGATATTGTATAGTTTTCTAGTATGTCTTAATATTTGCTGCTTTTCTCTGAACTAAGCATTTACAACATTAATTATGTAAAACTTAATTACAATACTTTGTTAAATGGCTTACCTTTCTTTCCAACCAAATAGGAACTTTGCAACTAGCCTCGGTTTTGAGTTTAACTAAATTGAGTTTTTGACTAAAACTAATTGAGTTTTTAGTAATTAACTAAAACTAAAATTGAGTTTTGAGTTTCAGTTGCGTCTTTCACTTTCTACAATGAATCACTTTTAAGCACACCTTCTAGGTTGTTCTATTTATGATCTTTATAAGTAGAGAGCTGATGGGCACTGCACCCGTCGACTGCTGAAATCGTTTGTCGCGTAACAAGCACTGCATTTTATCATAATCTGACAAACTCTATGCTTGATGAGGTGACCGCAGCTAAACAGCATTGGTCGTGGTTCGCCCTTGGATGGGTGACAACAGGTGTCATTAGTGCTGCCTGTTATTTATTAAACGTCTCCAATGCCCATAGTTACTGGGTGTTAGTTCATGTGAGCCACCTCTTACTACCACAAACTTACGGTAAGGGCTACACTTGAGGGTGTTTGATAAAACAAAATTAACCAAAACAACAAAACATTGTAATTCTCAACCTTAACAAAACACTCTATTTCCTGTATCAGAGTTATTCTATTTATTTTTTCGGGCATGGTATACTTAAGTAAATTTCAAAATTATAGAAAATAGACTAGTGATTATGTAGGCTACACACTGCCAGCTGTCGGCAGTGGAATAGCAACACGGTTTCCTTCCATCACTGTAACCTGATTGGACCACCTCAGGTCTGACTTTATCGCCAATGTGCTTTTGAATTATATCCAAAAGAATAATCATATAATACGAACATCATGACCTTTAGGAACAAAAATCTTATAATACGTTTTGTTTACATTTGACTTTATATTGTAATGTCAGCTTAAAAAAATTCTAATAATGAGTTTAAATATTTGATTTTCTCCACGACCACTCTTGTAGACTTTAATTTTTGATGCTGACACTCGCTGGTTATAGTTATTTTGCACCCATTTCAGTAGTGGATAAGGACATTACCGGCTTGATTCTACATAGGGAGTCTTAAATTTTACTCTCCTCAAGTTTAGTAGAACAGGGAGCTTTAAAAAGCACCAAGCGTCGTAAAGGCTTGGAAATGAAAAGTTTACGTCCTCTCCGAAGGACGAAGTGTACAAGAGTTTTCATCTCCGCATGAAAAGTTTATGGTCTTAGAGAAGATTCGATATGTTTTCGTGCAGTATATATATATATATATATATATATATATATATCTGTGTGTATAAATTGAGATTGATGTCAATATAACGTTTGTTACAATAGGCCCAGAAACAATATTACTTACGTATGAAAACGCAGGTTCCCCACAGTGGAGCTGTAACATCCCTGCCTCTAACTACAGGGATTAGACAGTCTGTGAGGACTGGTCATGATCCTGATACTCAGGTTCTCTGAGGTTCTCATCTAGAGTAAACTGAACATTGACCCTTCACCAAAGTCTGGCTCACAGGGTAGTACTAACACTACAGAGTATTGTGGGTCAGTTGATCATCAGGCTTTAGTCTGTTATTAACATGCAATTTTAATGTTCAATTGATTTTGTTTAAATTCAATTATAAGTATGGAAACATTTATTGAATAAGGAGTAATAAAATTATTGGATTCCAAATTGTGAACGATAACGCAAGATTTTTTTAAACAAAATGAAAAATATGATGTATTTTAACTGTATAGACAACGAAATGGCAGTAGTGCAATTAGGATAGAGGAATTAAAGTGGGTTAGGTGGTGAGCACAGCTATACTAAGTAGGAGGTCCAGTCGCCGACAGTGTGTTTAACTATACGACAACACTAGAAGCATTTCGTGGTATTTATAAATATTTTTATTAATTCAAAATTATTTGTTGATCTCCTTACGAGATTTTTTGTGAATACTTTGAACGAACAATCTATTTTGGTGTAACTTATATTTTTCTCTCTGAACTTGTGACTTACATCAGGGATGATCACACATGCTTTAGCGAGATACATGAAATCAACCTTAACACATTAATTATTAAAATATTATCTAATATAGGAAGAGGTATACCCCAGCCCCCTATGGCTGCGGCATTGTTAGATATTGGTTATAGTTATAATTAGATATAGTTATAAAATAAACAATATATCTACAAATTTACGATATAATTGTTTGGAAGAGCGAGTAACTAAAGGGTTTGCTGGCATTGACTGGAGTTGGTGGTTTAGTACTTGGGAGGTCCTCCGAAGTGCTTGGTCAGAGCGATGATCCTCTCCG
The DNA here is from genome assembly GCA_026182355.1 of Hermatobates lingyangjiaoensis. Taxonomy (NCBI): domain Eukaryota; kingdom Metazoa; phylum Arthropoda; class Insecta; order Hemiptera; family Hermatobatidae; genus Hermatobates; species Hermatobates lingyangjiaoensis. The sequence goes on along the minus strand of JAPFBL010000105.1, from coordinate 1,689,229 downwards.
CCTCCCGAATGCCCGACGTCCTGGCTCCCTGCACTGTCCCTTGCTGGCCCACACTTGTCGCTTCACCTGTGCAACCAATCGTCAAACATACCAACCTGCTGTGTCATTTCAATAGCTCTATTTATACTGTCTAAGTACAATGGTGGCATATTGTAAAACTTTAAATATAATCCCTGTAAAGAAATCCGTATTTATTGCAAGACAGAAAAATTTGCTATTTCTGTCTGAAAATTAACAAATTATTTGAACAATGACAACTTAATTTTTTTTTTATCAACCTGGAATGAACAATGGAATGTAAGGAGGGTTTTAAAAGTTTTACACACATTACCACGTCACTCTAGCAGCTGTAAGTGGCTCTGCTCATATGAATTAGTTTTGTGACTTGTAGTGACACGTTACACATAGCCTCCCCTGAATGCTTTAATGCTTCGTTTCAAGTCAAATCCCTGGTCGTTTGGTTTTCGACGTATAATTCAAGCCTGTAGTCGTTGTTGCACTTCTATCTTCCAGCCGGACATCTCCTTCAAGTCTTTGCAGACCTTTACTTGATGTCCTCACACTATTCATCGCTAGCCTCATTCCTTTCTTAAACCTCAACACATAAACTTTTAGAGATTTCAAAAATTAAGGAAAGCAAACAATTTATGTGCTATTTAAAAGAAATTCTTTCATAGTTATTATTGTCCAAACACTTCTGCAGATCACAGAAAAATAACAAAATGTAAACAAACAGAAATTTTGACTTACAATAAGTTTAGATTGCTTAAAGCCTTTCCAGATTCAACATAAATAAACATGTGACATTTTATCAAGATAAATAAAACCTGCTTTACAAGCATAGAAAATATACAGAGAGTTATATATATATATAAATTAAACACAAACTCACTGCAATATTTAGACAGGAGAGGATATTTGCTTGAACAGCGAAATATATTCATGCATATATAAATATTTTATTATAATTGACCCACTGGAAACGGCCTCGTCACCCACAAGTTAAGAAGCACTAATCTAGTTCAATGGAATTCATAATTTTCTACTTTTTCCACATTATACAAGTGTATTTGTTAATTGTTTGCATTTTATCCTTATCTGCTCCAAGTGTGTTCAAAATAAAGTATATAGATTTAAACTGTTCAATATACATATGTAAATTATATATATATATATATATATATATATAGTTCTATTTCTATAGTTCTATTAAAACTGTTATGTTGACACTGCTATCTTTCTTATCATGCAATTATTATAACTTAAAGTGACTGTATAATTCTTAGAGAACATCTATTCAACAGAAATCATGATTCAGCCCTACTACTGATACAATATCAGCTGAGATAACAAGCTCAAGTCAGAATTACGCTTTTCCGAGATTTGATAATGGCTAGCCTTATTTATGATACTTTTTAAAACAATCATGACTGTAGTTGTCATATTTTACATCACCTGCGAATAAAAGTCTGGGAGGAGTAGCGTGAATCGGACCAGGGACTGGGGATCCCAGAATGCACTGGTCGCCAACCGTAGTGTGCTCTGAAAGGAAACTCTGGCAGCCTCGGTAAAACACGTCTTGAGACCACTTTGTCCGAGTAACACCTGAATGAGGGCAATGACCAATTATTCATTTTAAATTAATAGTCCTCATTTGAGTGAATAACTCATAAAAATGTTTAATATTGAAGAAACATTGTCCAAGCACTAACTAGTTCCCGACCAGTGAGCGTTGGGGTCCTGGGCACTCTTCAGTACCCTTTTTCGACAAATATATCATCATGCTTATCAGGAAAAAGCTATATATCTTACTATTTTTAGTAACATTATTTTATAAAAACAATAATGGTCTTAAATTTATGAAATTTTTACTCAACATCATTCTTTTAGTGCATTAACTTCTTTCATGTCATAAATAAATACATAAATAAATGTAATAAGTACAAGTACTTAAGACTTTTGTATAAGACTACTTGAAATGTTTATTGAATAACTCTTGTGGATTCTAGCCCCCCAAAATGAAAAAAAGAGGAACACTTTAAAAACCTACTTCAAAGTTATTATAGCGCTCGAAATATAGTAGTGGGTTCCTGTTATCTCTTTTATCTGTGTTCTTTCTGTGAATCTAAGTTATTAATTCTTGGAATTGTTTCATTTAATTGGTTATATATATATATATATATATATATATATATATATATATAGGTTTTGAAATTTTTTGAGGGTTTTGGTCTAAATATTAAAAAACACTTCTTCGCCAACGTTTCGACATATATTTATGTCCTCCTCAGGGCTGGGAAGTCTGTTGAGTATCCTTGTTTTGTGTTTTTCCCATTTGTATAATCTCCTCTACATATTAAATAACTAACGGAAAGTTGCTACAGCTCCACATTGTCCTGGAGGTTGTAACACATAAAAAAACTCCACATAACAAAAATGCAACCTACAGGACAATGTGGAGCTCTAGAAACTTTGCGTTAGTTATTTAATATGTAGAGGAGATTATACAAATGGGAAAAACACAAAACAAGGATACTCAACAGACTTCCCAGCCCTGAGGAGGACATAAATATATGTCGAAACGTTGGCGAAGAAGTGTTTTTTAATATTTAGACCAAAATCCCTCAAAAAATTTCAAAACCTGTGAATATAGAATGGTCAAAAAACAAACAGCAAGATGAATGTATATATATTAAAGTGAGTCGAAGTGTTCGTGATTATTCTGGTTTTAAAACATATAAGAGTATATAAGCATATATATATATATATATATAGGTTTGGGAATTTATTATTCCAGGTGTTTGTTTATTGACACATCATGTTGTACATATTTAGATGTAGTAAGTGCAAATGGATCTATTTGTGTATTGTAAGTGGTTGCTTGCAAAACCAAACAGTCCGGGTTTTCGTTAGATAACGCATTAGTCACACCTGGACTAAAGTGGCTCACGCCCTTGCACTCATGTAACAAATATATACTAAATAAAACATTGAAGTAACTGAGAACTAATAATTATTTTAGCACCTGTAGGAAAGGGCAAAGCTCGTATTCCTGTAAATTTTCTCATTAGAAGAGTAACCTCTTTGGCAATAGTTTCTTCATCCACATTTTCAATTTCCTTTGCTTGTTCACCCCCAATAGAAAACTGGAGACTGTCCTTTCCGTTGCACATTTCCTCTAGCTTGATTATTGAAGACAGCCAGTCTGTTTTCTTTTCCTGTAGGAGATGTATTGACCCTTCTCCACGAAGCCAAAATGACTTTTTGTAATCTAAAAACACTTTATTCGTGACGCCAAAGCCTAGTTTTTCGATGACTTCATTCTTTTCATCGCTTAGTGGTGGTTGAAAGAGATCTTTTTCTGACTTCAAGACACCCAGAGGTACAGAAATGACGACGTAATGAGCTTCTTCTTTGCAGCCATCACAAAATGTGACCTCTACCATAGGGAGATGCTCTTCACTCCAATTCACACATTTCACTGCTTTACAGAAAGCAATATTCGAAGATGGTATGTCTCTCAAAATCGGAGCCATAACTCCCAGCATTCCCTGAGAGAGTCTTCTTTTTTCCGGTGAGACAACATAGCTTCCATAACCACAGAGTGACATATTTCCAGTGGAGGTGCCCCATCGAGTGCTCTCCTCTTCCTCTAAACATCTTATCAAGTTTTTCAAATCCTTTCGGCCTTCAGTTAATTCGTTTGTCTTTTTTTTGAAAAAATTCCCCAAAGATGAATCTTCAGTACAATCAGAGTTAAACACTGCCGTGGCTTGTTGCTTTATCGCTTTGTATAAACTCGCCGCTTTGGAGACTGTAAGAGAGTCAATCGTCCTTCCTTCTGGTGACAAAAAGACAGTCTGTTTCATTGGTTGACATGGTGTAAGTTTTTCCATTGCAGCCAATCGGAGAACAGGATTCATCTCACCTTCCAGCCACTCAGCTCCACACTCATTGATTCCCTCTCCAGACCAGGCCGAGTTTATCCTTCCTCCAATTCTAAAATAACAGCACAATATCAGTAATTTCCGATAGTCTTTTATGGAGAAATAATGAAGGGAATATCACAGAACACTAGTGGTTTGAAAAAATTGCAATAAACATAATTGTCAATAAAAATGTTATTTTTACTTGTGAAACAATAGAAAATATATAAAGTCTTCCATTAGAATGTTTCACGTTATTATAACTTAACATATTATCAAAGTCATTGACAATTAATTTAATTCTAGATTTCTCTTTATGTAGCCATCTCCATTCTTCCAATACAAATGGAAATGTACTCACTGTTATAGCACTTTGAAAAAATCAGACCAATAATGATGACTAATAATTAGAAGCACTCTTTGATAATGTTTTAATCAAATCATGCTAATAAACCATGTAATCCTATGCCTTATCAATGCATATAGTAATGTACACATAGTAAACATATTATCACTTTGATATAATATGTTATTTATAAAAAAAAATTTTTTCTAAATTTCATTTATTTGATTAATGTATTTTTAGGTTTTATTTAAATAATTGATTACTTGGTTCAAAACCTTGAATTCGATGTGAACTACATGTGGAATTAATAGTATGTATCCTTTTTAGTGTTATATTGCCATTTATAATATTCCAAAATTAATTATATATTTACATTAAAACTCAAGATAAAATAAACTTTAATTATTTCTAGTTTATAATAGGCAACTAGTAAAGCGAAAAAAGTAGCAACCGTATTGGCATTAAGTGAGACAAAAGATGTTTACCGTGATCTCGTAAACATCTATTAAGATTCGTATCGCAGTGGGAGTGATTACAACATGTTGGTTCATAACCAAGATACAGGTTGACAGAAATATCTGTCAAACTTCGTATGCGTATTAAGATTCGTATCGCAGTGGGAGTGATTACAACATGTTAGTTCATAACCAAGATACAGGTTGGCAGAAATATCTGTCAAACATCGTATGCATATTAAGATTCGTATCGCAGTGGGAGTGATTACAACATGTTGGTTCATAACCAAGATACAGGTTGACAGAAATATCTGTCAAACTTCGTATGCATATTAAGATTCGTATCGCAGTGGGAGTGATTACAACATATTGGTTCATAACCAAGATACAGCATCCATTCAAGGGGCCTCAAAAAGTTTCAATGAATACCTTAGAATATCAAAACAGACTTTTTTTAATTGAAACTTTGCGTTAATTACAGTAAAGTAAATAGTACTAAATCTATCATCAAGAAACTAAGTTATGAGAAAAGGTGTAGATGCAAGAACTCATTTAAATTATGAGCTTTTGATACAGTATTCTTAAAATTATTCAAGATATATACACAGTAAATATATTTATAAAGATAAAAATCATTAAAGTAAAAAAAAAATAGTTTATTTTATCATATTAATAAATAAAACATCAATTCAAGAAAATTGCCAAACATCGACATGGAGAACTAAATATCTGTCAAACTGCATATGCGTATTAAGATTCGTATCGCAGTGGGAGTGATTACAACATGTTGGTTCATAACCAAGATACAGGTTGACAGAAATATCTGTCAAACTTCGTATGCGTATTAAGATTCGTATCGCAGTGGGAGTGATTACAACATGTTGGTTCATAACCAAGATACAGGTTGGCAGAAATATCTGTCAAACTTCGTATGCATATTAAGATTCGTATCGCAGTGGGAGTGATTACAACATGTTGGTTCATAACCAAGATACAGGTTGACAGAAATATCTGTCAAACTTCGTATGCATATTAAGATTCGTATCGCAGTGGGAGTGATTACAACATATTGGTTCATAACCCAGATACAGCATCCATTCAAGGGGCCTCAAAAAGTTTCAATGAATACCTTAGAATATCAAAACAGACTTTTTTAATTGAAACTTTGCGTTAATTACAGTAAAGTAAATAGTACTAAATCTATCATCAAGAAACTAAGTTATGAGAAAAGGTGTAGATGCAAGAACTCATTTAAATTATGAGCTTTTGATACAGTATTCTTAAAATTATTCAAGATATATACACAGTAAATATATTTATAAAAATAAAAATCATTAAAGTAAAAAAAAAATAGTTTATTTTATCATATTAATAAATAAAACATCAATTCAAGAAAATTGCCAAACATCGACATGGAGAACTAAATATCTGTCAAACTGCATATGCGTATTAAGATTCGTATCGCAGTGGGAGTGATTACAACATGTTGGTTCATAACCAAGATACAGGTTGACAGAAATATCTGTCAAACTTCGTATGCGTATTAAGATTCGTATCGCAGTGGGAGTGATTACAACATGTTGGTTCATAACCAAGATACAGGTTGGCAGAAATATCTGTCAAACTTCGTATGCGTATTAAGATTCGTATCGCAGTGGGAGTGATTACAACATGTTGGTTCATAACCAAGATACAGGTTGACAGAAATATCTGTCAAACTTCGTATGCGTATTAAGATTCGTATCGCAGTGGGAGTGATTACAACATGTTGGTTCATAACCAAGATACAGGTTGGCAGAAATATCTGTCAAACTTCGTATGCGTATTAAGATTCGTATCGCAGTGGGAGTGATTACAACATGTTGGTTCATAACCAAGATACAGGTTGACAGAAATATCTGTCAAACTTCGTATGCGTATTAAGATTCGTATCGCAGTGGGAGTGATTACAACATGTTGGTTCATAACCAAGATACAGGTTGGCAGAAATATCTGTCAAACTTCGTATGCATATTAAGATTCGTATCGCAGTGGGAGTGATTACAACATGTTGGTTCATAACCAAGATACAGGTTGACAGAAATATCTGTCAAACTTCGTATGCATATTAAGATTCGTATCGCAGTGGGAGTGATTACAACATATTGGTTCATAACCAAGATACAGCATCCATTCAAGGGGCCTCAAAAAGTTTCAATGAATACCTTAGAATATCAAAACAGACTTTTTTAATTGAAACTTTGCGTTAATTACAGTAAAGTAAATAGTACTAAATCTATCATCAAGAAACTAAGTTATGAGAAAAGGTGTAGATGCAAGAACTCATTTAAATTATGAGTTTATGATATTCAGCTTATATAGCCACTAGACTACCCGTGATCCTTTGTGTCACTCAGAAATTATAATAATAGGTATTGAAATTAATTCACTGAACATGATTGACAGTGATAATTTTATTGTTGTTTCTTGTTATTAAGACACGGAAAAAGATTCTTATATGGCCCAAGCTTTTGATACAGTATTCTTAAAATTATTCAAGATATATACACAGTAAGTATATTTATCAAAATAAAAATCATTAAAGTAAAAAAAAAATAGTTTATTTTATCATATTAATAAATAAAACATCAATTCAAGTTATGTACACAATGAAATATATTTAAAACAAACAAAACTTGTAAATTAAATATTCAATTTATTTACCTAACATAAAATAACATTAATGAAAGGAATGTGTCTTTATAATATTACCATAGAACATTCGGATTTTATCTGACAGTTGTATTCAAGTTTGTTTCTAAAATTATTCATTTATAACCTCTAATGTATTAGTATATTATATATTTGTTACATTTATTTATAATATATTTGCAGTACTGTCATCAGCGAGTATGCAAGCCTCTGGGCTACTCTTGCTCCGTGCCTTTATTTTATTACCAGTGTTTATACTACGCAAATATTAAATTAAAAAAAAAATAAATTCCATTTTTTTTGTTACATTTATATACAATACATTTTTACTACTGTCATCGGCTAGCCCGGATCGGCTACCCTGGATCCAGGCGTTACTTCATTACCATTGTTTATATTATTCAAATTTTAAATTCAAAAATTTTTTTGGTACATCACTTTTTAATATATTTCTGCTACTGTCATCGGTGAGCACGCAAGCCAGTGAGCTACCCTGGCTCCATGCCTTTAGTTTATTACCAGTGTTTATACTACGCAAATATTAAATTAAAAAAAAATTTTTTTGTTACATTTATATATAATTTTGTTTGCACTACTGACATCGGCGAGCGCGCAAGACACTTGCTACCTTGGATCCAATTTTGGGAATATGGCGATAATTTTCTTTTACTTAAGATTACTCAGGTAATAAATAATATATATCTAATTTCAGGTCTCTATCTCCACGGGAAATGGGTGAACAAACAAACAAACTCACGAACTTCATATATAAAGATTGGATGGAGTTGACTTCTATCTTATTATATAGACTTCTATATTATGACTTCTATGTTGCCATTTAACTAAATACCTATCAGAAGCCTCTACGAGGAGGAAGTTGGTAAGTCCGGCGATAGAAAGCCTCTGGGCCACAGAGAGACCAGCCATTCCCGCGCCGATAATGAGAACGCGCGGGAGTTCTTTCAAGCATTCAGGATCTATGCCTTCTTCTGGCTTCTGATTGATTAGTTTCTTGACCTTCAGACGTTCAACCAGATGACCTGTCCAACCACACTTTTCTTCTTTTTTCTGCTTTCCCTCTCCCTTGTCTTTCTTCTTATCTTTCTCTTTTTCCTTATCTTTATTCTTCTCCTTAATTTTATCAGCTTTTTTTTTCGCCTTCATCATCTGCTTGCACTCCTCCTTTTTTTTCTTATCTTCTGCCTTCTTTCTCTGTTTAGCCTCTGCAGCCTTCTTCTTTTCTTCAGCATTCTTCACCTTCTCTTCATCAAGCTGCTTCTTCTTCTTCTTATAATCTGAGGACCATCTTACTTCAGATAACTGCAAACATTTTAGAGCAGTAGTCAAGGTTAATAGGAAGATGAAATGTCAAATCTTCAATTGCTTTACTCTATTTGGTTTATTGACAGAGATAGATTATTACCATGACCAATAAGCTACCGTATATGTTAAGAATATGAATAAGAATATGATTAAACACTAGATTCGTTATTTAATAGGAAAATAGTCACCAAAAAAATAAATGCTTCTGACAATGGTTTTTAAAAAGATTCTATGAATATACAGGAGGTGTGGCCATGCAGTAACTCTGTTGAGCCACTGAAGGGAATGGACAGATGAACTGTTAATCCGCTTGTCGTATGACCAATGTGGAGCTATGCAGCCTAAACTTTTCCTCTTCAATCACCACCTCCCCCAGGGCATTAGACCTGCCTTTCTGGCTACATCATCAGCCAGGTTACTTCAAAGTGTATCTTTATTTTCCGTATTGGACTTGCACCTCCATAATGATGTCATATAAAATATTATTTGTTCTTACTAGTTATCATTTTAGGTATTTTTCCCGATCTTTTCAATGGACTGCACCCTCAATGAGTACGATATTAATAAAATAAATCGGCATCTTTTTAGTAGTGTTCTATGTTGATCTTTGTTTAACATTGTCTAAATCTAAATTTGTAAAATTTATAATTGAATAAATATAAAAGAATTGATAGTAAAACATTAAGTTTAAATTATTTGATAACAAATGACTACGATGAAAATGTAAAAAGGTAAAGTTGGTTAAAAATTGTATTTACTACAACTTTTATTTTAAACATATTTCTTTGTGACGTCACTTACGCCAGCACAATCTTAAAAAGACTGTAACAGTGTAACATTGGCGTTCATAATTTTTTTTTACTTACCCAGGTAGTTTTATATTAATTTTTTAAATTTAAAATTGATAATGTTGATTCGTTTGCACTTCTTTCTATTGGTCAAATTAACAACTGTAAGTTAATTAATTGAAATTATTAAAACTTATTGTTTCTATGCATATATAAAATCATACATTCAGAGATAGATAACCTTTTACCTATTAGTATGAATTGTGTTGAAATGAATGAAAAGTACTTTGTTCACCAGACAGTACGTCGCAGAACAGTCACAAGTAAGGAACATTGTGGCACGGCTATTAGGTGTAACGATCGTCCCCAATGAGCCATATTACTCAATTAACGATCTTACTACCTTATATTATTTAATTTACTCTACTTCATCTAATTATATGAAAGTTCAATTCTGAAGTTTCTCAAATTCTAGAACAAACTAAAAAACAGGTATACCAATATTTAAAAAAAAATATTGTGGAAGTAATTTCTATCATTATTATTTTGTATAATAGAACTAAATAAACAAAATTCATAGAAAGAACACAAATAAAACAGATCACAAATGCTCACTACCATATGCTGACTGCTTCGTCATCTGGTAGATTATGTGAGTGGCTCTGAAGAGTCACATGTGACCTGTCGTCACTTGTCTTCGGAGCTACTCGCAACTTTCTACCAGATGACCAGGCAGTCGAAATACTCTAGTAAGTATTCGTGATCTCTTTTAATGTATATTCTTTCTCTGAATTTAGTCTATTTTGTTTGTGGAATCGTTTTATTTTAATGCCTTATATATATATATTAGAATTTTTAAAGGAACTCACAGAAAAGAAATCAAAGAAACTCACTACTATATTTCGATATCCTCGACTTCAGGAATAGATGTGAATCGCTCCAAAGGCTTATAACGACTGGCTTGGCGATCAAACAGAAGCACTCAAACAGTGTAGCCAATTTTAGGAGGGAGGGGAGACAAGGAAGATAAATAAATAAAAGCCAAATAAAGATAAAATTAATGAAAACATTTAACTAAAAATAAAATTAGTAACTGATAACTATTTGTAAAAAATCAAACTAAAAATAAAAATATATAAAAAATTAAAAATGAAACTAAGTAAGTAAATCAGACTAAAATAAAATAAAGAAAGAATTAACGATTGAGATTAAGCCCAGGAGCAGATCTACCACCCAGACGACTAATAAGTGCTTCTTCTGAAGCTGAAACTGAATATATCTATTACAAGATTTCACATAAACATGTGAAATAACAATCAATGATCAAACTTTCTCAAATGAAATCTAGAAAAAACTAAGAAAGATCAAGCGGTCATTCTCAGATTAATTTAAAGATAAAAATATATAGTGGGGTAAGAAGTCCTCTCTGATTAAATTTAATAGATCAAATATTATAAACATTTATAATAAGGGAGTGAAGCGGAGGCAGTGGTGAAGGGACCTCAATGGAGCAGAGACTATGTGACGACTCACCTCGACTTGCCTCAGCAGGCAAGGCCGCATCAACGACACCACTCTGCGTGAATATGAGTGAGTGAGGGAGTGAAGCGGAGGCAGTGGTGAAGGGCCTGAATGGAGCAGAGACTATGTGAGACTCACCTCGACTTGCCTCAGCATGCAAGGCAGCATCAACGACACCACTCTGCGTGAATATGAGTGAGTGAGGGAGTGAAGCGGAGGCAGTGGTGAAGGGATCTGAATGGAGCAGAGACTATGGATGACTCACCTTGACTTGTCTAGCAGGCAAGTGCCGCATCAACGACACCACTCTGCGTGAATATGAGTGAGTGAGGGAGTGAAGCGGAGGCAGTGGTGAAAGGACTGAATGGAGCAGAGACTATGTGACGACTCACCTCGACTTGCCAGCAGGCAAGGCGCATCAACGACACCACTCTGCGTGAATATGAGTGAGTGGGGAGTGAAGCGGAGGCAGTGGTGAAGGGACTCAATGGAGCAGAGACTATGTGATGACTCACCTGACTTGGCCTAGCAGCAAGGCCGCATCAACGACACCACTCTGCGTGAATATGAGTGAGTGAGGGAGTGAAGCGGAGGCAGTGGTGAAGGGACTAATGGAGCAGAGACTATGTGACGACTCACCTCGACTTGCCTAGCAGGCAAGGCCCATCAACGACACCACTCTGCGTGAATATGAGTGAGTGAGGGAGTGAAGCGGAGGCAGTGGTGAAGGGACTAATGGAGCAGAGACTATGTGACTGACTCACCTGACTTGGTAGCATGCAAGAGCCAATCAACGACACCATCTGAGTGAATATGAGTGAGTGAGGGAGTGAAGCGGAGGCATGGTGAAGGGTACTGAATGGAGCAGAGACTATGTGACGACTCACCTCGACTTGCCCAGCAGCAAGGCGCATCAACGACACCACTCTGCGTGAATATGAGTGAGTGAGGGAGTGAAGCGGAGGCAGTGGTGAAGGGATATCAATGGAGCAGAGACTATGTGACGACTCACCTGACTTGGACTAGCAGCAAGGCCGCATCAACGACACCACTGCGTGAATATGAGTGAGTGAGGGAGTGAAGCGGAGGCACTGGTGAAGGGTCCTGAATGGAGCAGAGACTATGTGATGACTCACCTTGACTTGGTCTAGCAGGCAAGGCCTCATCAACGACACCACTCTGCGTGAATATGAGTGAGTGAGGGAGTGAAGCGGAGGCAGTGGTGAAGGGACTTCAATGGAGCAGAGACTATGTGATGACTCACCTTGACTTGGTCTAGCAGGCAAGGCCGCATCAACGACACCATGCTGCGTGAATATGAGTGAGTGAGGGAGTGAAGCGGAGGCAGTGGTGAAGGGTCCTGAATGGAGCAGAGACTATGTGACGACTCACCTCGACTTGCCTCAGCAGGCAAGGCCGCATCAACGACACCACTCTGCGTGAATATGAGTGAGTGAGGGAGTGAAGCGGAGGCAGTGGTGAAGGGACCTGAATGGAGCAGAGACTATGTGACGACTCACCTCGACTTGGCCTAGCAGGCAAGGCCGCATCAACGACACCACTCTGCGTGAATATGAGTGAGTGAGGGAGTGAAGCGGAGGCAGTGGTGAAGGGACCTGAATGGAGCAGAGACTATGTGACGACTCACCTCGACTTGGCCTAGCATGCAAGGCATGCCACATCAACGACACCACTCTGCGTGAATATGAGTGAGTGAGGGAGTGAAGCGGAGGCAGTGGTGAAGGGTACTGAATGGAGCAGAGACTATGTGACGACTCACCTCGACTTGGCCTAGCATGCAAGGCATGCCACATCAACGACACCACTCTGCGTGAATATGAGTGAGTGAGGGAGTGAAGCGGAGGCAGTGGTGAAGGGACCTGAATGGAGCAGAGACTATGTGACGACTCACCTCGACTTGGCCTAGCATGCAAGGCATGCCACATCAACGACACCACTCTGCGTGAATATGAGTGAGTGAGGGAGTGAAGCGGAGGCAGTGGTGAAGGGTACTGAATGGAGCAGAGACTATGTGACGACTCACCTCGACTTGGCCTAGCATGCAAGGCATGCCACATCAACGACACCACTCTGCGTGAATATGAGTGAGTGAGGGAGTGAAGCGGAGGCAGTGGTGAAGGGTACTGAATGGAGCAGAGACTATGTGACGACTCACCTCGACTTGGCCTAGCATGCAAGGCATGCCACATCAACGACACCACTCTGCGTGAATATGAGTGAGTGAGGGAGTGAAGCGGAGGCAGTGGTGAAGGGTACTGAATGGAGCAGAGACTATGTGACGACTCACCTCGACTTGGCCTAGCATGCAAGGCATGCCACATCAACGACACCACTCTGCGTGAATATGAGTGAGTGAGGGAGTGAAGCGGAGGCAGTGGTGAAGGGTACTGAATGGAGCAGAGACTATGTGACGACTCACCTCGACTTGGCCTAGCATGCAAGGCATGCCACATCAACGACACCACTCTGCGTGAATATGAGTGAGTGAGGGAGTGAAGCGGAGGCAGTGGTGAAGGGTACTGAATGGAGCAGAGACTATGTGACGACTCACCTCGACTTGGCCTAGCATGCAAGGCATGCCACATCAACGACACCACTCTGCGTGAATATGAGTGAGTGAGGGAGTGAAGCGGAGGCAGTGGTGAAGGGTACTGAATGGAGCAGAGACTATGTGACGACTCACCTCGACTTGGCCTAGCATGCAAGGCATGCCACATCAACGACACCACTCTGCGTGAATATGAGTGAGTGAGGGAGTGAAGCGGAGGCAGTGGTGAAGGGTACTGAATGGAGCAGAGACTATGTGACGACTCACCTCGACTTGGCCTAGCAGGCAAGGCCGCATCAACGACACCACTCTGCGTGAATATGAGTGAGTGAGGGAGTGAAGCGGAGGCAGTGGTGAAGGGACTGCAATGGAGCAGAGACTATGTGACGACTCACCTCGACTTGGCCTAGCAGCAAGGCATCGCCACATCAACGACACCACTCTGCGTGAATATGAGTGAGTGAGGGAGTGAAGCGGAGGCAGTGGTGAAGGGTACTGAATGGAGCAGAGACTATGTGACGACTCACCTCGACTTGGCCTAGCAGGCAAGGCCGCATCAACGACACCACTCTGCGTGAATATGAGTGAGTGAGGGAGTGAAGCGGAGGCAGTGGTGAAGGGTACTGAATGGAGCAGAGACTATGTGACGACTCACCTCGACTTGGCCTAGCAGGCAAGGCCCATCAACGACACCACTCTGCGTGAATATGAGTGAGTGAGGGAGTGAAGCGGAGGCAGTGGTGAAGGGTACTGAATGGAGCAGAGACTATGTGACGACTCACCTCGACTTGGCCTAGCAGGCAAGGCGCCATCAACGACACCACTCTGCGTGAATATGAGTGAGTGAGGGAGTGAAGCGGAGGCAGTGGTGAAGGGACTGAATGGAGCAGAGACTATGTGACGACTCACCTCGACTTGGCCTAGCATGCAAGGCATGCCACATCAACGACACCACTCTGCGTGAATATGAGTGAGTGAGGGAGTGAAGCGGAGGCAGTGGTGAAGGGTACTGAATGGAGCAGAGACTATGTGACGACTCACCTCGACTTGGCCTAGCAGGCAAGGCCGCATCAACGACACCACTCTACAGCCCACTGTTTTCAGCATCATCCCTGTTTATGCTCGATGACTCTTTGTTCCTTGCTTCTCCACAACAATGTCATTTGTTTTCTTTAACAAGTGTTAACAAGTAGCATCACATTACTTCAACGTAAACTTTTCCACAATTAGAATGAGAACTTTAAGGACGGCCATCGTATATATTCAAATAAGGTTTTTCTACATTTTAGCAAGGACATTATTTGAGGCAAATACTTATTATGTAATGAAAATCTATTCATTTTAAATTGGATTCTGTGAGTTGTTGTGCAGTTCTAGCAACTTGCGTTTAGTATTGAAACTTAAGTTCAGAATCTGATCAAAACCATAAATAGATCTGGAAGATTGTAATTCTAGAGCACGCTCCATCTCGGAGAGGGCGTGAAAACGTCTGTTTTGGGACACCTCTATGTCAGGTACTCCTGAAATATCTCTTCTCTAATAAATTCGCGAAAGGTATACTTTACAACCCCCTATGTAAAATAAATGAAATGGGTACTAAGAATTAATAAGCCACATTTCCTCTGCCCATTGAATATATTAAAGAAGCCTTTAAACGTGGGCATTGGAGCAATTATTATTATTGAAAACAAAAAACTTTTGAATCGTAATATAACATTAAGCTCTGACTACACTAACATTGAAGAAGAGAATAACTTATTAGTTTTGTAAATGAAGTAATAATAGAAAAGGAGGGTAATATTGTTCCGTTAATTTAAAGTACTTATTTATTTATGTGGATCTATTTAGAAAATATAATTGGTGACCCTTGAGTTCTGAGCAACTTGTAACTTTAAGACAAAGTCACTTCGTAATTACTACCTTTTGGAGTCGTTTAATTGAAACTGGAAGTAACGCGATATTTTTATATTTTAATTATGACTAAAAATATGAAACATAAAAGTGGTAGTTAAAATACGTTAATTTTAGAGTAAAATTGTTAAGATATGGTTTATCTTGTTAGAGATCAACTTTATCACTAGTAGTACAACTCCCCAAAAAACCCAGCAACATCATCAGAGTCCCGCAAAGCACTGGATTCTCTCAACTTGAAGTTACTATTTTCATTTATGAGTTTTTAGTACACTATTATTGGAAACACCTTACGATGACCTGAAAAAGACTCATAATGGAATTTAGAGTCTGAAAGCAAAATAACCAAAAAACTTCTCATTGAGATCTGGTTGGGTGATAAAAATCGGGCATTACCCTTGAGAGAAGGCATTTCTGCATGAAAGACTAATGAAGACAAGTCGCAACCATCTACACTGTATTCATTTAGAAATTTATCGAGGATTCTTACTATTTATGATGATCTATATAACATTTCATCGTGAAAATGACCTATTCTTTCCATTTCATATGAAAGTGATACTTTTTACTTTACTATAAGTAAAGTATAGTGATCGTGAAAAAATTCGATCTCGAGATTTTGACGGAATTACATGTTTTGAGGTCCCAGAAGTCGTTTTATGACGTTTTTACGATGATGTCTGTGTGTGTGTGGGTGGGTGGGTGGGTGGGTGGGTGGGTGAGTGTGTTAGCATTGCTTGTTACCACGCTACGGTCCAGAATCTTTGATGGATCAAGTTGATATTTTACACAAAAATGGCCTCATAAAGACGAAGATCCCTATTGTTTGGGAAGAATTATGCATGATGGGAAAGTCACTTTTTTTGCCAAAAACCGTTTTTTTTAAAAACATTTATTTCTCCTAAACTGATAACCCTAGAGTTTTGAAATTTTGACATTATCTTTGAGGTTACAAACGCAACAAACGAAAAATATATTCAGAATTTTAAAACAACAGGAAATATTTTTTTTTCAATAAAATGTAAAAATTTTGACTTATAATTCAATCTCAAACCTTGTGAGAGCGATACAAGCCATACTGTTTGACGGACAAGAATGAAACTATGCCTACAAATAGAACATTATATGGAGAATGAGTTGAGATATTTTTTTCTGAAATTACATTCGCTAAAGGGGCGTTACAGTACGATTTGTGTTTTCAGAAAATGTTTTTTTGACGCTAAACGGCTCGTTAAAAAATAATGAAAATTTTACCCAAAATGGAACAAAAAATTAGCAATTCATAAAAAAAATTCATGAAGTTTCAATTACGGGAAAGAGCAATAACGATATAAAAACTGTTTGTTTATCCTAGACTAAGAGATCACCTGCTATACTTGTCGAATTTTTTGTATTTTTTTACATTGTTTACATTGTCTTAGAAATTTTTTGAGCAAATCCACTGAGATAAAATTGATGTTTCTAATGGAAAAATGAAAATATATTATTGACTTATAAGAGATGTACGAGGAATAATATTGTGCAGGTAAATGATAACACTGATTAAAAAAAAATTCGTATATATGTTATTTGACAAAGGGGAAGGAAAATGATCTTATTAAATACTAAGAAGCCATAAAATTCCCAGTATAATAATTCTGTTAAAAACCAAAAATGTAAAAGATAATTCAAAATATAAATCTTTCGTTTAGAGATTAATAACTGTAATTATCGTACATCTTTAATTAACAAATCACCTTAAAACAACATTTTCTTCGCTCTTTAAGAAGTTTTTCAGAGAAAAAAAGGGTATTGTACTGTTTCAAATTTGAAAATTTTAGATTAATATTCAATGTAGAAGGATGTCAAGTAAACGATGTAAGAAATCTACTGGCTATTTGAACAATAGCCATGTTCTCTTGTAGGATAATATTTCGTATCAAGAAATGTTCACTTTGGTTTTTCAAAAATGTTATTACTGCTGTAGTTATACTAATGAAATTATTTGCAAATAATAAATTATTTGTGATGTACAAAAATAAGCTTATAAATTGATATGTCCTTCAATCACTATCTGTACTACCTCACGAATGGAATGCTAATAATTATATCTCATTTAGATATTTATGTTATGCTTAAATGATACGTTATGTTTTATATACTCAAGAAATTTGACGTTGAGTTACTTATAGTAAAGTAGAGTGTAGGCCACTCCAGATTTTTTATATTTTTTTATATTGTATACATTGACTTAGAAATTTTTTGAGCGAATCCACTGAGATAAAATTGATATTTATAAAGGAACAATTTAAAATGTTTATTGACTTATATGAGATGTAAGAGGAATAATTTTGTGTAGGAAAATGATAACACTCACTGTGAAAAAATTCGTATATATGTTATTTGACAAAGGGGAAGGAAATGATCTTATTAAATACTAAGAAGCCATAAAATTCTCAGTATAATGATTCTGTTAAAAACCAAAAGTGTAAAAGATAATTCAAAATTGAAATCTTTCGTTTAGAGATTAATAAATGAAATTATCGTACATTTTTAATTATAAATCACCTTAAAACAACATTTTCTTCACTGTTTATGATGTTTTTCAGAAAAAAAGGGTATTTTTCTGTTTTAAATTTGAAAATTTTACTTTAATATTCAATATAGAAGGATGTCAAGTAAACGATGTAAGAAATCCACTGGCTATTTGAACAAAAGTCATGTTCTCTTGTAGGAGAATAGTTCGTATCAACAAATGTTCACTTTGGTTTTTCAAAAATGTTATTACTGCTGTAGTTATACTAATGAAATTATTTGCATCAGCTCTGTGATGTACAAAAATATGCTTATATATTGATATGTCCTTCAATCACTATCTGTACTACCTCAGGAATGAAAGACTAATAATCATATCCTATTTAGATGTTTACGTTATGCTTAAATGAGACGTTATGTGTTATATACTCAAGAAATTTGATATTAAGTTACTTATAGTAAAGTTGAGTGTAGGCCACTCCAGATTTTTTTCCTTTAATCGTGTTAGTCTCCTCACTCATTTTGTACCCATTATTTCTTTTAAAAAATAAAATTAAAAGTAATTACTAGCTTATTAGCCTTACTTTTTTATCAGTGATGGATGGAATGAATTGTAGGCTGATGTTGATTTCTTATAGTATCATGCGATCTACTAATAATACCTTGGCAAACGACTCTTAGGCCACGATCCATTTATTGAGCAGCCCTACTTTAAAGAAATGCGTACTTTGGCAGGTTCCACAATTCAAGATAATGTTTGTGAGCTATATTTTTAGAACAATTTTCCTCGACTGCTAGATCTATATTAGTTGTGAGTTCTGATAGATTAGATAACGTAGCACTCCTGGCTGATATACTTTTAGAAATCTCTTTTCCTGGTCACTTTTGTACATTTACAGTTCCGTCATCAGTAGACAAAAATATTGGATATCCAGAAACTGTTGGATCTATCTATAATTACCGTTATTACAAATATTGGAAAGGCACATAATCCAAGATCAATGATTAATTCACAAACTCGCATGCATAAAAAACACAATATATGCTGGTATCATTGTAAGTTTGATAATTTGGTTGCAAAAGATGTTCAACTATGCAATCCTGTGACTAAATGTACTAAAGGGGAAGAAAACATTTTATCTCCTATCTATCGGACTGCCTTATTTCCTGGCTTATTTGTTACGGACATGATAAATGTGATATGATTTCTAACTGTTGTACCTCCAAAACAACAAAGACACAACCAAACTTCATTACATCTTATAAGTGTCACAAACAGATTGCGTGGTATACTAACTTGTCAGCGCACCAGTTCATTAAATGTAGGTCTGAGAAGAATTTTTCATTGGATTTTCTTTGTAGATGACGTCAAACTTACATAATTAGCACAGATTTTTTAAGGTCTACTTACATATAAAAAAATCGTTGTTTAATTGACAACACGTCTCTGTTAACAGTTAACGATTAAGAGAGTTAAATATTATAATCCTCAAAAATTATAATAGCAAAAACTATAATCTATAGTTTGACTATAGACCAAGACCATAAACACAAGGTAAATGTAGACCTGTTTTGGTATTATTCCGCGAACCCTGCTTCTTCAGTAATATCGCGAGTA
The DNA here is from genome assembly GCA_026182355.1 of Hermatobates lingyangjiaoensis. Taxonomy (NCBI): domain Eukaryota; kingdom Metazoa; phylum Arthropoda; class Insecta; order Hemiptera; family Hermatobatidae; genus Hermatobates; species Hermatobates lingyangjiaoensis. The sequence goes on along the minus strand of JAPFBL010000105.1, from coordinate 1,669,567 downwards.
ATAACAGAACAGATTGATGCCTTTTTAATCGTGAAAGCTCTTTCGCTGCATCTCGGGGTCAACAAGCTCTAGCTAGGATAGGACAAACAAGCCTCCGAGATATGCCCGAGGTGGACCACGCGGAGGCGAGCTTCCACGACCCTAGGTTAGGTCAGGTTGCAGTGGCAGTCCCACAAGGGAACACACGTAGGCCAAGCATTGGCCCTTTGTGATACCACACAATGAAGATTGATTCTACAGTGGGAGTCCTAAATTTTGCCTAACTCAAATGCTCAAATGTATTTAGAGTAGGGATCTTTAATGAGTACCTGACATCGTACAGGCTCGGGACCGACGGTTTAACGTCCTTCTCTGAGGGACGACGCGCTAAGATTTATTCACCTCCCGCGTGAATAAATCGAGGGCCAGGTGAGGATTGAATCCCGGTCCTATCAGTTCAGAGGTGAGCACGTAACCACTGAGCTTGCCTGGCCCCCTTTCCACGATCCTATATCACCTACAAAACATAAAAGAAAAAATAGGAAAAAAACGATTAAAACATAAAAGAAAAAATAGGAAAAAACAATTGTCCTGTGCAATATCAAACTAAAAATAATAACGTGCACTTCCAGTCATCACGGGTCAGGTGGCTCTATGCCTGGTGTCTTCCCGTATTCTTCTGATTCCATAAATAAATTTAAAAAACTCTTTACGTCTTAGCGAGAGGGCACTTCGGTTTGTGTCAGCCACAATCTTTCCTGCCGATATCTCATAAATAAACCTTTCTCTTCCAAATCTAGGACATTCCTCCAAAATGTGCTTTACACTCTCCAAGGGGGCTCCACAGCAACAGTCTGCATTATCACGCCTCCTGTACTTGGAAAGATATGCACCAAAGTCCCCATGTCCACTAAGGACCTGCGTCAACCAGTGATCCATGGGAAGGTTGAGCATCCTCAACCTGGATTCTACATTTGGGAAAAAATTGTAGGTCCACCTACCAACCCCACCCTCGTCCCATCTTTCCTGCCACAGTCGCAAAGCCCATCGTTTCAGGTCCTTTTCTCGGTCCCCAATCTCTTCCAAATAGTGAACCGTCCATCTAAGTCTATATCCTCTTTTCAGGCAAAATAGTTCCATTTTAAGTTTAATTTTTATGTCTATGGGCATTCGTCCTGCCAATACCTGTGTTGACAGAGCAGAAGCTGTTCGATATCCTTTGGTGACTGCCAAGAGTGCCCTACGCTGATGGGAGACTAAAGTTCTACAAAGTGCAGAGTTCAAATAGGTACACCGTGCAACATAATGGCTTCGCAAATAGCGTTGTATAACATTCCTCTAGATTCACCCCCAATTCCCCAACTTTGCCCGGAGAGTCTACCAACACACATGAATCTTGTAAGGGCTCTCCCTGCCATTTCGTTTATGTTTTTGGTAAAGGTAAATCCTTCTCCTTTCAGGATTCCCAAATATTTTGCCTCTGTCTGGAATCTAATTCTTGTACCCTCATAGTAAACTCGAGGCATACTCCCTCTATTTAGCTTTCCTTTTAGCATCAGCGCAGAGCACTTATCCAGTGATAAGTTGCATATTGACACCATCTGTAAACTATTGAGAGAGTGATTGGCTTTTTCTTCTATCTCCCTCCTGGAATCAGCACGTACCACAAGAACCAGGTCATTCACATTTGCAACTGGTATATGTCCTGCGTCCAGGAGTTCCACTAAGAGGACCTCAAATATACTATATGCCCACAATACAGGGCCCAACACTGACCCCTGTGGACATCCCCTCTCAACCATTCTCCCTACTGTGTAGGTTGCTGTCCTTACGAACACTGATCTATTTTCAAAATAACTACGTAGTAGCTCTTTGACATTACCAGAGATCCTTGACTCTGGTACTTGTCTCAGAATTGCTGGTCTCCATGCATGATCGAAAGCGCCTTTTATATCCAGAAAGAGTCCCACTACATATTTTGTTTCTGCTTCTGTGACAAGGCTTCTGATTCTCCACAGGGCGTCATCAGTGGATTTCCCCCTCATAGACCCGTACTGGCACCCACTCTCTGGAGCTTGCAAACTGGTTGCCTGCTGGCCAAGCATCAACGCTTCCAAGCACTTGCCCATAGAAGGCAACAGACATGTTGGTCTATATGATGATGCACTGGTTCGGTCTTTGTCGCCTCCTTTGGCGAGCATGACAACATCAGCCTTCTTCCATGCTGCTGGAAAGTAATTTAGCTTAAAGGATTCTCTATATATCTGAACAAGGGCTTCCTGTATAATAGGGAAGGCTTTTTAATATAAATAGGTGAGAGTTCATCAGGTCCCGGTGCCTTGAAATTGTCTTGCTTATTACTAAGTGCTATTCGAACGTCTTGTGAGTTCCACTCACATTCCTCACTTATACTGGGGAGCTCTGAACATATAACCCTCGTTGTGCGGTGACCCTCCGTTTCGCCATCAGTTTTATCTTGTGGATAACATCCTTCTAGCAGCTTGGTCGCCCTTTCTGCTAGGCCATAGCTAGTTGTAGTGTGTCCGCACTTTCAACTATCCTGATCACCAAAGATGGTAACGACTCCTAGATCTTTAGTGATCGGAATGACCAGTGGAGTCCTCCCTGTCAGGAAGAGAGGTTCCCCTAATCAGCGAATTATGTCAACTCCTGGATCCTCGCTTATCAGGGTGACCTGCGGAGACAGACTTCCAAGAACAGGGATAACAAACCTCTTGTCCTTTTTTCCTTCAGAACTAACCTGCAAAGACGTCCTTCAAAGAAAAAAAGTCCACGAATAACCTGGAGATGGTACCTCAGCTTTCAGTAAAAGCAGTAAAGAACCGGGATATCAGATTTCGGGAACGACTCAAGCGTGGATCCTTTTAATTCAAATTTGACCACAGCAGAGTTTTTGGACAATCCCCATCCACCCTAAGCCAAAAAAAGACTGGACATGGGGACCTTCAGAGAATTGCTCCACCCTCCACCCTTTTACATATCTTTCCGATATCTCACTTACAAGAATTTAATTCTCAAAACTCTATCAAAACAATATTTTTCAAGATTGACTAAGCGCTACACCATATAAATCGCTCCCGAACGCATTGAGAAAACGGCTGTCATTATAACATTCGGGTTATTTTCAAGGCTGCCATTTGGCTTGCAGAATGTGGCCCAGTTCTTTTAAAGGTATATTAGTCCAATTTTATCAGGTTTGAATTCTGTATACGTCTATTTGTGGGTTAGTTCCACTGAGGTTACTAATTCTAATCTAAATATTTGACCATCCCCCCCCCCCCTTCCCAAGCTATTTAAAAATCTTCTAAGAATTTGATGTGTTGGCATATTTCACATGTGGGAACAACAAACTGTTCAAATTGTGTAAAATTTTTAGATGAGAGAGATTTTTATAGAGTCAAAGGTCTAAAAAACAAAATATTTTGAAATTTCTGAATTTGTTTGAATTCAAATTCACATATTGCAAATAATAATAATTCTTTTGTATTAAGAATTAATAGGTAACTTTAAAGATAAGAATTAATTGAGTTATAAAGTATTTTCCTAAAGATATTTATTTATACATATATTTTTTCGTCATAATCATAATAGTTTCCTTTAAGTTTGTTTATCCCAATGTTGCCTGTGTGCGCTTATCAGTAGGTCTGATAAAAGCTGATAAAGTTTAGTTTGGGTATGAGTTAGAGCAAGTTAGTTTATATTTTTTGGAGTTTGATTTTAAGATTAACATGACGGATGAAATACCATTAATTCCTCCTAACCTAGGGAAAAGAAAATCTGACCATCCCGTAAAGGTTTTTATTAGTCTGATTGTATGTTTAATTGTTATGGGTTTTCTTATTATCGACTATATTTATGATAAAGAAATACAAATATTCATAACATGTGAAGAAGAAACTTTATCATTTCCGTATTTAAAGAATTATGAAGAATACTATGGTTCATTTGCAAGGGAGTTTTACATCAATCGTTGTAATGAACAAAGAAAACGCTTGAAGGTTTTGGATTCTGTGCGTGATGCCACATTACCACCTCCTCCCGTTCCAGTAAAGGATGTCTGCACAAATGTGACTGAAAAAATAGATTGTTTTCCTCGGGGTATAGCTTCAGAATCAGGATGCAATAGTAGAGGTTGTTGCTTTCTGGAAGCCCATGATCCTTATACTCCTTCTTGCTTCTATCCCCAGGAATTTCGAAGTTATAAGTTTAACTACATAAAACAAGTTAATAATGGAATTTTTACAAATTTGACAGCAGTGTTTTCCTCCCCTTACGTCAATGATGAAGTAGATGTTTCCCTAATTATTTATCAATTATCCAGCGAACAAATATTGATTCAGGTAAGTATGATTACTACTATATGAAACTATTTTTACAGATAAATAAGTAATTTATTTTATACAATTTGATTTACATTTGAATTAACCTAGAAGTTAGATCTTCAACAAATTATTGAGTAATATTGAGAGTATTACCTTCTTAGTTGCTTAATTCACAGCAGTATTTTAGTATTTCATTTTAGTGGAATATTGCAGTAATATAAATTGAGTTAATGTACACGTAGTAATATAATTAGCAATGAATGAACAAAACAGATTATGAAAAGATGACCCTAAACAGGTCTTATTTGAGTTTATGAGCCTTCTCTGTTTTGATTGAAGTGAAGTTGTATACCCAAATTTATTCATTGATATATTAAATTACCAATTTATTCTACAAAAGATGTGCTTATCGTAATTTTTATGACTTACAATTAATCTTAAATTTTACTTCTGCGTTGACCATCTAGAAAATATTAAATTATTTATAAAAATTATTCATATATTTGAAGCCAACAGTATATTACAAGCTGCAATATAAGGATACATTTATTATATACTCATTATTTCTCTTCTGATCCCATCAGAGAGTGTAATGAATTTTTGGGCATAGAATTTGAGACTATCTGTTCTGATGGTTCTATGTTCTAAATAAAATACATTAAAAAAATAATGTTATCCGGCTCCTTATTAAATTGCTTTTCCTGGTTATTAGTCAAACACTTGTGTTATTATTTATTAATAATACTGAAGAAATTCAGTATTATTACTATATTTAAGAATGGTAATAATGTAAACATTGTTTGATAAAGTGCTTGGAGATAATAATGGTTATGAAATTTTTTGCATGCCTGTCTTCAATGTGTAATCGGGACTTCGAATCCGAATTAAGGAGGATAATTGCAGTATTAGAAGAGAATTATCCAGTGTTTTATTCTAAATTACCAGTCAGTTGATATGTTTTAAGGATGGGGAACAGTCATTGAGGATATTTTTGATTGAAGTTATATTAAATTTAAATCAATTTGTTAATGCAGCAGATATCCTAATGTCATCCCTTGTCTAATGGTTCCCATTTCCCATTTGATTTATTAGCACACCCTATAACTTACTCTTCTTAACTTTATTCATTACTCTCTTTTTTGTTTCCTTATTTCATTTCTTTGTTAACAAGTTACTTCAAAGTTTTTAAAGAGAAATGTTTAGCCAATTTTTTTTTGCTATTGCAAATAATAGCATGGATATTTGACTAGCAATATAACTGTGGGCTAAGTATGTCAATTTGAGAAGTGATCTCTCCTTCGTGTAGAAATATAAATATGAATTATATTGCTAGGAAGTTTTTGTGATTTTATTTTCTGATCGTTAATGTCCATTCAAATCATTTTTAATTGAGTTATTTTAAAGGTTGTTAATAACAAATCAAGGCAAAAAAAGAAATTCAAGAAGAAATATGTAGAACACTTGCTGCAAGATGTAAACCCTGGTAAGAGGGCTATTGCTATCGGTTAATACTGAGTTTAATTTAAATAAATAAGTATAATAAAATTGTCTTAAAGTTAGGTAATTATTAAAATTGTGGGTCAAAACAATTGTAAGTTGGGGGTGAAATAGTAGTGACTTATTTTTGTATATTAATAATGAGAATCATGTTACAAATTAGATAGAAACTAAAATTATAATGTATGAAAGATCGATGTTATTAAGAAATATACACTGTTCATTAATTAAATTGAACACTCCAAATTCTATAAACATTAGTGACGGTTTATTCAAAGTGGACCCAGCATTAACGATAGCAATACGTTTGTCTTCTAGGATTAACAGGGTAAGTAGATAGTGCTTTACTTATTTCTTTGTCAACTCCTTCTTTTACTTTGACTTCTCCACAGCCTTTTGCTCCCTTTCCTTACCTTTTGTGGCCTTTAGAATCCTTCTCTTAGTTCCATTTCTCAATGCAACACCAGATGCCCAATACCTATATAACTGTACATAATTCCCCTATATACCTTCCAGGAAATCAATTCAGTGAATTTAGTGTATTGATATAAAACAAAAGTAACTAATGCTTTAAGATTTCTTTTGGCTCATTCTTAAGTTAATCTTAAAAGTAAAAATAAATACATTCTGGTAACTGTTTTAGTGTGCTCTTGGAGTAAAGAACGATATTTATTATGGTATAAAACCTTCTGAACAAGTCTCCAATCCAACCTACCGAATAGAAATTGACAAAGAGAAAACAGGATTTAAAATTTTGAGAAATAGCACAAATGAAATAATGTAAGTTAAGATATAGCTGTTTATATTTTTATCAATTTTCTGAGTGAATTATTGTAAAACTTTGGCTTATGATGTGACTAATTATATAATAATGTGTTCACCTATATTTTGCTCGTTGATATAATTGTCCGACTAAGGTATGATACATGGAGAATATTTTAAATGAATGTTGTTTCAAATAGCTAATTTTATTAATTAATATCTATTATTCAACAAAGAAGTACAAAATGAGAAAAATACATAAAGTATACAAAGAATAATTTAAAGGTAATTCTCAGATCTTATAGTGAGATTTTCTCAATATATTGAGAATTTTCTTGATACATTCTCATTTGCATCCTGTATCTCAGTTTGTAACTGTGCCTCATATATGAACATGTCGATTGAACCCAAATTAAGGAACATCAGTGAAAATTTTGTTGCAATAATTCTTTTTTTTATTACATTAATCGGCACATTCTTCAACGATTATAAGACCAACGATGTTTTTTTGATGAATTTTTCATATTATTCTGTTTACTAGGTTCAGGTTTTAATTAAGCCGTTCGATTTCTCTTGAAATTTTAATCGTATCAATGGACATTTTTTCAATCTTTTCTTTAGGTGATCCCAGTTTTGACCTTAAACCAGTTATTTTACTTCGTACTTTATTTCCAATAAAAATAGAACAAACCTTTTTGTGAATTTGCATCACCAGTTTTTTAAATTAGAATTTAGGCTTAATTATAAGTAGCTTATAAGAAACATCACTACGGTCTGGTGTTCACAAATTTTTTCCTAAAGTCATTCAATAAAAATATTCTAGGCATGCCCTGTACCAAATATTTCGATGTTTGATGATCTTATTTTAGGAGTGCTATGCTTAAGATTATTTGAAGTGTCCTTTAGTTCTATCAAATTTCCTACCTAAATAGACTCTTCGAAGTAGTCTAGAACTGGATAATATGGTAAAAGGTTTGCAACAATTATTTCCTTTAGTTGTTTTTGGATAACCTTAAAGTTGGATTGGCTTAAGTAGTAACCAAATCACCTAATATTTCATCCGCACGTAATTTAGTAGGTAATTTTTCCAGTGGTTTTTGGTTACTTCAATAATGAATTGCTTTACTTAAATAGAATTGGCAGTACCCAATGAGATCTTTAATATCTTTACACTCTAACTGTATTACGTCCACTTTATTTTCTCCTGTTAACAATTTCCTTTAGAAATAGGCTGCAGGGTAAAGTAATCCTTCTGCTTTAGGTTGCTTAAAAATGGCGCAGTGCTTTCAAAACTGGCCTCTGTCTTAGGGTATATATTTAGCGATATAAAAATTGATAACGTTAGGAGCAGAACAGAAATAGTCATTGATAATTGGAATTACCTTCACATTCGTCGTTCCACTAAAATTCACATTTTTTGTATGTAATTTATGAAGCGGCACAAACTTCTTGAACTATTTTCAATATATATCAGACAGATATTAATAGACCGTAAAGTACTATGGACTCCTGACTAATCAGCAAGTCGTTTTAAAATCTATATCACCTCTGAGTTTTCTTGAGTGGAACTCAAGATTGATTATATTGAATTAAGTGTCCAAAATGAACATGAGTGCTTCAAGTAATTACTTGTTGGTAAGTACTGTTGTTCATATAATGTTCATAATTCCTCCCGTTTCTTCTGTAGAAAATGGTCTCAAGACAAGATTTCTGAGACATGAGTGCTTAGGTTATTTGACTGTGGTTGTTTCCTGATTATGCCAATAAACTGAGTTTCAAACGCAGTGGTCTGCTTTGAAGATCTGAAATGCGGGATGATTTAACTTTTATATGCAATTGATATTTATTGTGAATAATTCTATGACTGAAATACTATCCCTGGCTCATATTCCATGTAAAAGATATCTACTTATCATTACTAATTAAGAAAAAACTCTGTAACTTTGGTTCTAAGAAGCAATATATGAGTATAGATAGTATAATTGATTGTGTTTTTGTTTTTCCAAATCTAATTTTTAGTTGCTTTTTAAATTTTCTATAAATTTATTATGAATAATTATATTATAAATTTTCTGTATTCTTTTTATGAATCAAAATTTGTGATACTAGGAAAAAAACGAACGGGAATATAATTTTAAATGAACATTTTGATTCTATAAGTAATTTTATTCTGAACTTTGTCAAAATAATTAAAATTCTGTTCACGGAAACCTTGAAGTTTGAAGGAAACCGAAAAGGTTGAAGATATAGAATGAACATGATAGTTCAGTTTATTTATGTTTCTTTTGTATTATTCAATATTAATATCCATAAAAAATAATTAGAGGGTTTCTTTGTATACATTGTTTGGTTTGAATTCATATTTTTAATATAAGAGAATTTATTAAGTTAGCTTTAAACTTTAATGATTTTTTTAGACTTAACTCACAAGATATTGGAGGATTAATAATTTCTGAACAGTTTACGCAGATTTCATTTGAAGTTTGTCGTTCTGGGAATTTGTTTGGGATCGGTGAGAGGAGAGGGCCTTTGAAGTTGGATATCAATTGGTCCACTATATCCCTCCTAACTCATGATTCACCTCCAACAGACAAAGTAAGTCAAACAAAATTTGAATTAAAATTAAAATATTGTTTGTTACCTGTTTTTAAATATCGTTAGGCTATTTAAAATCTTTCAATCTCTAATGTCATTTTTTCAAATAACTTATAATATCCTTATAATAGTTACTTCTTTGAAATTAAGCCTCAATAATTTCTTGTTTTTCTTGAAATCTTACATATCTATTTGGGTTTATACGTTTTTCTTGAAGTGCAGTTTATGATAATTAACGGCAGACGTTTTTCTTCATTAATTCCAATATTCAGAAAAACACTTTCTAAAATTTCTTCTGCAATTATGTTGCAAAATTTCATGCGGTGGGAGATTTTTTTTGTTTATTTTAAACTATTCAAGAACATATTAAGTTCTAGAGTTGGGTTTCTTAACCTTTTTTTTAGTTACGGAACCCTTTGAGAAAATATAGCGAAAGAAAGTTATAGATTCTTGAATCTCATATAGAGTATGTCATGGACAAAGTAAGCATAAAGTAAACAATTTAATTTAAAATTATAAAAACATTTCCTTTAAATGGAAATTTCCTTCATAAAATGAACTGTAACACTTAACTGTTCAAACTTGAAAGAACAGTTGTTGGGGGAGAACGAGATAGGCTGGGAAATTTGAAGTTTGTTTTTTTTTCCTTTAAATGTGCACATTTATGACTGAATACAGCAAATACATATGTTAATTTTGAATTTGACCTTCACGGACTCCCTGAAGCTGAAGCCATGGACTCCTGGTAAAGAAGCCCAGCTCTACATTCTAGATGTTCATGTCATCAGGTTAAGATCGCTGAGAGTTTCATTCACTTTCTTATTGCTGGAAATTAATACTTCCTTGGATATAGTAGCAACATTTTTAGAGAAACATGATGATATGATTGTCGGACAGAGGTGAGAGTGCACTATTCCTGGAAGGATACATCACATCACAACACATTGCGATTGATGGACACTAGTGTTATATTTTTAGGTACAATTCTTCGTTGGTTTTATTTCTTTTCACTTTAGAAATAGAGAAGATAATTTGTTTTGTTTATATCAATGCAGCTCTACTTCCCGATGCTGCAAAAAACCAACTTATTCAGCAAATGGGAACTCTTGACCACAGCACATCACAACATATGACGTTCAGTTTTTTAAAAAGTTGAATAACTTTTTCACAGTAACAATGACCCGAAAGAGGAAGAGATACTGAATTTGTTAATGTACTGGCGATGTGTGGTTCAGGGGATGAATTAAAATGAAAATATTTGATTCACCATATGACAAATGTTCATGTTTTTTACTGACTATTTAAAGGTATTTTGTTTGGTTTTAAATTATAAAAGTGGCACTAATTTCCAGAGTCCTTTCGTATTTTTTGAATGCTTTTGACAAGGAATAAGAAAGTTAATGTTTACAGGTATACGTGTTTGTGGTTTACGTGGTACTAGTAACATTTGTTTCGAATCTTCATTCTCTTTACCTTAACAAAATTTACGTCATATTCATACTGAAATAATTGCGATGGAGTATTAACTTAGCAATGACTAACACCTAGACATAAAAGGGGACTGTTATGTTTTGGTAGAAATAAGTCTTATCATATTACTCTGTTTGCATTGACTTATTTTATAATTTCTAATTTGTTTATTTTGTCCAGATTAATGGTTATGGATTCCATCCCACTTATTTATGTTTGGAGAATGGACAATTCAGCCATGCTGTTACTTCTCTAGATCTTCATGCTATGGGTATCTAAACTTTATTTGTTTTAAGTGTTTATCATTCAAAGTTTATTTAGTTTATATACTTCCTTTTTTTAACTCCAGCACGGTCTATCTTGAGTGTACAGATAATTATTCGGATTATGAGATAAAATGGATAAACCAACAAAAGTCTCCACACAAATGAAGTTTTTTTCAACGCGTTTCGAACACCTTGTGTTCATCATCAGGAAGACACCAAGGATGTGGTACTGACGGGTTGGTCAAGTGAAAACAACTGAGTTGTTTTTCATGAGTGTTTGAGTTGTTTTCACTTGACCAACCCGTCAGTACCACATCCTTGGTGTCTTCCTGATGATGAACACAAAGTGTTCGAAACTCGTTGAATAAAACTTCATTTGTGTGGAGACTTTTGTTGGTTTATCCATTTTATCTCAGAATGAGTAAATACCACACAATTACGGATTGCACAACTAATGAATTATTCGGATGTCACTATCTTCTTATCTTTCTCATTAACCAGCTTCCCTTTACCTTTTCTTCTTTAATTTCCTTTGCTTTCTTCTTCCATGGTCCTAATATTAGTTTTACTTGTGTATGTATTCAACTTTTTATCTAAATAATTTCTATTCGCTATCATAAGCATTCAAAGTTCATGATATGAAACAATAAATGTTACGTTATTATAATTCACCAAATTTTTGTTTTTTAAAAATGTAGACGTTTCTCGATGTGTGATAAATAGGAGACTGAAGTTAATATATTTTGTTATATTTTAATGTATCTTCTAGGCTTAAGGAAATATATTGTTTTAAAGATTATAAGACTGTTATTAATGTAAGAAGTTCTAGACACATTATTAGAATATAAAATCATAATTAAAATGTAAATTTTCTTCTCTGCTGGACCAGTTTCGGAATGTGTCCATTATTATCGTTTTCAAATCGTGGTATAAAAAAGGGACGTGGAATGATGATTTTGTTGTTCATATCGTAGCAGATTTTAAATCACTTAATAAACATAAACAGTTTATGTACCTCTGTTTTCCAGCTGTTGCAGTTGTTATCTCCCCCTCCACCCCGTTATCTGTTTATTAAATTTGGGATTCAAGAAATTTTGGTACTTAAATGTGTTTATTTAAATTCTCGTTTAAATCTATCATTTCAGTTGCCTGGAATTTGAATTAAGTTTCTATAAAAATTCTTTCTACTGCTAAAAATTAAATTTTAATAAGCAAATGAAAAGATTGGCATTTATTAAATTGTTATATGTTTTGTGGTGGTGTATTGAAATGAGTATGAAATGGTAGCTTTATTGTTACAGATATAGTACTGCAGCCTGGACCTATCCTGACATATCGCTCTATCGGTAAGGGATTCGGGTTTCTCGTCACCGTCAGTGATGGTCCTATGGCCACAATGCAAAGTCATCGTCTAACGCTAGGCAGCCCTGCCCTACCGCCTCGCTGGGCACTTGGCTTCCATCTTTCCAGGTACACTATTCCTGCAGCTTTTCTTTTTATTTAGGAATAGTTTTATATGCTTCTATATTTTAAATGAATTAAACTTATTGAAAAAAGGAAGAAAAATCACATATCTAGAAATATTTAGGTCTTCTGATCTAAATACTGAAATTAATTGCATTAGTCAGAAAATATTAGTGTATTTTCATTAGGTTTTTATCTTATAGCTTCTATAGGTATAGTTTGATTTATCAGTATGTATGACTGTTTCTGTTTTCACCGTTTCTCGAAGTCATGTGAGGTGTAGCGGTTGTTAGAACTGAAGATTGAAGATTCAGATCTTGGTCACAGCCTAAGATTTTAATTTAGTCTCTGTGGAATTTTGGCATGCAATGCCCCGGTGAGGTGTAAAGCCGTCGGTCCCGAGCTGCACACATGTGCAAGTAACATGCAGAGAGATAAATGATCCACACCTTTTGTCCCTGGAAAAGCACTGTCCGATCAATCTTGGGTTGACTTTAATTTTGAATTACTGTTAAAACTCAACTTTATCAGAGTTAACAAACAATTGGAGTTCTAATAAATATTTATTAGTGGAAGTATATATACCATATGCCGCGACTTTGATATCTAAAGCCATAGATCTTTTTTTTTGGTAACGCTTTTTTTTGTACTTACACGCTTGAGTAATTATTTTTTGAACATGTATTTATTAAATTTAAAATTGTACAATAGTACAGATGAAAATCTCCTCTTCATGAAAATGTTGAGAATTCTCGGTGAAAAGCATTAAGCAGTGTCAAGGCCAGTGTGATGATCATGTTGTTGTTTAACAGCAAGAATAGTTTTCTCACTTAACAATTATTACCATACGCGTCCGGTCAAAGTAAATAAGGTAGACAGGATCAATTTATAATTATTAAATTAGGAAGTATAAACAAATAAAACAAAGAAAAAATTGAGGGATGAACAGAGGATTGATATATAAATAAAAGTTACGGATTAAGCTATGATAAAATAAAACTGATAATGCAAATAATAATATTAAATAATAAAGTAATTAAATAATAAAAAAGAATAATTAAATAATAAAAAAGAATAATTAAATAATAAAAAATGAAGTAATTATATAATAAAAGATAAAACAGGGTTTTTCGTAATAAAAAATAACTTAAAACAGAAATGAAAAGACAAGGGACTAATTATATGAAGCATTATCTCTTTTGATTAAGGCCAGATGCACTGCGCGCACTTAATAACCAAATATGGGCTTCTTCAGAGGCTCATAGAGTGTGATCTTTTCAGTCAGGGCGATTTGTCGCAGAATCTGCAACCTGTAGCACTCATTAAAGAGGATGCCGTGACTATTGGCATGTATGGCGATGGGAAGAAAGAGTAGATGTTGACGGAAGCTCTATGACTGTTCATAAAGAGAACTAAGCTTAGTGGATGCTTGGCCTACGTAGAACGAATCACATTTGGTACACTCCAAACTGTACACAGTTTTTGAAAGTACACGAGCAGTGAATTGGAACAGGATAGTGTGTGTTATTGGAGGGAGCCGTGAAGTGTGGTTGGGTTTATACCGAAGTCTTAGTTCATACGTTTTCCTTACATCTCCACAGTTTTCGAAAGTCTTACCTCATATGTTCCTCGTATCTCGACATATTTCCAAAGTCGTACCTCATACGTTTTCATTACACCTCGACACCTTTCCAAAGTCTTACCTCATACGTTTTTCTCACATCTCGACAGCTTTTAGAAGTCTTAGCTTATACCTTTTCCTTACATCTCCACAGTTTTCGAAAGTCTTACCTCATACGTTCCTCACATCTTGATAGATTTCCAAAGTCTTACCTCATACGTTTTCCTTACACCTCGACACCTTTCCAAAGTCTTACCTCATACGTTTTCCTTAAATCTCGACAGCTTTTCAAAGTCTTACCTCATACGTTTTTCTCACATCTCGACAGCTTTTCAAAGTCTTAGCTCATACGTTTCCTCACATCTCTAATGATTTCTGAAGTCTTTTTTTTTTTTGTTTCAACTGATCCCCTAGTGAGTGATAACGTTTACCGACTTTTTGTTTGATCGGTGATTCTACAGAATCTACATTGGAAGTCCTAAATTTTGCCTAACTCAAGTGCATTTCGAGTAGGGATCATTAACGAGTACCTGCCATCGTACAGGCTCGGGACCGATGGCTTAACGTCTTCTCCGAGGGACGACGTTCTCAGATTTATTCACCCACCGCGTGAATGAATCGAGGGCCAGGCGGGGATCGAACCCCGCACTGCTAGCCCAGAGGCGAGGATTAACTTCTCTTCTGAAGTTAGCTCATACGTTTTCCTTACATCTCGACAGCTTTCCAAAGCTTTCTTACCTTATACGCTCCTCACAACTCAACAGATTTCCAAAATCTTACCTCATACGTTTTCCTCACATCTCGATAGCTTTCCGAAGTCTTACTCCGTACATTTTCCTCACACCAACTCTTGAGTATTATTAATGAAGAATAATGAAATTATTTAAATGAGGGACAAAAAACATTAAATAATGTTATCTGTAATGGATAAGAAAAAAAATTAAATTTTTCACTAATTTAGTTTTAGCATGTCAGAGAGGTATTAAAAAAGGTCTACTAGGTAATGTCCATTAAAAAAGTACAAAAAGTCTACTGATGTGCTAAATTTTAAAAGTTTTTAATTCCTCAACTAACAAATATATTGAGCAATACATTCAGTCATCCATGTGCTTATGCTCTGGCTGTAAACAGACTTAAAGCTTTACTCATAAACTGCATGTTAGCATTGATGGTTCAATATGTGTAAACTATATAATATATTATATACTTAACCAGCTAATTATATTAGTTTGTTGAGGAACTACTGACCTATTATTTGACTTTTGTAATATAGAGTCCTCAAGTTATATAGAGCTATTAAAGCGAAGTTACTGTTTAGTGAAGTGTGTGTAATAGATGACTTATTCATTAAGTTTTGTGGCTTTTGTTTGGTTCTGGCCTTGGTGGTTCTGTATTATTGCCTTAATCATGTTGACAAATACGGAGTGGTATAAAAGGAACCCTAACAGCATGCTCAATTGGTTTGTTTATATTTATATTATTACAAAACCTTTATTTTAAATATGGTGGTTTTTTATATTACTTCCCATGTACAACTTCATTTACTTACATTTTGTTTTATATTGTTTAAGGTTTTTAATAATTTTATGATAATAATAATAATATTTAAAATTATAAGTAAATTAATGCTATCAATTCCTATTTACCAACTTATGGACACTCTATATAAAATCAAAATATATGTGCAATTCGAACTATTTATTTAATGGTTTTCTTTATTTTTTTTTTTTAGATTCGGTTATCGGAATGTTTCCCATATGAAGGACATCTGGAAGAAAACTAGAAATGCAGGAATTCCTTTTGTAAGAAAAGTCAATCATCTTCTTCCATACACATAGAACTTGTCAACCTGCCTCTCTGTTTGTTGTTCTTTCTGAAATGGATTTATTTATTTTGATGAAAGTTCACATGCAAAATTGTGACGAATGTTGTTGGTTCCTCTAACATTAAATTACTATCATTAAGAATTACAATTTTAATAGAATTAAAAATACACATACGCTATGAATAATTCACTCTTAAACGACTGAACAAACATGAAGTATTAGAAATTTTTCATTTTAATTTGATTATTCACTTACGTGATTTTAAAGATCCACATGTATGAAATTAGGAGTTACAATACTTGAATAATTACAAAAGGTGTATGATTCATTTTTCTCATACGATTCTATTAAAGTTGATGGTTTCATATATAATTTCTCGTAAAATTCTCTTTTTGTGGTAACTATTTTTACCATTATTTTTGAGTTTGTACTTCAACTGCAAATTATATGTACTTAAAAGTGTTTATAACTTTGAGTTCATAATTTAACCATTGGACTGACGAGAGTCCATTGGTGACACTATTCTATTATGAAATCATTAGTTGTGCAATCCGTAATTGTGTGGTATTTACTCATTCTCATTTACTAATGAGTAAATTTACTAATGTGGTATTACTCATTTAAACAAACAAAAGTCTCCACACAAATGAAGTTTTATTCAACGCGTTTCGAAATATTCGAAATTCTTCGCGTTCTTTGTTTATTTCGAAAGCTTCTAAATTACAAATTTCTTTAAACTTTCTATTCGCATGTAGGATGGAACGCATCCTACATGCGAATAGAAAGTTTAAAGAAATTTGTAATTTGGAAGCTTTCGAAATAAACAAAGCCTTCATTAATAATCCTTCTGCCTCTCTATGTCTTAATGATCAAATTCCAGGGTGTTCAAAATTTTTTAAACTGTTCCTAGAATCACAAAGAATAAATTAAAAAAAAAAGTTTCTTTCCTCTAAATTAGTGTTTCTGGCCTTCTGTATTTCAGTTAACGGTTTTCAAGCATAACCGACACCTTTGTCACTTTATCTCCTAAATGCCTATCCCTACTCTTTCGCAGCGGATCTATTTCCTACTTGTTGTTTTCACAGGACCAACCCGTCAGCACCATATTCTTGGGTATGTCTTGAATTCTCTTAATTGAATTTTATTATTTCACTCTAATTTTGTAACTGATTAGATATAATTTGTATTATAGTGTCTTCCTGATGATGAACACAAAGTGTTCGAAAATAAAAAGTTTAATAAAACTTCATTTGTGTGGAGACTTTTATTTGTTTACCCATTTTACCTCAGAATATTCTATTATGATGAGGTGATCATTGTGAGAGAAGGACAATAGTCATATTATTTCTTACCGTCTTTGGGGGTTTGAAAGGTTTATGCATGACGATAGTTTGAAAGACTTAGGAGACTGCTGTGAAATTGTTTGTAGTGATCTGTTACAAGGCTGAGAATAAAGAGTCTTGAGATCTTAGTCGATGATTTGATAGTATGTACAATGGTGGCTTTGAGAGATTAAGAGCAACATAACTTTTATAGTTTAGCCTAATCCCCAAGTTTAATATGCCGTAAGACCAGGATGGTTGAGGGTTGTGAAATTTGTATCGTCTGTCAGTCTTTGTTCCTTTTGAATTGTATGAGAGTTCAATGTCATGTGCGAGTCAAAATATATGCCAAGAGATAACGCATAGTTGTTGAGGCAAGAATGATGTTAAGGTTTGGAATTATAGAGGAGTAGTGTCATACAGTAAATGTTATCCGGAACTTTTTTTTCGTTAATTTCATACACCAAACGGCAAATCCAAGGTTGAAGGGTTGAAGAGGCACTCTTGTAACTGATCAGAAGCTATAACCGAGATAATGTGTATTATTAGGATTGCTTTATTGTCAGCTAAAATCGCCAATAATTTGGACGAGTATTGAGAAATGTTTTCCGCATAGTCTATAGAAGATAGGAGAGAGGATACTGTCAAGGAAAACATGCTTTCCGAAGTCAGTCTGGGGTACTGGGTAGTTATTTTTTTATTTCGAGTAACACTCAGTGGTCTGACTCCTGGAAACGTCTTCAGTCTATGTCACCTATTCGACATGTCATTCCTTGACGATGACCTTTCTTAAAACGGAAATGTTGAAAACTGAATAGAGAGCTATCAATGAATTAATAAGCAAGAAACCGAAATATGAATGTATTTATAAAATTACTTATACTCATGATAGGAAATTATAAAATCAACTTTCAAAATTAATATAATTTTTCTAAATGTATGATATTAGGAGTGATTACTAATGTTCAGATTTAAAGAAGAGATTTTGTAAATCTAAATTTACAAAAATGAACAAAATTGACAAAAATTGAATGTTTCATATTTCAGGACGCTCAGTGGGCTGACATTGATTACATGGACAACAGAAACGATTTTACAATTGATCCCATTGCTTTCAAAGATCTTGACAAGTTTGTTACCGAACTACATCAGGTTTGTCCTCTTCCTATTTAAAGTTGTTTTTGTATCACAATTTGAACGCAAACTTTCAGCTATTAGGAAGCCATTTTTAAGAATAATTATGGTATACATTTAAACTTCATCTTGGATATTATGGGTAATTGTGGTTGAAAATTGAATTGATTTTTCTCTAAAATGTAAATTTATTATCATTTAATGATAGAATCTGAAAAATGGTCTTATTGGGTAGGCATTTCTTTCTCATATGTAGAAATTTTACTCTAACTGCTCAAAAAATATGGAACTAGAGAGTTTTAAGATAACTATATCTCGTTGAAACGAAGATAAATCATTGAATACATGCATGTTGTTCACTATGGTCAGTAAAATTATAAAAATTCGTCCCTCGTGATTCGTTGATTATTGTGATTATTGAGGTGTTAGTGTTTAGCATTTAGGGCATCTTAAGTAGGACTACGAGTTTTGACAGATTTTTATAATAATATGATAAACTATTGTATTTGAGCATTATACCAGCAAATCTAGTCACTGATCAAATGGAGGACATCTTTTTTGTTTGACAATTCCAAAGGAAAAAAAACTGGAACTCGTATTTTTCTCTTAAAGATTTATGATTATGTCACGAAAGCGCAATGAAAGTATGTGGTACATTATATCGTGATGTGTATTATATATTACAAATCGATTATGGATCCATAAACTATATCTCTAGGTAACCGATTGGAAGGTTTAGTGTCGATGATGAGCTATGTTGTATTCCTTGTGCTGTAACATTGAACATGCTGAGTAATAAATCAAGTTATGTTACGTTATTTTGACTCAACAGTTCAATATGTACTTTGCTCAGAAACTGCAACAGAATTGTTTCTTAAGTGCGAAAACTTGTAAATGATGAATAAAATAAGTAGTATATTACCTTTAACTAGGAAGTAATGAATGGATTATAAACTTTCGACTGTCGACAAAGAGAATTTCAACCAGTAGACATAAAGAAAAGAAAATGGTGCAGGAAACTAGAACTGATGAATCTAATTCTCTAACATGTTATTAAAGAATACAACAATTTATAGAGCCTTAAAAATATGCTATCAGAGTAATTATATTAATTTTGTTTAAAATAGAAAGAATTGTCTCTTCGGAATGTTTTTAGATGAAGGAGTATGATCCTCTTGATTAGAACTTGTAATAGGAGGCAAAAGTCTATCATGTGTATAAGCCAATACCCTTACTTGGGGTCAAGGGCTCTGGTAATATCTGCAATGCTCACATTTGTCATCGCGAATGTTTAAAATACAATGCCTAACTATAATAAGTTTGCCATTTAAACTAGATAGATGATTAGGAAATAAAGCGACGGCCAGTGAAGAGACCATTGCTCAGGCAGGTAACTAACTATCTTCCCACTTTCTGTTCAGTTAGTGAGTGTACTTTAGTTAGTACACTTGGAATGTTTTCCTTTATAAATTTAAAGTATGATAGTGTTAGCTAAAAACCTAATGCTGACATATGAAAACTGTAGACGTATAATTTAGAATCGACTATGGAGAATTAATATAGTTGTTTAGTCATATTCAGTTCATTAGTTAGGGCTATATAATTGATACTTGTGACTCAGGTGACAACCGTTACTCGGTGAAAGATCTTAGAGCGAATTCTAAATATCTTACTTTGATTTATATGTTAATATGTATGTAGCATATGTTAATACACAGAAAACATATTGCAAAGTATAAATTATATTACAAAGAAAACTGTTTTCACATATATTGAAGATATTGATGAGACTTGTGTATTATTATTAAATATGTATAAAATAGAGGTGTATTTATATATCATTGAATAAACTTATGTATTTCAAGTAATTAAATCAGTATGCCATCTGTTTTAGGCTAATATGTCCTTCGTTCCTATTCTGGATCCAGGAATAGGAGTGTCAAGGGAATTGGATGCTTATGTAAAAGGGCTTCAACAAGATATTTTTATTCTGAATGAAAATGGTATGTTTGACTTTAGCACTGCTAATTTGTGACACAAAATATATTTTGTACATTCGTATAATTTTGGCTAGTAAATTATAATGTTTTTTTACTTTACGATGATTTGACGATAATATTGATCATGAAAATAATTGATTTTGAAATATTGAAGGATTAACACCTTTCGAGGTAATCCTTTCTTCTGAGTTACTCCCAGAATAATTTTTTTTTTTTGAGGGGGTCTGCCTTGTAAGAATTATGCATTTATTCACATCGCAATAAAATGTACTATTTCAAAGGTAGTGCAATCAGTTTTATATTTACACATTGTAGGGTAAAGAGTTGTAAATAGTCTCCACTTTGTTTACTATTTATACACATTTTTATAGGGCTTTTTACCCTATAAATTTCTAATCTACATAAAACTTTTAAAATTAATATGTTTATTATTTACTTATTAGTTTTTTTTAATTTTTGTAAACTCTATTAAATGATAAATCAAATTGAGATTATAATTAAATATTTAAATTACCCACACCTAACTGATAACGTATTATTTTATATTACTCCATTACGTTTCTCTTAATTATAACTGGCAAAATGTACGCAACTTTATTAGGATATATAATTTCATTTAATTAAACTGATTGTCAAAGGGTAAATTCTTATAGTAAAGTTGAGTGTATACCGGTCTAATTTTTTTTTATTATATATATAATAAAGTTAAATATAGGAGTAATTTTAATAAAACCTGCTCTGATTTCATAACATGTTAATAGCTTGTTTGAAAGATGAAAGGATCTTAAACAAGTAAAAGGTTCTAATTCCAATGTAGTGCAATCAGTTATTATGTGGTATTTACTCATTGTAGGGTAAATCTAATGAAATGTTCAGTCTTATTCAGAGGCACTCATCCTTAGTTAATGCCTGAGGAAGAACACTACGTGTTCGAAACGCGTTGTTTATATCATTAAAATTTTTATATGTGGAGACCATTTCATTAGATTTACCCTACAAGTAAAAGGTATTTATTTAAAACCTTTAAGACGTCTGTAATTTTCAGGTACTGCCCCCTATATAGGCAAGGTTTGGAATCCCAACGGAACTGTTTTTGTTGACTTCTACCCATCCAAGATCACTTCCTTATTGGAATAATCAAATAAAATTGTTACATGACAAACTAAAATTTGATGGATTATGGATTGTAAGTATTTAAAGGACTGATCGCATACTTTGTGTTCAGTTACAGCTTGTCGAAGCCTATGGTTTTCCTTTTATTTTTGTATGTCATTATTCAAGACTGGAATATTTCAAAGTATACTTCAGTTTAGTGTAGTAGTAGTAGTAGTTGTAGTAAGCTAGGGAGGCTTAAGTTTGAAAAACGGCCACCAGACAAAACAATCATTTTTTGCCTACCTCGATCAATCCGCACCTATCCTAAAGCAAATCTACCCAATTTTTTAATGAAGATTAGGAGGTTTATCCATTTAGGATGAAGTTTTACCTTATTGATGGATTCATCTAGAAAGTTAGTCTATGTGAGACTACATTGAGTGTATTGCAATTTGAATTACAATGAGAATGGTCATGAGACTATATCTGATTGCTACACACATCACACTTAGGCAGAAAATGAAACAACGTTTCGTCGTTTTTCAGTATTTGGCATGCTGCTTAAATGTCTCTTAATCTTGTATTCAAATTAAATGTAGAAGTAATTTTAATAAAACCTCCTCTGATTTTATAACATGGTAATAGCTTGTTTGAAAGATGGAGGGATATTAAACAAGTACAAGGTATTTATTTAAAACCTTTAACACGTCTGTAATTTTCAGGTCCTGCCCTCTATCGAGGCAAGGTTTAGAATCCCAACGGACCTGTTTTTGTCGACACGGATTTATCGACTCCTACAAAAGTTCTTGATCTAGTCTTTCTGAACCACATTAGAAATTCCTTATTTCTATTGTACGGTTAAAATAATCAGTTAAGCTTGTCTGTTTCCTCTTTAAATCAAGAAATTCTTGATGAGTTTTCTTTGAACCCAGATATTTAGAAGTTTCTTGCCTCTGGTCAGTGGCAGCACTGGTTCTGATCTCTGATCTATCACATATTTGCTGCTGTTTGGCCCCATTCTAATAAAAAAAAACCTCTTCAGCTTGAGAAGCTGTGGTGTGAAAATTCATCTTGTACGAGTATCTAATCTAAGTCACCGTGTTCTTTGACAATACTGCCCCACCCAAGTTTTTGTGTGATTCATTGTTAAATTGCTGTATGCAAGTTTTTATTATACGTTGAATGTAAATCTAATAATGTTACTTGTTTGTGTCAGGAAAATAAATATATTTCCAATTACAGTCATAGCTAAAAAGTAATTATCATAATGAAAGTATTTTAAAAAGTATAAACATACCTGTTATAGTGTGAACTGTGTTTAGGATATGAACGAGCCATCCAACTTTCTTGACGGCTCGACTTGCCGTCCTAGTAGACTGGAGTCTCCGCAGTACGTCCCCGAAGTAGATCACAACAGACTGGCCTACAAGACAGTATGCATGGGAGCCCACCAGTTTATTGACTACCACTACACTCTCCATAATGTCTACGGTCACCTGGAAGCTGTTGCCACCTCCATGTTAGTATATTTTATTCATTGTTCATAGTTATTGTCATGTCTAGGATCAATCAGTTCTATAAATTACTAATTACAAGATTTATGGATAATTGTTTACTCATTCAAGCCTTCAATTTATTAACTTAGGCACATGATAGTAGTACAACTGACTCATGACCTTTCGTAGAAGCTACCTGGATTTCGGGGAAGTGTGGTGATAAAACACCGCATTCTCTGCCAAATGTGCGATAAGTTCTTTTTGCAATGGCTTTAGTAATGATTCGACGTGAAATCACGTAATGCTTGTAATGATTCTTCAAGCTAAACTCGCCACAGAACCATAAACTCCAAGGATTAGGGGTTTATTATTTATACTCTATTGTTACCTTCTACAACTGTAAGACTAGATTGATACTACAGTTTCACTGTAAGACTAGATTGATACTACAGTTTCACTGTAAGACTAGATTGATACTACAGTTTCACTGTAAGAGTAGATCTTATAATGATAACTATCGGTGGAGATTTATTGGCGTTAATAAATGGGGCCATTTGCGATGTATGAGCACCATGTTATTTTAGTTAAAAAAAGATCTCTCTTAAATCTCCCACTTGGGTCTAAATGTTGTCAGACATATTGTTGTTACTTTTATTTCACTGTTAATGGTTTATGGATTAAAAACCAGTTTTCAAAACGTTATTTGTAACCGATTTTGTAATTACATATTTAAATCACATAACAAATCAACTAGATTATTTTTTTTCCAAACAGCCATAACAGTTCTCTGAGAACTGGAGTTTCAATGTACTGGCAAAAATGAGAAATTAACTTCTACTGGAATGATACTATTTAGTTGAATTAATATTTGAGAATATGTATGTATATTTTCTTTACATTTTTCTTTAAGAAGCATTAGGAACTTTCCGGATAATTTGTATTTTAGAATCATTTTGTGATTATTTTGTTACTAAGCTAATAAACAATTCGCTTGGTAATCCATGTGGGAAATATTTTGTATTGTAAAAGATTATTTGGTGCTTTTGTGCTGTCCAAATGCGAATGTGGCCTATTGTTATATTTAAACTTGAAATCAAACTTTTTGCCTCGTTTGAAATAAGTTATTTCAACCACTAGTATTATTGTCAATATTGTAAAATTTCAAAATCATCATTATAATGAACCACAGGAGAGAAGTATTGCACTATATCAACCAAAGCAGGCTCTATTGAGGTTTGAATGTGAAAGTATTCACAAAAGAGCGAATGGTAGGCTTTATTGACAATATACATTTCGGAATCACGGTTTACTCAATATTATTAAACTGCATATTGAATTGTTCCCCATAAAGCATAAACAAGAGTTGATAATTTAATCACTTGAAAATCAAATGCATTTCAGTTTTACTTGGTTTAATTTAATATGCTCATAATTTTGGTAAAAGAAAATAAGTATTTTAGGTATTTCAGTATAAACAAAAATGATTGACTGTATACCTCATAATGTAAATGAAGACCTACGTTTGATATCACAGAATAATGCATGCAGGCTGAATTCTGTAATGTGGTTTGTAATATGGATACACATTAAAATTGAGAGTGTTAAACCCGTGAAGAATAAAATTGTGTTAGTTAAGTGATACGTACATAGAATTTCATATGGTTTATTTTTGGTACAATTATTTTTAAATTGGTAATTCGATTGCAAAGTAAAGTGGTGAGAGCGTTGTTGGGATGAGCATTATTCCATGCTGACAGGTTGTTTCTGATTTAATCTTCACTGCTAAGTAATGGGATGGTGTCCTTGTGTGTAATTGATACTAAAGAAAAAAAAAAACCACAAATATTTATTTATAACCTGGAATGTAATGAGCCCATGGTACTATCATTGCTGCTTTGCTTTGAAGAAATATTTCCATCAGTATAGCAAGTGCTAATAATTGTCCAAATTCTTTATTATTGGAATAGCTTGTTGCCTTTAAAAATCAAAATATTGCGAACACACACGCTTTAAGTGTATTATTACTGCTCTTTGCTGTCAAGTGAACATGAGTATGTATACTATTCTCATAAAATATGATTAAAAGGACATATTTTACGTTTGTTGTCATTCCAGGGCCTTGAATTCACTGGATGGACGAAGACCTTTCATTATATCTCGGTCTACTTTTACAATGACCTCTAAGTTTGCGGGTCATTGGACTGGAGATGTATCATCCACTTGGGATGACATGAAACAATCAGTTACAGGTAACGCCTCGGTATTTTCTTACTGGTTAAAGTACTAGTTTTTTTTTGTTTCGCTCCCTTCGTTATTTTTTTTAATGTTCCAATGTGGTATACAAGATTTCAACAATGTTTTGTTAATAACCATATCCTACTGTGAGAATAAAGGTACAATATAAGAGTTAAAAAAGGTATATGTTAATGACAGCATCACACTATGAGAATACAGGCACGGTGTACTTAGAATTGATAAAAGCTTGTATTAATGACGTGAGATACTCTAAGAGTTAAGTGGTATCATTTGGAATTTTGTCAGCGGTAACAAAATTTTGTTAGTGGTCATAACATCTTCTTAGAATATTGGTACAGTATTAGAACCTCTTTTACTTAAGTTAAATGACAGGTTAAAATTTGTTATTTTTTAAACATAGCGATGTGTAAATTACCCAAAATTTTCAGTTTTAAAATTGAAAATTGTATTATGTTTCACTGTAATAATGATCAAAGTCACTGAAATATGGAATGATTTTTGTTACTCTTTTTTATTCTCTAAGTGGACTTTGAATCAATAGTTCTATATTACTAGGAAAGGAACGAAAGGACCAGTGACAAATTCAGATGATCATAACTTAAATGATGTTTAAATTGATTGTAATTTCAAAGTTTGATCGTTTGAATTTTCATTTTGACATGTTTTGTTATACCTGAAAGGCTTTTGGAGCTGTGAGAAACATGTTTAGGTGGTGATTGTTACAGCATTGATGTGCTCTGTGGAAGATTTTACTTGCAATGTGTGTAAGTTAACACACATATTAACTTACAAATATTTAAGATGTTTTTTAATTTTACCAATTATAGAGTATCGCATATGTTGAAATAGTCAATTAAACCCCCTAAGTGGGATTTTTGCGAAACAGTGAATTGGTAAAGAGGACGTATTGAAACTTGTCAAAACAACAGAGCTACTTATGAAAGTGAGGTTTACAAAAGAAGCCTACTGCTTAATTCAGTTAAGGCAATGAATTAATGAAGATGCACTTCATTGGATGAATGGAAACTACAGAATCGATGAAGACTTCATCAATGTTTGGTACATTTGCATCAAGACATCCGCTGTTGTCTCTTTTTCATATCTTCTTCTTGTATTTCAATTATATGTTATGAAATCATTTCGGAATAAGAAATTAAAAAAGGTAATTCGGGTAAATTTGTTGGGCAGAAAGTTTACGTCTATTTGTGAGATTCAGTTACTATTGCCTTTGATTATATTGTAAATGATTATTGTTTTAGGAGTTCTCATTTAGCTCATGCAGATTTAAAAGTGAAGGTATTTGGGTGTACAAGAAAAATATCTAATTACAATTGAAATAAGCCTAACCATATATGAGTTAAGACCGGCTGTTATGAGTGTTTCTTGGAATTTATTTTTGTTTTATGATTGACTAAGAGAACATGAAGTAGATTTGTTCATCCACACTTTGCTGCATATATACTTCTTGTGTGTAAAATATGGAATAATTATTGCAGTTTTGATAAATTTGTTTTTTGCTTATCAGATCTGTTGAGTTTCTCACTGTTTGGGCAACCAATGGTAGGGGCAGACATTTGTGGATTCAACGGTAATACTACTGTCAAACTCTGCTCCCGATGGTCTCAGTTGGGTGCTTTCTACCCCTTTTCCAGAAACCACAATTCTGACGACAGTATTGTAAGTATATTTGATGAATGTTGTATGAAGTATATTTGATTGATTGGAGTATTGATTGAGTATTTCAAATGCATTACAGAAATTAATATTTTGTGGTTTCTCCAAAGTTATAACATTACCTCAATATAAGAAAATTATTTATAATTTGTATGTATATTTGTCTATAAAAAGATTTCACATAAACACGTGAAATAACAATCAATGATCAAACCACAATTAAGAAATGGGAAAACAAGACTAAGATCTTTCAACCGTAACAAGCGGTCTTCGTCGGAGTTGGGTTTTGACTCTGACGAAGACCGCTTGTTACGGTTGAAAGGTCTTAGTCTTTTTTTCCCATTTCTTACTGTGGTTTGATCATTGATTTGTCTATGTACATATCTTTTTTGTATATCTGTCTGTTTCGCATACACTCTCAAACGGCTTGATGAAATGTGACATATTAATTGAGTTAGACCGGTGGAAGGTTTTATTTAACAGTTGATCAAAATGTTGAGGTTACAGATATAATATTATTTTTATATCATATTTTGGATAGCGCTCCGCTTGGTTCGTCTTCATTACTGTTGTGGGTCCCTTCGTCAGTTGCACAACGTGTTAATAATGTCTTTCATCAAAGAAGTAGTTAAACTAATGTTTAAGATATAATGAATAAGTACAATAATAATTGATTTAATCAATTTATGTATGCTTTTATATAACAATCCTAATTTTTTCCTTTACTTGGTTACTCATCTATAAGTCCACGGAAGTTTTTGAAAATAAGAAGTATGCAGCAATTTTATTTCAGTTACATTCATTTCAATTATCTTTCTGTATCTTATAAATCTCAAAAAGTTCAATGATTATGATGTTTATGGAATATACTCCTAAGGAAGGAAAGCTGCTGGAAAACTTTTTTTTGGTTTATTGAGAAAGAAAAAAAAAGAGGAATTTCAAATGATACTCTGAATGTATGGAGGTGAAACTGGCAATTAAAAGTGTGAGAGTATAAGGTAACGGATTCAGAAGTCTTCAAACAAGATGTATCAGGCTAGCATATAAGAACTACCGTGCAACAACTAGCAGACTTGTGGTAAAACCTAGGCTTTGTACTGAAAAGGTGTCATTGATTTATAGTTGCAAGTTATAGAACTAATCTATTCTGGCAAAACTTGTAGTCAAAAATAGTAATACGACTGAAAATCTGTTTTTTTTTATATTTTATCTCCTTCATTCTCAACGCAAAAAAGTGAAAATTATATGAAAAGTGATTTTTTTATATCTGCCTGGAGGAAACAAAATAGTCACAGCAAATAAATCTAGATTGTAGAATAGGTAGGTGCCAAAGGCTTCCTGGTAAATTTGATCTCATTTTCCTCTTGTGAGTATCATGTAATCGATTTCAGTATGTAGCCTAACAGTTTTGTTACTCCAACTTCTCGTATTAGTAGGCTGCATTCACCAAACGTCAATTATCAAAAAAAGTACACTGTTGACCCATGACTGATCCCATTATTAGGCTCAAGTTAGTTATAATAATAAAAAAAATAGTTATAATAATAAAAAGAATAGGATTGGGAATAATTATAATAATTCAAGATACACATGAAGTAATCTCTAACCTTTTGTTAGGATGCACCTCAAAAAATCTTGCCTCTTCCCGGAATTGACTCAGATGTCTAACGGATCAGTTTTTGATTTTTTTTATAAGCCTTGGAACCATAAAACAGTAATTTTTCCTAATTTGAGATGTTTTCGGATAGTGGTCTGAGTGGTCCCAAAGTTTGCAAGCATTTCTAAATTAAAATGTTAACCAACAGTCAAGCGGTGTTCACCTTAAATAAGGTCTGGAATGACACGAATGCTGTCATTTGTGTGACCTGACCTTGGGCGTCCAACTTACCTTTGGCTTTCTAGACTTCGAGTCACCCTCGTATATTTGTATCGTATAAGAGACCGAAGTTCTTCCTGTTCAAAGAGTAAAAGTTATTATTGCATGTAATGATGGTTGTAATAATAAAGCCATTCGCAATATTTGTAAAGGACCTTACATATTATTTAGTAAGGTTAACAAGTTAGATTTTGTTAAGTTTTGTGTAAAATCTTTTCATGGAGTATATTAGTTGTTTCTATAGACTACTTCTGATATATTCAAGGAGATTTTGACGAAAATACAGAATTGATTTCGTTGTACGTATATTGCTTCTGACTTATTTATAACGAATGCGTATTGATTCAGGCCCAGGATCCTGTTTCTTTAGGAGGTGATGTTTTGAATTCGGCTAAAAAGGCTCTGAAGATCAGATACTCTCTTATCCCTTACATGTATACGCAGTTTTGGAAAGCTTACTCGTCTGCAGTACCCTTAATTCGGCCTATGTTCTTTGAGTGAGTACTTGCAGCAGCAATGAGTATATGTTATTCCTTTCGTTTTATAATTCGTAATTATAATCGTATTTTAGGTATCCAATGGATAACACAACGTACAACATAGAAGATCAATTCATGTTCGGCCCTTCTCTTCTTGTGTCTCCTGTACTTTATGAGGTATATATTACATCTTCGTTTGTCATTATTTCTGTTATTGACAATTACATATGTAATTGTAGCATATGTAATTAGAAATTGAAAATAAACACTACCAGACAAAATATGATTTTGGCAATAATTTGGCTGATATTTTTTTTGAAAACTCTTATTTTACGATTGTTGAAGTAATAAAACCAAAAACAGTTTTGATATTCAGTGAATATATTTGTATAATTACAATTATTATAATTAGTAAGCTTTAGACTAAATTTCTATCTGCTTTAGGACCTAACATACAAGAAAACATATTTTGGAAGTGGTACATGGATTGATTGGTATTCGGGAAAATCGTTTCAAGGAAAGTCAACGTTTCTTCTTGTTGATGCGCCTAAGCTCAACATACCACTATTCATAAAGGGCGGGAGCATCATTCCAATGCACCGACCTGAGATGACTACTCATGCGAGGTTAGTTAGTTACATGAGAGTTGTATAACTTTTAAAATGTTTATTAATTCGGATTTAATTAAAGTTTTTCTGGAAACATTGTTTTAGCTCGTTTTATCCGTTTAGTCTGAGAATAGCACTTGACGGTAAGGCTGGATTTGCAGAAGGAGAACTGTTCTGGGACGATGGCTGGAGTACTAGTCAGTATTTAACAGTATTACTAAAGTAATCAAACAGTATAGATAATGTTTTTTTTCATAAAGTTTAGGCTGTAAAGTAAATTCAAAGCAAGTGACTGATATCTTCAAATGTGATATCAACTGTATTAAGTATAGTGCTATTTCAGTAATGAAATATTGAAAAATAAGTCATTAAAGTGGTGGCATCTCAGTGGGTTTCAGGAGGGTGACTTATCCCTACCACTGAGGTTC
This sequence comes from Hermatobates lingyangjiaoensis, assembly GCA_026182355.1. NCBI lineage: Eukaryota > Metazoa > Arthropoda > Insecta > Hemiptera > Hermatobatidae > Hermatobates > Hermatobates lingyangjiaoensis. The sequence continues at coordinate 1,639,376 of JAPFBL010000105.1, read as the reverse complement.
GAATGCCTTAACCCTTGGTTGTTTTTGTTGTCTACGTTTAGTATGGCTGACTTGTTGAGATTGTAGCAATGTCCCTAGATGTTGCTGATCATTAAGAAGCAATTGAATGCCTAATAATAAAAGCTCAAGCGAATCATGTCTAACAGCAGTATTGTTACCTTTATTTTCTGCCGGTTTCAATGAGATGGGAATATATGTTCAGTTCACATTTTACAATCCTACCTTAAAGACAATGACAGCTTGTGCTGTGTCTAATTTTTCTTCTAATAAAGTGCTATTAATCTCCAAAATTTCCCTTTCATAAGCTATTATATATATTATTAAGACCTGTAGAAATCAATTCAAAGTTAACAGATTAAGGTATTCTTATGCGTATATGAATGTAATTATTTGAAGGATTTCCTGTTCACCTCTGTGTGTTTTCAAATTACTAGAACGATAATTTGATTGTTGAAAAATCATTAATATTGATTATTTATGACTTATATACTTGATATTTCAAAGTTTTAGAGAAACTGAAAATGTTTATTGAAGAGAAAGTTTTTTCGAACCCATGTCATTAATTAGTTCTACATTAACAGCCCTAATTCAATTTTAAAATCAAAGTCCTCGTGAATTGTCATAAACCCCTCATGAGATTAGGTTAGTGTGCCTTCAACTCATTTAAGGTCGGACAATTCTTAAAACTGAATCTATAATTCCAATTGTTTTCATCGAAGTTGGTACTTCTAAAAGTAAAATTCAAAAAAGTAACATACATGTAAATTTGTTGATTTAGTTAGGTTTCACCCCTTGAGGAGTTACCTTCCTCAGCAGGTACAATTAAAGGTTCTGGTCTCTCACACGTCTGCATTCTCGCAGTGACAGACCCTTATGCTTGGAAGACTGGCGTGTATACCAAGCGGGAAACGCAATTGCTATATGTATATCACAGCACCTGTGCAATACACAAGCTTGCAGCTATCAGTTAAGCTGGTCACCTCTTTCAATTGGAAACAAAGAAATTGTTTTTAACGTTTTAGGGGCAAGCAATAACATTTTCTTTTATTTGAGATGTTGACAGGCTCTTCTATACCTTCCTTCAATTACTGCCATTTGAATGTATTTCTGGCTTCTTCTCTCCGCGTACCTCGATGTCCCACAAACACGAAGTCTTATTATACCCCGCCATAGCATCAATGAAAATTACATCTTAGATATTTGGCAGTTCCAATGCTTCCTCTACTGAATTCTGGTTGTTTTTTCACCTTGAGTCGACTTCACCGCTTGTGTTATATGAGCCGCTTATTTTGAAAGTGGCCTAATTCCAGTAATGTTAAAATCGAGATATTTAAGGGTTTGCGTTTTACAAAATTTAAAAATATTGTTATTTTATTTATCAACTAATTTTTGTTATAAAAAAACTTAGTAATTTTAAATAAATTTTGTACAATTTGCTGCAAAAGGTAAAGATAACGTAAAAATGTAATTATTTAAATAGCTAGCTAAATTTTTTTGGAAAATGGAATTAGGCCACTTTCAAAATAAACGGCTCATATGTAAGAGAAGACCCTTGTATTATATTGAGCCCCTTCAAGAGTAGTAACTTATCTCAGGCTTATCCTTGGGGTAAGTTACCCTGGTTAACAAGAAGCGCAAGACAATGCAACCGCTACTGGTAGGTATGGACCTGTCGCATGATCAGCAGAGCTGACTCTTGGGGACATTTCTAAAACACCCATGATCCGTTTGCCTTACTCCTGTCCCCAGTCTTTTACTTTTTGGTTGTCGTGGACCTGATAGTCAGTAGCCTGCGTTCTTTCTCACATTACTAACGTGTGTCTTTTTTTCTTCCACATCTCTTATTATCATTAAGCAGTCGTGACTGTCGTCTGTTTCTGGCTTTTATAATTTACTAAATTATCTACATTTCGTTATTCATAGAGTTTATTCCCCAAATTTCATGGTGATTAGTTCTGTCATTTTGTTGGTAGAAGAAATAATAAATTTTACCTCCTCTCGTCTATTCTAAAAGAAAACTTGTCCTATTGTTAAATGTAATAATTGTTAGCCCCACAGGGGTTGTTAATAATAATAATTAAAGAAAAATGAATCATATTACTTCCTAAAGTGAGAATAAAATGTAGTTCCACTCTATAACATAAACAAGATTTGAAACCGGTGAGTGAGGAAGGAAATTTACGAGGTAAGATGGTTCACGACATTCTTCTTTGATTGTTCTTTTGCTATATCATTTTGATTCACTACAACAGTGGTGAATGAAAATTTTCAAAAGCGCTAAATGTAAAAATGTTTGCTGCATATAATCCTGAAGAAAAATTATAACTATATATTTCTATATGTAGTGCAAATTTAAAAAGTAATTTTTAAAACCTAATTTTGCTCCATCCCTCACACCCCAAAAATTAATATCCTGAAAATAATCTGTAAATGTTATGCATGTATATCCACAGGTAAATTTAATCAATAGCACTCCAGTCTATTTAATTTCAATAAAGGACACATGTACGTTCCTTGGATTCCTGCATAGTGTTTAATAATGCTAAAATATGTATATTTAATGCACTCGTTTAATATTCACTAATATTAAGTTAATTAAACTGATGGATGGATTTGTTAACTTACTATAATTAGATATATTTATTTTGTTGTATGTACTTTAATAAGTTATATATTTGGGAAAATTAGTATTTTATTTTCTAGATAACTTATTCAACGTAATAAAATTCAATTCTACAAAGAATTCAGTGTTTGGATGGCCTGATATATGGAATTTCAAGACTACAATGTTTCTTGAAAAAGTTCAAATTGCTGAAGTAGAACCTGTGAAAAATGTTACCCTTGATGGCAAAGTCCCTTGTCATTTTAACTATACGACACAGATTAAGGTAATGCGCTGATTGATTTATGCTATTACTTGTACCTAATATCTTCTTAGTGTTAGTTTTTTGCTTACTTAATATTAAGTTTGTATTTTTTTAGAATTATTTATTAGCCAACACTTGAAAACGCTGATATTTTTGAGCTTCAATTTTGTTCATTTAAAGTTAGGTTAAAAGTTATATTACCACATATTAAATCAAAATGTATAATTTAAAGAATTTCTTTGGACAGATGCTATACCAAGTGCATCTTAGAACACACTATTTTCTACTATATAATGGAGATGTGTATATTGTGCTGTGTGGTGGGCAGGTGTTACGTAGTCTCCGTCGCGGAAATTGTCATTCGATAATTATTATAACTGTTTTCTGTCGAGGTGGCTGAGCTCATGTACATTGTGTGTAACTTTTATTATTGTTTTTTAACATATCATTGTAAATCAGCCTGTGTGAATTCCAGTTAAAAGTATAAATTATGGACTGATAGACATACATACTATTTTATTTTTGAAATCCTTATAGCTCATCGTAATGGCACGATATTCTCATCATTATGGATCTATGTAAGTTTGTCAGTAAGATGCAAGAAACCATGAAATTTAAAAAAAAAAGAAATTGATTTTCTTAATCTGATTACATTTTCATAGCTTAATTAAACCGTGTGTTTTGAAATGTATCAGATGAAATTAAAAAATTATCCATTTACTTTACTTTTAACAGTTCGAAGTGCATTTTCATCGTTTAAAGTAGACCACTGTATATTCCAATGAGTTAACAGTAGAATATTAAAAAAAAAGTATTTCTTTCATTGCTACAGGGTAATGTGCATTCACATTACTGAATTCGGCCATGTCTTTTAAGATTTACTATTAAGCATGAAAAGTGTTTTTTTTTATTTCTAATAGATTTTAGCAGTTTTAAGATTTACAAATATTGATTTTATGTATTTTCGACTTTCTACTAATATCTTGTGGGTTGTTAATTGTCAATATGTGGCAGTGAAACATGATTAAAATGATTATTTCCTTAATTTCCACAATAGATGGCTTAAATAGACAGTATGCTTCATGATGTAAATCACTTAAGTTTTTCAAAATTTATCATTAAAAAATCGAGAGTATACATATATTTTTTATTTTTGACATTTTAAACAAATGGTATATTTTAAGTTAAATTATCTGTTTCAGGAACTCGTTATATTTAACCTTACCATTTCTCTCAACCAAATATTCTCGTTAACTTGGAGTTGAAGAAATAACCAAGGGTTCGACTGTTTTCGTAACTATGTATTTTTATATGTAATAAGACTTATTTTTTTGTATATTATATCTGCTAGTACTGTATTTGTTAGTAAGTTAACGGGAATCCAGCTTCTTCCGCTGGAGCGGTTTTATTATACCTCGTTAAAAATACAGCGCAGACTTGTGAAGTGGATATGCTCTGGAAAACAGACAGAGACTCAGTCAAAGACTGCTGAGCGGCGGATAATATTCATGACTTAATCCTGACCAGGTTCCCACAATGATGTACTGTTTTTTTATTATTACTCTATATTGAAATATGTTATTGATTTTAATTCGAAATATACAGTTTTATTTTACAATCTATCAAATTTCTTCCAGTCTTACTGACAATTCTTGTTTGAAATGTCTATGAATAAGGGATTAAAAAAGTGACTCTTTGAAACAAACAGTATATTTATTTATATATTGAAGTACAATTAAAGAATAAAACAACAAATAGGAAAATAACCTTCACCAATGGTGAAATAAGTAGGTAACATAAGCAAAAGTGTCGAGCGAAGAACTGTAAAACCATAGAATTTACTAAATTAATCTATTGTAATGTTTTGTAAATACAAACTCATTCTTTTCAAAAGAAAGTTGAACTTATTTGGAAAGAACTTCCTTCATTTAGTCTTTCATTTCTTTTTTACAATAATACAGTTAATAAAAAAGAATGTCCTGCATGTACTAATATTAAGTCATCCATTTTGACCACCTTGGTCTTTTTTAGTTGCAATCCTCTCGTGATTACAAGTTCTACATATCAGTTACAGTACACTTGTCTTTTAATTAAATTACTTTTAGCGTTGCAAACTGTAAATGATAGTATGCAATATTAAATAAAGTACATAAAGAATTAGCAATGCCGGACTATATAAACTGGGATGTATCATTCGCCAAGATATGTATTTCTTGGTCGAAAAGCATGCGACACAAATTTTCAGTTAATGCAAGTGAATTCGAAACAAAAAAAATCACTCATTTTCAATTTCACTATAGAAAACAAAATAACTTAAAATAACTTCATATAATTTTATAAATTAATTTAAACAATAAAACAAAAAAATTGCTAAATCAATAAAATGTTTAGTATCTTTTAAATAACAACTTAGCACCAAAACGTTAACAAAACAAAACAACATACGGTCGTCACTAATTTTTTGTTATTAGCTTAGCTCTCAAAATTCCAAGGACTTTTGCTCTGAAAAAGTTAAATAACATTTATTTATTTAACTGGTACCGTATTTATTCAAATCAAACTCGTCGTAATAACTCGGAGAAAAAAATATTTCCCTTTTCGTAATTATTTCAAAAAAATAATAGTTTAATGGGAACAAAAAAATAGGATGAAAGGAAAAGCTTAGCTAAGTAAAAGTGGGTTCTACCATATTTCCTTCCACAAATACCTACTTTCATTGCTGGCTGTATTAAGAATATATTATTGTTACAAGTTAGAAGAATTATATTAAAGTAATATAAACCCCGGAGACTTCCTAAAAATTAACAGCTTTTCAATACAGCACATTTTGCAATAAACATTAACAGCTCATCCATGTATTTTACTTTCCCAGAGAAATTACTGGTACAAACTTTCTGAATATAAATAATTAATGGCGTAGAAGCCAGCATTGAAGTCGAGTTAGATGTTTCCTTCCTTGATAACATTAGAACCACCTATCTTAACATATACATAAATTTATTTATAATCAATAAAACTTGATTATGACTTTCAACGGAAACATAAGAAGCAAGAGAAATTTTTATCAGTTCGCTTATTTGGGTAACAAATTTTCATCCAAAGGTCTTAGGTTTTTCAATCTCGTTGTGCCTATAGTATCACGTCCTACTGTTGCATGGGATCTTCTAACAGCTCCTCTTAATCACTCAATTCTTCTTATCACGATGAATTTCGAAATTTCGTTTCGATTTTTTCTTTTATTTTATATTATAACAACCTTTAAACCACGGAAGTATAGATGGGATTCACGGGAGTAACTTGCTAAATATTCATCCCCCTCCTATCTACCAGGACTATAATCCAGTTAATTAAATTGTTATGAATATAATTTCTTGGATGTAAGTTTTATTTCATGTGTTCATTGTAACATGGTCTATTTATATCTGTCATCAAGTAGTAACCACAGAGTGAAATATAACTGTTTTATGAATTGTGGGAAGCACAAACAATAATACGTCGTTAACAGTGTATAAGACATATTACAATACTTGAATTCATTATCTGCAATTACAATTACTATTTATTTAAATTTAATTTCAACTGCTTTTTATCCCCACCTTTATCTTTTCCTACAAGTCTCTCAATTGCAAATGGACTAAATACGTCATCTGTAGTTTCTGTAATGTTAATTATAGTTATGTGGACTGTTTTATGCTTAAATATTTCAAGTGCTTTTTTTATTGCAAGACGTCGTTCTTTCTGCGGTAAGTCCTTGGAATTTTCTATAATAGAAGCAGTTGAAACATAAAACAGTTTCACAGGACTGTGAGTAAGAACAGACCAACCACCCGACAGATGACCTATTTAGTCTATTGACAGATTCAATAAAACACAGAAAAGCAGGAAGAGACATGTTAGAAGATAAAAGATAGCTAAAATAAACTTAAAATAAATTCTAGCACTAGATAATAGTAAATGGATGTCTTTTTTAAGGTAAAAATAATGTATAATAGAATGTCATTTTACTGGATAGATCGGATAGGAACCGAATCAAGAGAAGGTGGACTGTTCTCTTCCTATAGCCACAATTGTACGGAATATCTTTCAGTTCCCTCTTGAGAATGGAATAGTTCTGAACCGATTGAGTTTTAAAGAAGACATAGAGAAAAGGGGACAATTTATATTTTTTGGACAATTTATATTTTAGTCTCAGTATCAACGCATTGTCTACCAGGGTTAACAGTAACTAGCAGATAATATTTTGGTTGTAGTTTTCTCAGACTCCTCTGTTTACCCTGACTTGGTCCGCCTTTTGTTCCCGATCCTTGCTTTTTTATGCTCTTCAAAATACCTCTCTTACCTCCCGTCCTATCAACCGCACGCCACATATCCGTTTTCTCCAATCGATTCATCACCTTCTCACTCTGACGAGGATTAGTGATTTTTCGACCATCTGAGTCCCATTTTTGAATTTCATAATGCGGTTTAGGAGTTCAGCATTTCTATTTCACATGTTTCTTGTAAATTTTTGTCACTTTATATACATGAGTTATCTCCTCTCCTCATTTCACCAACTCCTCTCGTGACTACGACCATTAGGAGGATCGAAATATTGTTAGTAAATTGCATTACTTCTAGTGATGAATCTATCTGTTCATAGTGAACAGTGAACATAGTGAAGAACACTTCACTTATCCCTAGTTTATTTTTTTACTTGACTTGAACCGGGCACGCTTGTGACACACTGTTGGTCTCCAACCGTCGCTTCGCAAGTACGATTGGTGTCTCTATCTCTATTCTCCTGATGACAGTTCAACGGAAAATTAGAACTGTAAGTGTGTTCGTATCTTTACTCTGTGTTTATAATTTACTGTGAAACATATATATGAATATTCATATAAAAACTTTAACACATAGGAAAGAACACAGAAAGTCACTACAGTACTCATTTCGATATTTCGACATCCGTCGTCAACGGGAAGAAGTGCGAAGTACTGGCGTTGAGAAGTAAACTGCTACTCATTAATATTCATATATATATATGAATGATCAAACCACAATATAAAATGAAAAAAAAAAGACAAGATTTTTCAACCAGAACACGCGGTCTTCATCAGAGTCAAAAACACAACACTTTATGTGAAATCTTGCTATATATATACACGTTTCACAGTAAACTGTAGATACAGAGTAAGGGGACGCACGCTTACAGTTTCTAATTTTCGGTATATATATACATATCAAATTACACAGGAAAAACAAGAGACAAAACTGGTAATGAGTTTTCAATACAGTGACCTTTGTAGTCGATAAACTTTACATATATTCACTATTTAGAAACCTGGGGTTTCTTATTATTAATAAAAATATTAACCTATATTAATAAAAGATATTAAATGAATAAATAAAACGATTATTTGAAAAATAAGTAAAAAAATTCAGAAAATGATGTTCATTCAATATCTTCTTATTGATACAGCCGATAGAAAAAAAAAATGGAAAAATTGAAAACATTTCGCATTACTTTCTCTCCATTGCCATTTATAATTCTCTCCATTTATAATTTCACAGTTAAAATTGAATACCAAAGTTTTAAAACAAGAGCCATGCCATTTTTCTGCACTAGTTGATAGTTGTATAGAACAATAAAGAAAAATATCCTTAGATATCTGACAAAATGAAAGAGAATTTTTAGAAAAGAAGCCAAATGGGATCTTTATGCTAAAGAGACTAATATCGTTCTTACAGAGGATTTGGTTGTCGGAATGCCCAATAAGTCAATAAAAAATATTACTTAAACTATCTTGAACTGTGCAGGCAAGCACGTACTCAGAGGACTGGTCAAACAATTTTACTCTATTCTGGAATAAAAATCTAAAGCAACTCCAGAAACTCAGAAAAGTGGCGCGTCAATCTGCAGAAGGAACTAAATTCTTAACGGGCTGAATTAAGAAGAGCACAAGGAAAACTACGCAAAGAAATAAGTCAGTAAGAAACTAATATTTAGAAAGTTCATATACAACATTGACTACAGAAAAGATGGACCGAGAGCACATGTTTATTTTTAGCCTTGAAAATGAAAAAAAGAAACTTCCCATTAAATCAAGAAGACAAAATGTTCTATTCTGATTTCACCATCGTCGAATTGAATGAAGCCATTGAATATTTAAAAAAAGGTAAAGCTGCGTTCCAGATCAGATCTTCCCCGAATGTATTAAAAATCTTGGAGAATTATCAAAGAAAACACTTCTACAGTTAATAAATGAGACTTGGAACCTTGGCAGTTCGGATGAATGGATAATGGGAGATATTTTACCATTACTCATAAAAGGGATGGATCCCACAATTTTTGCTTTGGTCTCAAAAGCAGTTGAAATGAAACAAAAATTACTAGGAACACAGTGGGAGTATCTAACTAAACACGTTAGGATACCCCATGACCTGTGGCAGTAACAACGTTTCGGATGCTAACCGGCCATGACTACCTTCACAGCCATTTACATCACATCGGGATTCTAGATCACATAGATGTCCCCCTGTAATGCAGGCCTTATTTAGGCTCTATTGGTTGGTTCGGCGTCAGATGATTGAACTGCTAGTGACGGATCGGAAGGATATTTATTCGCTTCTTTAAATGTGTTTACGTAGCTCAGTATCGTCTTTGCCAGAATATGAAATGCCACTTAGTTTATGTCAACGTATTTGCGTTTGCAAGAGCGATCTAATCCTCAACTAACATTTGTATAAACTACTGTTGTTTATGAGGATTAGACATGTACTTAACGCTAAAATCACCTATAAATTTATCCTTGCAATGAACTGAGTGCATTTAAAGTAGACTCTCTTTAGGCTTTTAACAGGAATTGATAGTGGCTAAAGAAAATATTGCTCAATACGAATATGAGTAATTTTCCTTATAGGAAAGTAGAAGAAATGAATTTTAGGAAACATTTAGCCTTAGTGAAGTAGTAAACCTAAAAATTCTTCTTTAACAATACTATTATTAGTATGATTAGCATAATATTAACATATTAGCATGATTCTATTAACAATAACACGAATTTAGAAGATATGGTTTGCTTAAGTCAACACTATTAAGTCAAACACAGGAAAAATTCGATAAATATATAAAAATAATTGTCTTCAATCTTTTGACATCAAGTCACTTTTGGATAATACTCAGTATTCCCTTAAGTGGTAATAGTAACAAGTTCTGGACATGGCTTTTAACAGTTATACAAGCTGTTCGAATTAATAAACCATCAATATAAGCCCTAGAAAATATTTATTTTATTCTCCTTTTTTTTTTAATGAAGAATTATTTTTTTCGTTGAATATATGATTATGGATAGAACTTGTCTACGAATTTTATATTAAGAACAAATAAAATTATTTTGAAAATAAATTATTACACTCATATTGGCAAGCTGTTTTAGAGTGCTCGTTCCATTATAGTACGACAAAAGATAAAAAAAAAAAAATTAAAAAATAGTAATCAATGCGAGGTTTGGAATGCAATTAAGAAATCGCTTTCTAAAGTTTACTTCCAAATAAAGGGATTGCTGTAAGCTCTCTGAATAATTAAACCAAATTTTACTGGGTTAAATCACGACAAAGCCGTATTACATTTTTTTTTTAATTCATACTCTTTAAGAAGATAAATTACTGTATGCCACAAACTCTACCTTTACATTTTAATAACATAAAAATACTAGTTTGACTATAAAGCTAAAAAAATATTGTTTTAACAGAATTATTAAAAATTCGAACTTTTACTTTGATATAATGTACGAATTCAAATGAAACATATTATTCTTGTTAATAAATAAGGAATTTTGTTACCTGGTTAGGAAACTCGTCTACGACGACAAATAATACAAACAATCACCATCCACTCATTTATCAAACACTTAATGCTTTTTTTTTTATCCAAATTCCGAATTACTTAAGTAGTTACCAAAGACACGTCCACCAATAGTAGATTTTTTTATATTTTACAACAATTATTAAACTTCAATTATGAAACGGATTTAAAAAAAAGTATGACTTTTATTCAAAACTGAGAAAAAACTATAACTAAGCAAGATTCTTTTCTTTAAAGTTAGCGATTCAACCGATTTCCTTTTTAGTTCGTATTCGAAGGGTTAAATTATCACCATTACCGAAAGTAGATTTTAAAGGAATAGGAACATGGTAATATACCGTACAAACACATTAGAGAAATAGAAAAGTGATTACGAACAACACCTTGCTATCTTTACAAATTTGAAAAGTAATAGAATGTACAGCGATGGAATAAAAAATTGATGTCGAGCTCTAAACACTGATTACAAACATTCTAAAAACAATTTATTTTATCTAGACGGACACTTACACCTACTTTATAAACTCAAATAAAAATTGATAGCGTGCAATAAGAAAAAAAACATCACTTCACGTAAAATCACAAAAAAAAAAGGAAGAAAATGTGCATTCTTCACTGCTACCTCTCTCAAACATTAAAAAAGATAAAAATCTTTTCTTTATCCTTTTTATCCGGTCTTTTTTCTTAAATATATAAAATCACATTTCTAAAAGCAATATCGAAAAACTGACTTGTACATCGGTTAGGATTTACGATAACTAAATAAAAAATTTAATAAAATAAAACAAGAGAAAGGAACATGTTATATGTGGCTACAGGTGAATACAAAAGGCCTGTAAATTAGGTCATTATTACATCATCTATGTAATTCAATAACCATATATTTACTGTTCTATATAAGTGCGTCAGAATCTCTAACCACTATTAAGTAAATATTTTATTCCTTTAGATACAAGTATGTTTCGTTGTATTCAGCCTTTTTAAATTTTAATTAAATCTGTTCTACCTCTTCAAAACATTAATAGGAGTAATAAAATTTCCCAAAAAGGTTCGAGTAAATTTGAAATTGTAATTAATGCAATATCAAACATTGAACTAAATAATACTAGAGATTTGTGATCACACAAGATTTTTCATACGGAAAATGTGGAGAATCTTGTGAACACAGACTCTGGAAAAGATGAAACATAGTCGGAACCGAGCTCGTACGATGTCAGGAATTCGTTAAAACTTTCTACTCTAATAGAATTATTTATTAAAATGTAGGACTTCAATGTAGTAGAATGGCTCTAATAAACGCAGTAATTGATATGTCTCTAAATCAGGAAAAAACTAAGTTCATAGGTTAATTAGATCTGCTGTGCTACACATACACAATTTCATTGTGTTAATAACAAATGAACCAACATATAAATAAAGTTGTATTGTAGTTTTCTATATTACTAGAATATATTTCATTAATATTTTTTAAACTTTTTCATAAAGTGATGGAAGTTGAAAACAGAACTAGTTCGGTCATTTGCTCTTTCTCAGAGGTTTTCAACGAACAGGAAAAAATCACTACAGCTATTAATGAAAACACGAACTACTCTTTAATGAATGTAACCAGCTGAGAACAATATTGTATGGGATGGAAGCTCTTTGCATTAAATGAGAGTATAATTGGCAAATGTTAAAGCCATAATTGTCGTTAATATATTAATCATCACTCCACTATAGTTTTAAAATATAGGGACTTAATTATTTTTAACATTCTTTGAATTATATAAAAATAGAGATGAATTAGATAAAACATTACTTTATCACATGCTCTGAATGAGTGTAGCAACATTAAAAAACTATATTTAAATAGTAGCGGGAGTTTAAATGGAAATAGCCCTGCTATTTTTTCCTGTCTTTCACTATTTTTTTTTAAATTAAAAGCTAAAAATAAATTAAACAAATGGAGGAAGGGATCTATTTGTGGAGAAAAAGATGAAAAGAAGGGTGAGGATTAAGAGGAGGCTATAGGGAGAAGAATTTTAGGAAGGAGTGTGGAGGTAAGGGAATGTAGTAGGAGCTGTCCGACTTGCAGGGGTGTCCTGAAGAGACCCAGAAGAGACATCTGCAGCCTCGGCACAGGTGAATCATGTCCACATACTCTTCCTTCAGGCCGTACTGTCTGCAAGTCAAAGTTTACATCCGTCACAAGGGATACATCTTCTTCCCTATCAAGTACACTTGGTAGGCAAAACTTATCCCATAAACAGCATTATGTCAATTAACTCACAGGGCAAACCTAATACTTCTAAAATCATTCTCCAATCATTACTTGAATGGTAGGAGAAGTAGAGAACAATGTAATATATAGAGTTATACACAAGAACTTGACATTATACATTAGAAAGTGCAACTGTTGCAACCACTGGAACAAATGGTAACTCACTTTACTGACAATATGATTATTCATTTGACCGTGTAACGTAACTGATCCGAGATCGATTCAGCCAAACTAAACATACAAAATGTCTAATATAGGGGACCAAACATCCTCAATGTAGAATTCAGTATTTGCGATTTGTGTACCCATTTTGACATATTATAAGTGTATTAAAGTAAAAAAAAAATCTACTTTTAATTTTGTATCACATCTACTTATTCGTCTGTTATTTGCCTTTTAAATATATTTGTTGAATTATACAGAGCCTTTATCTGTGTTTTACAAATAAACAATTTCATCAAAAAAACAACTCTTTATACAGCCTCCAATGTAATAGTAATTCTTTTTTTTTATTAATTTACTGTATTCGATTTATTAGCTCACTGTACTAATTGTTTATTTGCATTATTACGAAGCTCTCTCTCTCGCGCGCGCTACATTCACAGGAATGGTGTCATGTATATCTCGCAAGATCAATGCTTAGTTACATCAGTTAAATTATTAATGATTAACACAAAACACCATCATTAGAATTGATAAAATAGACATTGTCCGGACCTTCTGAGTTTGTGATATATGTGCGGCCAGTCGGCATTAGGAAGGGCAGCAAGGGTTTGGTCCACTTGATTCTTGCTAAAATGGTAGTAAGTGAGTTCCTTCCAGAGACGAGACTCGTGGCCCAGTCTTGACATAACGTCGCAAGAAGCCTTGCACGATTCCAAATCCTTGTGATCTGTTAATCGCAGCATCACTTCTCTTACGCATTCCTCAGGTAATTCGACAAAACTGGGAACCGCTTCTGGCTGTAACAACAACACTACCTTAAACCATACTTCAATCGAAAGCTTACATCCACCGTATATGTTCAAGAATAATCCGTAAAAGTTTACCCTAACAGGATAACATCTACCTACTAAGGCATAAAACTTTTTACATAGCAACAAAAGTGCCTTCTATGTTTGGGTTTCTATGGGACTACATATAAAGTAATTGGCATATGACAATCAACAGAAAAAAAGAATCTTAGAACAGGTTAACCTGCACATTTCAACTTTAAGGTAAAATTCCTTACATAATTTAAGGTAAAACCAAAGCTTAATCAGACTTATTTTACAGCAATTTAATAGTAATTTAGGATATAAATCAATCCATGTCATGTATTTTACACTAACTACTGTACAACAGTCTGTTAATGTGCATACATAGATACGGATTAAAGTGCAGTGGTCGAGGCTAAAAGATTTTTGTTTCGTACTGCGACGTGTGTTGTGATACAAAACTGGAAGAAATACTAGTCTTGTTCGCTGTATATTTTTATACATTATAGAGTAACTGGACTTGCGCCAGCGCTACAGTTCAAAAGTCGACGCTATATTAACCTTCAAAAATAAATTTAACTTTACAAGCTGAATCATTAACAGTAAGCTTATATTGAAATCACTGTTATATTATACTAGGATCCATAAAAAACCAATGCTGTACTGTTTATTAAAGACTGAAAGAAAGCAAGATTGATTTTTAGAATTATTGACATTTTAAGTGTTGATATCATTTCAATTGAAATAGTAGGTCGATTTATTTCTTTATTATTTCAAATAATTTCTTCTTTATTCGTCATGAATGCAAATCCCTGGAAATTATAAACTTTGTTAGTGACATTAATATTAACTTGACAATACCCCAATATTATTGAAATGATTATGTCAATCATGATTATGATTGACTTGATTATTTACAATAATCTATATAAATAAAACAACACGTACGAGGGTGTAAATGTGTGCGAGTATGCGTATGTGTTCCTCTACAACATACCTACATTTTCTTTATGATCAAAACCAAATTTGGTACATTTAATGAAACTTTTCCTAAAAAAAAAAATAAAAAGACTACTTTCGATTTAGATTCGAGTAAATCAACCCCAGAAAAATGAAAAAAGCGTTATATTATAAGAATTATAACTTTTTGGCACTTTCTTCGACCACTTGGTACTCCCTGTGTACGCTACTAACAAATCATATTATCTCTTGATGAGTTCTACGTATCTCTACATATCAACCTCCAAACCACAGTTGAGAAAAAAAAACTAAGATCTTTCAACCGTAGTAAGCGGTCTTCGTCAGAAAGAAAGCTCAGCTGATCTTAAATCTTAGTCTATTTTCTGATAACTTACTCTTGTTTGGATGTTGATTTTTGTTTCATGTGTTTGTTGTGAAAGATCTTAGTTTTGTTTTCCCATTTCTTATTGTGGTTTGATCATTGATTGTTATTTCAAGTGTTTATGTGAAATCTTTTTATATATGTATGTATATTTTCTATGCATAATATTCTTTAAAGAATTCTACATATTAGTTTAATGACTTTCTAGATCGTATGTATATCTAAATTTGTAAAAGTTATAAGTGATAAAAGAGGTAAAAAATTCATAGTAAAGTATTTGAAAAACAAAGGGCTTAGAAAATTTCTGAAAAACAGAGTCGATTAAAAATTTTTAAGTTAGAATCGAAACATTGTCCTCTCTCTAACGTCACTTAACCGTCAAAAATTTGAAGAACAGTAAAAGTGTAAAATTGGCGCTTCCAACTCATTACATTTTGACATTCACCCGTCAGTGATGCAGGTACTCTTATTTAGCAAGTTATATTTATACTGGGTATAAGTCTGAATTCTTCAACGGTGTGCACTATATTCAATAGTTAAGTTATGAAATCTTAAGTTGATTGTTTCCGTAGAGAAGTAATTATAATTACTTTAGCGTAGCGCTATAAAGTAATATATAACCTTTCACCTATTTCGTACATATATTTTAAAGTATAATATTTGAAACTTGAATTTTAAGGAATTCCGATATTAGTTAATATACGCCTCAAAATTAGGTTAAATACTCTGCAATACACAAATCACTAAAACCAGTATATTAAGAAAAAACCTGCCACTTTATTATGATTATTTATAATCATAATCGCTGATGGTATTTATCTTAAGGTTAGTCATTTTGCGTACAAGTCCTATCTGTTTGAAAACAACTCTGGTAAAAGAATTAAAAGAGAAGCAACGCTTTCCTTGAGAAAAAGGTTGAGGAGTACTAAAAAAAAAAAGGCTCAGCTCACAAAAGATGTAGCTTGTTTAGATAAGTTGCATTAAGAGTGCTGCAGCGGGGACCTGAGAGAGTGTGATGTTGCCGGCGAGGTCTTTGATCCTCTCAATGGTGGCCAGATGAGTGCGCCACAGGGTCGTGCTGCCCACAGGTCGGCCCCAACACGAACAGTCGACCAGCGACCTCAGCTGCAGCAGTAGTTTGCGTAGCACATCCGGCTTTTCCCCACTGCAGCTCACTAACACAGACACAATCGCGTCATTTTTTCAAAGCAACAATTACCTCACGCTTGAGTAACATAAGTATTCTACAATAAATTGGGTCATTGTTAGCAGTGTGCTGTTTAGAGAACAAATCTTAGAAAAGAATAAGTGATTTCTGTATTATTGAAAAAGGTGATCCAGATAAAATTAAGCCTACAAAATCACGAAGAATTTACCTCAGACATATACCCAAACCGAAATTAGAGAAGAAGATTTACCAGAATTACAATTCTTATTTTAATCATATATCTAATAACCTCTGTGGTATAACATCCTTATTAAGATATATAAATGGAAACTGTTCAATATAAAATAGCATAGAGTAATATTGCAGTACTTGTAAATCACTGAAAATCAACATATAATAAATATAAAAAATAATAATTAGTTTTTTTATTTTGAAAATAGTCAAATTGCCATCTCACCTAACATTTAACGGTTTTTTAATAACCATATCAGCCGAAAATAGCTGAAATGTTTAAAGTTATATAGTATACTAAACTAAGTTATAAATAATTCCTAATCCATTGTTTGTTGACCTGTCGAAGCTCAAACATGATATTAAACCTCTTTAAGAAATAACATGATGATACCTTTGTAAGCAACCTGCTCGAGAACATTGAACAGGACCTTCTGGGCACAGCCAGATAAGTTGGCAATCTTGTCTGACACAAGGATATCAAGGAGTTTACAAATATAATTAAATTTTCTTGTGTCTTGCACTGCTGCCCTGAAGTCCAGTCTCTTTAGAGCATCACTTAATCCATTAAATCCAGAAATCTAAAAGGAAAAAAACAAACTGTTTTCTAAAGCACAGAATAGAAAAATTATATAAAAACACTTATTTTATCAATGAAATTTAAAGCAGTCTGGAGTGGTCTGGAAAAAAATTTGTTGTACGTAAATCACTTACCAATATATATGTTATTCATGATAACATAACTGTAAATTATCGTCAATCCTAGTTCTAAAGTTACTTGATCTTACAAAGAGCTTTAAATATCCTTGGTTATAGAAGCTACAATAGCAGTTAGTTATTGATAAAACGACGATCATCGTGTCCGTTTGTTATTTTTGCTTAATTTATTATTCATATTGGATTTCATTTACACCGTTGTTAGTTTACAATTAATATGTGAAAAAACTACTTACACTTGCCCTACCATTATAACATGGAAGAAATGTATTATTTCAATAGGAAAAATGTTAGTCCAGGTTCAAACCTATTAACATAACATACGAGTAAAACAGTCAAATCTATTCGACGGCCATTTATTTTTTCTACAAAAGTTTAAAAAACTATTACACGAAAACAATAACCAAATATCAAATTTCTTGAAATATTACATACGTTCATTTACACATATTTTATTTTTCAAAGTCTAATAATTAATCATTTATAACATGTATAATAAAAGAAATACTCATTTAAATATTTCTTTTTTTTAAAATACCGTTACTGATTGAGATGTTTAATGCTTTTATATAAATATAATTTTAGTAAAAATTAGTGTTTTAGGATATATTTCCACATTGAAAATAATTTTGAACATTTGTGAGACTCTAAAAGGTGAGTGTTTCTTACCACCCAATTATTAAAAATTAAGTTTTACAACAACTGGTGGAACTTAATAGTTTCCTTTTTGGTGTCCTATTAACGATAATTAAGTAATTACTAATTAATAATAATTAATTAATTAATTTTGATTTAATTTTCATATCAGCGAATGATTTAGACATTCGATCTAGAAAAAATTCAACTGATTGAAAATAAATAAATGACCATCATGTATGCGCAAATGGCAATGAGGAATAACAAAACGAAAGACAGCGTTTGCAAGCATCAAGATTCATAGAGATAATAAACAATAAGTGATGCAAATATTATCATTCAATATTCTATTGAATCTCAAAGCAATGTAAATACAGTGCCAGTAATGAATTCTCAAATGGTATAACAAATTGATTGTCAATATAAAACTCACTCAAAATACTCAAAAAAGAATATTAAATCCGGAAAGTTGTCTTCTTTATCTCCAGAATGTGAAACAATAAAATGTATGGAAAAAACCAACAGAACGAATATTCCAAATGCATTTATTTTTTATTTGTTCACTAAAAACAAACAGCTGTGTTAGATACAGCAGTTCCAGAAAATATAGATAATCTTGGATTGGATAACTAGGATGTCATGAAGAACACTGTTTACAGAACCGATTTTCCTGGAACAAATTCTCGGCTACCATTTGTTTGTTTCACTTCAAAACTAATAGACTGACAGATAATAGTGACGTAAATCAAACATGTAAATTGGAATACACTTACCTTCCAAACAAATATGAAAGAAATAAATACAAAAATTAAGTTGAAAAGTTAAATTATTTTTAAGAGGCTCGAAATTTGTTTGTATATTATTTGAAATGGAGTCACAGAAGAAGAAAAAAAAATTACCTCCTTAGTTGAATTTAGAACTATGTGGCAATGAGGCGGCAATATATCTGAAACTAAAAAGAAACCACATTAATACGACGCACTGGAATTAAATCAAATAAACTGTTTATATCCTGTAATATAGTATAAATAGAAGACCAATTACTATCTATGAAATAAATAATAAAAAGCTTAGAAATATTACAAAAGTATTTGAAGCTGCAATTTTATAGTTAATAAAATTACATAACTGTTAGATTTTCATAGATATATACACTAAATTTTTGAAAGAGACATTATTTATTTAATAGAGACCTCAGTTTATATTAATTCCTTTAAAATGTTATTCTCTGAACTCCCACAGGTATGTAACAATATAATAAATCCGTTTTAAGAATATTCATGATAATAAATATCCTGTTTAATTTAAGTAAATATTTATATGCATTTATTATTTCTTGAAATTAATAAGTTAGCAATAAAACTTTAATTCAAAAATTGATATGGTGCCTGAAAATTGTTTATTATAAATATAATCAACAAGAAGAAAAACATGAATAATGACTGACCCAATATTTCGACATCCACCTAAATCAGGAAAGACGTTAATGGATCAATCTCTGTCTGCACAAGGAACTCTACACCACATTCTAGTCTGACCACCAAGCACGAGGGGAAGATAAGAAGAAGACAGAAAGGAATTGAATATATAAATAGTACCTAACTTATTTATTTATTATGACTTACAAAAGCTCTACAACAATTTATACGTGGCCTAGCTTAGTAGAAGTTCAAAGAACATTAAAACCATAACACAGGACAATCGTTAGATAGACGCAGTTACTGGAAGTGCGGGTTGTTTGATGAGTTATTGGTTAGTATTATTGTTAAGAATGGAAGTGAAATGAGGAATGGTGTTGATAATCACCAATATACTAATACAGGACAGTTGCTAATATCTCAGTTTTATGCCTCTGGAAAGATTATGAATCTTTAGAGAATTATTGAAAAAAAAAAATACTTTTGAGATTGCACGTTTTCGTTATAACATGGAAGACTTACTAAAAATGGAAAAGGGATAAGAAGAAGAACTTATAAGAAAGAACTGTTTGATAACAATGCCAAGTTAAAGACATGACAAAAAAAACTAGAACGAAAAATATTGAATTAATACGACCCTTTCTTTTCCAGCATCTCAGTATGTCACAACTGAGGATTTTGATTCGAACTGGTTAAGGTCTTGCAGATTATAAAAATTGGGGTAAATAAATTGACAGTAACTCAAAATGGCTTTGTTAAAATCAGAAGCATTTTAAAAGGATGACAATTTTTATAATGTAGGTACTGAATGTGAATTTGTCAGTTTAATACAACGGAAGTGAGGAAGAGGCCATTACCGAAGTTCACATCATCAACTTGAAATGTGATTAGCTTGTCGGATTATGATGGGTAAATGAAATGGAGGAGCATAGATTATGGAAAGTTTGCAGGAAATGGACCATCTCATGTTTAGCATGAGTCCATATAAAGATGTCAACTTGTCAACTTAACGGGTGATAGGAGAGGAACAAATTTACGACTGGTAAGGAAACCTTACTTCAATTTTTCCATGAATCAATATGCAAGAGGAGTTATAATTGTACTCATTGTAGTACCTTTGGAATGAGAGAAATATTAGTAGTAAACAGAAAAGTATGTGCATTGGGACGAAATAAGCTGGGCTAATGAAGCACTAATGCAGGGGTGCTCAATACGTCGATCACGATCTACCTGTCAATAGTGGTAGATCGCATACAACTTGTATGTAGTTTTGTATGTAGTGTGTGTGTTTTGATCCTCTTGTAAAGCCTCTGTATTTGAGCACAATGAAAAGCTACAAAAAACAGCTGTATTATTATTTTTATTTAATTATTTTTAATTATTATTATTATACATTTTCAATGTATTGTTATTATTATTATTATTATTATTATATGGTAATTACAAAAATATGTTGAGAGCTTATTTTGTTGCAATATTGGCTCATGCAGTAATGCAAGGTAAGAAAAAAGTAGCATACGCTTTTATGGGTCGGTAGATCATTTTGACTTGGTCATTTTATAAGTAGCTCTCACAGTGAAAAAGTGTGAGCAACCCTGCACTAATGGAAGGAATGGGAGGAGTTCTGCGATCAAGCAAGTATCGATGGGCATCCAAACCCTCAGAGTGGACTATGCTAGTTACCACATCCGTGGTAACAATGAGTAGATAAAGATTATTACCGAGCAGTTGTACGATGAGAAAAGTATCTTTACAGAAAGAGGGTTGACTATAACCAATAGGTTGCTTTTAAAAAGGATTCTGAATATTAGAAAAGAAATTGAATAATATGGGAAAGCATCTGAAGAAAGATCTTCACGAGGCCACTTTCATTTATATGGTAGCCGAGCTCTGTATGAACTGTCACAGGGCTTCCGTCAGCACTGTTAATAATAGTCACGGTATTGCTCGGCGGTCACGTGTGCAGCCAGTTATCAACCTTGCTTTGTCTATCAAGCTATGAAAATCTCTTCATGATTACGATGGATGTCAAAATATTGAAGAAAGTATTTTTTAGCGTTTTTCTATGGGTTTTTCTTGTGATTAATTACATATAAATTCCTAACACCGTATAACTGAAACGCTCTCTTGTCTTCATCTCCCCTTCTAATCTTTTCCTGATAGCTAACTATGGTTCCAATATAAATTACAACAATACGTTGGCAATTAATATGAACATGCAATTCGGTAATGTTCAGAACGACTAGTGAACTTAAAGCTTGATGGTTACGAATGACTTATATTCAATAAATACAACGACCATTAAATAATGAAAAAAATTAATGTTAATTTCTGATGGATCATACGTAGGTGTAGTAAAGTTTAGTGAGTTAATTATATTCTAAATTTGGTTTCGTTATAATATCATTTAAGAAAATTATAAAAACGCAATAAGTTAGTTACAAATAATAGAAATAATTATTTCAAATTTATATTAATTATTTTACAGTATGTGATAATGTATGTATACCTTATACCATCAATTATGGAAAAAACTATTTTTTGTTTTGATATGAAGTACAACAAATTACCTATCATGATGCAATATTTGCCAAAAAATAATGATACATAACCGTTCATCAACCGCATAACATTCTGAAATCATCCTTTAAAAAAAAATGGATTCAAGGGACCTCAAGCAACATGCAAAACCGGTAAAAACAATAAAGTCGTAATGTGATACCATATAATGAGGATATTTTAGGTGTTAGAAAGATGTCAAATTATAAAATTATGGAGATGCAAACATTTATTATACTATTTGAACTAAATACTATAATATATACGGTTATGTATTTAAATCATTTAAATATTCCCCCACAATGCGTTGGTCATCATTGACCTAATGAAAGATTAAAGAAGTCAGCAATGAAGATATTGACTTTAATCTGTTGGGCTTGTCGAGATTTGATTTGTCGAAGAACCTTATTCATTTTAGGTAATATAGGTCTAGTCAACAAATAACTCTTAGAATCATTTCACATAATTCTGTAAAACATAAAAAAGGTAAAGGAATGGTATTAAGATAGAAATTTACCTGGGGATACATTTTCCTTGTCATCACAGCAAGTCCTAAAAATAACAATAGTCCATCATTACGATAATGTCATCAAAACTGAAATAATCTTTCACCCCATTATTTAGCACGGTAAAATTAATTCAGTAAATTGAATTTCTTTAGGAGAAAATACCAAACAAATAAAAACAGGGAAATAGTTTTATTTCTTTTAGATAAGTAAGGAAATTGTTTATTACTTGTTCAATCTGTTATAGTGTAGTATTTACTCATATTGGGGAATTTCAAAAATGACGTCTCCACAAAAAAAAACTACCCATGCGTTTCGAACACTTACTATTTTATACTAATTTCCATGTTAAAAATCCAAATAGTGTAATTCGATATTTATATATTGTATCCAATTTCAAATAATTCACTTTTTGGATGTAAACCAGAAGAAGACAACTAAGTGTTCGAAACGTATTATTAGTTTTCATTTGAAACTTTTTTTTTTGTATAGAGACGTAATTTTTGAAATTCCCCGAAATAAGGACTTGTTATCCTCGACATGATCCAAGTTTGAAATATTATCCTTGTTATTATATCAAATATATGTCTTGCGCATATTGTGTTCATCATTAAAAATTGAACTAGAAGGAAAACAAAACATTTAAATACGTTATGTTTGTATTTAAATTGTGAATGATAGATGATATGATAGAGTGATAGAGCAACATCTAAATCAGTTTATAACTTAAAAGATGATATTTTTGAATAGATATACCACCATAACTATATATATATATACTTCGAATAAAATGAAAGGTCCGTGTGGACAATAAACACTTTGATATTTCGACATCCGTCGTCATCGGGAAGAAGTGCGAAGTACTCGCGTTGAGAAGCAAACTGTTACTCAAACTACTGAGTAACAGTTTGCTTCTCAACGCGAGTACTTCGCACTTCTTCCCGATGACGACGGACGTCGAAATATCGAAGTGAGTTCTGTAGTGTCTTTCTCTGTTCTTTTCTCTGTGTTAAAGTGTATATATATATATATATATATATATAGGTTAATATATTGAAGAGAGTATTGTGGTTGTTTCTTTGTTCTTTTTTCTTATTCATTTGATATGTATACATACGTCTAAATGATATGCAGAAATGGGACCAAGATCTTTCATCGAAAACAACTGGTACATGTCAGAGTCTCAATCAAGATGTAACAAATAAAATGGGACATCTGGTGTGGTATTGAGAAAAGAGGAAGGCAAGAGTGATATTTTAATGGGCGTATAGAGCAAGAAAAGGGAAAGGCTGGGTACGCTAAGGTAAAAAAAGTAGTCCAGGAAGAAATCGCCAAAAACTGTCTGCTAGCTGTCAATCATGGTAGATGCAGGTTTTGCTTCCGATAACACTGCATCTAAATTGAATAAACATTTCTAATGTTTACAGTATTTGATATATTTATCATTTAAAGAGGTGTCAAGAATATTTCTTGACAACATCGACTTTCATATGTAATCATTTTAGCTTCTGTACAATCTATATTATGATTTATATGCAAAACTTGTAAAACACTTGCACTACCAATTTAAGAAGTACTGGTTTTATTGAAACACAATTTTAATGATTTACCACTCGCTCTATGTATATTTTATGACAACATTTCAACGGCATTTTATAAATAACATGAAACTGCAGTTCCCAAGTAGAATTTGCAATTAACAAATTACTTAATTATTTCCATTAGAAAACATTATATTAAAGACAAGATTACTAGTAAGCCCCTGGGAAGTGGGTCCAATAACTCTCGGTATAATAAACTATGACATTTCGCAATAAACTGGTTATACAGGGAATGTGGTGTATATAGGAAAGTCACCAATGTACTTCATTATGTCCATTTCCAGATGGACATAAAACTAAAAACATTTTCTGCCCATTCCAGAAATGTTTTTAGATATACATTCTGGAGGGCTTTCAGTTTGTTCTCCTGAATTCCTTAAAATTAAAATTACGTCTATTGCTCACTCATTAAAATACTCGGCTTACTTAGACAAAGCTTTAAAGCGTGCTTAAAAAAAAAAAAATCTCCAATGCTGCTTTCTTTTCTTTTAGAGACACCCAAAACTGACTACTGGACTTCGACTTCCACCGCCATCTGTGATTTAACCATGTACCTATAAATATATTGATTTCACAATAAAAAAAGTCATACAAAAATCAACGTCTAAACCGTGGCAAACAAGGGAAAAACTAAGAAATAATACGAAGGTCTTTCGACCAAAATAACTAAAGGTCCTTTCCTTCTCAATTATTGTGACTCAAACGAGGACCTTATTCTGGTCTAAAGATCTTAATACTATTTCTAAATTTCTTACTGTGGTATATATATGGAAGTGTCACTATAAAGAAACGTGCCTCTATAGTCAAGAAAATTACCACTGAAAGAAGTAAAAGAAGAAAAAAAGTTCTAGATGTAATTTAATGTTGAGTGTAATCTCGTTTCATAGTTCACCAATTAATCCAACCGTATATATTCTTTTTTGGACCATTCTGTGGATGTTCTGATGCATAAAACAATATTCAATAACTTATATAAGTCTCAGTACCTCTTCTAAATATTTAAATCATTCATTTATAGTTGTATTTTATAAATTTAGTTTATATAATATTATACGAAATATGTAACAATAGGCATAAAGCTAGCATTATCGTGTGTTTTTTTAGTTGTCATTATCCTACACTCCTGTTCCGTTATATTATGTCATATTATTATACGACAATTTGGTAAATTTCAACATTAAATATTGTTAACAATCTAGTTATATTATTATTTAAAAAACCAATGGAATATTTATTCTAAATTGAATAAAAAAAAAAGCCAATTATTACTTAACTAACCAAGGTTGGGGATCTGTTGGAATACATTCATCTTCACTAGAAGTAGATGTCTTAGGACTTCTGGAAAAAAAAGAGGTCATCATCATATAAACTTGTATGTTAGCTGGAAGTTACAAAGATTACTCATTAAACTATTACTCTGAAGCACATAAATGTAAAGGGCTAATCTTTTTTTAAAAAAATTGCTGGTTGAATTAATAAAAAAGCAATTTACATTTATCTGTGCAAGAACGGGATGGTCTGAGTGAAGCTAATTAAATGTACCTATGTTTCTTCTGTGATATCTCCTGAATACATATCTCCTATCTTATCCTAAGTATAAGTAATTAAATTTGGTTAAAAGGCCAAAAACATATAAAACCGTTTTGTTGAAAGCAACTATTAAATTATTAAATATTTTTAATAACTGATAATCTTATTATTTATACTATTTACTTTTTCAAATTATTTACGAGGATTTAACTGTTACTTTACTAGTAATTATTAAATAAACATTAAAATGAGCTGACATCCACAACAATATATTTAGCTTCTTTCTTTATAAACTCATGTTCAGTATTAACTCAAGGTTAATGTCTACATTATTTGCGTTACTTTGATTTCACATAGAGGAGGACCATGACAAAACTTCATTATTTAGTGTAGTAAATTACAATTTGAACACATCAGTAATTTTTTTTAATGATGAGTGTTAATGGTTCTAGGATACATTTGTTCCGTAATTATGAAATGCCATAAGGCGTATGGCCTTATTAATCGATGAACTTGTCAAGCAATTAGTAACAGCTGTGAATGCGTTATCAGCCAACTTTATATTTATAAACAAGTCAACCTCAAACTTGAACTGCTCACGACCTAGGTCATTTCACACACTGTCCTTCACTAGTATTATACCATATATACAACCAAATTTCAATGAATTCTTCTTCAACCGAAATTAAATACAACATGATAAGCAGACGAGTTTGAATAAATATATAACTACTAATTATAAATTCCCATGTTGATTCCAAGTTATACGTTAACAAAACTCAATAATATTGCGCAAATACACAAATTAAAATCTAACAACATACTGAAAAATCATAAATTGAGAAAGAGATCTACTATTTTTCCTAACAGTTCAGTAGACAACAAAATTATATAGTTCAAAATATATAACCAAATATTAATTGACAATGACTGCTTGTATAAAATAAAATACCTTTATTTGTTCCATAACTAGTTACACACTCCAATATTTTTTTCTTTTCCCATCCTTCATCAGTTTTTACCCACTCTTCTCCAGGAGATCTCCAGTCTTTGGATATGAAGGGCATTCCGGTTATTTCAAGAGGATTGACATGTAATGTTAACTATGAAATATGTATTTAACTTGAGGACTAGAATATATGTTATGAAACTTCGATCCTACTTCCCCCACTACCCTACTACTTCTTCCTTCAAAAACTGGAATCGTAAAACCCCCATCGTGCCATAACACTTTGGCAAATATGCAAGATAATTTAAACTGGTTAACATACTCTTTTATAGTTAAACTAAATTGATTTGCAATAAATGAACACAACTTGATCTTGGTTTAAATATTTCTTACCATTAATTTATTTCATACTAAATTTTATAATAATTTTGACATCTAAATCCTTGCAAAACTAAACAAGGAATTATTTCTTAGGTTTTTTTTAAGTGAAGAAACACAAATGTGCATATCTGTATATTTCATCGAAGTGTAAACACTGATTGTCAGTCCAATTCAGTTTGGCTATTGTTATGGTTGGTTAGATGTATTGTTAATTATGGTTATTGCCTTAGGTCTTGAAGGTAGTGCGAATAAATTGGGTATTGGAATTATTAAGAATGGTAAAGTTTTATCTAACTGCCGAAAAACTTACATAACTCCACCAGGGCAAGGCAAGTATACTTTTTTATTTTTGGTGCTTCTAAACACGCTCAGAATAAAACATTGTTTTTCATTTTAGGGTTTCTACCTAGAGAAACTGCTGACCATCATAGGGAAAAAATATTAGACCTTTTGGATGAATCATTGAAAGTTGCAAACGTTGATATCAATGAGATTGATGTTATTTGTTTTACAAAGGGACCTGGTATGGGTGCTCCATTAGCCACTGTTGCTGTAGTAGCACGGACAATTTCCCAGCTTTGGAATAAACCAATTGTTGGTGTAAATCACTGTATTGGACGTATCCTTTGATTTTTTAGTTCTTTAACTATGTTTTGAGGACTTATTTTTGGAGTTATTATGCTTTATTTGAGTCGAGAATAGGTTAAAATCAAGTCACTATAAAAAATGCAGGTTAAAAAAATAGGTCATAGTTTTATTGATCAACAGATCGTTCATTGGTTACATTTCAATATATGTTGGTAATATGATAAATTCTATATTCTGCGTCCACTGCAATAATATAGTATTTTTTTTAATGAAATTTCAGGGAGAAATAGTATTTTATATTATGGCTCTGTAAATTCAATGTAGCATTTGATCTCAAATCTTTATAAAACTATACTTGTTTTTTTTCGATAATCTATGGTTATTGTATTGCTAATAGACTAGTCTGCTATTTGGATTGGCTTAGTATATTTATATTTATTGTTTTCACATATATACATTCTGTTTCTTTGATATAAAATATTATTGGTGCTTAACTTGTATATAAATTGACATTGTTTTAATGTGTATATTTTGATTTTATGATTCTTAGTGATTGATTAGATATAGAAATGGGTCGTCAGATTACGGGAAGTGACAATCCTACTGTGTTATATGTTAGTGGAGGAAATACTCAAGTGATAGCTTATGCCAGACATAGGTACAGGATATTTGGTGAGACAATCGATATTGCTGTAGGAAATTGCTTGGATCGATTTGCTAGAGTGCTTCATCTGTCTAATGACCCTAGTCCTGGATATAATATTGAACAACTTGCCAAATTGTAAGTTGGTAAGTTTTATCTTCTTTTTTCTACACATAGTAGTCACCGTGTCTCCAAGTTAGACTAAGTAAAGAATCAGATCAATTTTTATTTTTTATTATTTGATAAAGCAAGTACACTGTTTTCTTTTGGTTAGGTTTTCTGTATTCGGTAGGAAGTACAATACTAGTATGTATTATTTATTAGATTTATTTGTATTAGATCATATATTTTTGCGAAGTTTTTTGACACTATTCAAATTTTTTTAAAATGATTTTGAATTAAGTTCAATAAAGTGTGTATAATTAAGATAATTTACTCTGCAATATAATTTCCAATAATGACTGAGAATAGGGAGTTTTTTTAATACAACAAATGTGTGATGTAATTTGTTTAAGTGACAAGATGAGAAGCATACTCGTAGTTTAGAATCTGTTTAAAAAAAAGCCAGGGATTTCTCTTGAAAGTGGTTTTACTGTCAAGTTACTGTACAACTCGTTTATTATCTGTTTTGTGCAATGTGGAAAAAAGAAATTTTTTTTTTGTATTATTAGAAGTTTGGATTTATTAGTGCAAATTAGTTGGAATCATCTTGATGTTAAAGACTGTCTATTTTTTTTTTAAATATAATGTTTTTCAGAGGTAAGAAGTATTTGCCTCTTCCTTATGTTGTCAAAGGTATGGATGTCTCTTTCTCCGGACTTCTTTCATATATTGAAGAACGAGCTTGTGACTTGATCAAGTCTGGGGATTATACCAAAGAGGATTTGTGTTTCTCACTGCAAGAGACTGTTTTCGCCATGCTTATAGAGACGACTGGTAGTGTATGCACAGATTTATCTCCCAGACATTTTATTTCAATATCTCAGTTTGCTTTTCATGTTTGAATCTTTGACAAAATTGATTTAGAGCATTTAATCAGAATGGAATTGGAACTTCTTTTTTTTAAATTAAATATAAAGTGATAAATTAAAGGTAACTAAGTACTTTTAATACATGTCCCCTATTGATATTTTATACAATACTAATCATTTTTAAAACTATACACCTCATTGCTAAGCTACGCAAAGTATTAAAGTTCACTTATCATACATTAATTCTTTCGTGTAACAAGTTTTTAGGGCTGATAGCGGTGATGTAGGTACTATCAGTGCTTTTGTTGTGTTCCTTTCTGATAGTGTATTTGTAGGCCCACAACTGTTCCTGACAATATCGTGATTATTCCAACGTCCGTTTCACCCACATCTGTTCATTTCAAGAAGTGTTTCTCTTTGATTTTCTTTCATGTTCGTTTAGCCAGTTCCACATCTGTATTTTTTTGTATACAGATATGTCTTTTATATCTAGTTCCACTAATGTCAGCTTTTTTTTTTAAATTTTCTTCCAAACATGAGCTGAACAGATGAATCCCTTGTTACTTTATGTGAAAAATTCTCCTCGTACTGTTGGGACTTTTCCTTACCGGCTACTCTTTTTCTTGATAGCTGTATTACTTTAATTTCAGATTCATCTTGTTCTCTTGAAAGCCTCGGCTGGAAGGCTTCTCTTTAACGTTAAATACTTGTTTCTCCATTTAATTATCTTCAAAAACAAGTGAATTTCTTTACTGATTTAATTTATAATTGTTACTAATTTCACATGCACAAAACACTTGTACATGTCAAAGTAACTAAGGCTTTTCACGTAACTTGTTCTGGTCAGAGTTTTCCATTTTCAAAGGCTAATTTCTTA
Organism: Hermatobates lingyangjiaoensis; assembly: GCA_026182355.1. Lineage (NCBI taxonomy): Eukaryota > Metazoa > Arthropoda > Insecta > Hemiptera > Hermatobatidae > Hermatobates > Hermatobates lingyangjiaoensis. Next base: position 1,609,312 of record JAPFBL010000105.1, on the reverse strand, counting down.
TGAGTTCAATTAGAGAATCTGTCTACAATTATAACAATGAGATATGTCATAATATATTACACGCTAGATGATCGGATAGGCTTTACATAAACATAAATGCGTTACTATCAATCTCTATAATGAGATGTCTATAACCTTTCAAACATTAATTTTTAAATAAATTTAACCACTTTTTTTAAAGTATTGTACCTTATGCAATGTTTCTTATTATTGTCCATTACTTTTTGATATTATTAAAAACTCTGACAATTGGACATTTTAGAGCGAGTGATGGTGCACACAAACAGTGAGGAGGTAATGCTTGTTGGTGGAGTAGGATGTAACTTAAGACTGCAGCAAATGATGGAAGAGATGTGTTCAGAACGAGGTGCTCGCTTGTTTGCCACAGACGAAAGGTTTTGTATTGATAACGGGGCAATGATTGCCGTTGCAGGAGCTCTTCTTTTCGAGCACTCTGGCCCTACTCCTTGGGAGCAAACACGCTCCACTCAAAGGTGATATTCGTATTTTATTTCTTACTCTACTAGTCATCATATGCTATTTTAAACTTACAAAACAATTATGGTTCTAACTAGTCATAGAAAAACAAAAATTATAAAATTCTCTTTAAAATCCTATATCAACTCATATGACCATGAGGAGCAGGCGTCGTGCAATGTATGAATGTACATTGCTTAATGAAGAAAAAAATATTATTTTATGAGGTGATGTTACACTGTATGCAGTTGTCAATAACTGACTTCAAAATAATCGAAAGTAAATTTAAAAGTTATTTCATTTTGTCAATATTACAGAGATTGAAAAGTTACATAAGAATTGCATGATTATCCTTACAAATGGTTTGTTAATTTAACGACGTAATTCGTAACGACTTAAATTTTATATTTATGAACAATGTTTTCGCTTTTATGATGTTTCGTAAATTTTCACTGATCATGTTTTAAAATAATGTTTGTGTCTACTAGTGTAGTTTCTATCTTTATGTATGGAGTGCATATCTCCCCTCGTCTATTGAAGGTAATGAGTGTACCTTTTGATTTCAGTTAGCTTTCCCGAAAGAGAGTGGTTTTAAGTCAGACGATGTTATCGAAAAATAAATCGATGCGGAGTTGCATTTCCCCTCAAAATAATTATTACTTAGAGTGGAGTGTGGGAATTGTCGGTTGTTGCCTTTACTATTGAGTGAAAATATTGTCCTTAATTCAATTTTGTCCTTAAAGAATAATAATATTACCTTATTGGTAATAAGACACAGTATCGATCAGAGTTCACAGTCACTGTGACATTGTCTTCTACGAAGAAGTACGGACTTCAAATACCGAATTCTAATACCGCACTCGACATGACTACCCGGGAACAATGCAAAGGTTGTTGGTGCAACTCTAAATACTTCTTCTCGACCCAGTAAGAGAAGTTTTGCTTATTCACACTGTCTTAACAGGCGAAATTGAGCTATTCTGTATGAAATGACCCGGTTTTTCATACAGACCTAGGATTTTGGAATTAACTCTGTTGACTTGTTTTTCTGATAGATATTTTATCCCTTATGAAGATGCTTATTTACCAAAATCTTTTAAACAGTCATAATTAGCTGAAATTTTTTTTAGCACACTATTGGCTAGATTTTTCGTTCGAAATTTCATTTTTCTATAGCTAACTAGCAGTATAGCGAAAGTTTTCTTAAGTCATAAAATATACCACATTTGTCTACCAGCTTACGGAATCAGTCTTAAGTCAAAATGTTTACTTTTTGTTGCAGAATATATTTTTCCAGTTGTTTTAAAAAGCTGATGTTTTTTTTAGTTATTGTTCCTCTCAGTGTCCAATAATAATTGCATGGTTTCTTTTAAAAAGCTGATTTTTTTTTTAGTTATTGTTCCTCTCAGTGTCCAATAATAATTGCAAGGTTTCATCTTTCCAGAGTTAGTTAAAAGTATTGTCTAAAAGCACATAAGGGTCAGAAAAGTGACTTTCCCATGATGCAAAATTGCCCAAAAACAATGAAACATATGTACAATGTACGGGCTACATTTTTGGTAAAATATGAATTTGATCCGTTAAACATAGTGGCCTATAGCGTGTCCCCAAACAACTTTACATGAGAAAAGGCTTCTGGGGACCTGAAAACATGTCAATCCGTTAAAATCTGGACGTTGAATTCGCTTATTACCGCTAAACTTTACATATAGTAAAGTAAAAAGAAAGAAAAAGTGTATTTCAAAAATAGAAACGTATTTTCATTATTTACTGATCTTAGCTTTTATTAAATATAAAGTGTGTCAGATCATTTTTCAGGATCTGTATATTTTGTCTTAACTTGGATCGGAAGAAAACACTAGAGATTTCTTATTCTTGGGTCATATATATTCTTAAATTCATACAACCCGATCATTTTCCCTGATGATTGACTTCATGCTAGATATGCTCATTTTATAAAATAGTCGTTGTTGCCTGTTTATTTCATTCTAAAAAAAGACAATGTAAAAGTCTAAGTCTACTCCTGTGCGGGAGTTTCATTGGTAAAGTAAATTACCTACTTTACTTTTTTGGACTCAGAGACCAATTTTTCAGACAGATATTCATTCTGATGTTATATACATAATCTGTTTGTTGACATTAATGCAAGTAAAATTTTATTCTAAATGAAGCTTTTTGTTTCTGTTTTAGATTCCGTACTGATGAAGTTGAAGTTACTTGGAGGTGAATTGTATGGATGTTATTATTTATACCATGTATTTCCTTTTGATAACAGCATAGCATTTCATAATGCAGGTTGTATTCCTTTAATTCAGCACTTATGAGACATGATCATAGCGAAAGCCAAAAATAAACAAAATTTATAAAATTAAGCTAATCTTACTGAAAATAAATATGCAGAGGCTTACAGTAAGCAGTTAAAAGTTCTTGATCTGTAATCCGTCATTTAAGTTTGGTGTGAATATACAAAACGAAAGGGGAGAATGAAACCTCTGGTTGGGTTAAATCATTTCTCAGGGTGGGTTTTAATTTAAAAGCTAAAATTTATATTCATATTTAGCTTCTAACACTCTCATTTTGGATGAGAGGAGGTGTAGCTCTTTTGTTATCAACCTCTCCTTTTATTTATGGAAGACAAGCAGGATGAATTGTTGTCCTTAATTATCCCATCGGGAGCGTTAAGTTTTGCTCAAACTGAAGTTTATTAGATAAGGAATCTTGCATTGCATCTTGAAGACTCTGGAGCGACGACTTTACTGTCTTTCTGCATTAGATTTGCTAACATTTAGACTTCAGTATTTACCGACAAGCATGACCAACCTGACTCCGTATTAACAGTATGCAAGAATTTTATTTTCCTTAACGCTTTCGCCTTACTATCATGGTGATATTGGAGCTCTTTTACCTAAAATACGGAAAGGGTAGTCCAAACAGGAAAAAAACTGAATTCTTTGTTTACTCTAACTAAAAATGTAACCTGATCACTCTGTTCTGTTTTCTAAATCATCAATCAAAAACTTTGGTTTAAGTGAGGCACTAATCCAACCTGGGTTTTGATTTATTATTGTATAAGAGAAGGGAAAGTCAGTTGGGAACTTGTATAAACGAAGTACTATATTAAAGAATTTCATGAGGTAAAATCGTCATGGATCGTTTACTGATTTTCTTGTCCCATTAACCACTTACAAAAGATCTAATAATTTGTTTTGTTTTTCATTTCAGTTCCTTGAATTTAATGTAAATATAGATAGTGAATAATTATATTCTGTAAAATTTAATTGTTTAATAATGTCTTCAACATATTGACTCCTTGCAATTGGGGAAGGTAATTGAAATTTGTAAGTACCTACTTTATGGACAAAATAACAGGTATTTTTATATAATTTAGATCACGAAGGAAAATTATGGTAATAAAAATGACATTAAGTACAAAAAATGTATTTAAAGTTCATAACAAAAGTATGAAAACAAATAAAACTATTTTCCATGGTCCTTGATTAAAGTAAGGACAAAGTCTAGATGCTCTATAATAATTTCCTTTGTTAACTTGTGAGGGTGTGTGTATATATGCAACATACGTGCGCACACACAATATGCACGTATATCATTTTAAAAATAACCAATCCACCTAATCATGTAGTCCACGTGAAAGAAAACAACCGGTTGCTGAACGTCGTTTTAATTGTACTCCTTCTAGAAATAAATTTCAGTCAAATTGTCATGGCACTAGGTCACAGTTTTTATGGTAAGAAAAATATCTTTTATCTATAAATATATTATATACATTATATGAATATAACCCTTAAATAAAAAATTCAAAACGAAACTATCTAACGGAAATACCTCAGATGTTTTTTTCCAATTCAGTACCTTTGAACTACCAATAGGCCTACCATTAAACTGAATGTCGTTTTTTTTTCTAAATATGAAATTTGCATTATAATATGTAGTTATAGGAGAAACAAGTTAATAAAAAATCAAAGTGAAGGCCAAGGCTACATTCAATTTAACTTTAAGCAGAAAACAATCGTTATTAGCACAGTGAAAACATTGAAAAAGTATTCAAAAAAAACACTACGTTACCTACATGTAGGTAAGCAACTGTTTATCCACATAAAATTAAATGATAACGCACCAAATGTATAAGAACAAAAATACAAGTGAATGTATAGACACCTTGGAAGGCTGCCACTTAAAACCCTTTTATTATCACAGAATCACACACAGTCTAGCAGTTTCATGCTTAGTGATGGATTGGTTTATTTTTATTTTGCTCCAATTTCTGTTTTTATTTTATATGCTTAAATTAAAATGCATACAAAAATATTATTTCTCTTTGAATACAATTCTGGAAGTTATATTCGACATTGGAAGGTAAATCTGCTACATTGCATCTTGTTGCTCCTCAAAATCTTGAATTTTACAAATTCATCATAATGCCATAAAACTATCAATTCTACTTATGTTAAACAAGATTAATTAATTTAAATATTTTACACTCAACAAATAATAAAAATTTATTGGGAAAGCCCCAAAGAGCCAAACAAAAATATAAACATATTCTGAATAAAAACTTTAGTACCCAAATCATCAACATTATTTTTTTTCTCTGTAATAAAAATTAAGGAAGAGTTAAAACCTTTTTTCTATGAATGTCACAATAAATAAACCTTTACGATCTTATTTGTTTACTTTACAAGCATGCATAAATTAACTCTATACACATTCTGATTAAGTTTCTATTTATACTACTATTAAGAACATACTCTAAATTAGAGGTAAACTTAAGAAATGAAAGACTTTTGTACAATCCTTAATTACAATGGTTTATTAGTACATTTCACTATATATAAAAAAAGGATTTCCAATAATAACTTTCAATACATCAAGTAAAATACAAAAGAACAATGGACTTCATGATCACTTAATACTTAAAAATATATATATAAAAAAAGAGAGAATTAGCGAAATTAATGTACACCTAAATAGAAAATATAGTAAAGCACGAGTTTTAGGATGGTTTTATGAAAATAAAACGTAGAGAGGTAGATTAAGAATTTGAAATTGAACATTAGAAATAATCAGGCAGACTAAGAATCAAGGAATTTTGGAATGATTTTATATTTCTTAAGAATTCATATTTATTATTAAAGAGTGTTCAGTATCACATGTAGTTCTATAGAGGTACAAATAAAAATTATTGAAGGTTATTTCCAAGTGAACACAACACAACCAAGTGGTGAATATTAATTTAAACGGAAACAATTTAACCTGAATAGTTTGATGAAGAACATTTCTAATGAAGAAAACTATTTGAAAATTTAGGATTACGAAGAAAAAATTCTTTTGTAGGAATCAAGATCAAAAGTTCAAACAATAACTTAAAACTAATATTGCCGAAAATCCATAATTTTTACATTGCACAGGCATTAACATAATACTAGTTTCCAATGATTTACATGAAACTTAAAAGATGTAAGGTTTTTCTAAACTAGAAATAAATATTTTCTCCTCATAGGAAATTTCAGTTATTGTTTATAGTGCAACTATAAAATAATTACCTTTTTTTAATACGCATTCAATTAATTTTTAAATATAAATTCACTTCCACCAATTCGTTGACACTTTTAATAGTTAACACAAAATAACATCACAACGATATAAAAGTTTTGTTTCGAGTATTCTTCCTGTAGTTAAAACACATTAAAAAAAAATAGTTGACGTAAAAAATATCAATGTAAGACAGAATCAGAATTGCCATCTGCTAACTCTAATACATCATACATACCAATTTGAATTGGGAATTCATTGTTTTTAAGGAGAAAAATACCTTCACAATCATGTAGTGAAGTACTTTTCTTAACTGTAATATTCATGAAAAATAAAAAAAGGCACATCTTTTAATCAGCAGTAATGAAACTTAGTGATCTTCAATTTTAGTTCAATTTTTTTTAAAATATAAAATTGACCAAGGATACAGTAAAATATATTTTTTTTTCCATTTGTGCCATTGTTATATTTTACTAAGGTAAACTAAGCTGCACTCAAAATTGACCTAACTACTGAATTTTAAAAAACATTAAGTTAATTGAAAATATAGAAAAAAGTAGCGATGAAATTTAAAAAGAATATAAAAACTTATTAATACTGTGATCATACGATGTTGAAGAATTATATTTTAATTAATTACACATACCATAATGCACATGCCTTCCTCATTTCGGGGTACATATTTCCAAACTGCATTGTTACATTTCAGAGTTAGTAATTGTAGTTTTTCATTTAAAGCTTTTTCTTTGCATAATTTCATTACACTTTTGAAGTTAATATTATTTTAGACCATTCAATTACCATTGAATATTTATAAATATGAGCGATTTAAACAATTGAAACATTAAAGAGTTCATCATATCTTCGTTAAAGTAAAACTTATTCTATACATTTAATGAATGAAAGAACTGTAATACAAAAAAAGTTACAAATGTACAGGAATTTCATGAAGACAAATTGCAATTAATAAAGGAAAATATTTTTATAGCTGAAATAACGTATCAATTTTTGAGAAGTTATGAGTCAGTCACACGTCAACTGTGAGACGTTATTTTAATAAAATAGCATTTATTTTATTATTTAGTAAAAAGAAAATCTTTTTGTACTGAAGAAATATTAGTAAAATTAACTTAACCGACATATAGACATAAAAAACTTCGTCAAGTTGGAGAGACATAATGTGTGAACTCAGAGGACTGAACAAATGAACGTTTTTGTTTATAAACTTGAACAATTGTACTGGCTATATATATATAATTTTTTTTTTTTTTTTTTATAGATTGTCTAGTCCCTAATGTGGTAATTTCCATGAATATTGAAAGTAATTTTCGTACTTAGATTCTCTTTAAGTAAAGTAAATAGAAATTTAACCATAAAGGTAAATTTATTGTCTTCAAATACAGTTTGGATTGCTCGAATTAAGTTCAAAGTAAAATAAAATAATAATGCTATACCTGAAAACCAGATTACAGAGATAATGAAGAGGTAAACAAGAAATACTACCTGAACAAAAAATAGGATATGAGGAACGGCCACACTTCCTCATTGATTAGGTGAGAAGGAAGTGGAGGCCAGGCATTGGCTACTGCACAACGGCAGTGGGTGGGAGTTGTGGAGGTGGTGGAGGCGGGAGGACAACCTGGGAAGGTTTAAAGTCAGGTAAACTTTGAGGAGTAGGAGGCGGGTGGTACGACTGCTGAAAGGCCGCCGCCGAGGGTGTGTAGCACTGTGAGAAGTAGAGTTCAGGCTTGACCAGAGCTAGTGCTTCTGAGCGTTGCTTAATTTGGGATGGAGGAGTAGTTCTCTTGCTTGCATGTGGATTCATGTGGTTATCTATATGCCTCTTCACCTCAGACTCAGTGGAGAACCTCCGCCTGCAGTTCGGCATAGGACAGCAGTAAGGTCGATCACCCTGGTGTGTTCTCGTATGTTGATCCAGAATCGCCTTTTGCCTGAAGTCTTTGCCACACTGACTACATTTGTACGGCTTTTCACCCGTATGTATTCTTACATGCTGATTCAAAATAGTCCTTTGTCTGAAATTTCTACCACAGTAGACGCATGCATAGGGCTTTTCATTGGTATGTATCCTGAGGTGTTGAGTGAGGTGGGACTGCTGTCTGAACCTCTTCCCACACTCTCCGCAGGGATACGGTCTCGATTCTATGTGAATACAGCCATGCTGCAAGAGTGTGCTCTTTTGCTTGAACTCCTTTTGACAAATAGGGCACCTGACATAGAGTGGCATTCCGGCATTCCTTCCCTGCTGGATCAGGTCAGGCAGTTTGCCTTGCCCAAACACACCATGCGCCAAACCTGAATTCAATAAAAATTCATTAGCATAAATAAGCCATAAAGCTAATTCCTTAGAACTAATAGAATTAAAAAACTGCTCATACTAAAATTGATATTAGTGAATAATTGTTATCAAAATTTTGTACTGAACATAAATGAAACAGAAATGCAGAATTTATTTGTCCTCAAACATCATTCCAAAGATTTTTCTTTTATTTACTTCACTATAAAGTAAAGTAGCTTTATTTCTAATATCAATTATCTTCAAATTAAATTTCCTTACTCCAGGCACTCTTAACAAATGTTCATTTCATTTATAAGAATACATTTATTAAATAATTAGAGAAGTCTATTTTGAACTATACGCTAGATGTTGCTATTGTTTTCAACGTCTAAACTCATAGCCTTTCACCATTAATGCTGTTAACGGGGAGAAAGTATTACTAAAGTATCCTTATTGGCTAATTGAAATATACCATGCAGGAGATTCTGATATTTATACGAATGAATACTTTCTTCAGAATAACTTTCAGTAACAAAAATATTAAGTTGTTAACCCATTAATTTTATATCAATAAACAAAGTGAGCCTGTAATTTTATAATTTATAACTTACAAACATTACTTTTATGATGTCTTATTAAATTATTTTATAAAATTTCTAATTTGCGTAAAATTTTCTATATCAGATTGCTAAATTGAGAATTCCAATAGTAGATTAAATCTTATTAAGTCAATTATTATGTTCGTAGCACAATACTAGTTAATTATACAATTCGATCTCTACAATAGAAGTTGAAATAACTAATACTTCGAACGACATACGACTGATGCACGATGTATTTCAGGATAAACCATTTACCAAATATTATTATAATTAGGTTCTAATTTCACTAAAAGTTTGACTAGTCCATCTAAATTATTTAATATAAGATGAAATGATGAAAATACTGGAGTAATTTACCTTGAACGAGATAGCGTCATAATAAAGGGCGTAGAACGTATAAAACCTACCAAGATATCGACTAAAAAAGGACTAACCCCAACAGCTAATCGAAATATACAACACAAAAACTTTCCTTTGCAATCTTGAAGAGAATATTTACAGGCAAGTATTCCTTTAATACACAACATAACCTTCGACAACAGCGTATATCGACGTTCTGATCAGTGTTGACATAATCAAATATTTCTCAACATAATTAAATAATTCAAGAAATCTTTTCTATTAAATTGTAATTATAATTTTCCATAGAGTGATTGGTTTAAATAAGGTTATAAACAAATAAAGTTAATTAAGCTAAGGCTTTTATTGATAGTGGCTACAGAGTTTTTTTTCTAGTTTTTTCTGCAGATTACTATATAATAACACAAAATTATAAGCTATACACAATAATATAATTCCGAAAAGAAATCATTACACTTTAAATAAGGCATTTTTTCCTTGCTTAAATAAGTTAAACTTATACAGTGTACAAATATTTTTCGAATTGAAGCTTTAAACGTTGAAGGATTAAAAACCAGTAACTGAATTCATTACCTTCGATTCACAATGCCATTTCATTAAGAGAGAAGTTTATATTTTAGTTTCAAGGATTTGTTCATTGAACAGTCCTAATGTTTAATATTAGTAATTTCATTGTCTAAGTTGAAAACGAATCAATATTTTAATTGTTAATGATCAATCTTTTTCTATTTAGTTTTTAATTAAGAATTCGCAACAGTGTTTGAATGGTTGTGAATAATATTAGTTATTATAGGTGAAAGAGTCAGATAGTTAATTAAATATAGTATTTGTAGGCAATTTGCTTTGTTAAATGTGTGTCATGAACTTAACAGGTTGTCTTATCTAAATTCAAAATATACTATAAATAGTAGTATTAGCCAGTAATGAATTGATTTTGAAATGTACTTCTCATTGTTTCGTAAATAGTTTACGAAATAACATCTGATTCTTGTGACTATTATAAATAAATGTTCTTAACGTTGAAAATTATTTCTGCACGAAAAAAATTACACCTAATTATGAAGACCAGTACTTAATCATTGTCAACTACTGATTAAACCAATGTCAGTTTACTTTGGGAATTCAGAATGAAGCATTCATAATTTATTTCAGATTCTTTTAATTTTGTTTACATGCTACCAACATATAGGAATACATATACACGAAAATACCCATATGTATTTAAAAGACATTCCTCTTCTTCTAGACAAAGGATCAATATAATAAATATAATACTAATTCAATGAAATTAGAGTTTAATTTAGTACTAGAAATAAACATTTTTTTCTCTTTTTTCACTCTTGTAGGGCTTTTTGATTTTACTGTCTAAGTTGACAAAATGAATGGAATATGTACATTAGAAAATAATGAAAACTCATGTACATTGGTAAAATTCTTTCAATTGCTGTAAAGTACAATGAATTTAATAACTGGTTATAAACAGATTTATAAATACACAAAATGAAAAGGTGATGAAAACAAATACTTTTGTCACGTGATTTGATTAACGTATGTAACATACATTAGTGGTGTATAACATATTAGTGTTCGCCTACATCAATAATGTTTTAAAAGCAACAGAAGTATGCAGTATTATATAATTATACAACTATGCTTTATTAAAAATATAAACAGATTTCATAGCTATATTTCCGCCTCTACAAAAAATAACTTATGACAAGTTTTATAAGAATATTTGTTATCGACATCTACATTGGACCATGCACTTAATCATGTCATGAGGTTGGTTAAGTACCTTTGGAATCCTTGAAGTAGGCTGGGAATTGGTTGAGCTGGTCGGGCGAGAAGCAAGAGTCAGGGGTCGATGCGTGGAGCTGGTCAAAGTGAGAAGGGTCCTGGGGCTTCTGGTCGGACGGGTATGGTACGTCCTGGGGCCACAACTGCCCATTCTTGTACAAAAGGTGGGGACTAACGTCTGCAACAGACCAGCCTACCGCTTATCTCCTTTACCTTTCACCACTTCACTGACAATTCAGCTTTAGTAAATAACATGGTATTTAGTAAATTGTAATAATGGTAAAGTAAATTGTATTAAACAGTCAATCGTTTGTATCCCTTAGGTTAAAAAGATTTGGTGGTTGCTGAATGACTCCCTACGCAGGTAACTTACATTTATACTTCTGTTAATAGCTCAGGGGTTCGCAAGTTAAATTAACATGGAAGGCAATGTTTTGTCTTGAAAGTACTTCTCGTTTCGTCTGACCTGCTTCGGAGTCTGTCAATCGTCAACAGACTCCACCTATATGAACATCAGGATTTGAGGTATTACTGTATCTCCTTTAACTTAATTTATCCTACCGGTCAAGCTCTGTGCCTTGTCCAAACAAAACATAATGTCTAACACATTGCAGTTTATAACTCAAAAGCATGATTTTGATAAACATTATTACTGAACTTTATTGCCTAATTTTTCTATAAGCACTTCAAGGCGATTACGAGCTCTTCAGATTTCAAGATTTCTGCTGTCAGTTATGTAGATATCGTTTAAAAGTTATTTAAGAGCCATACTCATGAATAATTTTTAGAAAGGTCAACAGAAAGTTATCATTTTATTAATTTCAGCTTTGTTGGTTGAAACTTGAGTATTATACCTGAATGTATGCGCAAGTGCTGGTTGAGGATTGCTCTCTGTCGGAAGGTCCTGTCACAGTAGACACATGCGAAAGGTTTTTCATTGGCGTGTATCCTGAGGTGTTGAGTGAGGTGGGACTGTTGCCGGAACCTTTGCAAAACAAATACGATTCAACATGAGGCTCACACTCTCATCATATACACACTCGCACGCACGCACGCACACGCACACACACACACACACACACACACACATGCTGTCACCGAAGCATTCCATCTCTTTAAGACCGGTTAAAACAGGAGTAATGATAATAATCAATATGGTACATTCATTCGACAAGGCAAATAACTGCAGAAGAAATATATAAAGAGAGGGCTAACAGTGCACCTCTAGGTCACAAGAGGCTACCAGTGAAGGTTATGGGCTCTTATGGAAAAACTATCCCAAACTATGAAATATATAATGACTACAAAATGAAAATATTTTTTTTGTCTTGTAAAAAGGTTTCATCCTATTTGTCCAAACATAATTTTAAAATAATAATTTTTCTTTTATTTATATAAATTTTATGGTTTGTTTAAATCTCAAGACTAATCCTGCAAAAAAGAAATAGTTATGGATTTCATAGTAAGCCATGGATGGTCATCATGTATTAATTGGTGTTTTGAAGTAGATTCTAAAAGCTGCATCAATACTCATGAGCACTCTATTATTAAAAACATAACTTTTAAGTATGTACACTCAAAAAAAAAAAGTAGCTTGCAGCGGGATTACTTTAACCAAAAACGTCTATTTATAATTTTAAAGATGATTAATTATGTTGGTTCTTTGAGGACTATTTAATTATTACATTTTTTAGAACTTTATTATAATAAGGTGCAAAGAAAAAAAATGATTGAGATTAGAGGTTTTTATTTGAACGAGACGAAATTGAAATTTCTAAGGATATAAAATATAGCGTATTTCTAAGGATTATGCATTACCTCTTGCCACACTCAGTGCAGCCGTAGGGCCTGGAGTCGGTGTGGATCCTCTCGTGCTGCAGCAGTGTCGACTTCTGCTTGAAGTCCTTGCCGCAAGTAAGGCACTTGAAGAGGCGCACTTCGCCTGAGCCCGACTTGATATTACCCTTCATCACCCCAGAGCCTCCGTTCAGCAGCTCTTGCATTCCTGGGTACACTGTCTTCGACGGCAGCCAGTCTAATAACAGACTCCAATCCCTCAAAGACATTCTTAACACAAGTTTCATTCTTTTTACAATTATCAACCAGTCGTCCAAACAAGATTATTCTTTTTTTCCAAATGATTAGTTTAATCAGAAAAAAAGAAAACCGAAGAATTGGGTGTTAACGATTTATAGCTTTTAGCTTTAATTGAATCATTTTAACTTATATTTTGTAATGTTGACTTTTCATGAACAGTTGTTAAACTACACAGATGATTTTATGCTGCAAAAAGTTTGCTCTTTTCAAGGGTTTAGAAATGTTTTTATTCATAGGAAACACGATGGTATCAACTATTTACGAGTGAAACTCTGAGAAACTATTGGAATCATCAAACTAATGAATCTAACAAAACAACTATGTTTCAACTTAACAGAACAAATATTTCTCAATTTACAAAAAAATACTGCCCACTTAACAAACAACATCTGCTCAGTCTAGCAAATGAATAGTCCTCAACGTATCAAACTATGTTACGTTACTGTTACGTTACGTTACATTACTGTTCAAACTAACAAACGGTTACTGCTCAAACAACTACTACTCAATGCAATAAACAGGTACTATTCCGTCAAACAATCGTCTACTGTTCGACTTAACAAATATCTACTACTGAGCCTAATGAACAACTACTGCTCAACCGAACAAAAGACTACTGCTCAACCGAACAAAAGACTACTGCTCAACCGAATAAAAGACTACTGCTCTTCGTATCGAAAAAACTACTGTTCCTGTCATTGTAGTAAAAAGAATAAAAATTACAAGATATTTTTGTTATCATTTTTTTTATTAATTTGAATATTTATTATTCAATCTTAGATCACAACTATTTTCTGTTCTTTGTATAGTAAATTAAAAGTAGACATTAAATGCCTAGACATTTTTGAATTTTTTGAAAAAAATACTTTTTTTTGCGAATACTGTGGAAAATATGTTTGCTCTGTAAATTTTCGGAAAAGCCCTGATATCTAGCCCACTATTCAGGAAACACATTGACGTAAGGAACAGAATACGGCTGGGTAACTTTTCAGCATGTTTTTTTTTTGTCGTCTGCTCTTATTTTGCAGCACATAGCATAGTGACAGGTAGTTGTAATAGTACGCTTTGCATCCAAGAAGTCTGGCCGAAAAACAGTCTCCACATAACAGAAAATCTTTTCCAAGGCTTTTGTGCTAAACGTATAGTTTTGAACTTGATCGATCTACCAGAACCATTTAGGAGCCACCCGTAAATTAGATATTGGATCTTGTCATACTCAAAGATCCACGTGTCACCAGTCGTAACGTGTTGATAAGATTCTGAGAATTATTCCCCAGGTGGTTAAGAAGATTGATGGCTATGCGACCCTTTAGGGATTCACCTGGAACTGAGGTGCTGAGGAATAGCCATTTAGATAAATTTTATAAACGCTACCATTTGAAATCAAATATTAAGCTGCGATCTTTTTTAAGTATTAGTTAAACAGCATCCTCATGGACATCTGTGGAACAGCTGGAAGGGTGCTCAAAGCTCATCATGAATTGTTTGTTTACGAGCTTTGGATAGCTGGATCAAGTGAAGAACACTATATGCTGTAGGGGTGCAGCTACTGGACACTTTGAAACAAGTATCAATGATACTAGCTGATTTTCATCCAAGTTAGTAAAAAATACCTTGATATCTGAACTATCATATATTTTTTAATACTATTTAGAAATACCCCGTATCATCTCTAAATTTTTGTGGAATACTCGTCAAAGACGGTCACGTCTGCTAGTTGGAAATAAAAAATTCTTTATACTATTTAAATTATATGGAGGATTTACTGTTAGTCGAACAGGTAGAGGCTTGTCTGTAGTTCTGATGATTCGTGGATCAAATATTGGAAGCGAACCCATTCGGAGGATGGAAAATCCTGCGAATGCCGCCAATTGCAGATGAAGGAAAAGGTGTCGGTTACGGGCACAATTTTCAGTACTCTTTAAACGTCTCTACTGTAATAAACTTGAGCGAGGAGTGCCACATAGAGAATCAACCCAGCAATGTGGCACGCCCATGACAAACATGGGTTCAAAATAGTGAATGAGTCACACTTTCGGCCCCTAGAACAGCATTAAAGGTGTAAGCCTACAAGTGTGGGCGGTGGAAAAAACATTTAACTTGTATGCTGGACTGCATGTATTCTATTTTTCATTCCAGGAGCCACCATTAGGCTGCAGGTTATATTATATACTCCTCTTCGAGAGTGCAGTTGCTACAATGTTTTTTATTTTATCTACTTTCTATACCTTATTGGCATTAATATAGTAGATTTGAAATAGCTAGTTGAGTCATTTTATAGATTTAAACAAGTTAATGGTTTTTAAGGAGGCAGACACCTGTATGAAGGTCCTGAGTTGGGTCGTGAGGGTTGATTGAGGTAATCATGACAGCAGGCTGTTTGAGGTAGGACATGAAGCTAGTGGGGCTGATAACGTGTGGAGGTCGTGGGTAGTAGGGCGGCTGGTCCCCGGGGAAACCCCGCCCAGAGTTACCACTCACCTGAAACAAATTCAACCTTATCATTTGTATCTACAACATCAATCGACCTGTAAGTTCTGTTGCAAAATGTATCTCCAAGTGGTTTCTTGTGAATGTTTTAATGTGCATTTGTTTTACTTTCTATTATGAAGTTCGCAACATTTTAAAGCAAGTTCAGAAAATTGAAAAAGTAAGCAGAGGGGTACCTGATGGAGGAGCGCAACGTCCTGATTGGACTGAAGGGGGTCCTGGTGAAGGGAGTTGGGGAGCGAAGAGCTTTGCTGCAGCGTGCTTGCTGCCGCTGGTGGTGCAGCCTCTTGCGAGGGTGCTTGCTGTTGTTGTTGCTGCTGCTGTTGTTGTTGCTGTTGCTGCTGTTGTTGCTGTTGCTGTTGCTGCTGGAGTGGCATAACACTTTGACCACTCTCTACGCTCCCATCCTCATCCACTCCCACTGTTGTGCCTATACCATCAACAAAACCTACAAAGTGACACAAAACCTGTATTTATTTGAATGTATTGTAATGCAGTACTCATTGAATGTTAATTGATAACTCATTTTTAAAAAATAAACTGCATATATGTATGCCATCATGACACATTGCAGACAGTTTTACAACTTAAAATAATGAGCTCCTCATTTGGTAAAGCAGTCTATTCTTAACTCTGAAGTTAATGAATTTCATAAGGGTATTTTAATTTATACTTTTATAATATGGGACAATTAACTTGCTTATTACCTTACATACTTTTTTATATAATTGGGGATTGGTATTCGATTGGATGAAGGATGTGATGTGTGTAAAAGGAGTGTGAAAGAGGATACCTGTCTGAGACTGGTGGTCATAGGGGGACGGGACGGGGCTGGCGACGTCGGGCTGGGGCGGAGGAGGGGGCTGCGGTGTGTGGGGCCCCGATGGCGGCGCGTGTGGGGGGCTGGGAGTGCTGCCACAGAGAGGTCCGCCGCCTCCACCCTGCAAGAAGTGGCCCGCCTCCGGCCCGACTCCCCACCCGCCCCCTCCGTCCAGGCTCGCTCCTCCGCCTCCTCCCATGTCTTTGTTGCCGTAAAGAACGTACGGTGCAGAGGGCTCTACAACACACCAAATAACTCATTATACTTTCTTTGCTGGACAGAAGTTTACAAAAGTACTTTGGTTAAACTTCTAGCAGAGATACCGCACCCAAAACGGCGCATTCATTCATACTTAACTTTCCTGTTTAATATCTGAAAATAGCTTGGGAAAAAACAATAAAAGAAAAACGGTGGATATATAGAACAAAAGAATAACATTTCTTTGAAACATTGTTCAAACATTGAAGTATTTGTTTATATTAATGTATAAAATTTATCTAAGAATTTAATCAAACAGTAGTCTTGTTTTCAGGTAAATAGAAAAAATGATTTGGTATGATAAGTAACAACAATAAAACACTTAAAATATATAAGCAAACGCCAAACAAACAAATTTCATGATGCTCTCTATGATGGAGAATGGTTGGCTAGCGAGAATTAGTCTACAAGTCCTACGCTTCAATACATCTAATGACCAAGCATAAATTCTGATATATATTTTTATATCTAACAAATCCACTGTTTTTGGTAATATTGGAGTATAGGAACTATACTCGTACTTATAATACTATATTTACTGTTTGCATACCACTTTACGTTTGATTCTATAAAATTGTAATTTATTATCGGATATTGTCATACTACGAATATTTCATGAGGTTACAATAATACATGAGCTTTATTACATTAAAAATAACAAAAGCACCATCTATAGTAATATGAAAAGTTTTAGGTAAATAATTATCTTCATGGGACGACATACCACTACAGAAAAAAATTTGGTTAAAATAGTATTCTTGACTCCATGGAAAAAAACATTCTTGCTTCCCATGGAATAGCTGGAGTGTATACATTTCTTAATCCAGAATCTTCAGAATGGATTAATATAATGCTAATGTAATTGTGTTCAGCGTTATAATTCTAATTATTATATTATAGATAATTAGAGAGATACAGATTATCTCTCTCTCTCTTTCTCTCTCTCTCTCTCTCTCTCTCTCTCTTCTATATATATTATATATATATATATATATATATATATATATATATTGTAAAAGACGAGCCAATCCCTGTTACGTATTACTTTGGGCACTTCTTATTGGTTGTGGGTGTTTATTTAAACGCTGAACCCTGAATTATTAAATAAACACCCACAACCAATAAGAAGTGCCCAAAGTAATACGTAACAGGGATTGGCTCGTCTTTTACAATATCTAATCTGGCATTCAACATATAATAACGCACAATCCAGCCAGGAACTACACCCACCAGCTTGAGAATGACCGAGGAACGGTCGAAACCGGTCGCAACGACACGAGGAAGGCGCCACGCATTCTTCAAGAAAACACTGCAGTAAAGGGGTCTAATGACAAACGCCACACACACTCAATTTCAACTCTTCATGCCCATAGCCCGGACCAGATTCTTACGAGGAACTCTTCTGCGTGAGGACGCCTATGCCATTCCTGCCCTCTGTGAAATTAAAGTAGGGACTGCGAGCCCTCTCCAGGAAGGACGGCGGAGTCGGCCAAGCGTGTTAGGAAACCGACGGGGAAAAGGTCTACATACACCCACATCAATAGAATTTACAGAAAACACCAACAACCAGTATCTAATGAAATCCACTAAGCCCATAGTAAACACCGAGTTCGACGAGGTACACTTCCAAGCCAGGACGCCAAGACCTTCATCCAACTCTATTGGAAAATTAAGTAGGGACTGCGAGCCCTCTCCCGGAGTGAAGGCTGAGGCGGCCGAGCAGACGGAGTGTGCTAAGGAGAAACGTGTTCAACGAATAAACACCCACAACCAATAAGAAGTGCCCAAAGTAATACGTAACAGGGATTGGCTCGTCTTTTACAATATCTAATCTGGCATTCAACATATATATATATATATATATATATATATATATATATATTTATATATATTTAAAACTTTAAATTACACAAAGCACGGCACAGAACAGAGAATAAAAAGAACACTTACAGAATTCAATATTTCGAACTGTTGTTCGTCATCAGGAGAGTAGACTAGAAGAGAGGACGAAGTGAGAGAGATCTCCCCACGTCGAAGAACGGGGCGCGAATGGATATATTTAAACATACATTTAAGAAAAATATGTCCGAATTATTCTTCACTAGTTTTTTTTGAATTTCTGGAGTCTTCGAAAACACTTCCTAAGTTCAAGGTTCTTCAATTGATAAAGGAGTCTACTATAGGTTTCTTCAATAAAGTGTTTTCGAAAACTTGAGAAATTCAAAAAACAACTAGTAAAGAATAGTGCAGACATATCTTTCTTAAATGTATGTATACAAGAAGGACTGCTTCCAACTTTTACTAATATATATATATATATATATATATATATATATATATTTTCACTTTTTTTTTCAAATCGAAAAAAACGATGCAAACTGGACGCAAATAAGCTCAAAAACGAAGAAAAGCAACACACAGAGAAAGATACACACTTACAAAATCAAATTTTCGGATGATCCGTCTTCAGGAGAAAAGAAAATGGGCGACCAAGCAATAATGAAAGCAGTAAAAATGAGTTACTATTATATGAGTACCTTATTTGGGGAATGAGGTAGGGAACTGTTTGGAATAGATTGGAAAAATTGAAGAACGAATGAAGAAGAAAGCAGATAAAAGTTAGGTACAATAACCATTTCTAACTTAATTTTAAAAAAAAAAACATTTCAACTAAATTTACATTCGTAAAATGAATCTTCAAAGTAAGCATTTAAAAATATACGTAGAATACCTAACCTCAATTTGTTTTGTTATCTAATATCTATGTAAGATGCAATTAGCATTATACGAAGAATGTAGATCCGTTTTTGAAATTGCGGAAACCTTTGATCCTATTTATAAATCTGAAAACGAGACAATCGCCAAGAAGAGTAAACGATTTTTTGCAAACGATAGCTATAACAAATAGAGTTGAATGATAAATTATTTGAAGACATTAAAATCCAATGCTGATATTAAAAAAGAAAAAGAGGAGCTAAATAGGTGATAAAGGGCAGTGCACTGCACTAGTTCCATTAGTCTCAGTAGATCCTAATAATAATAACTAGCATCACTATTCTGGATTAATGATTTCAAATTTCATTTGTAACAGACTAAATGTTTATAGCTACAATATAAGAAATGAGATAATTAAATGCATTAGCTATAATTTTGATTTACTTTACCAGAAAGTATATTATTACTTCATCAAGATAGTCACATTAAAATAAAACAAAAACACTATTGGTTATCAAGCTATTAAATAATATGATTACTTACAGTAACGTTGAATATAAGCCACTCCAAATATTTTTATTAGCAGTTTTTAAATTACTATTTTTTATTTTAAATTATTAATAAATATTTTCATAATGATAAGAATGGATCACTGTTTTAAAACAATCATAACTATTTCTAGTCATTATAACAAACTGTACAAGAAGGAAATTTAACCTCAACATAAGTCATCTTCAGCTTAAAGATAAGAGTACAGTAAGTTACATATAACTTGTATCTTATATTTAAATATAAATTTTATGTTTGTAAATATATATAGCTTGTAACATTTATATTCGCAAAACTTACTTTACTTCTTTCTGCAACTTGAAGATGACCAATGTTGAGGTTGAAAGGTTTATGTAATTTTTTTCATTATTTTCTCTTTTCGTTATTAGTCTTGTAAGTCATTTCGTTTTTCATTTGTATAAATTAACTTTCGTTTGTTAACTCTGTTTCGACATATGTAGTATGCTTTATGGATAGCTGATTTAAGAGTTAACACCAGCCAACCGTAAAGTTGCTAGAAAACTAGGACATAAAAGTCGTAAACGCAGAAGCTACTGTGTACTTTAATATATATACTCGTACATGAACCTATTTATCAGGATTTGGTCAATTCTTCAGATTAAAATCAAATAAGCCACACTATTTGACAAATCAAAATGAAAATATACTTAAAAACTAGAGCATTATGCGGGGAATGAGTTTAGCTAATTTTTTTTTAAGTATGAACTAAAAGGGCATTAGGGTAATTTTCTATTTTCAGAAAATGTTTTTTGATGCTAAACAACACATTAGAAAAAAATGAAAATTTGCTAAACAATTAAGCAGAAAATTAACTATTTAAAATATATGTCATGAAATTTCCATTAGAAGAACGAACAATAAAAATATAAAAACTGAATATTTACCCTAGACTAATGGATCACCTGCTATAATTGGATTTGTTGACATTTATTTAAATTGTTTATATCGACTAAGCAATTTTTGAAGTAAATCAACTGAAAGAAAATTGATGTTTAGAGGTTTAATGAAAACATTTGAAATGATTTAATGACTTAATATAAGATGTAAGAAGAATAAAATTCTTACGAGTGAAAAATCAACTCGTAAACATATAATTTCTTATGCTTTTAATGGTATGATGGATTGGCCTAACAAAATGCTCTAACGAAGCTGTATCTTGCACTCTTGAACAATACTTAATATTAGATGCAGATTAACAGAAATGGACTCCTTAGTTTTATATTACAAGAGTGATACTAATTTAAGTTGATTCTTCGGTTAATCGATGAAACTGACATTTTTTTTTGCATGTTTCTGACATTTTTCAGAATCAGGTCGTCAGCTAAATATGACGTTAAAAGATAATGACGTTAAAAAGAAACATTGAATTAAATAACTAGTCAACTCGTCAAAACCACAATTTTTTTTTAAAATAGAAAACATATTGTTATCACCTTTCTGAAAGTAAATTATTAAAATCCACTAATATATGTTTTATTTCCATGTTTTGTCATTTATTATAAAATTTCTATTTAAAAAGGTTTATTCTATTTAAAATTAATGTTGATTAAATACGATCATTTTTTGTTGAATTCAATTCACCAAAATTTATAGGTCTGATTTAGTTCATAATTATTTCCTGTCCATAGTGTAAACACTGACTGAATTCAGAGCAAAGTCTCTTCTATTTCTTCAAATCCATCAAGGCGTTTTTCGTTTTTTTTTATAGCCGTTATTTATTTATTATTGTTATATCCCATTTAAAAGTGATTTTCTAATTCGATGTCTAAGTGATGAAAACATTTGTAATTATGTTTGCGTTCGTATAAGTGTTTTAAAGGAAAGAAGAAAAGTATATGAAAATCTGGACATCAGAAATAAAGTTAGTGAACATTTTAAAGTTATCCTCTTTTTTTTTATTACATTGCATTAAAATATTACATAAACTATTAAATGATGGTAAACAGATGTAGATTGAGAAATAATTTACATTATAGTAATGTTTCATTTTTTAAAACAAATGAAAGTCGTCTTTACTAATTAGGATAAAAATTATGTTTAATTAAATAATATCAACAAATCTTTCAAATACTATTAAAACTGACTCATTTAAATCAGTACAATTAATGTATAATTTAAAACAAGTTATTCCTACAAAAAATAATGTAATATATGCCCAAGTATTTCTAGTTATTTAGAACATTAAATAATCAGTTGGTTTTTTCTATTTTAATAACGACAGATTCAAGTCTAATATAATATTTTAATAGTAAAACAGAAAAAGGAAAATAGTAATATTAATAATTAAATTTCCAGAAAGAATTATGACAAATATTAGTAAAAATATGTTATAATATGACTAAACATTCAGAATTTTAGAAATTTTTAATTTTTATTTTGTTTGGAACTTTGTATATAAGGGTGTAAAATAATTTTAGCAACTTTGAAAAAAAAGGACAATAAGAGGATATGAATGTAATCAATGTTTCAAAGCAATCAAAGGGAACTGTTATTTTACACAATTTTTTTTATACTATTTTAATAATCCAGCTTAAACCTATGTTTTTTAAATTCAGCTTAAATTAAATTGATTATAAATAGTTATAAATTAATTATAAATCTTATTAGAGCTTTTAACTTGATTATTGATAAACAGAGTAATTAATTTTAAACATTATTTCAAAAGTCAGTAACTTTTTATGTAAAAATTCCTTAGGTCTCTTACATACATCATATTTGTTTTTTTTATTTTATTTAATTGCCAATAAATAGTTTATTAATTAATTAATAACACTTATTATTAATCGGAAACTTAAATACACAGGACTAGTGTATTGTATGTTTTTTTTTGTCATTAAAAGTGTACCATTTTGTTGTAATATTTTCACCTTTTATTGTTAATACAATGAAACTTAAAGAAAATATATCGATTACATAATAATATATTATAAAATAATTAGCATATTATTAAAAAAATCTGGACACGGCCTACATTCAACTTTACTATAAGTAAACTTAATATCAAACTTCTTGGGTGTATAATATATAATGTCTCATTTAAGCATAATATAATCGTCTAAATGGGAGATGTTTATTGGTCTTTCATTTTTGAGGTAGTGCAGATTTGATCCACTTATCAATATATAAGCCTTTTTTGTATGTCACACAATTAATGGATATACAATCATTAGTATAACTACATCAGTAATAACATTATGAAAAGCCAAAGTGAAAATTTGCTTATACGAAATAATTTCCTACAAGAGAGCATGGCTTTTGCTCCAATAGCCCGTTGATCTCTTACATAGATTATCTGTCCTCCTTCTACATTTAATACTTAAGACAAATTTTCCTATTTAGAACTTGAAAATATTTTAAGTATTTTAAAAGCATTACTACAAAGTTTTTGTCTCAAATGTCAAAAACATGTAAGAAAAAATGTCGTTCTCAAATAATTTTTAATTTAAGATGTAGGATAATTTCATTTATTATTTTTAAAAGAATTTTTAATTCTGAATTATGTTCTACATTTTTGGTCTTTTATCAAATTATTACACTGGAAATTTTATAGCATGCAAGAGTTTTTTAAAAACTCACTTTTCTTTTTTTTAGTCAAAAATCCTAAAAAACAATTTACTCTGAGCGAATGTTATTTTTTCCCACGTACTGTACTCTGTAATAAGTTTGCTATAAATGTATATTGAGAAAAAATGTATTGGTAATTAGCCACTTTTGCATTCTCAAATCAAATTCAAAACCGACTTCTCTGTATATTTCATATTATAAGCTGGAAGCTAGAAATTTTTAAAAATAATGGTATGTACTATTAGACTAGAACAGTGAAAAAACTGGAAATTAGACAATAACATAGAAGCCCTTCTATAGGACGAAAATTTTCATTCCAAAAACTTCAATATTACCCAAGAATAATGTTCTTCATAAACGTAAAAATATCAGGATCTGATATTAACCTTTGTAGAATGGTGCAACATATAGTTTGATTAGAACATTTTTTAGACAATGCCATCATACCATAAAAAGAATCAGAAATTATATGTTTCATATGCTCTATTGTTGATTTTTTACATATAAAAATATTATTCCTTCTATATCTCATATAAGTCAATAAATTATTTAAATTTTTCCTTAATAAACATCAATTTTATTTCTGTGGATTGACTCAAAAAATTACTCAAGTAATTAGCCAGTTTACATACTCAAATCAAATACAAAGCCAGCTACTCAATGTAATTTTAATCATTTATAGTTGGGAGCTTCTAATTTATGAAAATAATAAATATGAACTATTAGACTGGAATAGTCTAATTTTATCTCAGTGGTTTTGCTCAAAAAATTTCTAAGTCAATGTAAACAATGTATAAAAATATTAAAAATTGGACAAGTATAGCAGGACCTTAATTCAGTTTAGGATAAACAAACAGTTTTTATAGCTTTATTGCTCATTGCCATTATTGAAATTTCATGACTTTTTTTTATGAATTGCTAATTTTTCGTTCTAATTTTGGTCAAATTTTCATTATTTTTTAATGAGCCGTTTAGCGTTAAAAAAAAATTTCTGAAAACAGAAATCGTACTTTAACGCCCCTTTGGTAAATGTAATATTGAAAAAAATTATTTCAGCTCATTTTTCATATAATGTTCTATTTTTAAGCATAGTTTCATTTTGATCCATTCAACGGCATGGCTTGTGAATGGCTCTCACAAGCTTTGAGATTGAGTTATAAGACAAAATTTTTAACATTTTATTGAAAAATAATATTTCCTGTTGTTTTAAAATTTTGAATATATTTTTCGTTTATTCCATTTGTAAGGTCAAAGATAATGCCAAAATTGTAAAGCTCTAGCATTAGCAGTTTAGGAGAAAAAATGTTATCTAAAAACCAGTTTTTGGTAAAAAAAAGTGACTTTCCCGTCATGCATAATTTTTCCTAAACAATAGGATCATCTACACTATGGGTCTCATTTTTGTGTAAAATATCAACTTGATCCATCAAAGATTCTGGACCGTAGCGTGGTAACAAGCAATGCTACACACTCAGCCACCCACACACCCACAGTCATCATCGATAAAACATCATAAAACGACTTTTGGGGCTCAAAACATATAATTCCGTCAAAATCTCGAGATCGATTTTTTTCACGATCACTATACTTTATTTATATTAAAGTAAAAATGTGGAGTGGTCTTACTTTCAACTTTACTATAAGTAAAGATATATCATACTTCTTGGGTATACAGTCGATTCCGGTTAATTAGGACACATCGGGACAGAGGCGTTTTGTCCCAATTAAGCGGCTGTCCCAATTAAACGAATTTCACTTTTTTCTTGGAAATTCATTTGATTGGTTTTAGGAACAATGCCATTAAGCATTGGATGGGGGGGGGGTGTTTGTTTTGCCGCTGCACTGACTCGGATATGAAAGATAGCAAATGTGAACATGAGGCAGCTGCGGATTTTTAAAACACGGGTATCGGGTTCAGAAAGAAGCCGCCTTTCTGGCTTTCCCGGGATTTAGAAGGGGGTGGTGTTTGTTTTGCCGCTGCACCGGCTCGGTTAAACAGGAACTCAGTTAAAACATACTCGGTTAATCAGGACTCTACTGTACTAAAATCTTAAATTTACTGTCTTAATTAAGCGGAATGTTGTCCCAATTAAACACACAAATTTACAATTGTAGTTCATAGTTTGGTTTCCGTTCTTTGAGATTTGTCCCAAATAAGCGGCTGTCCCAATTAAGCGGTGTCCCAATTAAGCGGAATCCACTGTATAATAAATAAAGTTCATTTAGGTATAACATAAATGTCTAAATGGGAGATATTTATTAGTCTTTAATTCCTGGAGGTAGTACATCTCCTCCAGTGATTTCATCATTTATCAGTGTATACGCTTATTTTTGTATATCACAATACTGATGCATATAATATCATAAGTATAATCTGGCCTCCTTCTACATTGATTATTTAAGACAAATTTTTCCATTACAAAATTGAAAATATTCCCATTTTGTCAGAGAAATGTCAAAATCATCTAAGAAAAAATGTCGTTTTAAGATAATTCTTAATTTAAGATGTCGGATAATTTCATTTATTTTTCTTCAAAGATGTTTTCAATTTTGAATGATGTTTTATGTTTTTGGTCTTTTATAGAATTACTATACTGGAAGTTTCAAGAGTTTTATATTTATATTTAATAAAATTTAAAAAATTAATAAAAAAAATTTAAAAATTTAAAATTAATAAAAAGTTATATTTAATAAAAACCACTTTTCTTTCCATTTGTCAATAATTATATATACCAATTCACTCTGAGTGAGTGTTATTTTTTTCTTGCCTATTGTACTCTTTTATATGGTTGCTGTGAGTATATATTGAGAAAAATACATTAGTTATTCGTCTATTTTACATACTCAAATCAAAGTTGATGCCAGCTATTCAGTACAATTTAAAACTTTCATATCTGGAAGCTTGAAATTTTTAAAAATGATATGAACTTCTAGACTAGAATAGTGAAAATTCTGAATAATTGTCAAGAAACATAAATCCTCTTTTTTTAGGAAAGAGACCATTCCTCACACATCAATTTTACCCAATGACACTATAATTCACAAACCAAAATAATTTACAACTGATATTCAGTTTTGTTCAAGAGTAAAATATATAGATTGATTAGAGTATTTTGTAAGACAAATCCATCTTACCAACGTAACCAACAAATATTTATGTTTATTGGGAGTGAATTTTTACATGTAAAAATATTATTCCTCATATATATCATATAAGTGTAATGAGTTATTTAAATTGTTCCATTATAAACATAGTGGATTCACTCAAAAATTTCTAAGTCAAAGTAAACAATGTAAAAAACATCAAAATTTGAAAAGTATAGCAGATGATCCCATAGTGTAGGATAAACAAACAGTTTTTGTAGCTTTATTGCTCTTTGCCGTGACTGAAATTACATGAAATTTTTTTATACATTGCTAATTTTTTGTTCCATTTTTGGTTCAATTTTCATGATATTTTTATTAAGCCGTTTAGCGTCAAAAAAACATATTCTGAAAATGAAATCGCACTGTAACGCCCCTTTGGTGAATATAATTTTGAAAAAAATTATCTCAACTCATCATCCTGTTCTATTTCTAGGCAAAGTTTTATTTGTATCCGTCAAACGGTATGGCTTCTATCACTTTCACAAGCTTTGAGATTGAATTATAAGTCAAATTTTTGTTGAAAAAAAAATATTTCTGGTTGTTTTAAAATTCTGAATATATTTTTCATTTATGGCATTTTTAATCTCAAAGGTAATGTCAAAATTTCAAAACTTTAGAGTTAGCAGTTTAGGAGAAAAAAATGATTTCAAAAAACAGGTTTTTGGCAAAAAAAGTGACTTTCCCGTCATGCATAATTTTTCCTAAACAATAGGGATCATCTACACTGTGGGTCCCATTTTTATGTAAAATATCAACTTGATCCATCAAAGATTCTGGACCGTAGTATGGTAACAAGCAATGTAAATATACCCACCCACACACACACAGACAGACATCATCGAAAAAACTTCGTAAAACGACTTTTAGGGCTCAAAACATATAATTCGTCAAAATCTCGAGATCGATTTTTTTTCACGATCACTATACTTTACTTATAGTAAAGTAATAAGAATTTAGAAATAGACTATTCAATTATTTTTTTTCAATTAACTTCTCTTTTTCTCTCAGTGAAAAACTGAGCGAGTCCTGATAAATGTGATCCTATTTTTACTAGACCAGTGGTTCTTAACCTGTGTTCGATCGAACCCTAGGGGTTCGAAGAGCTGGTCTCATGGGTTCGGCGGAGCCTCCGCCAAGGAGGTCAACAGCAAAAGTCACACTGATTTGCACGCATGTAATTTGTTGTGATTTCATGTAATGTGTTGGTTTTATTCTTTGAACAAGATAATATTAATGCACGGTTCATTTTTTGGAACATAAAAAAAAACATACGCCTATGACTTGAATTTGAAAAGAATCATATTTTATTTTTCACTAAAGAAGGGTTCGATGAATGCGCTTATGAAACTGGTGGGGTTCGGTACCCCAAAAGGTTAAGAACCTCTATACTAGACGGTCGATAATTTTTCAAGATTTTTATATATAAAGTCCAATATAGACAAAGAAATATACATAAGTTAATAAAACACTTACACTGAGGTAAAATGGATAAACAAACAAAAGTCTCCACACAAATGAAGTTTTATTCAGCCTTGAATAAAACTTCATTTGTGTGGAGACTTTTGTTTGTTTATCCATTTTACCTCAGAATAAGTAAATACCACACAATTACGGATTACACAACTAATGATTTAAAACACTTACAGTCTCACATACACTCATAGTTGTATACATACTAGTAGAGGATGTCCAGATGTTCTGCAGGACCCTCCGTTGGAAATACTTTTAGAATTCCCATGTTAATCGCCAACCATTCCACTGTGCGGATTTCCTTTCAATTTTAAGCCTCTCTACAGTCATAAACCTCCGTCTCTTTCAGCTTCTCACCCCCTTGAACAATTTATCTCACTCCTCCTTAACAAAGTTTCTAACTCTTAATTCCAGAAATGTCTTAATACTGTTGATAACTTTTCCCAAACTGAGCTCAAAAACGTCATAAAAACCACCGCTTCTCATCATACCTTCTGACACTGGGACCCACGGTTGTATTCATGGACCGTGTTGTTTATGAGCGCGTTGCTGAAGCACAATTGCAGGGCCCCTTGTTTTACTAGGCTCTTCCCTGCAATCCAACCTCCTACTTTGAACAGGAGTTGGCTGTTCCTCTTAGAATTCACTCCATCATTGAGGGGCTTACAGATGAAGACATCAAACTCCTCATACCCAACACACCCTACCGCCCAATTTTTTTTACATCCTTCCGAAAATTCACATTTCAACTGCTCAGTCATTCACCTCCTGGGAGGCTCATAGTTTGCAGCTGTGACTGTCTCACTGGGAGAATCTCAGGTTTTGAAGATTTTATTCTTTAACCTCTAGGGAACAGTCAACCTTGATTTTGTAAAGACTCTTTTCATTTCCTTCAAAAGATATGAATATATACCTCGAGTCTTGTTATGAATACTATATTAAAACTTGGGTTGTGTAAAAAGCCTTTGTTTTCAAGACTTAAAAACAAAAATCAGCAATAATAGTTATCCCTGTCAATCAAGTTCAGTGAATTCATTTTGTTAATTGTTGCTATAATTTCTCAATACTCAGTGACACAAGGGGTCACGGGTCATCTAGCATGTATATACCAATTCCAAGCTGTTACTCAGAGTCACTTCTTCTGAGGACCAGTTACTTTGGTCCTCAAATGATCTTAGTCGTATTCTGAATTATGTTGAGAAGACATTAAGTTTTATTTATCGTGATATCTTGAAATGTATATTTTAGAAAAATATATGAAGTTGTCATTTAACTGACTGGTTACGTCTGGTTCCAGCAGAGCCAAGCCCGACAAATAGTCTCATATATTTTTAAACTGGTGTTATTGAGAAGTTTGATCTAACTCAACTGGAGCATTTGTTGATAGAGTATTTCTTTGAATACCCAACAAGAAAATGTTTTGGTCAACCATGATGAAAGTTTTTAAAATGACCAATTAAACATTCATGAGCTTATGTTAGACGCTAATGGAGAGAGAAGCAACCAGCCTGTTGAATGCCAATTTCAGATATATTTATGTAATAAATAAAGGACCATAATAAAAAAAACAAATATAATACATATAAATATAAACACTAACTGATGTTTTGTGTTGTTTAAATTTAAACAATATGTATGATTTGTTTATGCTGGGCTGTAATAATTTTATTAGTTATAATTATCGAGAAATCAGTGATAAATCTGGCATCTTATTAAGCTGAGGGCCTGAAATGCTTTGGACTCGTACACTCCACATCCATAGCTGTCATATAGTCTATCCCATTATTGTAAATAAATTCAATTTCGGATTTTTAGTTCATTAATGACCTTCATAAATCTAGATAGAGAAGTGTATCTCACTTCTATAGTTTTAGGTATGATTTAGTAGAAGGCTTTGTCCATTCCGTGAAGATTGACTCGAATACACATGTATAATGTGATCAAGGGTTTTACCCCTTCTAGATATGTATAGAGTGCAGTCTTTGTATGATGTATATTCGTATAAATACAGCTTCCATTTATAATAGTTAAGTAAACAAATCCTAATAGATATTTTTTTACAAATATTCTTCACAAATTGCATTCATATTCTTTACAAATGCAAGTACAGTTGTAATGCTTCTGATATAAATCCTGAATTTTTTAACTGTTTTCTTCTTAATTTATTTTCCTCTGAAGGGAACTGAAGTAACCAACATATATGTCAAACGATTTATGTTTAGTTCTATTATTTTTTTTGTTATTTTGTCTCTCATATAGACCTTTTCATTTTGTAAACTAAGATAATATTAATCAATCATGTTATAAATGTCAAAGTGGGAGATATTTATTAGTCATTCAATCCTGAGGTAGCACACATAGAGAGAGATCCGTACGCATACTTTGTATTGCATATCACACAAATGATGCATACAATATCATTGGCATTACCACAGCAGTATAACAGTTTGTACAACCAAAATGAAGATTTCGTGTTACAAAGTAATCTCACACAGGAGAATGGCTTTTCTTTCTATAGCCAGGGGATCTCTTACATGGCCGTCTGTAACATTACATGGCCCATGGAATTGTTACATTTGATGTCATTTATTTGATATTCTTCTACATTGAAGATTAAAGCCAAAGTTATTCCTTTAAGATTTCAAAATCGCCTTATTTTATCTGAAAAAGGTCAGTTTCACCGAAAAATTAACTCAAAATTAGTATATGTTATGTAATATAGAAGGAAAGAGTACATTCCTCATACTTCAATTTTACTCCAAGACAATATGATTCTTAAGCACAAGATAATCTAGATCTGTTATTAAGTTTTGTTCAAGAAATCAATATGCAGATGAATGGAGCATTTTGTTAGAGAAATCCATCACACCATGGAAAGCATCAGACATTAAATGTTTGATTAGGGTTGATTTTTCACATGTAACCATTTTATTCTTCTTTACATCTTATATTAACTGATTAAGTCATTTCAACTTTTTTCATAAACCTCTCAACGTCAATTTTTCCAGTCGATTCACTCAAAATATGTCTAAGTCAATATAAATAAATTTGACAAGTATAGCAGGTAATCCATTAGTCCAGGATAAATATTCAGTTTTTGTAGAGTTTTTGCCGCAATTGATATTTCACGAATTTTTTTTGTAAATAGCTAATTTTCTGTTCAACTGTTTTGCAATGTATGTATGTATGTCATTGTTTAATGAGCTATTTAGAGTCAAACAACATTTTCTGAAAACTGAAAAAGTACTCTAATAGCCCATTGCATCATACAATTTTGAAGAAATTCATCTGAACTCATTTTAAACATAATGATTTATTTTTAGGTATAATTTTATTTTGATCCATCTAATGGTATGGCTTTTATCTCCTCAGAAGCTTTCAGATTGTATAATAAATCAAAATTTTTACATATTATTGAAAAAAAAAATTTCAGATATTTTAAAATTTTGAGGATTTCTTTAAGAGAAAAAAAAATGTCCAAAAACACATTTTTGGCCAAAAAAGTAACTTTCCCGTCATATATGATTACTCCCAAACAATAGGTGTCGTCTACACTATTAGGTAGATAGAAAACTGTCTGATACTTGGTGTGAATCCATTCCATAATGTGACTGACCCTGTTATTACTCAGTCTAGTTTGTACAAGCGAGTAGGACTGATTGAAATATTGCTCTACTCAACGTAAGAACGAGACACAAATATATTTTACAACAATGCCGATCTCTTGGCTTTCAGGTGTAATTTTAAAAATGATTTTCATTAATAATCTTATAAAAGTAAGGCATTGGCTTAATCAGTCACTATTCATTTAATTCTATGAAATAATTATCATTAAGTTTTATATTCAATGATAAAACACCAGTGCCAGGTATGCATGGCTCAAGAGGTCCAATCAGAATTCACTAGATACCATTGGACCCTAGTCAATGGACAAACAAGAGGCGCATTGCGCCACTCGTACTGAATTCACTGCCTCCTCAGTTTATATGTCTTCTTTTTAAACTTAAGCAGCAATTGTGTCAACCATTTTTAGTACCCAATATTCATTGATATTATTTTTAAATAAATTTATCTGCCTCAGGCAATTAATTTATTCAAAATCTTCTCAATGAGCAATACTTTTCAAGATTCATTAAGTCTCCACTTATAGGTTTTCATCTTGAAAGTTTGAACATTTTTATTTCATCATAATTTGTTGTATTTAATTCTTATGCTATATATATATATATATATATATATATATATGTAAATTTGAATCTTTGCTCTAAGGACTGCCTGGTTGGTTGACCTGTGATTGCACAGTTCGTTGTCTTGACATCACTTGTGAATGGACAGTGTATCCCAGTTAGTGTTTTTATTGTAAATCAATGAAAGGACTATTAATCAATTGTATAGTGTAATAAAAACTAACAATAGTTTATTTGTCCGACTTTCTCTAAAAACTTCCACATCACAAATTGATTAATAATCCTTTCATTGATTTACAATAAAAACACTAACTGGGATACACTGTCCATTCACAAGTGATGTCAAGACAACGAACTTTGCAATCACAGGTCAACCAACAAGGCAGTCCTTAGAGCAAAGATTGAAATTTACATATATATATATATATATCAATGATCAAACCACAATAAGAAATGGGAAAACAAGACTAAGATCTTTCAACGACCGCTTGTTACGGTTGAAAGATCTTAGTCTTGTTTTCCCATTTCTTATTGTGGTTTGATCATTGATTGTTGTTTCACGTGTTTATGTGAAATCTTTTTATATATATATATATATTGAAAGCTGGTCTGCTTCAAAGGTATACTAATATTCGTAAGCAAATCATTTAATGAAATCTGTTTGAAAGAAGGTCCTCTCCCAAAGTATACTAATATATTTATATATAGCTACCTGCTGTTGCGGTTACAGCGTCTCTCTCTATTTACTCCTGAAGACGGATTTTCAAGAATTTGAGTTAAGTGTGTTTCTTTACTCTGTGTGCTACTCTTCTTCGATTTTGAACTTTTATACATAATATAAATATATGGAGGGTTGAATAGGTTTCTAGGTTTTAATCAAACTTTCAAAGTGGAAATTTTTGATTTGAGCATAGAAAACTAATTTATGATGAATTTTATTCTATTTTATTTTAGTGTTGATATTGTTATTAAGTTTTATATATATATTTCTACGATGAAAAAAAGATTTGAAACTGACAAAAAAATTCAGTATAAATGAAAACTAAAATATATAACCGAATGGAAAATAGATTTACAGGTAATACTTTTTTGGTGAGGACAAAATCATCAGGAGAGAATAGAGGACAACAAAATGCACATCTGTTTGTGACTGTTTAAGACCAAAAATGCTTAAGCACGAGCGTCAGGTTAACCAGGATATGGTAGATAACAGTGAAGAAGCAAATATTATTAAGAATTAAAAATTAACTACGAAGAAAATAAGTATAAAATAGAAGTAATGAAATAAAAAATGAATTAAACGATAGCGGAAGAAAGAATAAAGCAGATGACAAATAAATAATACTCATATTAACAAAAGAATATACCAAGTAAAAATATTATAAATATATAAATAAAAATAGGATTTTAAATAAAATTGAAATTTATGTATATATAGATAGTGCTCAATCGGTAGCGCGGGCTGGACCTCCAGCTGACTCCAATGCTGACGGCGTGGGTTCGATTCCAACAGAAACTCTATTAATTTTATTCTGGTTAGAGCGTGTGCAAACGTAGAAACGCGGGTAACAAAGTTTTATAATGATATATATATATATATATATATATATATATATATATATATACTATTTATATAATATAAATATATTATTTTTATATATACATAAATGTTGATAGCAATCCTGAGTGTTCGTCAGGAAAACTGAAAAGCCAAAAAGAAACATTTATCAGTTATTTGTAGTCCTATTTTTAATAATGAATTTATATAAATATATACACTATTTTCTTTACTGAGGCATCATACAGCTTGAAAAAATTCTTGAAAAACACTTTAGGTGCATTTCATATATGTTTTGTTATATCTTCATAGCTACATTATAGAAATATAGACGAAACGTCAATCGTTCTAGACATCTTCATAGAAATATAGATAAAACGTTGGTCTAAGGTGTATTTTGAGAATTGCTTTGCGCAGCGTCAAATTTCAACAAGGTAGAATAGTGTAGAATATATGTGATCGAGAAAAATTTTTCTTATAATGTTTAATATATATTTTTTATCTAATACAGGGGTGGGGAACCATTTTTGGAGTAAAGGCCATTTTAGCACTGTCCTCTTCCCCAAAAGGCCACCACAAATAGATAAGCAAATTTTTATATAACAGTTGCATTGTAAAATCCTTACTCGACCAGTTCATATAAAACTGTTTCGCGTCTTTCAAAAGATTAAGCAGTGTCCTCATTGGCTTCGTTTATTACCTTTGTTAACTCAGGAAAATGCTTTTCTAAAAACTTAGAATTTTTAAGTAATGATTGATAAATAGTTTTCTTTCAAAATAAGAAAATTTTTTGTTTATGACCAGAATTGTAATTCTCTATATTTTAAAACATTTTTATCAACAAACCGCAGAAGGTCACAATTCATTATTCAAAAGGCCATATATGGTCTTAAGGCCACAGGTTCCCCACGCCTGATCTAATACATGTAAAGAAGATAATAAAGAATGAGGGAAATTTTTAATTTAAGATTAGGTTCAGTGCGTACTTTCATTAGCCAAATATGGGCCTCAATATAAATATAAACTGCGACAAATCTATTATCAAACTGCATATATGGTAAGGATAGCACTTGGAGCATCTCCATTGCTCCGAATTTTAATTTAGTTTTTTGATATTGTTATAAATTACAATTTTTATTTATACTATTTTATTTTGAAAAATAATGCGTTTTATAAAAATCTAACTTCTTACTTCGTTTGTTTTTCGCATGTCTCAATATGAATTCTGTTTTACGAAACTCGTCCACTATCAAGAGAAAACTGCAAGTTATTCTGTATTTACTCTCAAAAGTTGTTGACTTTTTGTTTGACTTAACTTCATACTTTTTGCTTCATTCGCTTTATTCTATTGAAATAAAAAAATTTTCTTTATATTACAGTGTTCAAGTTTTTAAAGTGTGTACTAAATTATGTTGACCATAATCAAGGAAATAGTTTTATAAACTCTTCTATTGTCAAATTTATTGCTTTTATTTTCTACTGTACAAGGAAAGACATGTTTTGTAAAATTCTTTTGTTTTGGCAAAATGTTTATTTCTTCTTTTGTAAACAAGCTTATAAATGATTCATTTGCTTTCCTATATACGTGAATATTAACCGTTTATTATTGTTTTCTTCGGTTGGTTTGTTGAGGTCGTTACCCGAGTCAGGCAGACTATAGACATACTGTTAGAAAAGAGATAACATTATTTTAAATACAATTAAAATAAATAGTAATTGAAGAAAAATAAAGTTAAATAATTCTTTCAATAATGTAAGATCATGTTCATTAAGTTCAGTTGATTAGGAAGTCAATAATTGAATGAAAAATATTCAAATATATTTCGTTTATAGAAACAACAATAATTGATACGAGGAAAACCAATACAAGTTTTCCCTTGGCAATAAAGTGTTCCCAAACAGTAAAACTTACAAGTCAGGGCAGTATATTTTAAGAATAACTACCTCTCCCAATCTCGCAATGATCTTTTAAATAAATAAATGTTATAATTTACTATATAACTACTTTCAACCAACCCGTAGCGTGGATATGTGATGGGCGTGTATACCTATAAAACAGTTTCAACAAAGAATAAAACATAAATATAAAGGCTTGAAATATTCAAGTACTATAAATGAAAGATTAATGAACAATTAGCTTGCCAGACAGACTGAAGTAATGTCTGTTTACATCTTAGTATGAATATTTCAGTACCTGCAAGAATATCAACTAAATGAAAATTTAATTAAAAACATAATTTCATAGAATCTATTGATTTGCAAATGTTTTTCAGATTTATATGGTATATTGCATCTTACATTTGCGCATTAATGTTTGCTTTTCCTAAAATAAACGTCAAAATGATAAAAAAATTGATTTTGGGATACAACAGATTTACGTACCCTGAATCCTTTTTGATGTTGTTTGAGGATATGTGGTGGGCAGAATGTTTTCAAAACGTTTTTGACGACTCTATGGGCCATGTTTAATAAAAGATTATTAAATGAGGAATATAAATGCTTTGTTATTAAGAAGTATACTATGGAGTTTTTGGGTAATACTGAACCATATAAAAGTTATTTTATGGTACTTCAAAATGTTTATAATAAAAGCCATTTTTATTACTTTTTTTATAATAATATAAATTATTCTATAATCTCTGTGATACCAACAATACTAATCGTATCATTACAATAACTATTGTAATTATAAAACTACTAATTATAATATTACTAACCTGAGTGGAACTAACCCATTAACCCATTAACTACATTACAATAAAGCTTAATATGCTATACATAAACATGGTAGTCTATAGATAGTGTTTCACAGTAAACAATCATTATAAAAAAAAAAATAAAATTCCACGTATAAATTACAATAAGAAAATTC
This sequence comes from Hermatobates lingyangjiaoensis, assembly GCA_026182355.1. Taxonomy (NCBI): domain Eukaryota; kingdom Metazoa; phylum Arthropoda; class Insecta; order Hemiptera; family Hermatobatidae; genus Hermatobates; species Hermatobates lingyangjiaoensis. Next base: position 1,572,479 of record JAPFBL010000105.1, on the reverse strand, counting down.
AAAGTGGGACTAGATACTATATATATCACAGTAGTTTCAACGCATCAAACATGAACATAAAGAATAGTCTACGCTCAAAATCACAGCTCCGGGAATCAATGTAGTGTACCAATACAGCTATCTGGTAGGAAACTCTGAGTTCCTCAATTCAAAATACATTGGTTCGACAATGACAAAAATTTCTTGAAGACTCTATATGTCTCATCGTAGGATCCATAAGAAAAACGCACTATGAAGGAGGTTTGAATAAAACTTACTCGGGAATTGCTTACACAGAAAGTGGAAACGTTGAAGTAGGAAAAGTACAATGGTCAGCTACAGATAATCGAAGGCCTCAACATAGGAATCAAACAACAGGATTCGTCAGGATTTTTAAACTTATAAAGATCCACACATAATAGCGAACCAAGAAGGCTGATCAAAGAAGATTAAGTGTTGTGCTACTTCGTGCTTTTGGAGTCAATAGATTAGAACCCTGGACCTATTTTCCAGGACCAATAGAGTTTTGAAACTATTTTCCAAACTTCCATTGGAAGAAAAAATGTTCTATTCAATTCCATATGACCTGTTAAAAGTTAGTCAATATTTAAATCGTAGATTATAAGTTTATATAGAAGAATTAGTTTTAATTTATCAAGTAGCCTGAGATGATTTCAGTGAACTGAAACATGTTGTTAATTAATGATAGGTCTAATGTAGTGTTGAAACCTAGTAATGGAGTTTACTAATAAATATTTTGGGGTATTGAAATATATTGTATGTGCAAGGTGGTTAGAGGTGGAAACATTAAATAGGAAAATTAGAAAAAAATATCTTTCTATTACATAAAAAGAAGCATGAGGAGAATATTAAACAAAATAATAATAATAATAATAATAATAATAATAATAATAATAATAATAGTCGTGGGGTTCATTTTTGCTTCACACTGTCTTCAGAAGAAAAGATCAAACTGAAGGGTGAATGTCAGAAAGGATTCGAGGCAGGTGGAAAGTAGCTCACGGTATAGTCAACGTTACTATCGTAAAACAAAAGGAAATCAGTTAAATAAATAAAAAGAACGGAAAGATGAGAAGAAATAATAATAAATTAAAAAAAGTGACAATGGAAAAGCAGAAGTAAAGATGTAGGAGAAAGAAACAAGTTATAATTATAAATAGAAATAAAAATTGACTTTAAAAAGAATCAGCGGAAGAAAATAAAATTGAAAAATTTAAAAGATAATGTTAAAAAGAAAGGAATAGTAAAGAAATGAAAAAATATTAACCAACTATGAAAGATGTTGTACATTTTTTATATATGTACATTTATATATTTATATATATACATATATAAATTTAGATATGTACATATATACAGAAGTGTTGCATTAATAAAATGTGAACAAAGAAATCACTAATAAAGATGTAAGATGGAAGAAAAAAGTTCAAAGCGTTTTTCGAGTGCTACCTCGATTTCCTTGAAACTACACGATGAAGTTGAAAAAAAAAATAGTAAAAGGAGTTACTGGACTACGGCATTAATCAAGAAGGGACATCCAAGTCGAGAAGCTGACATCACCTGGCAACATTTTATTTTCTAAGGGAGTGTGAGACCTCCAAATATTTGTCACGTTGATAGAGGTGACTCTATAGGAGAGATGTACTAAATATGTGGATTTCATTAGAGGCGGAAACAATACACCTTCAAGAACACCCTACTCCACACAATAAAAACAACCAAGTTATTTCCTAATGAAACAGCCAATCATATATCAGATCCAAACCACTAAAATCAAACTCTCGTTGCCATAACAAATAAAAAAAATAGGGGATTGATGCCCTGATGACTTTCGTATTACACATTGTCGAAGAGGTAGAGAAATCAATTGGTACATGAAACACAAATAAAAGGAAACGCACACTTTCACCATCTAATTTTATATTTGAACCTTCTTCAGAAAAACAAAAAGATGCAATGAAACGTATGTTGTAGCATTTCGAACTGTTGGTTTCATTTTAAAATTTGATTATATTTTCTCTCCAAGAATGTATAATACAGAAAGTCTCAGAAAGATTTTTATTTGTGCTGACTTCCTATAATATATATATATATATTTATAAGTTATATATATTTTATATAACTAAATGGAGAGGGAAGTCAGAGAGAGATAGAGGGAACAGTTGAGATGGACACTAATGAAACCTTGGAGCTCAGGAACACTAATACGTGGCAATTAACATTTATCGACACGACAACGTTTTCCGAAAAAGTGAAAACTACATGATGAAACAAAGAAACTAAGAAACTGCTACAGGAAAAACATGTCAAGTCTGCCTCATTGCTTCGTAATCCTTGTGTACTAACATTCCTTCTGAAGAAGAAGTGATTCCACAATAACTTAGAGTAAAGGATGTTTGTCTTCTTTTTCAGTTTCTTAGTTATTACTATTAAATATATGTGACTAAAAATTGCAAATTTAACAGATCTAATAACAAAAAAATTAAAAAAAGTATTCATCAGAGATATATTAGAAGAAAGATAACGAACTCAAAATTCAAAATATCAATTAAAGTAAGTGGTTTGTTGTGTGTAATTTTTTATTTGTATAATGCCCGGTTGGTCAAAAGTGTTGATAATATATATACCAAGATGTGAATATGTGGGTGTGGGTGTGTGAGATGGTGTGTGGGTTTCTCAGATGGAGGTACTTTTGAAAATCTCGGTCCCTAACAATGTTTCCCCACTGCAGTTCACATCACTCACTTAAAAAGTGCAAATCTCTTTACACCCATGAGCCCTCCTTCCCCTTCCACATTCCTCCCAGTTGAACAATACATCACACTTTTTTTTTATATAATCTCTGTTTATCTCCTTTTTAACCCACCTCATAAGGTCATTTTTTCTGAAAGAAAAATCATGAAATCTATATCAGCAGCAACCGCAGTTTGATGTTATGGCTATAGACATGGCTTGATAGTTTTACTTGCGAATCGTAAAGTAAGACAAGATGGTTTAATAGTGGGAGGCACTAACGTTAATAGTGAGACACATTCAGTCTTATGCAACATAGCATAGTGAAGAAATATTAATTAAAAAATTAAAATAAATTATAATATACAAAGGAAATGAAAAAAGTGATCATTTGTTTTTTTTGGTAACTATGTATACCTGTAATATATTTCCCTAATTATTTGTTTCTGTGTTTTTACTGTACCAAAAGGATTTTTTAATGAAAAAATATTTTTTATTGTAGTTTTATGATAATTTAAAAAAATCTCTTATACAATTGTTAAACTACAATTTTAAACTGTTCTTAATATCGTTCTCAAAAAGTAACCGTTCTTAAAACTCGTGCAAAGTTGAGTCTCTATGACAATAGGCGGTCACTTAAGAGAATACAAGAACCAGGAGATTCTGTTCTACAGATGGATGTTTGAAACATCTTCGACGCCCTCCTCAAAGTATGTATCAAATAGTTTTTGGTGCAGTCTCGTCTTGACCAATGTCAGGTTCACACTTAATTGTATTCAGTGAATTGTTTCGCTCTTAACTGGCTTTTTGTAAATTACATGGGAGAGAAGGAAGGTAAGATTTGGTGGCCAATAATAACAGTAGCACTTGCAGAAAAAAACTCTATATAAACTGACAAAGGTTGATTTCAGGTCTATTACCTGACCAGGACAGCCGTGATCGGTCAATTAGTGCTGCAACTGGCACAGCTATATCCACCTGCACAGGTGTCATTCTTATCTCACAGTATCTTTTCTGTGGTTACTGTTGACTGACGATGCAAGAACCACCCACCCAAAGCACCCTTGTTATATTTCTCTCAGGCTGGCTTTCATAGTCTATTTTAAAAAGCTTCTTTCTTGCTAAGCTTCTTTCTTGCTTTATATTTATTCTATTTTAAATTGTAAATCAATTATTTCTCTAGATCAAAAATGATAAAACATTGTTTTAGATGAGTGATAATTAATAAACAGGGAGTGGGTGAAGCTGCACACGACTTCTCCATGCATATACGAGTATAATGGTGAATGTAACCTGAAGCCAAAGGAGGCCCGGTGGAGGTCTCCAATGCTTAGAGGGACCTGGTCCTAGAGTCTCCGACACACACTGACAAACCAAACTAGACAGAACAACTTGCCACGGCATTCCCGAATTAGCACCTTGATGAGAAAGACCGAGACGAAAGTAGGTAGCCACAGACAATACCGACCATAGACAACAGACAGCCATTGACCTCAGCTACTCAGACACTATTCATAACAAAAGTGGAATAAATACTACGTTGTGGAACGTTAACTTCTACGCGTGTAAGTGACCCAGTTATTCTAATTAGTCGTTGGTATAAACTGAAAGCGCAGCTTGCGTTTAAACTGACACCTCATCATTCAGTGTCCAGATATTTGTTTATGAGAAGTGCTTAATGCGCGCTGCTTTACTTATAGAGATCAACAATAATTATAATTTATATACATATTGTTAATACCACACCGTGAGATAGGAACTACCAAACATACAATTTTATTGAAATACGATCTAAATTTCAAACGAAAATTTGTCTCTATATACGAATACTTCTCGAGATAGGACTTACGATGAATCATAGCATAAAGATCGAAATGAGTGGAAGAGAAGCAAAGAAAATTAGAAGAAGGTGAAAATTAGAAATAAAAGTAGAATGAACGCAAAAAAATTAAAAAATAAAAAAATTCTCTCTTTGTACAAAAGTAGTGAGCTAGGTTTTTTACGTTAAGTGAAGCTAAAATTTAATACAAGAATTATAAATAAGCTGAGTTATGTAGGTAATTAGAGCGTAAGTATGGTATGCTCCGCGTCCCATCGTATCACCCTCTGTCTCCTTCGACCTTTGTCCACCAGTCTCTAAGATAAGGCAATGTTCTATGCTTTATTTTTTATTTACGTATGATTAAAAGTTTTAAATTTCTCAAATTAACCGATTTCTATTTATGTGTATGTGTAATTGTTATTTACACCCATATATACGCAGTATTTATAAAGGTTTTGGCTGTAGAACAGATTAATTGAGCAGTAATGTATTTTGTGTGAAAATTAGTCTCGTCATAAGACCTTTTTGATATACGAAGTCGGTTCCGCAACGAGTTAAATTCGTAAGTCAAGGTATCACTGTTCCTACAAAAAACCAATTGTACCAATTTATGCCTAAATATATGAACGCAGATAATCTATAAACGAACAAATTTACTACCAAATACATAATAATATTCAAACAATAATAAACATGAAAAGATGACAGGATGGACATGAGAAGAGCAGGTTACATTTTAAAAGAGTAAAAACATAATAAAGTAAATTAAAAGAAAGGAATATTAAAGATACGAAATTCAGTCATAGAAGTGCATAAAAGAAGTAGTTTTAACCAAATAACGTCATACCAAAAGGATTGGTTAAAATCTAGAAGTAGCCATTGTCTGTTAATTAATAAACAGTCATTTGCCTTACTCATGAGGATCAAAGATAAACTCATGAGTTATATGGAATTAAAATCAGATCAACTAAACCACTTTGAAGCAGTACCGACCGTTTGAACTCTTGCCCTAATAGATCCTACGGATTGCGATGAAACTCGCTCTTATCATACTAATTTACTTTTTGGACATGTCTTCTCATTCTTATTTTCAAATTTTGTAGCACAAGAAATCAGTTGTACTCGTAGTACACTCTATAAGGTAACTACTAATTACGACGTACAGTTAAGAGCACGAAAATTATGATTGGTTGTTATTTTTGTGTAAATTTGTTGATCAACACTGGATTTGACACTAATTTTACAATAGTATACATTTCACGACTGACTTTTAATCTCTAGACATTGCTTACAGCCTTTTAGCTCACAGTCTTTAGATTTCAATTGTAAGCGCTTCGAAAGGTCGACAGGATTTACTCTGTTCAAGTGCATCTGTATGTTATTGTACCTTATATACCAGGTTATTTCAGAATGACGTTGATACTTAAGCCATAAAACAGATTGACTCGTGTTTATTACAGAACAACCTTGTGCCACTAAGATAGTGGTGCCAAATATTGACTACAATACATCGACATAAGTATTAACTGCAGTTACTACTTCTTATTACTGGCATGTATAGTGATGTGTGCACGAGTCCTCTAAAGCAAATTCGTCCTTCAAGTGTATATGTCATTGCTAATCTGACTGCGAATGGTAAGGAAAAACCAGTGAATCTGTCATGAGTTTGCAAAGGGCCTCAAGTTGCTTCTCCGCAGTTCCACAATCAGGCCTCTGAGCTGAGCCATTCCATGAAACAAACTATCAGCTACAAACCAGATGCCTCACTGCAGCCATCTCACCCGCAATGCTCCGCCACCTTGCCTATGTCTCTAAAACAATGCAAACCCTCACGAACTATTTAGTAACTAAATAAACACTGGAATGCAATTTAGAATTTGTTTTAGCATAGTTAGTTAGTATTTTTACTGCATATTTTTTTATTTTTAGTTGTAGATTTTTTTTACTAGTCGTATTGAACCCTTAACGAATCGGTTCTTTGATTGACACTCCTAACTTACACTATTTAACTTACCTAATCATAATTTCTGTAATGACAAAAAAAAACAAATGTTATAAAACTTTGGTTATAAACAAATGTTACAAAAGAGAGGTAGAATACGTACACATATATTGAAAACTATTTTTGTAACCTTCATTTTGAGCACAAATCGTGCCCCGTAGTTTTTTGAATCTGTTTCAATCACATTAAATATTAAGTATCAATATTTATGAGGAAAATTGTCCGATATCTTACTTGGCTTTCCTATATTAAAATAAAAAAACCAAAATCTTTTGCATTGTGTGAAAAGAGTAGACAACTCTTAATTAACATAAAAAACCAACTCTTAAAACTTAACAACTAATCAAAGGCTACTGCTATGTAAAGCTATGATACAAGTAGACGACTGATTGAAGGTTTTTATAAGGAGCAGTGTTAAGGATGATGATATGCTCTAACCAACCACCTGTCAGGGTATCTGTAAGTCTAACCCATCATCCCTTAATGTGCATTATAGAGACAAAAACAATTGTTTATAGATCACTATTCAGAAATGAAAACAGGTTAAGGCAGCAAAAGCTTGCTTTTTGGAATAATTCAAGACAGTAAGATAATATTACCGTGACGTCTGGCTCATGTTGAATGTATGCTTCTATAACATGTATTCACAAGAGACATTTTTTGTTTGTTTTTTATTAACATCATGTTGATATGTTTATGCAATAATTAAATAAATAAATGTGTAATAATATATCTCAATATTATAACTGACACTGACACGTTTGTACAAGATTTTATAATGAAACAGAGTTAGTTTCCCAAAGGTAACCAACCTTCTTACACCAAATTATATATTGTCTAACGTTATTCTATTACATTCTGTTGTGACATTGATGAGACTCTTTAACATTCGAAACATCTTATATTCTCTTTTAGAATTTCATTTTGTTATTCATTTGCTGATTTTGTGAAATTGATTTACTTTTACTTTGATGTAAAAACGAACCACTGCTTTGCTCATCACTAACTACAGAGTATTGATGTTTGACTTGCAATAACTAACCGTCTGACTATTGTGTATTTTATGATAACCATTGATATGATTTATTGAAATTCCAGCTAGTCTTAACAAGAGCAATAGGCAGTGCCACCATGATTAACAACAACCAGTAGACCATATTTTACTTATTCCTCCCTCAACTCCTTTGTTACACTGACTTGGCCAGACTTTTGTTTACTTTCCTTGTCTTTTTCTTTCTTTAAAATACCTGTTTTCCTCCCTCTGCTATTGACACCACACGACATGGCCTCTTTCACTTATCAGTCTAAGTGAAACTCTGAGGAGGATCGGTAAATCAAAAGGTTTTAGTCCTATTTATGATTTCTAACTGGGTTTCAGATGTTGACTTTTATTTCAACATCTGAACCATATATATATATATATATATATAAATTCACACAAGGGGTTCTTGAGGATTTTGGTCATAAAACATACAACTCCTGATTATAAGCCGACGTTTCACAAAAAATTGTTTGGCATTTTCAAGGCTAAAAAACAATTTATTACCGACATAAGTAAAGCAAGATAAATACATCACCGGACACCACCCAACAGAAAACAAACAACACAAACAAAAATTTTGTAACAGGAGAACCACAAAGGATCATAAAATACCTAGTGTTATTATTAAATAATTCTTATATCGTTTATAAGTTAATTATTATTAAATAATACTTACTTATGTCGTTAATAAATTGTTTTTTAGCCTTGAAAAACAGTTTTTGGCGAAACGTCGGCTTATCATCAGGAGTTGTATGTTTTATGACTAAAATCCTCAAGAACCCCTTGTGTGAATTTGAAATATCAGTGGTCGAGAAGCTATATCAATATCAATATATATATATATATATATATATATATATATATATATATATATAAGGCAGTATTGAGGAAGACCTATTGTTTCAGAGGTACAAGTCTAGAATTGACGCCTTTTAACGGACTTCCTCATCTCAATATTCATATTACACATTTTGATAAAGAACGGAATTCACTTACAATTAAGAGGATTTGAAAGGGCTCTAAGAACAGAGAGTAGTAAAAGTAATCCTGAGATCATTTCAAAAGGCAAAAAAAATTCTAAGATCATCCGATAAAATTATATTGTGAAAGCAATCCAGAAAGAAAACTAAATTAGCTTATACATACAAACATCAACTTTTTGGTATAACTTTGAACAGCAAAAAAATAAATTCAAATAACGAACAGAACTCTAAACAACTTTTATAAGAAACTCATTAACTAAAGTTTGAAAACATTCAAAATCGGATCCCTTTACAATTTAAAGGATCTTTTTAATTGTGGTTAATACTGTGTAAAACTTTTCTTTTTCTAGGTACATTTTTTTTGAGAAAAAAATGTTTTAGATGTAGCAGAATTAATTTGGAAGTTTGATAAAGTATAATTATTATAAGTAACGTCAGAGAACTTGAAATATCCTATTTCGCAGATAGAGTTGTAAATTTCTTGGAGCTCGATAATTTTTAATAGGTGATTCGAATTTCATTTAAAGTTCTTTACAATGTTTTCAAAAACCAAATTTTTTGATGTTTTGATTCGTTAGTATTGATTTAAATTCAAATTCTAGTTGAAGTTCAGTCTGTACTTTAATTGCTTAAATTTATTATTTCTAAATTTTCAAAATTTTTTTTATTTAATGTTCAAATTTTTCTCAAAGGTACGAAGGAGATTATTACTTATTAAAGCTATAAACACCTTTCTAACCCATATTACATTCACAAGACATTACCATATTAACAATAATTAGGTAAAAAAGTGTACAAAGTATAATATAATATTGGGTTTTTATTAGTTTGTAAGCTGCCTCTATAAACGGGAAAGGTCAAAACAATGCTAGTCTTTAATGCATTAAAAGAAACAGGTTTTAAGCATTCGCTTTCTTTTTTTCTCATAAAAAATTAGTTATAAAGCTACAGAAAAGCTTATAATATGATAATAGATAATATAAAACCTCTAAGTAACTAGTAACTCTGTGGTAGCAACAATATGCATGAATTTAAAACATAAGTTCACTCCATACTCATAAACTGGAATTTCTGGTCACATATTTCCCACGTAACCCATTCTTTTTATTCAATAAAGTATTAATAATTGATTTGTAGTTCAACTTGGAATTTTATCATATTTTTTTCAATTTTATTTTCGGTTAATATTTTCAAAAAGATTTGGTTTAATTGTTTCCTTATTCTAAATCGAAAGTGTATATTTATTTGAAAATTGATTCGATTTCATCCCTGCTCGTAATTCTTCTTTCCTTGATCCATGATAGTTTAACCGAAAGATAGACTAAATCCAAATCTGTTGAGTGGTGGATGACATCTAAGGGTAAGGTCTTTGTACATCTTCAGTGCGTTGCATGTAACTTTTACTTGATCTAGAAAATGAATAATGCTGATTCACTATGTATTAAAAATTAAAATCTTCACAAACTTTTCAATAAAGCATAATATATTTCAACTTTTTTTTTGATATACAGCTTATTAAAAATTAAGGGAAAAACGGAAGACGAAATATAAATTTAGTTTCTAAAATAAATGAAATGATGAAAAATAGATCAAGTTATTAGATATATTCAATAAATATAAAAAGTAATTAGAAATGTAATCATGAGTAGGTTATATAGCGCATGTTTTAAGCACGCCAACAGAACCATTATAGTATTTGCGTTTTTCATTTTTTCCTGTTATATTAGATTACAGAACACTGTGATATAATTCTGTGATTGAGAGAGTCTATACAAAGGATGATAACACTAACGAGTTTCATTCATTAGAGAGTCTGATCACTACTGATCATCTCAGATTAGAAGTCAATAATATTTTCTTTTGGAATTTATCTTACGACTCTGTGGATGAGATAAGCTTCTTAGCTTTAACTCAGAAAGAAGTTTGTGATTTAAATAAGCAGTTGGAGGAAATACCTTGAGCGATGCAGTACATGAACTGTCTTGGGACCTTGAGTCCGGCGGCCAGGCAGGCGGCGAATGATGCAGAGAAATTTATCGCCATCTATATGCATCCCAGTCTGCAAAAAAAAAAAAACAACTATATTAGTCAATGAAAGCAAGGAGGGAGCAGTTAGCACAGTCTCATGGGGTCACTAAACGGTTTCAAACAAGTTCGATGAGTTCACAACTCCAGTAGTAAAGATTTCAGCAACGAGTGGAAGTTGATAAAAGAATATTTAATTTTGTCGATCAAAATACTGTCCAAGTTGTTAGAATCATAAGACAAAGGAGTCTTCTGCTTCCATGACGCCAAGAGTTTGCTGGAACTCTTCAAATAGTGATAGAGCTCGCAATTACAAATGCTATATTATTATAAAGACAATTTCTAGAGCGGGGAAAATATTTAGTTTCGAAAAGTCTTACAAATAAGTAGTAAAAATTGAATTATATAAATCTTTTAGATTAGAATCATTTTTTAAAAGTTTTATCTTCTGATAATATACAGACGCCACGGGTTTGGGCCACAAACACGCTTTGGAGATTGTAATTGTACTTATATTTGCAGGGGGTTATGGATGTGTTAAAAGATATGGCTTTGAGGAGAGAAGTGCATTTATATACTATACTCAATGGCAGAAGGTAAAATGTACAAAAAGGATTGTTGTGGATACTTAGTTTTTGAGAAATGTAATCTCTTCTAGAGGTTTATGTTAATTATTTATAATTATAATCAGCAATAGCAGTTTCTGCATTCCCTAGTAAAGGACGTCCCGATGTGGCTGCCTTCTGTGCAGCATCAACGCTACGCCATTGTCATCAGGCAAACTTATTTATTAGTCAGTAACACTAGGAAAATAATGCACAAAATAAAACAACTTTTATGTTCACTGTTGAATTATTTTACCTACATGAGTAAATACCACACAGTAATTGATTGTAAAACTTTAGAACATGTGTTCATGTTTTTGGAAAGTGCTCGAGTCGTTATGTTTCATTTTTCATTTACTCACTTCTACAGTTAATGGTTTAGCTTCAGTCAGGGACAACTCTAAATGATGTGGACGATATGATTGCTTTGTATGATGGAATTATGATATTGTTATATTTATTAATAGAACAACATTTCAAAAACAACATTCACTGAAAGAGGGACTCCAAAAAAGCCTTATCATTCAATATTCAACAGAAAGTTCCCACAAAGCGCAATAAAATCGATTAAGGTTTCAATTACAGAATCCAAGAAACATTAAGCGTGTGTAAATCATATATATATAGAGTAATAATGGGTTATGTAGTCTACTTGAAATGAGAATAATAACTTAGCGCTGGAAATCTTGTTCTATGAGGATTACCGTATTGCCTGCTGGATTACCGTATGTATACCATACTGAAATACTAAGGAAGTACATCGATGAAATTTATATTCACATTTCGGGACTTTAGTAGATAGCTTCTGCATACAAAATCTAAAAACTGTCTTTCTTTTATGAGTTGCTTATATTCGGCTTAGGATTGTAGAAACAACTCATGCTGCAAACACTTCAATATGATCAAAAGCCTGTGTTCTATATGTGCAAAAAGCGAACGTTTATTATGATAAACGTCTTGCATAAAGATCTTTGCAACTCAATGCTCTCCCAAAGAAAACTTCTCACAATAATGAATTATCCAGTGATTAGAATGAAAGGAGTGTTCGTGAGCACATTGGTGTAATCATAAAGGACCGAGTTAAGTCTATTCCTACATGTGCATATTCGAGAGTCAAGTACTCCACAAATGACTGTTGACACTGTATTATTTGAGTACCTTATAGAAGTTTGCCTGATCTGGTTAAAAACTATTCGTATTGCACATAGACCAAATAACTAGTTTAAATGTGATATGTAATGATGCAAATGAAGTCCCTAATCATTTGCATAAATTTCATGTATGTATCATTAGTACAGCTCGAGTAAGAGAAAGGGGCAATGACTTAAGAACGGCCCATCAATAAGGAGAATGTAGTCACTCATTTGTCATACTCCCATTGTTATGAGAGAGATCAATGTATATTGTTAAATTTACTAATGGTTCATTGGACACTGCGACTAACATAACAATAATCTGTCTGATTTTCAATTTGCCAACGCTCGTAGCTATGTTGAATACACTAGTTTTTACTAGATTCATTCGTCAATACTGGGTATGGTTACCATTTGGATGGGTCACATCATGTGCCCAGATTGATGTGCCTCACCCATTCTTAAAGAACTCTCAAACAAAATGAGCCACACCTTGCTCCCTTGAGAAACATAAGGAGCATTGCTATAAGTGTGGGCGTTTGATAAAAAAGAAATAATTTTCAAGTTATTTCCGAGTTAGAGAATAAAAGGGGATAATTAGAATTAGTAAGAGACTCCTCTCGTTCACGCATAACACAGTAATCATGCGGGTTTGTATTGTGATATGTCCACTGAATTCACCCTCAGATCTATAATTAATATATACTCATAAAAATATATAATATTACAAAAGTAAACAATTGATTACTCTAAAGTTGACCTAATAATTATTTTATTCAAAAGATAAAATGTTGAAACCATCTCATAAATTTAACTTTGTTGAATTAATGTATGCGCAAAACTAAAACTTACATTACTAATTAAATCGCAGCTACAATTTATCTTCCATTTTAATGGCAAAGTGACTAAGAGGGAAAGTAATTAACTGAAAATTTAATCGTAAAAAAATGCTTGCAGTAACTGATAGCTGAATATCAACTGCAATGAAACAGAAAGTTCTAAATTTATAGAGACGAAACGAGATGAGGAAAAACTGAATACGACATTTTAACATTCCTTCTCATCAAAAAGAGAAGTGAACCGATTAGAGAACAAGTCATGATAATAGATATACTGCAATTCTCATATTATTGCATCTTGAAAACACCTACTTTTTATTCAGCTTCTATCCGCTGAATTGCGAAATTCAGAAGGCAGCAATAAAGTCACATAAATATGTTTGTTACATAAATACATATATACTTCACTGTGTATGATTTTAGATATATAATGTTTTTGTTCTACGTAAATTATACATAATTCAATGTTTGCGTTTTTAAGTATATAATTACAAGTTGTTTACATCAAGAACGTTGAAATGGTAGGTTGAATAGGAACTTAAAAGGTGTAATTTTAAATAAAAATAGTCATTAATGATTGAGCTATATTAATAGGATTACGTTTATTCAAACCGAAACTAATGTGCTCTCAGAATATGGATTAATTGGAAGCAAACTTTGCTTTGAAATTACAATAATCATTAATAACGAATTATTAATAGAAATAATTTATATTTTCAGATATTAGTCACTAAACTTACTTAACAACTCACATATTTTAAACAGAAACGTATCATGCAGAAAATATCAAAATAACTAACTGTTTGTACAAACAACTTTTATGTATTACTCGTATTTTTAATGTATTATGTTTTATTATATTTCTCAAATAATATCCCAAAAAATTCACTGTATAATTAATTTCCTCAACTCTACTTCGCTCAGTTGACAATTTACATTAGATTATATTAATTTTTTTAGAGATTTAATTAATAAATCTTTCAATTAGTGTAACAAATAATAAATAATTTATGTTTAGATTTTCTATTTTATGATTTCAAATTTTATTTACTAAATCATTTAATTTAATTTAAAACAAGTTCTATCTGTTTCAATTCATTGTTATTCATATAAAATAACAGGGTTATTTTCTGCAGGAACATACCTTCAACGCGTGTTCAAATTGTTCTGCAGATATGTAAATTGGATTTTGATTATACCTGGTTAAGTGTACTTCTACCATGAAAAGAATATTAATCAATTGACAGTTTTTATTTCTGATACCAAGCATATCAAAAGTAAATTTGAGTATAGACCACACCAAATTTCAATATTTTAATAAGAAATAGATATTATATTCAGAATAATGTTCAACTAATTATTTCAAGGTATTAAATATATATATATATATCAGTTAGACATATATGTTAATTTGCCAACCCTGTAAACTTTGTACCGCCTAACAGCCTATGAATGTCGTGTTAATTTATGCTAAAATTAATTTAATATTTAATTATTAGCATAATATTAACCTATGAATACTCAATACGAACAGTAATAAATATTAAAATTAAAAAGAGTTATTTTCCAAAGTATAATGTTCATTGTTATGTACACCATTATTCCATTTATATTAGGTTATATACTTCTAGTATTTTAGTTGTATTGAGAAATGTTTTCAATTGAATTGTATTTATTCAAGTGCATTTGGATACACAATATCTTTTGTTTTCCCTTCTGGTACGTACAGAAATAAATCAGGGTTTTTACGCGTGGATGGGCCACATGCAGCTGTCCATGTGCACACATACTTGTAGTGACTGGTTCTTGTGCTTGTTGATGGATATTGCACAGGAAACAGCAAACGTTTGAATTTGAGTGACACATCTGTTGAAATGATTGGGATGCGTGCCAACAATACATTTTCCAATTTAAATTTTCCTTTTTAAATTTTAGCTTTGATTATATTGTTAATAATTTTTTTCAGCAAAAGCCTCATATATTTAGATAGTCGTAGTAGATTGATGTTTCTTAGAAGAATAATCACGCAAATCAACTTCATCTTGATTCGTTACAGCATGGATGGACTTGCACTTTGTCGTGTCGCTTGAAATTCCATTTCGAATGCTGAAATTGGCTGTATTGACATCATTGTTCGGCTGCTGATATAACCCGCGCACTGAGCCACTGATGATATCTATAATTCTGTGCTATATTTGGCAAAGCTTTGTCAGTTAAGTCGTCGGTGGTGGCTGTGATTTTACAGTTTGTTGGTAATGTGATACTTTGTGCTCAGTCATCTCTGACCATTTTCCCAGTTCCAATATCCAAGAATTGTTTTTCGAAAGCAATTCAGCGGAAGCATCATTTTCCAGTTGTACACGCATATTGGTCTACAAGTTCAGTTTATGTAAGTGTTGCCATTAAAACTGATGATTTGAGACCTACATTGAACTCATCAGTGAGTGTTGAACGTGATACATCTGGTGGAGTTTAAAAAAAACCTGATTATAAAATGGTTGCACTACCGAAGAGCCGTTGATTTCCTAGAAACAGAAGGAATGCATTGTCGGGTTTTTATTTATACAGAAAACCAGTTTTCATCCAAATTAAAAATATGTATTAAAGAAGTAATTTGATACAAATGAATTCAGATATATAATATGAACTTTCTATTGGAACATAGTTTTATTAACTGAGAAACCTTTGCATTCTTGAGAAACCATTCCCCAAAGTTTGTTTGCTTGTTTTCCACCGACCACACATATAAGGCTTTCACTTTTTTTACTGTCTAGGGGCGGAAATATTATCTGGCGCCCATTTTTAGTAATAGGCCAGCCACATTACCTGTTGATTCTGCATTAGCAGTCCTACATTTTGCCTAACTCAAGTATATTTAGAGGAGTTATCTTTAACAAGTACTAACATCGTACAGGCCCGGGACCGACGATTTAACGTCCTCTGCGAGAGACGACTTGCTCAGATTTATTCACCTCACACGTGAATAAATCGAGTACCAGGTGGGTATCGAGCCCCGGACCTACCAGTTCAGAGCCGAGTGCATTAACCTGGTTCCCGCCATTCTCCTAAGTTTCATAGCGATCAGATGAGCGTTTTGGGAAGGAATAAGACAAAAAACTTATTTTTATTTATATAGATCATATTAGGGTACCTAGTAATATAAATCAATCCGAATTATTTATGCAATTTTTAATTTTTTTTAAAGGATTGTCATGGAGAGAATGTTTAATTTTTTAAACGTTAAAACTACTGTCTGTAAGTAAATTATAATTAATCTCTTATTACAGCATAATAGATTTATAGATCAACTGTTAAAATATGATGTTTATGTCTTAATTCGTTTATTATAGCCTTTGAAATTATGACATACATTTATATTTTGCAAATATATAAACATAAATCGTATATTTAAACATAATTAGCATATATGGTCTCCATTACTAAACAAACCAAGTATTCTTAAAGTAGTACCATTTAGGCCTTATTCAGAGTTAATTACAAAAAAAAAATGCCGTGCCGCAATATTGGAGAAGCCCTTGTTCTAGTGAAGAGAGATTCCTGTGTGATTTAGTCAAGCTTGGGTAATAAGTTGACACCTGGTAGGCGATGCACTAGTATAGTGTTGTCTTTTCTACAAAGATTGGAATCTAGCATCTGTTAGTAAGTTATTCTTTGTACTTGAATATATTTAGTGATTAAAATTTGTCAATTTATTTTGTAACTATAAATAGCATAAATTAAGTTCATGCAACTTCACAACAAAACTCAGTGGCTCACCGTCTCCTCTAAAAGGAGGGGTCAAACAGGGGGTATATGGTCAGATATATATTTAAATATACTTTTAAGAAGAAGAAGGGTTTTGAAAAAAAATTATATCTAAAAACATCAATAAAACTTAGGGTTAACTACCTAAGATAAAGATGTGTCTCTACATTAAAAAACTGACTTCCTTGTAAAAAAACAATACTCGGTTGCAACTTATACGGCATACAGCCGGTTTATAATCTGGAGCAACCATGCAAATTTGGTTTACTATGACAGTGGAGAGCCAAGGCAACACAGCTTGAAATGCTTAAAGGATTGAATACTGTGAGTAAGTGTAAGAAGCCCTAGCGGTGCAGTATGCGGTGTGAGTTCTAGCTATGCTACGCCTGAGTTCATAAATTTAGATTAGCTTGAAAGGGTAAGAAAGGTCTATCTAAGTCAATTCCAATTACTCTAGTTTAAAGATAATTACTCACAAAATAAAGACAATTGATACTTTACAAAGGTAAACTCCTAAAAATATCTTTTGTCATGGTTCTCATAGAGATTGATATAAAGAGTTATTGAAAAATTTTTAACACAATAAAATATTCATTCCCAACATTTAGTAATTTCTTTTTAGTCCCATAAAGAGAAATATCGTAGATCCAGTTTCATTCTCTAAAGCATTGTTTTTACTATGTTACTTGGTGTTTATCATCTTTATAGTGTACCAACAATCAAGATTTCATTTAGAAATTAAAATGTAAAACCATAGTAAATTATAGAACTTGTTGAAATAAACTCTAAATGTGTTTCTACATATTCATTAATTTATTTAAAATAATATTTAATTCAATGTAATAAAGTATTTCTGGTTTTTATCTCTCAGGCTTCACACAGGGTTTGGATGATAACTATAGGGTTTTACATGAAATAGTTTACTTGAAAATGTATATCTTATTCATGTGTTATACATAAATGGTGGATAATGACGAGTTAAATGATTTGTAATTATTGCACGCTTTGTTGATGCTATTTGCGGTCACTTTAACAGACCGTAGTCCCAATAAGTATCACTAACTACTTTTTGAAGAGCTATATGTGGAGCATTGTTTAGAAATTCTGTCTACTTCTAATTCTGTAAAAATTAAAAATGATAATGATAATATACAAATATTATCAAAACATATTGATTAAAATATTTTAAAAACAACTGACTACAAAAAAAAATCTGAAAAACTAAAAACTATTAAAAATTTATTCCTTAACAACTTTCACTAGAAACATTTTTCTCTGTGACGTCATCGAAGACGGCAGTATTGTAAGCACTAGTAGTGTAAGTTTCGTGTTTCGCCATCAGTGATGCCGGTGCTCTAAACGGGTAAGTTTTTTTTTCCACTTTAAGATATCATAACATAATTCAACTTCCTTCCATTTGTGAAATTAAGAATTAAAGCTAATTAATAGTAAATATAAAAGAGTATTATTTTTTAAAATCATGCATCTAACCATGATAAATCCAAGTAATATTTTCTTTATTAGTTTGAATTATAATCATTTTTATCCCATAAAACATCAAAATGACAAAACAGCTATGAGATTATTTTAAACCATAGCCGGTTGAATTAGTTGATTATTAAGAAATTCTCAAATGGCGCTAGGATTTCTAAAATGGAACAAGTTTTTCTCTGATGGTAACCGTCACTTGGTTGGAACAACATACATTTCTGACTGTGTTCCATGCGTTGATACATATTATATATCATTTTAATATTATCTTAATATATATTTTAATATTAATGTTGTATATTATTTTAATAAATTATTTTCATATGTAGACAATATTAATAAAGCAGCATACAGTGTTTGTTATTTTTCTATAATTCAATAAATATAATGGGTATTTTTTTTTAAATAATAATCTCAGTATGTATATTCTCTTAATAACCATACTTGCTTTGTAAGTAGAGACCATTTTTACGAGACTAACTGCGAGGCAAGAGGGTGAGTGAATGTAATAATAATATTCTAAGAAGCTGGGTGGCACTGATATAAGCCATTTCGGGTAATAATAATTGAGGCTAATCCCGCTAATCGCCCTTCTTAATGGACTACGGCTGAGCGGTAGAGTTATGAAGATGAAGCCATACACTAGCCAATATGGCTACTGACAACTTCCACTTTAGTCGTCCCCTCGTCGTGGGAATGTATTAAAAATGTTTTCAGCTACATGCTATACAAAGTAGTACACGTATTAAATTAATCTTATCTTTTTATTGTAGACTGCAATTAGTTCTATACATGTGTGCTTTTCAGTCTACTAGAGGATTTGATTAGTTTTAGTAATTAAGTATAATTTTTATTTTAGCGTATTGATAACAATACATTAAGTGTTAAAATACGAAATGATCTCTAAATATTTATGTTATTCATAATAATTACATCTCATTAGTTGTGCAATCCGTAATTGTTTGGTATTTACTCATACTGGGGTAAACGGATCAATCAAAGTCTCTACACATAAAAAGGAAGCTTTTTTATTCTACGCCTTTTGAACACTTCGTGTTCATCGTCAAGTAAACTTCTAAGTGAAGGAGTAGAAGACCCAGCAAAGTCGTCAACCTCTGACGTTCTAGAGGAACGACTAGTGGAACGTTCTAGAGCAGTGGTCTTCAACCTGGGCGGTACCGCCCACTAGTGGGCGATTTCAGATTTCGGGTGGGCGATTTCAGATTTCGGGTGGGCGGTAGAATAATTTCATTTTATATCAAAAACATCCAAAATATGTATCTTTAGCATAACGCACCGAATCCTTCAATGGAAAAAGATGGAACGAAATGTCACTATCCGCAGTTTTTCTGTTCGTGCAGTTGTAAGCTGAACATGAAATGACCATGGTATGATGCAGAATGACGTCACTGAAGTCGCAGAATCAAAGCACGAAGCGTCGTTAAATGACAGCTCTCAACAAGAACGGTAGGGCTTTTGCCATGCAGCTGCACGGCTCGCACGGAATTAGGGAAATTCAACGAGGACCGGTGGCAGTCAGCACTGATTATTAACTCAATGATCTGTGGTCATAGATAAAGTAGGGAAGATTGTCAGTCAGCAGCGCTGCGCATGGCGTTGTCTGAATGAATAAAGCGCCTGTAGTTAATTTATGTCAGTGTTCGTCTCGGCACACTAGTGATTCTGTGTTATCTTCCTTCGTCGTGCGGGGCTGTGCTTGACAATATTTCTAATATTTTCATATTGCTGGATTGTGACATTATTTTGTGCTACGTATTTTACACCCATGTCTCAAAAGAAGAAATATGTTCGTGGCATATAATACAATACTCATACAATATTCATTTGTTAATTGTATGAGTATATTTTGTAAAGAACTTTTTACTTTTATGGTATATGTCACAAATCATACAGCCAGTTTAAAATAAAGGAATTTCAATCCATTACATTGTTTTGCCTGTCTTATGTAATGTATTTACTTTCGGGATCAAGGTGTATCAACGATGGGGGACTTTTTTGATAAAATGTTAGTGGGCGGTGAGAAATTTTACTTTTCCAGAACTTACAAAAATGGGCGGTACGTGGAAAAAGGTTGAAGACCACTGTTCTAGAGGAACGACTGGAGAAACGACTAGAGGAACGACTCTGATCAGTCCTCTACTCCTTCATTTAGAAGTTTACCTGAAGATGAACACGAAGTGTTCGAAAGGCGCAGAATAAAAAAGCTTCTTTTTTATGTGTAGAGACTTTGATTTATCCATTTACCCCATAATAATTAAAGACTAAACCTAAAATCAAATTAAATTTAAATAATATTGTATAAACCAATCCAGTACAACCTCTTATTTAAGCAACAATACTAGTATGTGTAAACAATAATTACAAATATAATTTACATAAATAATAAAACATTATATAATTCATAAATTATTCAAAATAAACATAAAAACAGACCATAGAAACGCGTGTATATCTATATATTTCAATTTCTTATCTGTAACACATATTCAACAGTACTTTTCTCTATCGAGGTTTGGTCCAGCATAAAACAGTAAAACACTTTTAAGCCAACGTTTCATCTATAGTTGCAGACATCTTCAGTGCTTGGGATTTTTCAATTTATAGTAACTTTTCTATTAATTAATTATTTCACCAGTTTCTATTAATTAGTCACTTTTTTTTGCAATAGAATAACACCAAGCCCTGAAGATTCTACAATATATAGATAAAAAGTTGGCTTAAATATGTTTTAATGTTTGACGCTGGACCAAAACGATAAAGAAAAATAGTGTTATTCATATACACACATATATATTCACATGCACACAAATAAAAACTTATACATGTGCTGGGAAGCCCGGTTCTGTCCTGTTAGGAAACAATAATAATTAAAATGACAGGTTTTTCAAAAATACGATACACCCGTTATGTCGTTTTAGTATTGTGGAATTCAAACTAAATTTCCAGTTAATTACTATTTATTTAAGTATCAAATAAAAACGACTATCATTGTTACTGATAGATAAAGAACAGAATTTATGTTGATTTAAACGCACCAATTTAAACAACAATTAAATGATAATTTTTAATAATTACAAGTAAATTGGACTAACGGCTAAATAAAGTAAAACAGCAACTTCCAAGAATCTGTATTAATAAATAGGGAATGTTAGCTTTTCCTTACAGTAATTAACATGACTTTTTATTAAATCAGTGTTTAACTCTGAAAATTAGATAATATGAATAGGTAATGGGAAAGCCGCTCTTTGAAATCAGTTCACGAAGCCTGCATTTAGCTCCTTCCTTGTCACCTCTGTTTAGTATACTTAGTTTGCAGCACTTTGAATGAGGGAAAAAGAAGTCTCTAGAAAACCAAAATATACTATACATTTTTATGCATTATTACGAATGAAGTACGCTACAAACATATGGATGTTTAAATAAACATATCTGTAGAAAACCTCACATTAACTTTAACAAAATACTAAAAAAGACATTAAAAACGCTTGGCTCAAACAGTTTTTCATGATAACAAATAAATCATTGCATGAAATGTGGAAAAGATCATCCAAATCTTTTGAGATACATCGTTAAACTGAAAGCCAAAATATACTGGTTGAAATTTATTTTTTATACCTTTCATAATGTGACTTTTTCAAGGGTGATTTTGAATGTAAGTTTTAGTTTAAGAGGTATATGTGTATCTAAATCTTGAAATAAAAATAATAACTTTTGAGGAGATTTTGATAGGAATTAGACAGAGATAAAGGACCCTCTGAATAATATAAGTTGACACACTGGAGGTATGAAATCATTTATTGATTGATTGTGTAGTATTTGCTCATGATTGGAATGATGGAAAGAAACACTGTGCAACACAATCCATGAAAGTCACACCGTCCTTCTTTTGTGCTCACACCTGGTATTTCTTTCCCTCATTCTATTCACAAGTTCTCATACATTAAATCATACAAAGGGGAAGAACAAGACAGAGAAAAAGAGTAAACAAACAAATTCTGTTTTTTTTTTAGAGATTTAT